>CAOKZL010000311.1:0-1200000 GCA_948472985.1 Iguana delicatissima
AGGACACCCTTGAGACATGCATCCCCCACCTACCTGCCCACCTACCACCTCCCCACCTCCCCTCCCTTTTGGCCCCTTTAAATTTTTAGAAACATCCACGATCTAACTTTTTTAAAGTTATGTTTCCTATTTCCCTATAAAAAAGGGGATTTGCCATATATCTTTTTTGGGACTTTAATTTTGTTACTATTGTTTGCCATTAAGTTTTTTTTTTGTGTTTTTGAAATAATAAAAGCAATCCCTGTTTTTTTGGAGCAACAAAACCAGAGTAAAGTTTATTTGTAATGGGGAAAATATTCACAAAAGGGGGGGGGAAAAAAAACCTTAAAATTCCAACTTCAAACCGGGGAGAAAATCACAAATCTACTGGACATTGTCCTCGGCAAAAAGGGTTGCGATGGGTTTTCCCAGATTTCCCCTTCAGGGAGCCTCCTGGCGGGGAGGGGGGTTTAAGTCACCCCGTGTTTGTGGGAGACGCAGAGGGGGGGGGGAGCTAGGTGGGGGTGCAGGATGTGGCCCTTGGATTTGCAGATGTTGTGGGGGGACCACGAAGGGCAGAATGAAGGAAGGTATTCTTCTGGGAACGGTTGGGGGAGCTGAGAGGCAGCCCCACCCCCCTTGACCCTTTCCCAAAAGGCCCCCCTCCACCACTTTTTTCCAAAAGGGGTTTAAAACCCTGTTGAAAAGGAAATTTTCCTTGGGTCCAGGGCCCCTCCATGGTTCATCAACCACCTTGACAGGGGGTCGTTTGGCATCTCCGAGGATGACGGGAAACCAAAGGAAACGCCATTTATGGTGATGGTAGGGTTCCCAGGAACATCCGCCCAGCCTCCATGGCGTCCCCACAAGGAGGAGGGGAGGGGAAAAACCCAAATCCGTCTGTGTTCTGCCTGTAAAGCCAAGGACAAACCCAAAAACCGTCCTTCATGGTCCACCATCCCCGGGGGGCGGGGGAAAATTTTTTTGGGGGGGAAAAGGGAAAGGGCCTCTTGGGGCCCGGTTTCCCGAAACCCCTTCCTTCCCCTTCCTTCCTTTTTTGGGTTGGGGCCGGGGGGGAAAAAAACGGGGGGGAATGTGGGGGGGGGGGGGTACCCCCAATCAAACCGGGGGGCCGGCCCCGGGAAGGGGGGGCCAAAGGAGGGGGAAAATTTCCCATTGCGATGGGGAATTCCCCACCCAAAAGGGGGGACCCTGCCAATTTTTGGGTGGCCAAACCCCCCCAAAAAAAAACTTTTTTTTCCCCCCCCCCCCCCTTTCTTTTTGGCCCCCCCCAAGGGGGGCCAGGGGGCCCCCCATGGGGGATTGGGATTAAAATAGCATGGGTTTTTTTTTTCCCCCTTTGCATCGGGGCCCGCGGGTTTTGATGGGTTAAAACACATTCCTGTGCGGCCACCAAAGGAAGGGGGGAAAGGGGTTCGTAAACCGAAAACTTTTTCCCCTTTTGCAGGGGATGGTGGACCATGAAGGACGGTTTTTGGATATTTTTGGCTTTACAGGCAGAACACAGACGCATTTTTTTTCCGTACTCCTCCTTGTGGCACGCCATGGAGGCTGGACGGTATGTTCCTGGGAACCCTACCATCCCCCATAATGGCTTTCCATTGGTCCAGTCACCCTTTGGAGATGGGGCCAAACCCCCTGTCAAGGTGGTTGATGAAGCCATACGGAGGGGGCCCAAGGGGGGCAAAAGCAGGGTTTTCAACCGCTGTGGAACGTGGGGGGAGGGGGCCCTTTTGGGAAAGGGTTTCAAGGCACGGTGGGGCTGCCTCTCAGCTCCCCTGACCCGTCCCAGAAAAATACCTTCCTTTTCTCCCCCCCGTTTCCACAACATCTGCGAGCCCAAAGGGGCCACATCCTGACCCCGACCTAGCCCCCCCCACCTCTGGGGTCTCCCAAAAACAGGGGATGATTTTCCGCCCCCACTCCTCCGCCGGGAAAGGGCCCGGGAAAGGGGGAAAAACACCATGGCGGGGCCTTTTTCCAAGGACAATGTCCAAATTCTTTTTTTCCCCCCCTGGTTTGAATTTGGGAAATTTTTAAAAGGTTTTTTTGCCCCTCCCTTTTTAAAAAATTTTCCCCATTACAAATAAATTTTTTGGTTTTGTTGCTCAAATAACAGGGATTGCTTTTATTATTTCAAAAACACAAAAACAAATGAATGGCAAACAATAGTAACGACTTCAAAGTCAAAAAGAAATGGAAAACCCCCCTTTTCATAGGAGAAATGGGAAACATTTTTAAACATTTAGATCTTGGATGTTGCTAACAATTAAGGGGGCCAAATGGGCAGGTAGGTGGGTAGGTGGTAGGTGGGCAGGTAGGTGGGGGGATGCATGTCTCAAGGGCTGTACCTTGGGGGGTTTCTTGACCCTTGGGAAATGTCGTCTTTGCCACCTGCTGCTGGGAGGAGGTGGAAAGGGCCCCCAAGGCTCTGGCCTGGTTCGGGCTGGGTTTTTTCGGAAACCCACTCCATCATTCCTGGGGAGGATTGCAGCATTTCTTGCATTCACTCACCGGAAAAATTCCGGACATAACCCTGATACATTCCCTAAGCAGGGAGAGCAGCCCCCTGCGCCCCTTTGTCCTGGGGAAATTTCTCATGCTGGAACTCCCTGGAACGCTTTTCCCTGTTAGCTTTGCTGCTCCCGTATGAGATCCATGGTAGCTATGGTAGCAGCGGGGGGGTTTTTCCATACGCCCCGCTGCATGGTTATGGGGGGAAATTTTGGGGGGGTCGGGAAGGGGAGCGGCCCCGGGGGTAGTGCTCCCCTGTCACCTCTGGTGTACCGTTGCTTGCCCCTCTAGGGAGAGTGAAAGCGAAATGGAAGTAGCATTGTGCTGGTTAATGGGATGTTTTTTTGCCGGGGGACACCAAAAACCCAAACACACCTCTCATCCCCGTATCCCGTGCATGCAAAAAATGGTATTTTCTAGTTTAAAGAATCCCCTGCTCACCCGTTAGACCCCAGGCTTGACTGTTGTTCAAAAGGTCCACAGGAAGGTTCCTGTTCCTTCCCGGGCCCAAAACCTCCAGTGCTATGGTGACAAGGTGTGGAGTAAGGGTGGTGGTTAAAAACTCACCTGTACCAGTGGTGTGGATTTTTTCCCCTTAATGTCCCAGGATGGGAAACCCCCTGTTGTGGGGTTAAACCCCTGCCCTTTCATTGGGGGGGAAAGGGTTTCAAAGGGGTGAAAGAACAAGTCTGCTGAGAATGCATTCTGCATGGCTCCCGGGGGCCCCCCCTTCCCCCCCCCCCCATTACCTATGCACATTGGGTATCCAGCTAAGGGGCCGGGGGGTATTTTCGCCCGTTGCTGCTCCCCACCCTTTCCTACCCAGAGACCCACGGAATCAAGGAGTTAGACAACTTCCCTTTTTGGGGGGCAAAAAGGGGTTTTTTTGAGTTAGTGATTTAAATAGTGAAACAGGAATCAAAAAGGGAGGTAGCTGCACTTCCAAAAAACCCTTCTTTCCGCTTCATTTTAAATTGGCCCCAAAGGGGTATTGCGACCCAGGGAGATAAAAAAAAAACTATAAAAAAATTTTTTAAAACACTAACAACCTGCCTTACCTGATTTCTCCGGGATCAGAGGGATCCCCCCCAAAAAACTCCTGGCTATGGGGACGCTCTGGAGCACAAAAAGGGAAACGAAAGGGTGGGGAAATTTTTAAACATTTGATGAGTTAGTTTATACAAAAATAAAATGAGGGTACCCCCAAAATTCCCCACCTTCTGATGCTGCAGCCCCCCCCATCCCTTAAACCCCCTTCCGCAATCTGTTTGGGTTGCATTACCTTTGGGGGGTATCCGGTCACCACCCAAATTCGCGACAGCTCCTCGAAAAAAGGAAAAAGGTTTTCCCGGGGCGGCCTGTCCCTTTTTTTTGCAGCGACCGCATGACGGAGTTGGGGGATCCCCTTAGTTTTTTTGCGGCATTCTTCCCCTGTCCTTTTGTGCCCCTTTTTTCCTTTCCCCGGTATTTCTTCAAATATTTCGATATTCCGGTAAACTTTTCCCAAATCCCCCTGGTTTGGTTCGCCCCACACTTCAAGGAGATCCTTTACCTCGGAAAAAACCGCCACGCGACCCCCCTGCCTTTTTCCCTGCTTCTCCTGGGGGTTAAATTTTCCCCTCTCCAGGGCTGGACACATTTCCCTGGGTTTTTCATCTTGGGTCTCCATAGCCCCTTCGGGTAAAAATCTACTCCGCAAATTTGGGTGACCACGAAAGGTTCCCAAAAGGGAAAACCCTTTCCCCCTTTTTCGCCCCAGCGCAGGTTTTTTCCGGCGGCGACGCTTCGCCCTGCGCAGCGGCCACCACAACGCGGGCGGGGGCACCCCCACCGGGAAGGGGTTTTTGGTACTCAGTTTTCCTTGTGGGCCTAGGCGGGGCGGAAGGGGGAGGAAAAAAAAGGAATTAGAAAAAAGGAAAAACGGCCGAGGTTTAAAAAATTTTTTTAAAAACTGTTAAAAATAATAATAATAAATAATAGATGATAGATAGGGGGGGCGATAGGGGGAAAAATAAATAGATAGATGATAGAAAAGATAGATAAATAAAAGGGGTGTTAAGTGTATAAAAAAAGGGGGAGAGGGGAGAGAGAGAGAGAGAGAGATGGAGGGGAGGGTGCCCCCCTGGGACGATTTGAAACAAAGGGGGATGCTGGCTATGGTCGGTGGTGCAGGGGGGTAAACCCTGTGGTCCTGCCCCCAAAAAGGGGGTCTCGGGCCATAGCCAGGGGGTTTCCCCGGGAGGGGTTCGGCCGGATGGGGCAGGTAACTCCAAATTAAAAGGGCCCTCAAGGCGGGTTTTTACAGCTGCATGGGAAAAAATTTAATGGCCACCCACCCCTCAGCCAAAACCTCCCACCGCACCATGCTGCGGCTGTGGAAGTCTGCCGGGCGCCCCTCCTGGCATGGCCGCAGAAGAGGACGTGAGTACCCTTGACAACCATCCCCCTCCCAATGAACAAGTGATGGTCAATCAAAATGGTGGGGGTTCCTGGTTCACCCCATTATGTGAGCACACACTGACAGAAGCATGTGCCACTTCCCAGGTGCCAGATGCCGTGCCACCAGGCGGAATGTTGATGTCGCCGGGACCCCAGAGAGGGAAGGCAAGTGTGTATACCTCCGGTTCTTATGAGATTCCCAGCCCTGTCCCTGCGTATGCCAACACATGGGGAACTAGTGTGTTCCACGAAGAGGTCTGCCCGCTGTTTTGCAAAGGTTGAGAGCTTTGCTTCTTCCTGTTTCTCCAGAGCCTGAAACAATCGTGCTGGGGGGACACCTCGGGCCCCGGGGAGGAGCGTGGAACGCCGGAGGTGCAGGGGAAGATATAGGTAAAACATGTGCAACAGCTTTGGCGTGAAAACTTTATTCACAGCTAGGAAGTTGATCTGTTTTTGTATATTGTTTCCCGCTGTTTCTATTTCAGCCACAGGTGCACAAGCAGAGAGCCCCGCTGGGTCCCTCCCCCGGTCACGGCGACCTGGTGATTGACTTGCCAGGGGAAGAGGAGCCAGCAGCTGACGGTACAGTAACCACCTATGTGGGAGAAAATGTGGAGATTAGGTGCACAATTGCTGACAGGGATGTTGAACAGTTTCCTTCCTTTAGCAGTTGGCACGCTGTCCGCAGTAAAGAGGAGCGACAGGAACACTTTCCTGGAGCATCCTCACACACAGCTGGCAGAAAAAGATCATCTGCGGAAGGTGGCACACATGGAGGCCCACTCCAAGGAGTGCCTGGCTGCCAATGTCACCTTTTCTTTCCAGGTACATCCCCCCAGGATCTGAGGTCCATTGCAGATTCCTTGGTGGCGGGGATGACCACGCCTAAAGGAAGAAACTGCCAAGATGTGTAAGTTAGTAACACGGGTGGCCATGATGGAAGGTTGGCTACGGTGCTTTCACCAAGCGTGTCAGCATGGCGTCCTAATATCTACTCTCCCACCCACAGATGAGTCTGCACAGAGAAGCCTTTCAGAGGTGTCAGCTGCCCTCGATAATTCGTATGCAGAGATAAGGAGGGAGCTGCGGGACCTCAAGAGACAGATGAGGAGGGGCAACCTCCTATAATGTTTTTTGACCTTTGTTTTCTGTTTTTCTGTTATGTTGGGTGGGTGATAATTTTATCTAGTTATTTAATAAAATATATTTCTCTAAGCTTTCCTGTGACTTGTTTTCAATGGTTGCATGTAACCAGTTCACCCTTGGAGTAGTTCAGTTCTACCTGGATCCACATGCCATAGCAAGGCAGATGTGGAAAGCACTTGAAAAGATTGTGTGAACAGGCCCCAAATCCCATGCCAAACCTGGATGCTAAGCAGGGTGCGTTAGGATTTAAACCCGGATGGGAGTCCACCACTTGAAATCCATGGTTTGAAGGAGTGCCCATACAGCTTATGCCCTATACCTGCTAGTACTTGGAGCAACTGCATCTTTTGACAGAGAAGCCAGGTGACCAGTTTGAGCTGCAGGTATTTTGGAGAACTGGATGAGGTTTTTGTGTATACAATGTTTTTCTTCCTCCTTGTCTGATCCCTCTGTCCGCCTCGAAGGACGGGCCACCGGGGATCCACCTGCGAGGAAATAGTGGGTTTTGGGAGGCTGGTGTACACAAAGCAGATGGTCATCTTTCTGTCCGTAGCACCCCACTCAGCCCCCTCCTCCCCATCCTTCCAGACCGCGTCCCTGCTGTGGCCCCACCAACCGCCCACCAATCAGGCTCTAGTTCTGTTGGAGCAAGGGATGTCAGTCGGGTCACACTCTCGGCCTCAAGTGACACCAACTGCAAATCATTGAGCACCGTTCGGGGGAGATAACTGGTTGGGCTCAATGCCTGGAGTTCGCAGCTCCCAGCTAGCCACCCCACCGCACTCATTTCGGTCCATTCTGCCCAATGCAGGACATGGCCCCTGCCCCGTTTTCCCGCGATGTTCTGAGCATTTCCGGGGGACAGTCAGGGTAGCCCCACGACGCTTTCTCAACGTGAAGGCGAGGCTTTCCGTGGTCCCCCTTGCCCCCCGGCTCACACATTCAGCGGTTTGTGGCGGGTTGCGAAGTTGCCATGGCATTAAAGGGGACACTTTCTAAAAATCACCCCCCCAAGATGCCTCCTCCCCGCCGCGGTAAGCCAGGTGGCTGTGGGTCTTTCGCTTTCATCCGCGGTAGCAATGGGGGGGGGGTTTGAAAGAAATAATCCCAATTTGCAAAACCTGTAATTGATATCCCCGCAGCGCTTCTTCAAAGTGAAGGCGCCATTACTCCGAGGCTTCCCGCGGGACCCCTTGGCGGCCACTATGTCTGCCCTGTCCGTTCAGTGCCCTCTTGGCAGGGCGCCGAAGGGTCCCCACCCACCGCCACCGCGGCCCCCCTTGCCCTCCCGCCTCACACATGCAGCGGTTTGTGGTGGGTTGCGAAATGGTGGTGTCACTAGAGGCGACTTCCCAAGAAATTCCCCCCCCCACCTCCACCCCCATCCCCACCCCGGATAGCCCACTCTGCAGATGAAGGCAATAAATCCACAGTCCCCCTAAGCTCCAATATCCCCACGGAAACATCAAAAGGCGATTTTAAGATGGACTGTAAAGAAATAATTCCAATTTAGCGTAACCTTCTCTTTTTCCTGCTGTGGGCTCTCGCTAGCAAGGATTAAAAAATGTGCCGTTCAGCTCTTTGTGGGGCGGGCCAACCGCCGGAAGCTGTCCACGCCCATGGCCCGCCCCCCGTTCATCTCAGGGGCGAATCAGCGCGAATCTGCACTTCCACACAAGTGAGCAAGGACGTGATTGCGCGGATCAGGGGGAAAAAGGCATTCTTTTCCGGTTTTTAAAAGCATGTGCAAGCACAGTTGGAGACGTTTCTGAGCGGATTGACGTGTGGAACTGGGAAATTAAAGACGACTCAGCGCATTTTAAGGTATGGAAGACCTCCATCAGATATCGCGCTACACTGCGCTAAAACGTTTTATTACTCCCGTGTGGAAGGGCCATAAATGTTTACTATGTGACATAATCCCAGAAATCCTTTCCTGGGCTTATCAGATTTGAAATGCAGTTTGATCCTACCCACATATCTAGGGTGTTGCTTTATTTTTCAGGGGAGAGCACAGTGGAACGGCATTCATTAGTAGGTAGTTGGATTCAAATTTTTTAAAAAGATATACTCAGAAGTAAATTGCAAAGCATATTTTAAGAGCATTCACTGGAATTTATCTTGTATACATCATAATAATATGAGGTACTGAATCTGCAAGAGCCAGTGTCATGTAGTGGTTTGGGTGTTGGACTAAGAATCTAGAGACCAGGGTTTGATTCCCTGTTAGGCCATGAAGCCCACCGGATGACCTTGGGTGCATCACAGGCTCTTAACCCCAGAAAACTCTGTGATAGGTTCACCTTAGGGTTGCCATAAGTCAAAAATGACTTGAAAGCACACAACAACAACATAACAACAACAACACAACTGAATCTGATTTCATGAAAAGTAATCATTTCTGATGTAGAATACCAAGGCCATTTCCACACTATACTATTAGCGCGCAATTATTCCACTTTCAACATCCTACGGAATCCTGGTCCCACCCTAAACTGCAAACCCCAAGATTCCATAAGATGTTGAAAGTGGAATAATAGCATGGTAACAGTCTAGTGTGGAAATGGCCCAAGAGAAGGCTGCCTGTTTTCCTTCTTGCAACTCAAGAGGTTTTGGTACAGAAGTTACCATAGGTTGACTGGAAGGAACCAAAAGGCCACAGATGAACAGAGGCATAGGGCCTTTCTGCACTACATTGTTATAGTGCTATTATTCCACTTTCAACATCCTATGGAATCTCTGGGTTTGCAGTTTAGAGAGGGGCATGTAGAATTCTCAGCCAGAGAGCTCTTTGGCACCAGTAAACTACAAACCCCAGAATTCCACAGGATGTTGAAAGTGGCATAATATGGTATAATAGCACTATAACAGAGTAGTGAGGAAAGGCCCATAGTGTGCTAGGAGAAGAAAAGAGACAGAAGGTCATCTGATTACAGTATGATGATTGTTCTGCTTTTTTAGTGGCTTGGAGTATCAGAAGAACTCAACCCAGCACTCTCCAGATATATTGGAACTGGGAATTGTATCATACCACATCTGCAGTATACCAAGTTGTACAAGGCTGCAGTGAAGGATGACAATGAAACTCCGGAGCTTTATCTATACAGAGAAAAGAAAATGATAATTTCTCCTTTGAGTAATGAATAAGTTGTAAAATGTCATACCCATCTTGTGCCAGAATAAAAATGGAACAGATATTCCTCTGGAGCATTCAGTCTCTACCAGGCTTTATGGTATGTCATTTCAGTGTCTCCCTAGCTGTGTGGTAGCTACTTATCTGTGAACATATTCCACAATTCTTTAAATGAAAGAAAAGGTGAATGACCCAGGCAGATGGTAAGACTGATCGCTTGGGTATTTCCACAAGAAATCAACTTCCTTTAGGACTTTCTCCAAGAATTCAACTTGTTAGGAAGTTGCCAGTCCCAGGGAAAACCCACACACTATCAGGCCAACTCACCGTGGCTGGTTCATTCAGTGTTTTGTACCACTGTTCAGAAGTACCTCCCATGAGTTTCATTGGAGCTTACTCCCAGATAAATGGATATAGGATTGCAACATTCAATGTTCTCCCCAATTATTTATGGATAAGCCATTCTCGTACAGCAGAATGAAAATGTTTATTGAATTCCAGTTCCCATCATCCTTTACCATGGCTGCACTCCCTTGGGTGGACAGAGTCCAATAACATTTGGAGGTCCCATCCCTGCTTTAAAGGATGTCTGTTATTCAGCAAGATGAAAATGTAACCACCACATAAACCTTGGTCCTGTGTAGTATGCAACTATATCCCTAGCATTTCTTTCTGATGCCAAATTAGTCTATAATCTTTCCTGTCATGCAGGTGGAAGAAAAAGAAACCGTTCCCACAGCCCTTTTTTCCTTCCCAGAAGCACTTTCTTGATTTGCAAATTAATTCTCTTTTTTAAAAAAGAAAAATCTTTAAATTGCCAATAATAATTTCTGGAACACCCAGCAACCTAATTACCAACAGCTTTTCATTTATACTATCATTAAATTCACAGCTGCAGTTTAAAGTGACAGCCTGCTATCTCACACACCCAAATGAAAACATACAGGGTAAGAAAACCTCCCATATATAATAGGAGCCCGTTTAATCCCAAAGAGAAAGACAGGCAATTCGGTACAATGAAATTATGCCATTTTTGCTTTGCAGTTTTAACAGCAAGATCTAGGACTGTATACTGTTTGGAAGGTGTAGTTCAGATTTTCTCACTAAGAGTCTTATTACACTGCACAGCTGTAGTGCTATTATTCCACTTTAACTGCCATGGCTCCATCCTGTGGAACCCTTGGAGTTGTTGTTTTGGGAGCCCCAAATGCTCTCCAGCTGAGAACACTAAATGTCCCTTCCTAAACTGCAAATCCCAGGATTCCATAGGATGTTGCGACAGCTGTTAATATGGAATAATAGTATCATAACACTGCAGTGAGATAGGGTTTATAATTTCTAAAAGAGAGGGTGACTGTGAGGTGAGTGTGAAGTCCCACTCTTGTCATGCCACAGCACCCATTTCTTTTGCCTTCACTTCACAATTTATTCCAACTTCTGCATGTGAAGAAAGGATCACAAGAGGTTTAGGTGAGGACAGCACTAGAACAGATAGCTCTTTCTCTTATTGCCATAAGGCAGTGGTTTCCAAACTTTTGATCATCTGGATGTTTTGGGCCCTTTCCGTGTTACACTATTATAGTGCTATTATTCCACCTTCAATGTCCTGTGGAATTCTGGGGTTTGTAGTTTACTGAGGCCAAAGAGCTCTCTGGCTGAGAATTCTAAAGGCCCCTTCCTAAACTGCTAACCCCAGGATTCTACAGGATGTTGAAAGTGGAATAATAGCACTATAACAGTATAGTGTGGAAAGGCCCCAGGACTTCAGATCCCAGAATTGCTAACTGTTGGTCATGCTGGCTGTGATTTCTGGGACTTGAAGTCCCAGAGGTTGAAAGTTTGGGAACCACTGCTTCAAGGTAGCACCCTGGCCATCCAACATTCTTGCTGTACAGCAGCAGGGGGATCCTGGACTCTCCTGGTGTTGTTGAACCTATGAACTGTAAACAGTGGTGAGAAATTCTGGGACCTGCGCTTCAACAATGGTTTTCCCCTCTACACCTTACAATAATATCTATAGTGTAAATTGCCAGAAGACAACTAAATGGGACAGAAAGCAAGTTAAGTCTGAACTTTCTCTAGAAGCAAAAATGAGGCCATTGTGCTTTGAAAACGTAATGACACAAAATTACTCTTTGGAAAAGACAATAATACCCAGTTCAGGTTGAAAGGTAGGAGGAAAAATTGGCTCTGAGTTTGCAAAACCTGATCAGAGCAGTTAATAACAGAGTGTCTTAGAAGTTTCTCATTCATAGAGTCACCATAAGTCAAAGATGATTTGGTGGTATATCTCAACAACAACAAAACCAGCAGGCTGGTTCTTGAGGGATATGTTCCTTGGACCCTCAAAGCTTTATCAAAACTCTATGCGCTTAGTCAAACCCAGGTACAGAACTTGGAAAGGTTGCTTTTTTGGATTACAATTCCCAGAATGCCCCTGCTAGCATGGCTGGGAACTGAACTGGCAGGGTATTTCTGGGAGCTGTAGTCCCAAAAATAACTTTTTAAAGTTTTGTCCATGTTTAACTTAATAAAGAAGGCAGTGCTGCGATTCAACGGAAGAGGGAAACGTATAATTGTTGTGTTCTTTCAAGTCATTTCTGACTTATGGTGACTTAAGGTAAAACTATCACAGGGTTTTCTGGGGCTGACAGTGTGTGACACACCCAAGGTCACCCAGTGGGTTTCCATGGCCAGGTAGGAACTCAAACCCTGGTCTCCAGGGTTGTAGTCCAATGCTCAAACCTCTACACCACACTGGCTCCCTGAAAGTATGTTTTGTATGAAAGAAACAAAACAATTTCCTGTGTAATTAAGCACAACTAGATAGCTGTGTTGCCCCTTTAATGCAATAAAGGCACAAAGGGGTCTCCATGAGTACAAAGCATCTGTGGTGTTACATTACTGACCCTGCTCTTGGTGTTGCACACCTTCTCACCCCACAAGATCCACACATTGGGTGTGGATGTCTCCATGGACCAATCTCTCAGTTCACAGAATCTCCCAGTTCATAGAGTGGCTTTGGTGACAATCCTCCAAGGGCACAGGTACAGCTGTTGAGCAGCAAGTGGTTATGAATGGGACAACAATGGTCATTCAAAGCTTCATCCCAGATGAGCATGCCAGCCTGTCTTGTATCAAAGATACGTGGTTGGACAAACCTGTATTTGTCTGTGAATCTCTCCCAGCTCTGCTCAGCTAAATTATTTGTACAGTGGCAGGCAAATTCTGGAAAGCAGAGAGATAGAGCTGCAGTCATCTATTGTGACCATGTGACCTATCATGTAGACTTCCAGTCTGGAATGTGAAAAAAAAAAGGGAGGAGTCTTGTAGCACCTTAAGATTACCCAGTTTACTTGAGCAAAAACTTTCAATCATTCACGTCCATTTCTTTAGATGTGTGTCTGAAAATGTTGTTTCGAATAGATGGAGGATTCTGTGGATGAACCTCTCATTTCACTATAGTAGAGCAGGACCAGCCCTACCATTGGCAGAGTGGTATCATGTACAACAGATTTGGGCTATCACAAAAGAGCAACCAGTGTTAGCTCCTTAATTGATGGTTGTTCTATTTTTATTGCTAGCGATGGAAGACAGATATTTAAGCAATGTTCTGCTAAATAAATCACCTGACTCTGTGTAATTTACACTTTGATTTGGTTGGATGGGGATATCATCTGTTTGTCCAGGTCAGATAGAAAAATCTCTAAGGATAGCCCTGACTGAGACTCACTCATTCAGAACTTTCAGGAGAGGTGCTGAGTTGCTGTCTTCTGGGGCCAGTATACTTGCTGAAGTTAACTTGTTTGGAGTGACTCAAAGCTTAATAGACTTCTAACTATGGCCCTTTCCGCACGGGGCTATTAAAA
Source organism: Iguana delicatissima (assembly GCA_948472985.1). Classification (NCBI taxonomy): domain Eukaryota; kingdom Metazoa; phylum Chordata; class Lepidosauria; order Squamata; family Iguanidae; genus Iguana; species Iguana delicatissima. The sequence goes on from CAOKZL010000311.1 coordinate 13,102, forward strand.
CGGTGCAGAGCAACCTCCAACGGAGGTCTTCTGCACTGTAGAGTGGACTGGGGCGGACTACTTTTTGTAGTTCCGCACCTCAGTCCGGTTCAGAGCAACTGGAACTGGTCGCGTAGCGTGCTTTTAAAAACCTCTTTTTAGAGGTTTTTAAAAAGCATGAAGTGCGCAACTCCGTGTCGCTCCGTCCCCGTGCTCCGGAGCAGATTTGCAGGTGTGCACAAGTGCGTGCCTGCGATCTGCTAGGGGCGGGCTTTAGGCTGGCGAGCTTCTCCAGTTGGCGGAGAGCCTCCATCAACCGGAAGCCGCCATTTTGGATGCTGGAGCAGAGCGGAGCGATGAGCTCGCACTGCTCCTCGTCCCGACAGACTCACCTGGATGCTGAAGAAGTCCGGTGAGTAGCGTTTTTTCGCGGTTCCTTTCCCACGTGCGGAAAGGGCCTATCTTTATTCCACAGAGCACAGTCTTGATGCAGAATTATCTGTTGGCCTATGGACAGATCATTGCTTCATGTAGTTTAAACTAAATGGGACTCAGCTGTTCTGCCTGGGTAGAAGACCAATTAAGACTAGTCTTCACTAGAAAGCTGATGAATCTGAATGTTTTCCTGGCAACTCCTGGGAACTCTTTTGTTATCTCAACAGGAATTGGACAGGAAAGGTTGTCACTCTTGCTTTCAGTCATATCTTTCTGGAGTGCCTGGATGAGATGAGACCAGGAGGCACCAGTTTACATTGGGTCTGGTCCTTGCAGGATGATCACTGATTAAACTGAAATCTACATAGCTGCAGTACTGCTTCTGTGTCATGTGTCTTCAGACCATGTCGCGGTATTATGATTGACAATAGCCATCTGTTCATGACTCATTCATTGTGGACATGCTAACTTTAAGCACACCACATTTTTTTTCAAAGTAGGATGAACAGTGGTATTCAAAAATGCAGATGATGCTTCTAGAGAATGATTCTTAAAATAATAATTTTATTAAATTTTCACAGATAAAAAACTTTCTTTAACCTGTAGTTTTACATGAGATGTTTCTGATCTTCCACTCTGTTCTGGTCTTCACTTCTCGAAACACTCTATATATTACATTTATGTATCACAATACAGTGTTCATCTCAAACACTGGAACATGCTTTCTCCTCTCCCCATTTCCACAATCAAAATACAGTCCTTTTCCCTTGACAGTTCCCAGCTATCACCCATTATTGGCCATTCTGCTTTTCTCTACTTAACAAATTTCAATTTACTCTCATTTCTCTACTTGTCTTTTAAATTCTGCTATCTTTTCTTAAATTAAGTCCTCCAACATTTATAAAATGAACTCTTAAAATTTTTAAAACATGTCTATCAATGTATATCTGGCAGTCTGAGCTATTGCTACTGTTACAGTCATTCCTCTTCTTGCCCTAGATCTCATTATATTGAAAATGTCTTGTTTCCCACCTCCAGCTGCGTCCTATTCACCCACCCATCCTTTAACAATATCACAATGTCTGTATTAATGAAAGTATACCTAGAGAATGATTCTGACAGTCTCAGGGTCTCCACTGGCCACAAAAGCCATCATTTGCTACAAGCAGGAGAAGAATGGGCTAACTATACAGAGAAACAAGGAACATACCATTATTTATGCAAGCTCATAATGGAAGGGACTATGATTCAGACTTTGTTTTTTCAGTTGTGCCAGTGGGCATTCTGTGTTTGGACACAAATTGCCCCGTGCAGCACATAAGATTGAGTCTCTACACTTGCTCCCAAGGTTTCCAGTTTAAACTCTAGCTTCCTTCTAACCCCTTGTTATGTGCCTTCAGGTCAACTCTGGCTTAGGGTGATCCTATCATACGGTCTTTTTGGCAAGATTTACTCAGAGAAAATTTGCCATTGCCTTCCTCTTAAGCTGAGAGAGTATGACTTGTTCAAGGTCACTCAGTGTGTTTCCATGCTTGAGTGGGGATTCAAACCCTGATCTCCTAGGGTCCCAGCCTAACACTTAAGCTGCCATACCACACTGACTTATACTCTGACACCCAAGATGGTTGTATCAACTGGTTCCCCAAAGAACACAGTGGTAAAGACAGACTGGAATTTTATATGCATCTGAGGTCCTGAACAAGGCTGAAGTACTTATTGAAATGGCACAGTATTATTTCTAAAATCCATACAGATGTGATTTCATCCCAACAGTCAATAAAACTTGAAAAAAATGGTTTGTATAGTAAATATCATTGTGGTTTTTGAAGAGTGTCAGATGAAATCCTTTTTCTGAATCTGTATGCACAATCCCCAAAGCAATTTCATGTGCCATAATAATACAGTAGTTTGATAGATAGTTATCATGTTTCATGACAAAGTGTTTTCAGTAACTTCCTTGTAGACACATTTGGAGCAACAGTGATATGGGTTGAATAACAAAGCCTGTAAAGGGAAAATGTAAGTGTAAATACATATGTAGAGAAAATAAGGTTGTCTAGTATGCCTAGAAATGTCTGAAGCAGCCCTTGCACAAGGGAAAAACTCCAGGAGTTTTTAATGAACTTTGGCCATTTCTGCACTACGCTGTTATAGTGTTATTATTCCATTTCCAACATCCAATGGAATCCTGGGGTTTGCAGTTTAGGGAGAGAGCTCTTTGGCCTCAGTAAACTACAAACCCCAGAATTCCACAGAATGTTGAAAGTGGAATAATAGCACTATAACTGTGTAGTGCAGACATGGCCTTCCTTTCATAGTTAGGATAACACAAACTTTTCTTGCAGTTGTACTTGTTAGTAAAAGCTGAGTTGATGTATGCTATCTACTTTGTTGTTTGGTGGCAAGAGAGCTGGAGGGTGGAGTTGCATGCTCAGTTGCAAAGGAATAAATTTGATCAAATACAGAGGGCCTTATGTGTGAATCAACAAGGAAAAGACCACACTGCATGTTTCTATGATGACTTCCTTCTGAATACAATGGCAGATGGTGGCTTCTATGCCAGGGGTGTGGTGAATCTGCTCTGGGTTTTAATTTTCCAGGCCATAAAGGCACCGTCCGATGTGCTGAACCCTAAGACATTAGATAACTCTTTTTAGATAGCTCCTTGAATGCTCAGACTACAATCTGAGGCAGATTTTTTGCCACACTGACAAGAGAGAAACCAAGTACCTCTGTTATAACAACCAGTTCAGACTGTGCCTGAAACCTGGCACCCTTTCATGCTACACAGTTATGGTGCTATGATTCCATATTAACTGTCATGGTTCCATCATATAGCATCCTGGGAGTTGCAATTTGGAGATGCTGGTCAAAGCATCCCAAATGTATACAAAAGATGACCCTCAATGCTCACAAATTCCAAACACTGAAATTTGAAAACAAATATGCAATCACAAGGATAACTTTTTTTAAAAGATAGCTTTATTCATAATTTCCAAAGACACTAAAACTCTACAAGTACATAAAAGAAAAAAAAATAAAGAAAACATGAAATGTATGAATTAGAAATCTGAAAAGTAGAGAAAAAGAAAGAAAAAAAGTGGGGAAAAAATCAATGTCCATCCTTGCTTTAAATGAATTACAGCAGTCTAATTGATTTGAGCCTCTCTCAAAGATAATATCCAACATTTCTCTTCTTCCCATTGTCCAATTCATGCTTTCCAAAAATAAAGAAAATGAACTTTCTTCTGCCAAAGGTTAACACAGTATCTCAATATTACCTTTGGTTACATTCTATTACATATTACATTTACATCATAAATGGCATTAATACTAAATGCTACTTACTGACTTGATTGCATAATATTTTACTAGTCAAAATGATACATCTATTACATGTTATATGGAATCTCTAAATCTAAGTATTTCTATACCATTTATACTGTAAATTCTTTTATACCATTTATTAGCAAAATCTAGTTTTCATTGTCTTGTTATCTGTAACGATTTCACAACCTAATTTCAGCCAAAATTATTTCATTTTGAATTTAACTCTCCTTTTCTCTTGTAACCATCCTATCCATGGACTTCACCTTCCCCAACTTCTCAGATCCCCTTTTTTGCTCTTTACTACTATTTTGAGTTCCCACTTGGTATTTTAGAATAATTGTCCTGAAGCAGCACCCTTTTAAAAATCATCTTTCCCTTGCCCCCTTCAATCATATAGGCTAAATATTTTTTGTTCTGTTCAACCATCAAAGTAATTTGATTACAAATCACTTTCAGATTAGCCGCCCCTTCTCCCTCCTTGGGCTATAATCCCCAAAGTTTCTTGGTTATACATCTCCCCCAACTCAATAGCTTTTCCATTAGATCTATTTGAGTTTCTCTCTCATCTCTCTTCACTTCCATATTGCTAACTTCTGTGTCCCCCTCTTGTCTTACAGCTCCCCACAGTTTCTTGATCTCACAGATCTCATTCCTTGGGGCCTCTATCATATTCATCTTCAAGTTTAGGAGTTCCATACATAGCTCCTCCGTCATCCATTGTAAAAAGTCTTGAGAGTGTTCCTGGGGAGTTTCCATCTTTCATTCAATCCAGAAGTTTCAGAGTTAACAACTCACTTCTCACTTGTCTAGCCAAAAGCTGCCAGCAAGACAGTTTTATCAACATCAAATAGATAATATCTGTTACTTTCTCAAGCTGTAGTTTCTCCTTGTTAAAATCTAATTCCATCTTGCAAATAAAATGCAATTCAGTCTATTCACAAAATATATGCACTTAGATCCTTAATTATTCTCTTTTGAAGATGCCACGACCCAATTTTCTAATTTATTTGTCCCAGTCATGTGGGGTGAACACACTCAGCAATTAATTGCAGAAAGAAAGAAGCTGAGGAGGCTCTGTTGTTCCATTTTAATGAGAAAGATTCTTCACTTTTATAACTCCAAAAGCTTATTTAAGAGTTTCTTCATTAAAAAACCAGTTTGCCAACCTAAGATCGTCAGATCCTCAGATTCATACAATTGTATTTCAAGGCAAGGGCAAAAGACTCCCTCAGCCTTTTGTATTAATAATGCATTTATCCACAAGTAAATGCAAATAATGAGATTTCCTGAGCCTAATGGATGATCCTCCACTCCCCCTTTAACCAAGGGGGAGTATCTCCAGCCTTTACTGTAAAAGTTGTCCTTGCTGCAGCTGGAGCACCTGCCTGGCCAGCCTCCTGGACGTGGAGTCCAGTCACAAGGATAACATTATGCAGGCCTTGGGTCCTACATAGGGAGAAAGATGGGCTTTAAATCAATGAGTCAAATAAATAAATATTATAACTGATTAAGACTGAAGGTAGCTATCATATTGTTGAATGCTCTGAGTTCCAAAGCAGAACATATTTTTGTGCATTTGCAGTAAAAAAATAATTATTGTTTTATATTTTAGTTTAACAATGTGAGACTCACAGTGGCAGAGCTTTGACTGGGTGGAGGGAGGACAGGAGAGGGCGGGGCTATGGCACAAGGGGTGGGGCCACTGTGTGCGGGGGCATAGCTGCACTGCGTGGGGGTGTGGCCAGGGTGCACGGGGGCATGGCTACAGGCCTGGACACCCCAAAAACATTGCCAGGGCAAATTGCTCCCACATTCTTATGTGACTGAAGACTCTTGGTTTTTGTGATTTGTCCAGAAAACATTTGTTATAGGACAGCTGTATAGCTATACTAAGTAGGTATGTAATTAGGTAGATAGACAGGTTAAAAAAAAAGTTCCCTGCATGTAATAAATTAGGAAATCAGACAGAAAGGTTTGTTATTTCTCTGTTTACCCCATCCCAGCAAGTTTTTATATTAGCAAGCATTAAAAACATAGGTTTCCCTTTTGGCAGTCTCTAGTGGTATGGTCCAGAATTCAATTCTCTTGGAGTCTGTCTATACTATTTATCTAGCCATATATTTACCACATGAAAGTAGCCAAGTTTTGACTGCAGTGCATATAAAGATGTCCTCCAGAAAGTTGAACAAAACTTAGAAAGAGAAACAATACTGGCTTGTGGGTTTTTAATCTCTTGTTATCTCACTCTACTAATTTCCCCTAGCAATTGAGAAACAGGGGAAATTAGCTGAGTGAGATAGCAAGAGATAAAAACTAGCAGCCTTTCCTTCTCACTTAGCTTGAGCAAGGTAGACAAAGCACTCTCAAAGAAAACATCTCCAAGCTTCCCTTGAGTACTGAATCATTCAAGGCCCTTCAGAACATCAAGTAGACAAAGGCCATTTCCACACAAGAGAGGAGGAGCGGTTCACTGTGTGTCAAGAGTGGTGTTTTTATACTCTGATTCAGAAATGGTGCTGTCTGCATCCCCCCCCCCATTTACACTGTACTACCGTGGAGAACAGTGGTTGCTGCTTCTGCAACAGCAAGTTCCTGGCCGCTTCCCTTCTCTTCCCTTACCCTGCCCTCCATCACTGATTGGTCTGTTTTTTTAAAAAAATACATGGAGATATTTTAAACACATTTCTGCATTGCTACGTTTGTGCGTAGGTATCTTTGTTGATATGTGAAAAAAACCCCAAATCTTAACAGTCCATTCCCAGATCCACTCTCTTCCAGCTGTCTGTTTAATGCATGAAGACAATAATGATGGCAGCCTGTCCTTTGATGGGCGGAGAGAGAAAGGGACAGAAATGGCAGAAGGGACCGCCTGGGAATGCCCATAGCCGGCCATTTCTGCGCTGTGAATCAATGCTACACTTCTGCATGTAGGTGAAAAACAAAGCAGAACCAGTTTGGGAGATTTACATCAGAATTTTTCCGGTTTTCAGATAAAGTGGCTTCTCATCACAGTGAACCATTCTAGGGTCTGAAAACGTACAGAACTACGAAGAAAATTACAACACTAAAATACTACCACTTGCACACCGGAGGGTAAGAATTTGACACTACTACAATATATCAAGCTCGTGCAGAAATGTCTCAAGCCCGGCTACTTTTTATGGGATGAACTGCATGCAGCCAGGGTGCAACTAATATTCATTGCAAGGGCTGCCAGTTTCCAGACACAGAGTGGGCTTTCAGTATCCACTACAGTTTGGTTCCAGGATACTTCTGCCAGAGGTACCAAAATTCATGGATGCTCAACTCCCATAATGTACAATCATGTAGTAAAATGGTGTCTCTTAGATAAAATGGCAAAATCAAAGTTTGTTTTTAGGAATTTTATTTATTTATTTAGGAATAAATTATTTTGGAATAAAGATTCAGCCACAGTTTGTTGAATCTGTGAATACAGAGAGCCAACTGTAGTCTCAACCTATTGCTATTTATCAAAGGACCAAATCTCAGGGGGTGCAGTACTGAAGGAGTTCTATCTTTGCACATAAAGGGGCTTTAAAATGAGGGTGCATAAATGCAGTGAGTCCAAAGGCCAATTTTATTTTATTTTATCCTAATTTTCTCCTATTTCGAGACTTAAGATAGTTTACAACATAAATTGAAAACTTTCCGCACTGGGACCCTGTGGGAGAGGGAGAAGAATTGCAAAAAAAAAAAAAAAAATCAATTCCCCTTCCCCCTCCCCAAGAAACCTTGGAAGTCCACTTCTTGTTTGAAAAACTCGGCTGGCATCTTGTTGCACAGTGTCCTGTTGTGTATCACTGCAGTTCTCTTAACATGTTTGCATATGGTATCATTGACATAGTTCCACTGTTGCAAAGTTATTCATCACAAGCCTTGAAGGATCTCAGCCATGGCATGTTGAATTGTGTAGGGGGAGCATCCAATCTATTAGCACTCTATTAGCACTCTGTAAGGTTTCCAAGAAAGGCAACTTTTCTTCTTTCCTTCCTTCCTTCCTGACAGAATAAGGACTTGGAGAGTCTGCATGGATTGAGGGCTACAAAACCAGCCTTGGGGGACCTAATGTGGCCTGAGGGCTATGCATCGCTTACTCTTGCTTTAAAACCTGGGCAACCATCTGCATCCATGTCCAGCAAGCATGAGAGTGATGCGTGTGTGTGTGTGTTGCACTTGGTGGACACCAAAAGCTCAGGAGAGAACGCATGAACTTAGGGAGAGAGATAGTTGATTTATGTATTTGGGTCCAGTGTGTCATTTGGAAGAAGACAGGAATTGAAGCATCCATATTCAAACTCATCAGCCTTCCTGTGGCTTGGAGAAGACAAACAAGCCTTGTACAGCAGTGCTCCCTAGATGTCATGTGTTCTATAAGGCAGACCTAGTTTTGCCATGCTACTATGTTGCTTATGCTTCACCCAGTTTTGTAGCATGTCACTTAAAGTCTATTTGGAAAAATCATTTGACCAAGATTCCAAACTTTTGTGGGTTTTTTTTTAAAGAAAATGTCTACCCTTTCTAGGAGCAGATGGAACAAGATGTGCAGTCACTCTTTGTCCAATAATTTTACAAGAATCAAGCCTACTCCTTCCTTTTAATGTATTTAGCCAACGGGAGAAGCCTCACACTCACATTTGTTATCCATCCTCTCTCAATTCCCAATTCTAGTTCCCTGAGTCTATATTACAATTCTGAAGGAAACTAGCATTTGGAGGAAAGTCTAGCTTACATCAGTTTTGCAGAGCTCCTTGCAAAGACTACTGAGAAAGCAATGGAACCACTGGAGAGAATGCAACAAAGCAGGATAAAAGTTGAAAAACAATGGTTAGAATTCAACGTTCCATGGAGTCTTTTTTTTTTCATAATTTGCAAGATGTACAGATATTATGCATTTTTATTAGATGTCAGGAAAAGATTAATTTCCATCTTATGAGGGGCATAGTTATGAGAGCCATACTCATTACTGCCACCCCAACCTGTCTCTCCTCCACTGTTGCCCTATTTCCTCTACTCACATTGCTTTCTCTCTCTTCCTCTCTCCATGTTCCTTGTCTTGCTGCTGCTGCATCAGCACCACCACCACTGTCTTTGTCTGTCTACCTGCCATCTGTTGAAAACAACTTTGTGCAGCTGCTTCTTCTTTAGAGATCAGGCAAGACAAGTGAAGCAAGGGCAGGGGAGGAAAAGAAGGTTTGAGATACAGCTGCAAGGGAAGGAAACATGACACAGGAACAAGACGGGGAGAAGGGAAGGAGGATTAAGAAGTGCAGTAAGTGGGTACAAGATGTAACAGAAAGGAAGTGTGGCAACAACACCAGCATCATCACTGCAGCAGGAAAGTGCTTGGCCACATGGTGCCTGTCTTGCTGTTAATCCCCATAATAACCCTGTAACATAGATCTTCTGAGAGGCAGTGATGGCCCAGTGCCATATTGTAAATTCCAAGAATTTGACCTTTGGCCTCTTTGTTTCGGTTCCAACACTTTAAACATTACTGTATAATAGTTCTCTCAGAAGAGTGGATACTATATATTTTTTTAAGCTGAAATATACTGGTAGAAAAAATGCAACCAATAATGTGACAAATTTACACAATTAGAATGGATATTAATCACATTTATAATAATTTACCTAAGAAGCAAATAAGACATCTAGATTTATGGTACTGAACTATGGCAACCCCAAGGCCACATGAGATGTCAGCCTCAATGGGAATGGCAGGAACAACTGCAGCTACTGGGAATATTTTGCTGCCTGTCTGGCTAGTGAAATTCTGGATTGCCTTATTACTGGTTAGTCACATTTACCCAAATTCTGGGTCCTCATGCCTGTTTCTACAGTTAGCTAACCTACTCTTAACAGCAATTCTGGTCCATTTCCTATTCCTTGCCTGTGTGATATGAGAAGGAAACGACATCGTGAGAGCAGTCCCTTGGCCCTAAATTCTCAAGGAAAGGGAAGTTATACACCTGACAAAACTATATGTTGCTCAAAATCTTCTGGAATCCACCTTCCTGTATCTTACTATTGAATAGGGTAGAAGAAGAAATTTGGTCCTCACTTCTTGAAGAATGTCACGTGAAAAGAACATAAAGTTTTTTAATTAGTGGGGAAAGGCCTGTGTGGCCATAAGTTTAATACTTATAATTGTCCAGTTATTTATATTCAGTAGGTACTTGCTATAGAATTAGTAATTACAGAATGGTCAGCTGATCTAACAATTCTTATTCAGCATAGGCTTTGATTCAGTTAGCTTCCCTGGGACTGAAAGAGAAATAAATAAATAATGTGGATGTGCAATGATCCCAGAAAAATGGAGTCAGAGATACAGCAGGGCAACGCTATGCATGTTTACTGAGCAGGAAGACCCACTTAGCTCAAAGTACAGCAAGTAAATATTCTTTCTAATTCTAGTCAGGATTTTCTATTATTTGTTTTTCAAGCTGTAAGGGAAGTAATGCTACAAATAACCTCAAATACGAAGCCAAACATAATTATTTCTCCTTTTAATTTTGTTCATTTTAATATAACTAATTAATATAGATGAGGTGCTCAACAAGGTGCCACTAAACCTGTATGAAATGGGACCATTCAGCAATTAATGTCAAACCCAAAATGTTAACATTTATCAGGAACTGCTGAAAGTGAAACATTTTCTAAGCCACCAGAACTGATAGTCTTGCCAAATTTCAGCTGTGAGATTCTGCCATCTGTATTGTTTTCTTTAAAAATTCACAACACTATTTATAACACTCTTGAGAGTCAAAAGTTGAGGGGGGAATAGGTTTCCTTGAGGCATACATCTGCACTAAAACCACTGTTTCACACAGCACTAGGGAGGCCAAAAAGGTTACTAGATTATGGGCCAGCAGATTCTGGGATTCAGTCAGTTTGAGAAAACTGACTTTTTTTGTATTTATTGGTTTGTTAACTGAAACGCTAGAAGGTCTAAGAGGTTTCTGATAATGCATCACTGGGTGAGTCACGATGCAGTGGATTAGTCATAGCAGTGAGATAAATACCCCCAAGTTTCCTCTAAAGTGACAGATTTACCTGATCTCGTTGAAGAATTATATGTTGCAGAAGTCAGAATTATCTGAAGTCACGTAGCTCCAAAACCTTCTGGCTATATTAATCCAGTGTCATGCCATGCCACTTGCTTGGGGATTTTAGTGAAATACAGTCTTTTGCTAGAGATCATGCCAAAGTAGCATGCATTAAGGAAGCCAGCAGAATGGCGGACAAGAACAGCTTGTATGCCAGCAGAGGCTATGAATATCACAGTGGAGCATCAAGATGGTAGGATGCTATTTTAGACACCAGTTCCCAAACAACTACAATGCTCCCAGCTCATCTGTTCCATGTGGATAACAACCATGTGGTGCCCTTCGTTGCCAATAAAAGTCTGTCTTCTTTTCCTGTGAATCACCTAACTATACCTTATAAAGAAAGAGTGGTCCAGATAGAGTAAAATAATATAGTTAAGAATATGAGTAAATCTGGAAAAAGTAGCTTTTTTCAATCCATCTTTCCTTTCTCTCTTCATAACTTTTGGAATGTTTAGCTTGACATCTATTATTTTGTGGAATAGTTTTCATTTGCTGGGGGCTCTGTAGTAAAGTAGTAGGATTTTATGTATTTTATGGAGGAAGGAGTCACTGAAGGTGAGTGACAGGGATATTCCCAAAGCCAGTTGTGGAGGAGGAACTTGAGGGTCATGTCCAGAAAGCTAAAGCAATGGCTTACATAGGCTGTAATACAAGTTAAGGTTATGCAAGGAATTTATAGGCCAGATTCCACAGAACCTTCTGTCCACCTCTTACACAGAACCTTCCTTCTTGTGAAATCAGGAGCCCTGTGGTCAAGTGTTGCCAGGTGAATTGAAGATTGTGCTAAATAGTTCCATAACACTTTAACAACCAAGAACCCAGACCAGGAAATCCTTGGAGTTGTAGTCTGGAGTAATCTCTGCTAGAGGGCTCTATGTTCCTGAACTCCAAACCAAATACTCTCACTCCCTCTTTAAACAACAAAATTAAACTGATTTAATCCTGAGTACCCCTGGTGGCCTAACAACTCCTGGATGCAGCAGGTCTGTCCTTTCACAACAGATAGCAATTATCCCACTGAATGTGCTGGGAAGCTCCTGGCCAGATGCTAGGATTGCCTGAGCTGCCATTAAACTGGTTGCCTCCATTCTTCCTTTCTACAATCTCCAAAGTACAGTGGTGCGCCTTTTTCTCTCCACTTCTTTTCAGTGGGATCTCAGTCCCCAAATGCAACTTTTCCAGGCTCTTGCAGAAACTGTTACTGTTGTTGAAACAACAAAAAATGATCTCATGAAGCAAATAGTGTACATGCCAACTCCTTTACGCGCTCCATTGTTTTTATGTATACATAAGAAAAGTAACTCTGTCCATTTCCTTCATTTATTGTGAAATAACACTCGCAAACTCTGACTCATTCCTGGGAGCTGCTTGCTTTCTGTTGAACATGACCTGTATTAGCTTTGTTCCTTTTAGCTGTACAAATTGGTCATCAGTAGCACTGTGGGAAGTAGCTCCTTTATTAGTCATAGCCTGATATGCAATATTAATGCCTAAGGCAGAAATTGTGTCTTTTGATCACCCTAGTCTGAATTGTAATTGCACCATGTTGTAGAATGAAGAAATATTTTGGAGGAGTGCTAAATACTTAACCATTTTAAAACATTTTTCCAAATGACTGTGTTTGCAGCATTTGGGCCTCTAGATCTACCTCGTTGCTCCCAAAGCAGGTTTGCAAACATGGTAAATCAGGCTGTTAAGCTACTGTAGTGTTTACAGGTCATAATGTTTTTAGCTGAGATAATGCCATAAAATGAAGGCTAGTTTACATGACCAAAAAGAGTAAAAAACTGGGGATCATCCAATGAAATCCACAGAAAATTGGAGACACATCTCAAGATGTTCAAAAGAGGCTTGTTTAATTAGGGGTAAAAAACAACCCGGATGTGTTTTGCCCTGTATGCATTCTTAAGAAGCTGTTTGGAATAAAAATTCCAAAACTTCTGGACCAAGAACTCTCAGCCCACTTTCTGGATAACTCATGACCACTGCAAGGGAGTGATCTTCTCTGGGTGGTACTTTACCACCAACAAAGCTGGGAGAACACTGGTACTGTATATATGGGCTGAAATGCAGCATGTATTCATGATGAAACAACCAGAGAAACACAGCATGTCTTCAATATCTGGACTACACACTAACCATGTCACACTGCAGGTGGAGAAAACTCATGTGACTTTGTCTTCCATAATAAAAATAAATTAATTAATTAAGAAAAATGAGGACTTTGAGGAATTATGAGCTGGGTGGTAGTCAGGGAAGTTCTAGCATGACTTTCTCCCCCAGTATGCTAATTGGAAGATGGTTTCATTTAAAGAAGCAGTCAGTCAGTCAGCTTGCAATCTGAAGTGGTACAGTACAGTTTTAAACTACTTTCTCAGAATTTGATTACCACATTCAATTTGTTGTGGTTGGCTAGTCATGCTAACCATGGTGATGGGGGTATCCTGAGAACTATAGTCCAAAAAGTAAAAAATTCCCAAGGTCTAGGCAAAACAGAGCAGCATCCATGAACCTGGCGCTGAAGCCTATCAAAAATTACTAGATGTATTTGGAGTACATCCAGATCCAAGCTCCAAATACTGATGTATTTGGAGCTTGAATTCACATAAGAATGCAAAAACCTGCCAACTAAACAGGTCAAAGGTCAATGGGGGCCAGGGGGAGTTGGTGCCAATTACCAGGGCCTGCCAAACCACAGAGGGCTCCAGGGCCCAACTATGCTACATATCCTTTTGACTATTATTTGTTGATTTTTTATTTTTTTTTGCATCCACTGGTGAATGTTAGAGAAAATAATCTGAAGTTTTTTTAGCAGATCCAACAGGGTTTCAAAAATGCCACTGGAGTGATCAGGAAAGGAAGCTGGACTCCTCAGGAGATGCTCCTGCAACTGTCAGATTGAACTGGTCTCACCGTGGGACCACAGGAAGGAAACCCTCCTGCCTCCAGGTGAGTCAGGCTCCAGGCTGTTCCAGGGCATCCTGTTGCCATTCATCCACCTCGACAAATGGTCCCCTCACTCATTCCACTTGCCTGCCTGTCTTGCTACCAGAAATGCTGGAGGTACACTCCTGCCTCCCCCACCATGGCAGCAGGTTTCTGGAGTCTCTTCCTAGCTGCAGAAACACAGGGAAGGAGAGAGAAAGAGGAGCAGGAGAACAGCCTCTGCCTCAGATCCCTGCCTTTTATGCATCTCCAGGAGTTCCTTTCCCACTTAGCTCAAAGCCAGTGTCCTAGCCCAGAATTGCTTATCCAGAAGCCAGTCACCCACTGGTGCCCCCTCCCATTGTGCTTATCAGTTGCTGGCCAAAAGCTGGGAGCCCACCACAACATGAACCTACTCTTGGCATCCCTTGATTGATACCATTATAGCAGTAGCAGTTATAGCAATAGTAGTTACATTTCTACACCATGTATCAGTGCAAAGCACTCCCTAAGCAGTTTACAATGTATTTTAGCTAATTGCCTCCGACAAGCTGGGCACTCATTTTACCGACTATGGAAGGATGGAAGGCTGAGTCAACCTGGAGCCCAGCAGGATTGAACTCACAACGTTGTGGCTGCAGTACCGGCTGCAGTACCGGCATTTAACCACTGCACCACCAGGGCTCTCCATTAATTTTGCTTAAGACAGCATTTCTGCTTTCCTTCTCAAAATATGTCATGAAACCTTTAGGTTAAAGAACCTCCCACTTAGGTGATGAATGGTATCTAACCTCCTCTTTTTTACACTGCTGGAGAGAAGCATACTCTCTTTCTCTTTAGGCTCTGCTAGTGACACATCTCAAAAGCAGTATAATAATATTTTAAAATGGAAGGGACTCCTTGGATACCCCAAATCAGTATTAATCATCAGTTGCCTTCCATTAAAAAATTAAGACATATCCACGTATGTCTTAATTTTTTAATGGATCTCAGAATGGATGACTTTAAAAGATGAGCGATTACTGAAATTAGAAAGAGCAGATAATAAGTTTGGATGGCACGTGTATTTATGGTACGGGAAAGATAAAGTTGACAGAGGATTTGTAAACCACTACATTAGAAGATCTTTATTATTGATTTGGAAAAAATTTAAAACAAAAACGTATTCGAAAATGCCGCAATGGGTTTCATCACATGAAGCTTTGTTTGGGAATTGGAAATCAGATCAGGAAAAATGGATTTGTTGTAAAGACTGCATAATTGAGGGACCAATTTGTATATTTAAAACAAGAGTAGAACTGGAAGAAAGTGGCTTTCCCACTCAGTGGTTTTTGTACCTAGAAATGAGAGAGAGGTTTAAAATGGACATGAGACTGGAAGGCTTTCTTTTAAAAACAGACATGAATGATTTTGAAAAAGCAATTTTTGAAAATCAAAGTCACTTAACATCTAAGATCTACACTTTTCTTTTAAACCAAAACTTGGAGGAGGAAACAATAAAGCAAACAATGATTAGATGGTCCCAAAATATAGGAAGAAATATTAAACTTGAAGATTGGCAAAAAAGTTGGAAGAGGACACAGAAATTTACTATTGCTCAAGATTTAAAAGAGAATTACTAAAAGATGTTTCACCAATGGTACTTAAGCCCACATAAGCTAGCTAAAATGTATAACACTGGTAAGAAACAGTGCTGGAAACAGGAAGAAGGGACCTTTTACCACATGTGGTGGACATGTCACAAAGCAAGGAAGTTCTGGAAAAACATTCATAAAACGATGGAAGAAATGCTTGGGATAAATATGCAATTGACACCAGAAATGTATCTTTTGAATATAATTCCAGACAACCAACAATTGATGGTGGGGGGCAGATGGCGAATAATACTTTATATGGTTACTTCCACCAGAATTGTGTTTGCAAGATATTGGAAAAACTTGCAAACTCCGGAGCTAGAAGAATGCTTACTTAAGCTTAATGAAATGAAAATCTGTGACCAACTCATGAAAATTCAGAAAGATGCAGTGAATATAACTCATGATACAGAATGGAAACCGATAACAAATTACCTACAGAAAAGATACGATCAGACTGTGATTTTATAAAATTTATAAAATGTGTAAATAATAGATACAAGACTTGGAGCATAAATTAAATTAATGAAACAGTGGATCAGTGGAAAATTCACTTACCTTAAATTGGGATGAAATGGGGTATTAGAGATAGGAGGTATGTAAGTATTTGGGTGATCTAGCTGGGTTAAGGGAATGTTTACGATTTATGTACAATTCAGAATATAATAAGTTGTGATTGGAAAACAGAGCTGACATATTTGAATTTACTAAATAAACCGGAAAGGGACAAGTGGGAAGTGATATAATTGGTACAGTAGGATATATACTTATAGGGAAGAACATTTGTAGGTTTAACTTTATTGGTAGAGATGTTAAAGGTTTTCGTTGTATTCATTGTTACTTTATTTATATTTCTATACTTAATATTCTACTGGTTTTGTTTTATTTTTGAAATCAATTTTAATAAAAATTATAAAAAAAATTAAGACATATCAGAAGTACATCCAAGGGTCCTGCGATAAACACAAAGCACTTTATTGTGATTAAATAGGTGCAGAAAAGGGCAGACATCTGAGCTGAGTTCTTCTTTCACCAATGCAACAGAACTGCCATCTAGTGTTTGATATGCACAATTGCAGCAGAAAAGAAAATGCTGTACTTGAAAAAAAATGTGTTTTTTCCCACAAGAAGTAATTATGTCCTTCTTTTTTAAAAGTGGCATGCTTGTTTTTCTCTAATCTGCATGTAAACCTTAAAATATATGTTTAGTTTAAGATGATCGCTAGTTCTCCTTCAGATATTTACAAAGAGATGTGTTTCAATTTAAGAGGTATTCTTAACACTTCCTTAAAAAGTCTGTATTTCATTGACATTTATTTAGTCCAACAATGTTCCTTCTTAATAAAAGTTGGCATTGGCTCTTGTTTATGCAAAAAGAGAAGGCATTTGCTCTTCTACAAGAGCAATATGCATGTACAATCTTGAAAGTTAACAAATATAAATACCCAACTCTAGGAAATAATAACAGCAGCAACAAATCCTAGATGATACAGACAGAAGGACATGCATGCAAAGTTCCACTCCTCTCTACATCCTTCTTTAATGTCTTTTTGGTGGGACTGGGACTGAACACCATGGCATGAGGGATTGAGGTGGGGCTTCTGGAGGAAGAAGAGAAATTGTCCAAGGGTAAAAGGTAGGAAGAAGCTATTTTATACAGAGAGTATATCCACACTACCCAATCATAGCAGTTTGACACTGCTTTAACTGCTCTGGCTCCATCCTATAGAATTCTGAGGTTTGCATTTTGGTGATTTCTTCAGATTCTCTGCATTATCTTAGGGCTGTGGACGAGACCTCTCTGGAAGAGAATTCCAGCCACCCTTCATCAAACTATAAATCCCAGGTTCCATAAGATGGAGTCATGATAATTAAAAAAAGTATGAAACTGCTTTAACAATCAAGTGCAGATGCATTCTAAGCCACAACATTGTTTCACTAGTTCAGTATTATCTACATTTAACAGCAGTACCTTTCCCACCCATCTGCCAGCCTTCTATACAACTTCCTATGCTGCTCAGGAGAGTTCGAGAATCCTTTGAAGAGGCTTTTAAGGAGGGGACATGCAGAAAAGTGAAGGAGGAAATGCGAAATCCCTATACTGTTAATCATCATATTGTTATCATTACAGCACACCTAAAAAAAATGAGCCATCATCCAAAATTAATAAAAATATAAGCCTTATCCAATAAACGTACAATTTAAGCAGTAAACTTTGAAAGTATGAACGGGGAAAGTCAGTCCTCCAAATCTGCAGATTTACTTTCTGAGGCCCTTTTCTCACGTGGGAGGGCTGAAATGGGGCAGCACACGCAGGGGCGGAGCTTACCTGCTTGCGTTTTGCTCCATCCCTGTTCTGTCCCTGCGGGGAATGCGGTTCCGCCGCTTCACACACTGCCGAACTTCGGCGGCATTCAGCGGCGCCCAAAATGGCGGCCGGCGGCTTCTGGCGACGCTCCGCCAATCAGCGCAGTGCGCCAGCCGGAAGCCCGCCCCCAGGCAGATCTGCAGAGACACACTACCACGTCTCTGCAGATTCTCACCGGGAGCTGCCATGGATTAGTGCGGGCGAGTTTGATAAAAACCACCTGGGAAGGTGGTTTTTAAAAAACTCGCAGTGCCACCCCTGCGGCTGGACTAGAGTGGTTGGGGGTGTGGCGCCTCACCGTTTGCAACCGCGCTAGCTCATCTCGCAATGTGAACGACCTCCGTCTCCGGTCGTCGCACCGCAGGGTTTTACCCCCGTGTGAAAATGGCCACAGATTCAATCAACCACAGCTTGAAAATATTTTTTTAAAAAATCAAAAAAGCAAACTTTGATTTGCCAATTTACATGAGGGATGCCATTTTATTATGCGATTGTACATAATGGGACTTGAGCATCCATGAATTTTGGTATCCACTGAGGATCGTGGAACCAACCCTAGTGGATACCAAAGGCCCACCATACAGAAGTCTGAGCAAAAGTTCTGAAGCTCTTCATATGCTCTGATAATACAAGAAGCTGCAATATCACAGGATATGGTCTGGCTGAAGGAGCCACAAGGAAATGTTTGCACTTCAAACAATGCTAATATATCAACAAAAGTCTTTTAGGGAGCCAACCACCATTGCTATAGGTTTTCAACTGCGCATGGTTGCATGACACAAAGAAAATAGTGTCAGATACAGAACTGAGTAGTTTCCAAATACTCAAGGCTACAGCTAAGTAGTGCATGTTGCAATAATTTCAGAGTTTGTAATTTTCTCTTTTAAAAGAAACTAGTTAGGGTACTTTTTACTTTGATCAGCTTGATAGGACATTACTTTTACTACAGTCCAGAAAGTCACTTGTTGGATTACTCATTACTAGAATGTTGCTGATGCTATTACTATTGTTCTGTTGAAAAAATATAGGAACATGCTCTCTGATTCCCCTATCCCTAGTTGTTATAATCAGAATATATCCAATAATGAGATACAGGCATAAATGCCATTACACTGGTAAGTAATTATACTGTAAACATTACACTGAAAATTACAGTTCTAATCTACAGTTAAAAAAAATTATACTGTTTCAGTTTATTACTACAAAAAGCAACTAATTACCAAAATGTCTAAGCTTGGGATGCAAGGCGTTTGTTGCTGTAGCTAGATCCACCTTCTCCAGAGCTCAAACTGGACAAAATCATTCTTGGCTGCAGCAGGATCTTAGTTTAGTAGATGGTGGGAATGTTCGAGATGTCATTTATCTGAATTTCAGCAAAGCGTTTGATAAAGTCTCCCATGATATTTTGATTTGCAAACTAAGTAAATGTGGATAAATAGGAACATAGTCAGATGGGTCCGTAATTAGTTGGAAAACCATGTTTAAAGAGTCATCATCAACGGCTAGCTTCAAACTGGAGGAAAACCTTGAATGGAATGTGGCAGGATTATGTCCTCAGACCAAGACTCTTCAATATTTTTATATGGCTTACCTGATGGATTTGAACCCTTATCAACTTTGTAGATGACACAAAACCGGGAGGGATAGCTAACGCATTGGAAGATGGGATCATAATTCAAAAGGATCTTGATAAACTAGAAAATTGGGCTGAAAGTAACAGAATTCAATCCAACAGAAACAAATGCAACATTTTATATTTAGGCCAGAAAAATCAATGCACACTTACAGGATGGGAGTACTTGGCTTAGCAGAAGTACATGTCCAAAGGACATTAGGATTACTGTTGATCGTTAGTTGAACATGTCCCAGCAATGTGATGCTGCAGGAAAAAAAAGGGCAAATAATATTTTAGCCTGGGTTAATAGTACCATAATTTTCCAAGACAAGGGAAGAAATAGTCTCACTATATTTCGCACAAGTCAGGCATCGTCTGGCGTACTGCATTCAGTCCTGAGCACCTCGTTTTAAGAAAGATAAAGACAGGATAGAGCAGGTTCAGAAGAGGATGATAAGATGTACAGAGAACAAGACATACAAGGAAATGTTGAAGGAGCTGGGCATGTTCAGCCTATTGATGATCAAGGGGGTGTCATGATTGCGCTCTTTAAATATCTTATAATACACCTCAAGGGCTGTCACAGAGAGGAGGGTCCAGGTCTGTACTCTGCTGTAATGGTTTTAAGTTGTAAGAGGGTAGATTTTGATTGAATATTAGACGGAACTTCTTGACAGCAAGAGCAGTTTGAAAATGGAGCAATTATCTAGAGAGCTAGTAGGATTTCTTTTTCTGGATGTTTTCAAAAAGAGACTAGAGAGTTGCCTCTTGAGGATGCTCTAGCTGGATTTCCTGCACTGAGAGTTGGACTCAATGGCATATGAGGCCCCTTCTAATTCTATGATCCAGAAATAAAGGCAGAGCAATGAATATTTTCAATCTGAGAACCAGGTCTTTCAGAGGGGGTACAACCCCTTGCAGAAAAGGCAGTATCGGGGCAGCCCCCACCTCTAACAGGAAACTTGCTCCCCTTTGTCTCTCCATTCCAGACTCCTGTTATTACTTGGTGGAAAGGCACTTTTCACATATACAAAAGCAGTCATATGTCATCTCCTGGCTAGTTAGGGAAGCAAAATAAATCCCATGCGTTGCAGGTGTTTCTCAAATTCTTTTCTCAGCTCCTCAGTTTTTAAGCAGACTTTGTAGCTTCTTCCAATAGGGAATAAGTTCACTTAACTAAAAATACACTTTGTTCCTTCTATGCCTTCAACTTTTATTCCTCTTCTTTATAAGGAACTTAAATGATGGAACAGAGGGCATACTTATCAAATCTGCATTTGACTCCAGATTAAGAGGGTTACCCGAGGGGACAGAATCAGGATGTATCTTTGTAGTTTGTATGTTTGCAGTACCATGAAACAGCTTACTCTCTTAATGGGTAGAGTAATGGGTAATTGGGCTGCTGGTAACTACAGCAAAGAAAGAAGTGAACTTGGAGAAAAGACTTGAAGCCCTAAAGATAAGAAGCAAATGCTACTTTGACTATTGGGATTTATTTCCAGCTATGTGCATAGGATTTCAGGTTTACAGGTAACATGCTGGAGGAGATTTATCTTAAGTCTTTAGGGCCCTTTTACACTACACTGTTATAGTGCTATTATTCCACTTTTAACATCCATTAGTATCTTGGGATTTGCAATTTAGGGAGGGACATTTAGAATTCTCAGCCAGAGAGCTGTTTGACCTCAGTAAACTACAAATCCTGTAATTCCACTGCATATTGAAAGTGGAATAATAGCACTATAATATTGTAGAGTGGAAAGGCTCTTTAACAAAAAGGGAGAGACGGTTGGTATCCAAATGTGTATTTTTAATGATCTAAATAACAACTTTTGTTCTTAGTCATCAAGTGCTTCTATTTTAATAAACACTTTGTTCTTTAAGACTTGTTCCCTTATTAATGGAGGGAGGGGGCTTTTCAGTAGCAGCACCTACCCTGATCATGAAATACTCTCTCCAGAAAGGCTTCCCTGGAACATATTTTAAAGATGCATTCATTCCTCTAAACTTCTTCCATTTTCCAGTTTTTTACAAAAGTGTATGTCTAGAATTTTGCATAGCTGTTGTCCTCTGCTGTTGGTTTTACCAAAATTTCATTCAGAAGCTATTTTAATTTGTGTTAGATTCTTACATTATAGTGCATATTTTATTGTCTTTGCATTTTGTGAACCATGCTGGGGGAAAGACAGGATGTTACATAAATAAAGCCAGAGCACTTTGGCTGGTGGATGGTCTGCAGTTTCTCTTGAAACTTTCTCACTTGCTTGGCCATGAATAAATACAATCCAGCAGTAAACTGGTTCTTGCTTTTGGACAAATCCTAAGTTCAAAGTCCATAAGTAGTTCACATTCAATGAACAAAGGTGGGGGAGGGGGAGGAGAAGAGTGGACTGAATCTTTTCCCCGCAGTAGGCTCAGGCAAAAGCAAACTGCTGTAGCCTTTCCTAGCCTGCCTGTCCTTCCTCATTAATATTTTTTGCCAACTTGACCACACTCTTGACATTGCTTGACCACATGTATCAGAACCAAATATGTCCATTTCATGTTGGAGGGTATTTAGTTTTGGAATGAGTAGATGTGGACTTTGAGATGTTGAAAAAAAAAAAGCTATTCCCACCATCCCTCAGCATTGGCAAGGTTGGCTGGGCTGCTGGGAACTGGAGTTCAATCATACCTGGAGCTTTCCCAGCACTGATTGAAATGGTGTATCAAGGCAAATATATAGCTTGGAGAGGAGGCCCTGAAACTGAATGGAACTTTTTTTTTAAACATAATTTTTATTGATTTTACTTAAACTGGCCAGGACTTTAGAATCTAACAGAAAGAAAGCTTTGTAGCCAATATCTGCAGCCCAAAGCCAGTGCACAGCTGATAAAAACAGAAAGATTAACAACAACATGTGATCAAAACATTTCAGCATGGTTAAGTGAAATCATGTATACTGATTATGTGGATATGGGGGGTGGGGGGACGTACTATATATTTTTGTTCTTTTACACAGATGCCAAGTGTCTTTTATTAAAAAGAATGTCATTTATACGAGTACCGAGAAGCTTGTCCTTATAGAGCTGGCAGGCATCTCTTTTTATAAGGGATGTCCCCTTTTTATAAGGGATGTTCCCTAAATTTTTTTCCTTTTACATAGATTAAATATGAATACTGAATACCAAAACATCTGGGATGTGGATAGGGTTGCTAGGTCAGGATCATCGAGGCTCTGAGGTTTCTGGGCCCGAACCTGAGACCTAGCAATGGACCTTGGTGATGTATTTTAAGTGTCGTGCATTAACTGCCAACCACAGTTCTTCATAGCTTGTCATCCAAACACCCATGCACATTAATACACATACAGAACATATGTTCCTGTTTGGAAATTGAGTCAGAAATCTTAAAGTGAAATGAGATTATTCTTGCTCACCTATTAAGGGAGATGGACTAAGAACATTTAATCTGGCTACTTGCTTCTATCTAGAAGGTGGACTCAGAGATGAGTTGTTCTAACACCATGAGGACTGGGAGGGAAGAAGCCAACTAAATAAATACAGAAAACTCCCTCCTCCCACAGGCAGTTGCAGCAACAAATCTATGAAGGTTTGCAAACTGCAGCAAGCTGCTGCTCTATTAGCTGAGCTAGAGGTTTGAACACTGCCTGGAGTTCAGCCCACTAAAGCTGCAAAACCTTTACCTTCATCTCCAGCCAGGAGATGACCCATGACAACTGGTACTCAGGGCCAGGCCCTGAAATCTGGCAACCCTAGGCGAGGGCCCTTCATAAAGATAAAAATATCTGCACCACACCATCTATGCATTTGGAAAATTAGTTAATTTTACACAAAAAGGCAGTGATGTAGACTTGAGTCAACTGCCTCAGATCAAGTTGGGCTTAGTTACTTCACTGACTCGATTTGGACTCAATTCAGCAATAAATGATGCACTCACCAGACTCGAGACTTGTATATTTTTAACGGTTGACTTGCTGCCCTTCGTTCAGTAACATAACATATTCATCCAGAAACCTTACGACTTTGAACAACACCTCTATCTCTTTCTGCCTACTGGTCGCATGGCAATCTGTCTCAAGCCCAAAGTGCGGGTGCATTTCTCAGAGGGGCACAGCAGACGGGTCAGGCGATGAGCTTTGAGGTCTGCTCAGCAGCCCGTCCTTGTTGCCTATCGGAGGAGCCTTCTAAAACTTCTCCTCAGAGCAGAAGACAAGACTCACCCCGCCCCAGGGCAGGGTGCTTTTATCAGAGGGGAGCAGCACATGGGTTAGGCAACGGGTTTGAGGAGGAAGGATACTTTTGGTTGCATCAATAGGAGTATGGTGTTTAGATCGAGGGAGGTATTGGTACCACTTTATTCTGCTTTGGTTAGACCTCATCTGGAATACTGTGTCCAGTTCTGGGCACCCCAATTCAAGAAGGGTATGGATAAGCTGGAGCAGGTCCAGAGGAGGGCAACCAAAATGGTGAGGGGGCTGGAAGCCATGCCCTATGAGGACAGACTTAGAGAGCTGGGTATGTTTAGTCTGCAGAAGAGAAGGCTGAGAGAGGACACGATAGCCATGTTTAAATATTTGAAGGGAGGTCATGTCGAGGAGGGAGTGGGCTTGTTTTCTCCTGCTCTTGAGACCAGGACAAGGAGCAATGGATACAAGCTGCAGGAGGGGAGATTCCGCCTGAACCTCAGGAAGAATTTCCTGACGGTCAGGGCTGTCCGGCAGTGGAATGTGCTGCCACGGAGTGTGGTGGAGTCTCCTTCGTTGGAGGTTTTTAAGCGGAGGCTGGATGGCCACTTGTCGGGAGGGCTTTGAGGGTTTTTCTTGCATGGCAGGGGGTTGGACTGGATGGCCCTTGTGGTCTCTTCCAACTACATTTCTATGATTCTATGATTCTAAAGCTTTTGAAGGTCAGTAACGGTGAGTAAGCAGGATCCTATTCCACACGTCTGAAAAATCTTCCAGCTTCAGAAATGAGAAGGATCCTGTTCCCTACATCTGAAACTGCAGGTGGCAAAACTGCAAACCTGGAGGGCTGACTCTGCTTAAATTGTTAAAACTGACTTTATTTGACTCTGTCCAGAAATTCTGGAATATAGGTTAAGTGTAAAGTTAACTCCCAGACTTGAGACTTGACTTGAAAATATTTTCAAGGGTCATTTCCGCACTAGGCTGTTGTAGCGCGATGATTCCACTTTCAACATCCTCTGGAATCCTGGGGTTTGCAGTTTCGGGAGGGGCCCGCCGGCCCCTCCCGAAACTGCAAACCCCAGGATTCCAGAGGATGTTGAAAGTGGAATCATCGCGCTACAACAGCCTAATGCGGAAATGGCCTAGAACTTTCGCCCTGCACGCCACATAAACATAATCGGGAACCTGAAGTATCGTCTTTCACCCTTAGTGTCCACATCCTCTCGGCTGGGCCTCGGTGGTCACGTGTGCGTGTACGGGAGAACGCAGGTTCCCGTTCACCTCCTTCTCGCGCGAGCACTCAATTCCAGCGACGGCGGTGGGAGGGGTCGAGCGCTCCGTCGCTAAGAGCGTTTCAGGAAAGGGAAACGCTCCTACGTAAGTTACGCAGACGGGGAGGCGCGCACGCGCAGACCGCTTTCCCGAGGCCTAAGGGGACCGAGAGAGGCCCTGCGCGCCTGAGGCCAAGGTGAGAGGAAAAGCGGGGAGGCTTTCCCTTGTTTCCCTCCCGTCTTGCGGCTGGAAGGGGGTAGAGTTGGGAGGCTACCCTTCGGTCGTCCTTTCTGGGCCTGAACTTCCCCCTTCGCTTTCGAGGGCTCCCTTTGCCGCTCTTCGGCCTTCAGGCCTTTTCATCCCTCTCGCCCGCCCCTGGCCCGGCCGTCGCCCTCCCCTTACAGCCCAGGCCCGTTCTCTTGCCCGAGCTTGCCGTGGTTTGGGATGCCTCGCGCTCCCGCCTCCATTAGGGCGCTCGGTCGCCCGGCTTTGTCCGAGGCATAGAACCCAGCCTCTCTCGTCGCCTCGTAGTTTCAAGCCCTTTTTCTTTCTTCTCATCCCAAATCACTGTTATTAATTTATTGTCATTATTATCATTAACTTATTAGGCTCCCCGCCCAGAGCTTCCCTTACTCCCCCAGAAACGGGCTTAGCCTCTTTCTTTTAAAGCTAGATTCGTGCGTCCCGCAAATCTTGTCCTTTTCAGTGCTCCGTCCCTCGCAAAAGAAGATCTCACAGAAATTAGTAATCTTTTGGAACTAGATCCCCTCCTTTTTTTTTTAAGAGTACCGCCGTGTGTTTTATTTTTCTCCTTATTATGTTTTTGGTGAAGCCAACTAACATTTAAGTGCCCTCGCCCCCTTACCAGCTTGTATAGATTTGCCCTCTAGAAGGAGATTCGAAGGCAGTGCTTTGTGATTTTTGTGGTGTTTACTTAACAGATTGTCATTGTGTATAAATGTTTTGGATGTTAGTGAAGCGAAGCTGGCTATTTCTTTTTGGTGTCTGAAAATAAAAGTTGGGGAACTGTGTGCTTACAGGCCATATCTTACCCAGGTTTGTTTAGAACTAAGTCTCAATTCATGTTACTAGAGTAGTCTGATTATTAACTTTTATACCTAAATCATGTTTTTCATTAATGCTGTTTGGACGAAGAATTTTTTATTTGTGCCCTTGTTATCCCCAAAGAAGTTAGACTTGTTGAGTGAAGGCAGTGTATCCAGGCCTTCCCCTATAGGTAATATTTCTCAATTTTTCAGATTCCATCCCTGTGGTGTTTCTAAACTTAGCTGTCTAACAAAATTGGAGATTATGATTTCCCCCCCTGTTTTATATTTTTTTTAGAAATATTTTTATTAAAGTTTAAAGTGAGAATAAAAAAAACCCTTCCCCACTTCCAAGCTTTTTTCTTTTTTTCCAGTTGAGTCTGCTTATTTACATTCCATTCATACATAGCTTCTCTTCAAAAGGTAATCTTACGTTACGTTGTTACATTGCGGCTTTGTTACGTTGCCTGATTACGTTGTTGCCTTGTATTATATACAATCTTATTTTATTCTTTTCCTTTTATTATTACTATCTCTTTATCGAATTTAATTCCCCCTGTTTTATAGAGTAGTGCTATTCTGAGTGATGGTTTGTTGACCATTGCTGGTCCATGAACCACTGACTGGTGGTCTGTGGCAAGTTTCATGGGAAAGTATGCAAATATAATCATATGGCACAAATATTGAACCAGTTCTTGGCACATTGAAAAAGAGAAATTGCCAGCCCACCACAACAGACAGCTTGAGAAGCATAATTATAAAAGACCTGTAACTTTGGATTACTCCTGGATGTTATGTTTTCAAATAAAGTAATGGCTTCCAGAGGTTATGGCTCTCACACCATCACACCAACTTTGGTGCATACCTCAGTTTACCCCCAGATATCCAACCTTTCACGCAATCCTCTCCTTTATCTCTCACTTTGAAAGAGATGTAGGGAAAGTGCTTTTCTAGCTAGCAGCTTTATGACAGAAAATAGGCATGTATGGCAATCTATTTTTATACAGTAGATCTGTTCAAGTAATAGGAGTTTACTATCCCAGCAATTTCAGTGGGTCTGCTCTAGTTAGGACTAATACTGGATTTAATCTAATCAGTCCCTGACTTCCAGTGAATTTTCTGACAGGAGCTAATGCTAAGAGAAGGATTTGACCAAGACCTAACCATGGATCTGGCTATCCAGTGTGAGGATGCAGTGACTAGAATGCTTGTGAAGAACTAGGCATTATAACAGGAGCAAATTTACTCAGAATAGGACTCTGTTCTGAACATATAACTACAGGTGACTGTGTTTGTGTGTGTGCGCACACATGCAAAATGATAATCTTTCAATTTATAAGCCAGTATAAGACTAGTTTGGCAGTGTAAAACTCAAGAAAAAAACAGAATACCATTGAAAAATGAAGTTCTTGGCGTTAGTAATTGTGAAATGAAGGGAGGGGGGAGAGAAAATTTTAAAATATACTGTAAGAGCCATAGCTAAAAATCAATAACATAGATCACCAAAACCAGCAATAAAATATGTTTGAATCCTTTGGTCAGAGTTGGCTGACATCAGGTAGGCTGCTGTGAGTGGAGTGTTTATTAATATCTGGTATACCGTATCCAAGAAGTTTCTCTGTGTTGTCACTATTTGCCTAACTGTAGGTGGTGGGAAACCTGGAGGCAGATGGAAATAGAGAATTTGGGTAGATTCATGTGGGAAAAGTCAGTCCTTCAAAGTCCCCAAAGTTAAGGATTGTCTGAGGGTTGCCACCAAGTAATTTCAGTCAGCATAGGTTTTTTTTAAAAATTAATCAGAAAGGGAGTTCGCTTTGATGTGTGACTTCCCAGCATGTTGTGGTCCAGGTTCTGAATGGGAATCCTGAAGGTAGGTAAGGAATACACGAGTGAGGACTGGATAAAAATAATAGAGTGAGCTGCTGTTGAGATTGTTCTTGCCACTCTCAAAGTCAGAAGAATGGTCTGGCATAGACATGATGGGCTAAGAAAAAAATATATTTTGCACCAGAGTTTCCTCATTCACATAACTAGCCTTGATTACTAATGAAATGTTGGGAAGAGGAGAATGGTGGAGAATTCTTGAATCCGGGGATATTTAAGGAAGAATGATAAGTTCTGCTAGTGTGAGTGAAATTTCGAATGTGATGCAGCAAAAAGCATAATCTCTCCAAGAGGAAAATTCTTATCCTAATTAGAACAGGAGTAGGCAGTTTGAAGACCTCATTTCCTATGAAGAAATATGTTGAGGGTTGCATCTGGCAGTGAGTAGAGACATCTTCCTCCCAAAATAATCAGCATCTTTCATTATGTCTCTCAAAAGAAATCACTAATCTCTCCCTGCGTAGGCATCAGAATCTAGGGTCACTGGTTGCCTATTCCTGCTTTAGCATTCTCTGGGAAATTTCATAACAAAGAGGAGTAAAAGTTTCTTAGTACTGTTCATGAAGAAGTTGACGTGTTTCAGCAGGCAAGAGAAGAAGCTGTCCTGCTAGATAGGGGGATCTCCAGAGGGGAGAAGGAAGCCTCACAGAACCCTTCCACCTCCCCCTCATTCCCTTACTTTTTCCTCAGCCAAGTTCTCAGCACTGGAGCCAGAGGGAAGGGAATGGGAGGGAGGAACTCCAGAGGGAAGAAGGAAGGCACATACACGCCTCCCCCATTCCCTTGCCGTTTGCCCAGCTGCTTCCTTCTCAGTGCTTGGCAAAATGCAAGGGAATGGGAGGAGGAGAATGGAAGCGATAGAAGAATGTGTGCACCTTAACATATAATCAAATTTGCAAAGGTCAAACCCACAAATGTGGAGGGAGACTGTACTGTGCTTCCTGCTCTTAATAGCAAATAAGGCTGAAGGCAGAAGGGCTGCTGGGGTACCACCCACTGAATCACAATATTCCTTTCATCACAGACTAGGTGATTATACAAGGCATGGCTTTAACTTAATGAGGAACTTTTCATTAGGTGATACTCTGAGATAAAAATTTCAGCTTTCCCTCTCCAGAATCTTCTTTTTACGAACTTCGTAGTGTAATGTCAACCCGAAGAAGAATTATGTGACTAACTGGTGGCATACTTTGATATCCAATGCAGTGGAATTGGGAGTTTTTTCTCCTGCTAGTGCAGCCTTGTGTAGCTCCAGAAATTTGTACTAGGCAGTTTCCTAGTCAGTCCTCCAGGGCAGGTTTTTCGGGTAAACATCTTACTGTGACTCTTGTTTGAGTTTAGTATTGTTTTGCTACTTCTGATTGAAGTTTTAATATAGTCCTATAAGCTTTAGTACTTTGACTATATTTCACCCAAACTAGACAATCAAATGAGAAGCAATTATGGCAGTACTGCATCTCTTTTGTTCATTAGTCACGCTGTCATGAGAATTTCTTTTGTTTTTTGTTTTGTTTTTTACTTATCCCGTGTAATAAAGCAATAAGAGGACCAGCCATGGGGAAGAGGCTGCCTTAAAACTTCAATACTGCTAATATGGTCTGCATGGGACTGCTTTTTAAAAATTTTTAGAAACATGTTAATAAAGTTGCAGTGACTGCTGGTTTTGACTTCCCTTGTATATACTTCTCTAGTCACTAATGCCTGTGGGTTTTCTTCCCAAATGTCCCATATCAACAATGCTTGATTTCATATAGCTTGTTCAGTAAGCTGAAAAATATCTATGTATGAGAAACAAAGTAGTTTCAATAATTCTGTTGAAAGTTGTTGAGATAGCAACATGTTGGGAGTGCCATAACAGAAGCCTCACCATGATACACTCATATAATTTAAAATTACTATTTGAAGGATACTTTGGTGTTCTTTAAGACTCACTATATATATAGATATAGGTATAGGTATATAGATGGATAATCTATATAAGATAATCTTTATCTTTTATTTAGTGGATGAAATACTAGACACTTTTGGTAGAATTCTTAATAGATGAGTAAGTTCTTAAGTTCTAAATGTTACTTTCTTAAGACAGTTTTTTTCAAATGGTCAGTTATATCTGATTCTGTAATTATTTTTCCTACTTGTAGATGTCAGAAGACCTTGCAAAACAGTTAGCTAGCTATAAAGCTCAGCTCCAGCAAGTTGAAGCTGCTTTGACAGGGAATGGAGATAATGAAGATCTACTAAAACTAAAGAAGGATTTACAGGTGAGAATTTAAAAGATACAACTTTGCAATGTATGTGTTTTCTCACACAGTGAAGAAGATATTGTCAGAATTGGTATTTTGGAGGTACTTATGAGGGCTGTGCTAATTGTTGATTTGTGAGTATGTATAATTTTTTCCCCCTCTAGAACTGAAATCATTCTCAGAAAACCAAGGCTGTCGCCTGGTTAAAGAAAGTAATATAAGATATCATATATGTTGTAGTGGATATCATCTTGGACAAGGAAGTCTCTTGTGTGAGAAAATGAAAGTTACCAGTTATGGTGCTTGCCATCTCTGGCTTTTTAAAAGTGCTAATACTAAAATATAAATAAAAACATTATGTTTACATTTGTTGCTGACTTGTGACATCTTTTTAGCTTAGCCGATTGATCAATTAAATGCTGTATCTCTACAAAGAACTCCTTGGGGGTTTTTGTCCAGTGCTACTTATAAATATTTGTTTTCTGCTATTGATGCAGTGCATTTTTTTCTTCTGATTTTTTTTTAAAAAAACACCTCTTATTTCAGAAATGCTTTTTTACAGTCAGTTATTCATAGTATATCTGTGTTATGTTGAAAAGCATCATCCTTGGAGTGATACCAGCCAAACAGGCACCACTTAGTGTGTGATGATGTCATTGAAAGAAATGTAGCAAAGTAATAATTATTCCTGGACTGGTCACATGAATAATCCTAATAAATCAAGAAGACATTACAAAAGCATGCAAAACTTTTGTAAATTAAAGAAGGGCAGAGAGATAACACTAGACATGGTTTTTTTGAAGTGCTAGCTTGAATAAACTTTGAAAATAAAGAAGAAAGGGGCAAAATCCTCAAAGGAGGTGATCTGAAGTATAATGAATGTCTGAATGTGTTTTTCACAATAAAATAAAAATTATTTTTCCCTGTGTCATAAATTCTTGCAGAAAGACCCTATGTTTAGAGATTTATAAGTTTATTTGTTTGTTTTATACAGTGGTATTTGAATGTGTGTGTAGTTAGTTAACAACATTGGTTTTTCCCTGGACATTAACAACTTTAACAGAAATTTAGTACTAGAGGCAAAAATAAAATGGAAAGAGTAAGGATAGGTTCCTACACTACAAAAAGAAGAGCAGTTCAACCTGCTTCAGCAAATTTATATTCGACACTGAACAATACGTGCATGTGAAATGAGGCTTTGCATAAGTAAACGAAATCACATTGAACCTTCTAGAAATTACTTGAAGGATTCTTCCAAAATGGATCCTGGGATAACTTTTTTGTGCACCGATGCCCATTTTTGTTACGGTTTCCATTGTAATGGAGAAACTTATAGATGTGTGCTTTTTTTTAACATGCTAGAGGGAGCTGATGATGCAGACTCATCTGCTTTTCCCCTTTTCCTCTTATTTGCTGTTCATGCGTGCTCAGTAAGTGATTCTGCAGGTATCTGTTGTTTACCTTATCTGTTGTAGGCAGATAGATATAGCTACAGTAGGATAGGCTATAGAGCGGAATTCCACTCTTTCCCAGCTCAAGCTTTATTATTTTCTTTCAGTTTAAGTTGTAGAAATTGTTCATTGCAGACACACTGCTAAAACCTGACACTGAAATTCCGTATTTTTTGAGTCCTCTTTCACCATCCTCCCACTGCTGATGCTACTTAAAAAACTTTCAGCTGGCAGATGATAAGTGGGAGTGGTGTGTGTATGTGCCACCAGCTTGCCTGTTGATTTATGGCAACCTGGGTTTTCTAGCAAGGAAAAGAAGTGGTTTTGCCAGTTACTTCCTCTGAAGCACAGCTTACCGTATCTGATACTTGTTGGTGGTCACCCATCCATGTAGTAGCTTCCAAGATCAGATGGGATCTGGTACCTTTAGGGTATTTAGGCCACTGGGATGGGGTAGGTGAGCATAAAAAAGACTTTGTAAAAAGGAGGCTTCCTGTCAGAATAATTATTAAGTATGGTATGACTGTATTCCAAGAATACAGATTTCTTGCACTGGTCAGTGCATGTATTGTGAGCATAGCTGTTTTCTAAAATGTAAATACAGGAATGAACATGTTTAATGATGCATCCAGTCTTTGATCACATACATGCCATTTAATTTTTTTTAAAAAAAAAACTCAGTAAGGCCTGTTTTATCAGGCCAGATTGAGTATAGAACACAGGCATCAGCACGTCTGCAGCAGTTGTCTATTATTTTCTGTGGTGTGTCTTTTACTTCTTAGGTGGGATAAAAAACCTTTTCTTCCTTTGCATTGCTGTAGTGTTCATATGGTATTAGAGGTACATAGGCCTATCAGAAACTCAAAAAATACAGAAAAGAACATTCCCTCCTCCAAAGCTATATCTTTTCTTGGGGGAAAAATGGATTATTGAACTTTTTATTTTAGAATGATGAATAAAAATGTGTAAGATAAAGTAATCAGGTGTTTATTCCTCCATTAATATGCATGTATGTGTGTAAGTAAATTTTATATGACACTGTATACAACGCTGCTACTCAAAAAGATGGTCAATAGACTGTTCCCATTGTGCAAGCAATTGGCTGCCAGTCTGTGGCAAGTTTCCAGGAAAGAAACAGATATAGCCAATGGAAACAAATATGAAGCTGGTGTCCTGTATATTAAAAAAACGAAACAAAGCAAAAAGACCAGTTCCCTCATGTCATTTAGTCAGGGAACCACTGATATCTAGTATCAGAACACTGTAATTCCTGGTTCTTATTTCATTTCTTCAGTTCTTTCTATGTAAATGAGTTGTTTGTATCTGCTTGACACTGTGGATGCTTAGAGAAGACAAAATAATAGGTGGATGGTTACGAATGTGTAACCAAGAATTACGCATTCATAACAGCTTCATATTCCCTACATAGCCTCTTATGTAGGGGATACATAGGGACTATGAAAGTCTCCCTGCTCACCAGCTGCTGCAGTCAATGAGAGTCTGTTCCCCTGTTGCTCAGGAAGTGGCTGACTGATATTCTCACTCCCCCTTGTGTGAGTAGTCTCCACCACAAGGGGGGATTAGTGGCAGGAACCCTATTTCTGCCAGTTGCAAAGGAGATTGCTTGCTGAGAATGTTAGTTAACTGCTCTGTGAGCAACAGAGGAACAGATAGCTGTTGATTGCAGATGCTGCTGACCCATAATTGGAGATTGCGGGAGTCAGGTTGGAATTCCTTACATAGTTGTATTACGCAGCAACGTAATGCATGGAGGATTCTTTGTTTTACTAAGGTTTCTTTGTTTTACTAAGGTTGATGGTTTGTTTTGTTCTGCCTGCTTCTGATAAAGAAATTCTTTACAGTTTCAGCATTTCTTACATTTCAGGACCTTGTTTATATTGAAAAAAGTAAATTCAGTTTGTAATTTGATGAATAAATTGTGGTTTTAATATACTGAACTTGATAATTTTATACCTAACCAATATGCAGTGGGACCTCATAGCACCTTCAAGACTAACTGAAAGAAGTTGATAGGATGAGCTTTGTAGATTTAAGTCAACTTCATAAGATGCATGGAGTAAAATGCCTAGGCACACACTTTTGTGGCTATGAATCGGCATGTATGAATAGTAGTGGAAATGCAAAACTTGTGGTTATGGGGGAGAGCTGACAAGTTAAGTTTTAAAGATGGTCATTGGGGGACAAAGGAGGAAAGATGTTGCCTAAAGCCAAGATGAGCATGTAATCATATGGATGGTGGAGAGAATTATTGGAATGTAGTGTGATGTACCCTGGGAACCACGAAGAGAATGTGATAAACTGGCTAAGAGAGCCCTCAAAAGGCGGGGTTGTAACACATCTCCTTTCTGGTTCCCAGTCAACACCACGCTACAACATACCCACAGGTTTTGCATTTCCATTGCTATTCACACATAGCATCTGCTTATGCATAACTATAAAGATCTGTTCCTAGACAATTCATTCCATGCATTTGAGGAAGTAGACTTAAATCTACGAAAGTTTATGTTACCAGCTTCTTTCTCTCTATTAGTCTCAAAGGTGCTACAAAATCCCTTTGTATACTGATCCAGCCTAATACAGCTATGTCTTTGAATTATACCTAAGTTATACATAACAATCCAAATTGCGTGTATCCTGAAGTAACAAGATGACTTTGAATCTATAAACAGTGCTGGTACTGAGTTTTTCAATCTCAGTGAAAATATCTGTTTAAAAAGGGGTGGGGAGGTTCCTTCCATGGCTTCAAATGTCTTAGAAGTTTTACATCTCTAACAGGGATAAACATTATAATGGTTGAATGTGGCACGAATAATCAATTAGGAAATGCCCTGTTGTACTGTTATTAGTTCCTGCTAACCCCACTCCCACTATGTTACATGATTATGTATCATGCTTACAGACATCAGTTCAAAAGCTGTATGAGACATTTGCTAAGATGACGAATGCAAAGGAGTTTGTGTGCTGTTCAGTCTGCTGCCCTTTATGGTACTGTCACAGTTGGTAAAGAATGGGATGAGTGACAGTGTTTGAAGATTTGTCTATTTTTTTCTCCTTGTAGGAAGTGATAGAATTAACCAAAGATCTCCTTTCAACACAACCATCAGAAACTCTTGCCAATTCTGATAGCTCGGCTTCTGCTCTCCCAAGTCACACATGGAAGGTTGGAGACAGATGTATGGCCATATGGAGTGAAGATGGACAGTAAGTGTAGAAAACAAACCTCTGTAACCGTTACATGAAATAATACAGTTTCATGGTAAGAGACTTCCCTTTAGTTTGTACCCTACCTATGTCCATCCGGATGAAGACCAATTTGCTAAACATGATACTTGAAGAAATTATTACATGTAGATGTTATTAGACTGCAACTCC
The DNA here is from genome assembly GCA_948472985.1 of Iguana delicatissima. Lineage (NCBI taxonomy): Eukaryota > Metazoa > Chordata > Lepidosauria > Squamata > Iguanidae > Iguana > Iguana delicatissima. Next base: position 47,996 of record CAOKZL010000311.1, read on the forward strand.
CTGTGTTTCTTTACTGTTGATTCTGCAGGTGGGGCTGCTGGGAGTTGCCTTCAAATAGCATCTCTCCCTTGGTTTGATAGATTTTACAAGTACAAAGCCTGTGTTGAAAATACAAAGAATATTTCTTGGGTATGAGATTTACTTTGTAAAAGTTTTGCATAAGCATTGTAAAATGCAGTATGGTTTCTTCATGCCCTTTTAGGTTTCCTACTCTATACAGTTGTAACATACAATAAATAAATTAGTGTATGTGCATTTCATCACTAATTTGAAACAAAAAAGGAATGCCACTTGCTTATAAAAGCTGGAGGTCTGTTGAGATTATATAGAATGATGGGGAACCATAAATGTGGAGAAGGGAGAAGTATAGGTAGGAAAGCAAATAACTTCATTCATATTGCTTTGGAATAGAATTAGAGTAGGTTTTTTGGAGACAAGGGAAAGAGAAGTCTTCCTTATGTGCCCAAAGAAGAAACTTAAAATCCAGAGATACATTGTTGGTGGAAGGGGGGGTCTGGATTTTTGGAATCATCACACAAAATGAGCAATCAGGCTTTCAGACTATTTGTTACTTTTAGGGGGTTGGGGGCAAGGCAGGGATTGCAGTTTAAATGCTTTCTAATACAGCAGAGTCATCCTAATGGCTATGTTGTGCTGGCTGAACAGAAAGCAAAAGTGTCAGTCAGCATATTTCCCCTGCAGGCTTAGGGCTAGCAAGTTTAAGCTGCTGTCATTGTCAGATTTTCCCTAGAGGCCTGTGAGAATAGTACATCTGCCACCCTCACCTTGGATAGTTTAGGAAATGAAATGGAGAGTTAAGGTCTCTCTACTATCTTAGTGCCTGTCTTCCCAATGTAGGGCTCTTGGATGCCTGCAGTTTATACATGCATGTAGGCATCACACTTGAGAACACATATGCATGTGTTTTCAACTAACAGGGTGCTCAGCTACTTTGAATCTCAGGTTATATGGTTAAGAAAAGTAGATAATTACCATGAATTTTCAGTGTCATTGTTGCAGAACACATTTAATGTGCATTGGCCTAAATATTTTCTTAATATTAATACTACATTGCTTCATTTTAGAAATAGATTATAGGGAGGTTGTAGATTAGATGTCAAATTAGTTTGACAGAGCAATCTTTTAATACGTTTTCTCAGAAGTAAAATTCCATTGTGTTCAGTGGGACTTATTCCCATGTACTGTGCTTTTGTGTAAGACTGTAGTCTCAATGGCATGTGTTTGAAAAACTTTGTGAAAAAGAAAACAAAAAGAAATTCTTAGAATCTAATTAACTACATTAGTCCTCATAGAAAAATACAAAAAAAAATCTATATCTTGCCAAATATTTAGAGAGAGTATAATTTATGAGTTCTTGGACTTTAGCATTGTGAACTTTTTGTGTTATATATACTAGACACTTTGAAATTGTTTTCAGAAATCAAAGAGAATTTATATCTAAGGCTGACTTGAGATGCCAATCCAAAATTGAGCAAAAATGTGCTGAAGCATAATATTAATCACTGCAAGTTTTCTAGGGCTGAGTCTTAAACCTTTACTCACATGCTTACAGCCATGATATCTTTACAGATGTTATGAAGCTGAAATTGAAGAGATAGATGAAGAGAATGGTACAGCTGCAGTCACCTTTTCGGGATATGGTAATGCTGAAGTCACACCCCTGCTCAATCTGAAACCTGTGGAAGAGGGAAGGAAAGCAAAAGAAGACAGTGGCAACAAACCCATGTCCAAGTAAGTGCCTGAAGTTTATTTTCAGTGTTCAGTGGTGTCATATAGGAGTACTTGCGCTGCCATTGCTGATGGATTATCTCCCCTAGCTGTAATTTTACAGCAGCGAAAAACCTACATTCTTCTATTTTCTTGAGTCGTATTCTGTATAGCTCTTGCAGATCTGGCAAAGATATTCAGGTTTGCTGTTTCTTCTTCTTTCCAGTTAGATTTTGGTTTAAAGTATGAGCTTGACTGTCCATTTTTTAGATACCAAGATTAGAGAATTTTGCTTAACATGATTTGGCCATTCCAGAATTTACTTGCTACTGTGAACATGCAGCAGCTAAATAATGGATTGGGATTGGGATTGGGATGAAAAATTATACCATTCTCTGTGCTGCTAACTTTAATGCATGATCAGTGCTGAAAAGACTGATTAAAGATAGTCCCTCTCTTTTCTCTGTATGACTGCCCTGAACATGTAGTGTACTTCCGTTGAATAAATTCTGAGTTAGATTTCAGAGTTGTTCTATGTTTAGCAAAAGACTAGCTAGAATTTTCAAAGAAAGCCTTTGTTCTTAATAGTGTATGAAAGTAGGATTCCTGTGCTTTATTGAAACTTGCAATGCACAGATTGCTTTACAGAAGGAATGGCAGCACTATCTACAGCTGGAGAATGAAATGGGCCTGGACAGCTGAAACTCCATTGTACTGAGAGTTTATCTTTACATTCACCTAGCCCAAGGTGAGACCCTGTTAATCAGTGCATCCTTGCTTTTGTCTACATGTTCTGAGAGCAAAAGTGAAGTTAAAGCAAAGGAGATACAGCATGATGGGGTATGTAAGTAACCTTCAATGCCATTTCTCTTTTAGGAAAGAAATGATTGCTCAACAACGAGAATATAAAAAGAAGAAAGCTTTGAAAAAGGCCCAACGGATCAAAGAGCTGGAGCAGGAGCGAGAGGATCAAAAAGTCAAATGGCAACAATTCAACAACAGAGCATACTCAAAAAACAAAAAAGGACAGGTATGTGTATGCTGTGGTTTAGTATCTTGAAAGTATAGTCACTGTAGAGGAATTATGGAACTGTACAACACTACTGGCTTGACCTCCCTCTCCAGAAATGCAAAGTGCATTATAGACAGTTGTTATATATTCCATAAGTAATGTGAGAGAATTTTGTATAATATTTTGAACATTTTGTTAAATATTAGTTACCTGCTTGAGATGGTAGAGATAAGCTTGAGATTAAACTGAAAGTTCATATTTTTTTAAAGGCTGTGGCATATTTATTTAAAAGACAGCTTTTAGATTAAATCCTTCCAAGCTCATTTGCAAAATGTAAACACATAAAACCAAAAAATAAAAACAAGGATTAAAAAGAAATTAGTAGTTAAAATTAAATAACACGACATACTCAATGGCCCCAGTAGTGTCCTAACTCACATGTTGGTTAAGATTAACATTTAAATTTTGGGGGCCACTGGTTGCCTGTAATGGTGGGGCCTTACAAATGTTAGTTGCAAAAGTAGGGGCACCACTAAAAAAACCCAACCCTATCCTTTGTGTCCACCAACTTAAATGTTCTTAGAAACTAGTATACAGGTGGGGTGCTAGTACAGTATAGGCGTCACAATGTAGTTGTCTAATACCAGTTGGTGCCACATTCAGCCACATTGTACCAAAGTTTTTGCAACTTTAAAGATAGTTCAGTGTAACGTGAATTGCTGTCATCCAGCCTATCTGGCATTGGAGTATACATAACCAAATGGTCTATTCTTGCCAGATATGGTTGTAATGGTTATAAAAGCCTGACCTGATGAAAAGCAATCCTGTGTACTGCTGCTGCCTGAGATTCCTTAGCACTGGGCTTCTGGCAGCTTGATCCCTCAGAAGGAGTTCTGTCACAACTGGGAACAAGTACAAATCTCCATTCAGAATATCCTGCTCTATCTTGTTTGTTTCAGCTTGTTTATCTCAGAACTGTACCCCAACATTAGTCTGTAATGTAATGGTTTGTACTGTGATGTCCTTATGGCATAAACAGTACAAAACAGTTATTTGCTTCCCCCTCCATTGTTAGGTTTTGGTAATATAGTATCGTTGGAACTGGTGTCTAAAATGCAGTAAGATATGTTTTAATCAACATACGTGGGCTATAGTCAAGCTCAGTATTACAGAATTCATATTATAAAGCTAATGTATTACTGTTTAATGTTGGCTAAAAATGGGCCATGTTTTACTTTTTGAAATTACCCCTCTGCACATTTGGTGTTAGCACTACTTTGTGACTTGGTGAAATCTGAAAATGTCAACAAATAGTTCTTCTAATTTGTTCCACAGGTAAAGCGAAGCATCTTTGCATCTCCTGAGAGTGTAACGGGGAAAGTTGGAGTTGGGACATGTGGAATTGCAGACAAACCCATGACACAGTACCAAGATACATCCAAGTACAATGTCAGACATTTGATGCCCCAGTAATTGAGGGGAGGAATGAGTAGACATCACTTCTGCAGGGCTTTACATTTACCTTTTTATTGTTATATTTTTCTAAAAGTAAACTATTGGTGCGTAGTGAAAATGGTTGTTGCCATCGGTTGGCTTATGCTGGTACAAGCCTTAAGTAACACAGTACAAGTTCAGGTGACGCCTTTACTGTTTTCAAACTGAATATGCACAAGTCAGACTAATGGGGGAATGCCCTTTGAATTAACCTCTGGTCTCTAGAGTGCCCTCACACATTGACTGGCATACTGTGAACCAAATGATTGTGTAATAAAATTGTCATCCTAGTTTTGTTGTCCCCTCTTACATACTTAATATACTTGTGGTCCTGTTACCTTATTGCATGGACAAACATTGAGTGTTCTTTCTGTCTGTGGAGCCAGTTTTCATATCAGCTTAATTGTAAGGTCCAGTTTTGTGCAGCCCATTCTGGCTTGCATGCGGGTGTGGTTAGATTAATTTCTAACACTCCTTCCTGTCTCCACCAGTATAAAATGTCCATAATGCATAAAGGAACTGCAGTGGCCCAATGATAAGTGTAGGAAGTGTTGAATGGCCATCTGTAGCACAGGTCTTCATGTGGAATTGCTATGCTACACTGTGCTGTATAGGATTTTGGCCAGAATTGTCTCTTTTTATAAGCAGAATTGGGTGAGGGAGTGATTTACAAAGTAGCTGGTATTGCTTGCTATTAATTCTGTTGGTTTTGTAAAGATAAATTATTTGCTCTTGCTGTGAAGTCTCCCTAAACTTCAGACGTGTCTCATGTTCGTTTTGTTGCAGGAGTTTGCCCTGTCCCGTTCTCTCACCTCCAAGCTAAAAAACATGGAATAGGGTTTCATTTGTGTCATGTTGAGCCTCAGACAGGCTGAAAAAAAAAGCTCCAAAATGTAATAACTCTTTCACGAGTCTTTCCAGAGCCAGTGCAAAGTCTGACAGATTGTGTTACTGTAACCACAAGTTGGGAGAACAGTAGAGGAATCTCCTAGAACTCACAGAAAATTTGGAGAGACTTGGGAAACACCAGCACCTCTTGCTGTTTCTCAAGGCTCATACTAAGCATGCCCTTCAGGAGTATGGAGAAGGGCTAGGGGAATCTAACTGACTTGCAGTCATTCTCTAAATTCCATACAAGGTCTTCAAATTTCCCCCCATTTTTTTTCCAGCTCCAGGGAAATGTGAGGGATCACAGAGAACAAAAAGTGCACTTGTTGGTGGCAGGCTAGGATGTGTGCAGGTGTGCCTCTCAGCAGAACCCTGTGTTATGTTCAGAATGCAGCCATGGGCTGAGTAAGAATTGTTTGTTACTTTCCAAAATAGGCTAGCACTTTAAACTTTGGAGGAGTTAAATTTTACATGGAGCAGTAGTTATTTCCATGGAAGAATTAGTGAGTTATTTGGTACATTTGTGTAACTGATAAATATACAGCAGTTCCACCCATATTGTACTGAATCAATTGCATATCCAGCTGTTTGTGGCAGGATGTTCCTATCATATGAATGCTGAACTTCAACTTTGTTAGTATTGCTGGGCCACTCTGATTTTTATTTGGGAAACTATGTGTACAAAACGTTCTGGCCTTTTTGTATCTTGTGGATGCAGTTGCTTCCCTTTTCCAGTATGTATTGCTTAGGGTGCTAGTGCCATCTCTCAATCTTGAAATGTGTTTGAAGCAAAAAGTTAATGTATAGCCCTGTATACAATGTAGATAACTATTTTTGTAAAATATGGTGTTAAGTTAATGAACAAGACTGTATTTCATTATTTCTCTTAGAGTAATTCTTGCTCATTAATCTGAACTCCATTCCCCTTGTATATTATGTTATAGTTCCTTTTTGTAATTTGTTTTCTGAATTAAAATAAGATCAGGTATCATCAGGATTTGTTGATACACAGATTAGTAAAGATGTCTGTCAGTTGACCTGAGTCTAAAATCTGGTTTTAGTAGACTAGTACCCATCCACTGAGGGAGACTCTTCCTTTCAACAGAAAGAGGGGGTAATTTTTATGACTGTGTTGATTTCAGTTTTGTATGTTTGACTTTTATTAAAATAAAGTGTTCCAAACCTCTTGGGTGTGTCCCCCAAACATGAAGATGTGAAAAAAAATTGAAACATTCTTATATGAAATGGCATACTGCCAAAAATTATGGAAGCTATAGGAAGCCTAGACTGAACAATTTGAAATTTCAGTCTGTTAAGTGTCATTTATAGAAAAATGTTCCTTGGCCAAGTTTGGTTATAGGGTTGTCTGGAAGTTTTGCTGCATATAGAGCTGGTGGCTGTTAAGGTCCTACACGTACTTTCAGTGCAGATCTTCACTTGGTCTGAAATTAGTTGGACTGCAGTGTGAGTTTCTGAGCAAAGAAACCATCAGGACAATTTGCTGTTTAATTTGCAGATAAACCTGGTTTTCCTGTTGTAGAGCAGGCATGGCCTGACTTCACTACAGGGAGCAATGTCCAAAAAAGTTTAAATCGGTTTTACCTTTTTTTGAAAAGTATGTTATGTATGACAAAGTTATTTCTGAGATTGAAGCACATTTCAGAAGTAGCTTCTGATACAGAATGTGACCGGACATTCCAAAGGAAAGAGGAAAATACATAAACAAAACAAAGACAGACCCACACTTGTATGTGTATATATATGTGTTTGGATCCCTTGCAGGGGCAATCCACATGAAGAGAAGAGTGTCCTCCTGAGAGGAGCCTATTGTACATGGTACTCTTGCCCTGTTGCTGCAGAGACATAGGCACCACTGTGAAATGTTGAATTGTAGGTCTTAAAAATGTAGAACTCACAGAAACCTCTTATCAGTGTGGACGTGTATGCTGTCAGCAATATAGCCTGTGTTCAGCACAAAGTTGTATTGGTGGCAACTTCTACTGCGTGTTTGCCATTTAGATTTACGATATGGGACAATAGGAAGAGAATCTTACTAGTAATAAAATTTCATAAAATTTATTTGTATATTTTAAACAAGTTAATATAGATGGCCACAAACAAAAGAAGAATGTTTACAGTGATGAAAAATGCAACGTCTTTGTCAGCACCATCCCTGCATCATTACAGATAGAGCTCTGGTCAGCATTTTAGCTTTTTTTAAAAGATTGGCACTGGTCAATCTGAGCACCAATCAGAGATTGGTTGGGATTTTTTTGTTTTATATCTTTCAGTTCTTCAAAGTAGCAGTTGGCTACAGCACCAATATAGTAACTGCACCAAATTTCAGAAAAGCTCAGAAAAAACATAGCAGTGATCTGAGATTTGAAAAATAAGCTTGTACTGAGCTATCTACACATTAGAAAAATATCTGCCAAAGGATACATGTTTGTTTGGACTTTGAATTGCATTCCTTGACCAGTACAGTATGACTACATAGAAACATAGCACTGTGCAGTTGATTTCCCTTTTAATATACAGACTGCAAAGGAAACCCATAATTCAGTAAAGACTGAAAGAGATTACTGATAGTTTTTTTTCCTGTTACAGCTGGGGAAATGGCACATACCTAGTTTGTGCATCAGATAACTGGCTAATGCAATAAAAGAAACAAAATGTACTTACTGTGTTTAAAAATTGCATCAAATTTATTTTACATCAGAATATAATAGCTGCATTTTATGTCAGAATATAACTAATAGCTGCAAACTTAAATCATAGTAACACTAACCTGCAGTTTCATTGATTCCTTTCTTTTAAAATAGCAAAGTAAAAGAAACTTCAGAAAGCTAGGAATAAGAATAACATGTTGGGATCATCAAACTAAGAAGTCATGCCAGAATTGTAACTTCTTTTGCGTTCTTCTGTGCAGGATACATGTGTATATACTGAAGTTTAGTAAGATGGTAACTTTTTATAATCCAAAAGCTACACAGTATGACAGTTCAGCTGATGAAAGAAAAGCAAGAGAAAAATCAAGCTAGTTGTTTTGAACTTGCAACATATGTTAATCTATGTAACATGTCACGTGCTGAATTGGGAACAGCTTATCTCAACATAAGCAGTGTCAGAAAAGTCTCCAGAGAAACATACAACCTGGACTGTTCATTTGGGCTAAATTTTAGTTACCTTTTAAAAATAATGGGTAAGGCATTTTATACATTCCAGGTGTTTTCTTGTTGTACTTGACAAGTACTTCATTCAGATGCAATGTAATCTCTTGCAGTTAGAAAAAAACAGCAAGCCAATATATGAGAAACACATCTGCCTGAATACATCCTCTGTTTACGGGCAATTGCATATTCTGTACAATATTTTTCTTCCTCAACAGATCAGCTGAAGTCAATACAGGAATGTCTGTATACACTGGCCTTCAGCTTACTGATGTACAAAATTTTGCTGTACTTACTGAAATGATTATAAGGTGATTCTTGATTCTAAAAATGTTGCTTACAGTCTGTCCTAAAAACAGTGTTGCCTGCAGTGAACCTTCCTTGTTTGACTTACTGCTGCTCAGCTATTCTGCAATGTCTGTACATATTTTGTAGGTTTTAGTATTTTCTTATATACAAAGTTCATATTTGCAGCAGGGCCTTTGCAAACATGAATTTTCCTGCAAGGGACCCTTGATGGAAAGGAACTTTTATCACTACTCTGTGCAAAGATAAGTGTGCTTTGAGCCCCTTGCAGTCATAGGGCTTCATCATGCTTATCAATTATCCTTATTTGCCTTCCATGTATAGTTGTCACACGTGTAGAGAATGTGGGAAAGGAGCTAAAGATCGAGTCATACATATAGTAAGCCCAATGGTAGTCGCTGGTACAGAATCCTGCACATGTGCTTTCTAACTTACTAACTCTCCTTGCAAGAAATCAACATAAATTGAGCATCTGGTTAAAAGTTGGATTGTCTGCCTGGCAATGGGTTGGAGGTTTGACCAAGGAAGGATCTTTGTGTACTTTTCTGTGTCCAGTGATCATGTGACTAGGCCCTGAAATCTCTGGCTCTGTTTGCTTCCCTTCAGGGAGGCAAGATCTGCCACATTTAGTAGAATTTGTTAAAGAGATATTATGAAACCTAGATTGTATTATAAGTAAAGAAGTGCTGCAAGGAGTGGGGACAACTATATGAACTCTACTTGCCTCAGTAACACATAGTAGTGCATAGTGATCATGAGGAAGCTACTAGGCGCTGTTAACTTAATGCTTAGGTATAGCTTGAGGGTGTAGTTAGTTACTGCAGTCTGTTTATTGCTCTGCTGCTTATAACCAAGCACACACAACTTCCCTCATTTTTTAAAAAAACTTCTAGATTTCTTAAATCTTTGAAAAATAATACTCCCATGTGCCTTCTCTAGTTAGACCAGGTGTACTGAGTAATAATGGCTACCATTCATTATGGGACAGTGAGAGTAATCTGAGCATTTTGGCTGCAGAGAAGGAAAGCATATCATTCTTGAAAATATTTATGACTGTGTTCCAGTGTTCCTTCTCTACTAATTTTTCAACCAGTATGTACAACTAAAGGAGCCTGTGCAAACTGTCTCATCAGGTGAAGGTCTTCAATGCAGAACAGTACAATGATGGACAGGTTCACTGGGCAAGTGGAAAAATGAGAATTTGTAGGATAGGTAAAACTGGGAGAAAGAAAAGTATTTCAACTATTGCTACTTTTCTCTACCAGAGACTCCTAAGGCTTGGGTTGAGAAAGGACCACGGTAACTAATGTTCCTGATTTTAGAAACTGCATTTTATTACTTCCCTTAATTAACATTAGCAATGAGTCCTAGTTTTCATTGTTGTGCAGTATGAAAAGTTAGTGTACATTAAAATAACTGAATTTTCTAACTCCTCAGTGCATGTAGATTGAAAAGAAAATGATAAATCAAGGATGATTGTGTTTCTGAGAATCTTGAGCTATAATTAACTGCATGTTGTGGTCTGTATTAGTATAAACCATTACTACTAATAACCTTGAACTGAATAATAACCTTGAACTGAAGAAAGTCACAAGAGTTCTGCCACAGGATATGAGATTAAGGTTAAATACAACCCATTGACTTTACCCAAGACAACAAAGAAGAAAAAGTGACCCTGAGTGTACAGTTGCTTCCAACAAATTTAGAAAGGGAATTCACAGGACAAAGACTGGCCATATGACTCTTCACACAAAGCATCCTACTTCAGTTCCTCTCATTTCCAATCAAATATCTAATGTAGCGGGGCTTGTAGATATCTCTATCTGAGCTGCCCAAGAATAGGCAGCGTGACTTAGATAAACCAACAGTCTAACTCAGTGTAAAGAAGCTTCATGTGTTCCTAACTTCATAGGGTTCACTTTTCAGATATGAATACAAGCATGAATGCAGTTACCTCTATATTTGCCTACCTGTTATGGGTTGATTATATGTTTATCATTATCAGCTTTTAGTTGAACATACATTCCATGTGAATGAAGCTCTAGAGATACATCTGTAAGTTTGCTGAAGCCAAAATGCATATACAGTTTTGAAACTGTGGGTTATTTGACTCCAAGTTCAGATGGGGAATTTTCTCAGGACAGTAATATGGGAGGAAACATTTAAATTTTTTCTCCCGCCTGCTAGCTGTCACCCTGGTACAGCCTTTCTACCCATTACCACTGCTTGCAGTAGACACTATTTGCATTATTAAATGCAAAAGGCATTTTACTTTGCATCTAGTTTGCCATAAGGCCACAAAGCTATGTACACTGATCTGGCAATAAGCCCCATTGAACACAGTGAGACTTATCAAAGTAAAGATGCATGATTATACTGTCGAAACAACAATCCAATTATTTGTAGAAGGGAAAAATGCAGTAAAAAGTATCCCAAGTGTAAGAAACATAAAAAACTTCCAAGCTATTTTAATAATTATCAACAGTTGGGAGAACAGAATATGAAGGACATGGTTTAATCAAGGAAAAAAAAACAAACCTCCAGGTGATAGGAAAGAGCTTGGTCTACTTTCAGCAATAAATTAGAATTAATTTGCTACTGAAAACACTACTCAATGTAAGTTGCACTGAGACATTTCTTCCTATAATGGGTAGCATGCTACCAATAGAGATTTGTCCTGATTGCTTGCCCATGGAAAGTTCATTGAGAAATGTAGGCATTCACATGTTAACAGCCCTATTATCTCTATTATACAAGCACAATAAAAAGATATGGAGAGTGCTGAATTTGGCTTAGGTAGTCTCTTTCAGACATAAGAAAGTATTTTGGACTATAGTTCCCAGAATCCTCTAACTAGCATGGCTTTGCGCAATGAGGGATTCTGAGTACAGCAGTCTGAAAAAGTAACTTTCCAAGTTCTAGCCATTCTTACTCCACCCATCCACTAAACTAAACACTTTTATGTAATTTAGACACACAGTGAGGACATGAACCAAACTAATTTTCAATATAGCCCAGTATCCTGAGAATGCTTTCTGTGCTCTCAGGCAGAGGCTTTGTCAAGCCCTTCCACCTGAATAGTTCCCCCCATTCTTCATCTGCAGCTCTTACAGGTTTGAACCTAGAAATTTTTATATTCAGAACATGTGCTTTTGCTGTATGACCCTGTGGAGCTGCCTCCCTATTTGAGCCGGTTCAAATCACATTCCCATTGACTGATTTTATGATAACATAAAATGATTTAACTATGGTTGCTACTACAACTCAGTACTATTATTTTGTTATTTGAATTCTCATTAGTTACTTTGATTGTCCCATAGAATTGTGCTGAGACACAGTAGCTTTACACATGCAAATTTATGGGCCAAAGATACCTCAATGCCATAAAAGGAGTTCCTATTGGTTCGGTTGAAAGTTTTATCTCCCATTTACTACAGCTAATAGGTTCTTATTCCCACCACTAGAGGGAGAGATTACTGCATGCAGCAAACCAGAGAGTTACATAGTCACAGGGGAGATTGATGTATGACAACAACTGAATCTGGGCTTAAATAAACAGAAAAATTAAAACCCCAGCTAGGAACATACTATAGCCCTGGAGAGATTATGGTTCTATTTCACGAAACAGGTTCTAAAGTTGTGTCTTGTTATTATATGACACAGTAATACTCTGGGGTGAATGAGTAACATATGTGGGTCTAAGCACACACAGCATATCAGTATTGAGACAAGATCTATGTGAGAAGACATTTGGGGTCATCTAATCACATGGCAAATAGTTTTCTTTAAAAAATGTCCAGGCACAAATAACATGGGTATTCTAAAATCTTATGAGTGACCAAAATGGCAGAACACAGTGCATTTCAGATACAGAAATGTTTAATGGTGTTAAAGTGCTACTATAAGCAGAACCATATGCCAACATTTAAACACAATTCCACTGCACGGCTAAATGAGGTTACCTTGTTTTTTTTTAATTATTTTGTCTTTTTAAATTTTTGTTGCCCAGCCCTATCTAAAAACAATAAAATTAAAAATCTACAGGACTGAAATTAACAACCCAGTAATTATAATCAGCAATAAGTTATGAATTTCATAAAGCATTTTTTCTTATTTTTCTTTCTTTTTTCTTTTTGTCCCTTAGTAATGGGGGGTAGACAAATTACTTTGAAGTTTCAAACAAGTGTCATAAATGAGGTCTCTAAAAAAAAACCAGTAAAGTTTAAACTTGGTAAAGGAACATTAATAAGAATCTTTGTGGTTAAAAAGCTTAAAGGAAAAGCAAAGACCTCAAAGTGCAGGTTAGAAAGTTCATCTTGAAGGGAAAAAAAATGATAAAAACACTGGATACAATCTTTTTCTTGTTAACAGCAAGACCACAGCAATAGTTCTTCTCAGGTGGGAGTGAAGACTTCCCACGGGGGGAACAACTGCTGGCAGGCTGTTACAATGAGACACGTGCTATGTTAACTATGGACCCAGGATTATGAGAGGGATCCAGGTGGCAAAAGGAAGTCCAGAAAGGAAACCAAAAGGAAGAGCCATCAAGCCTGAGGAGAGTCCCTGTTCCTTTTGTGCCTGGCAGCAGAAAAACAGGTCCCTTTCCATTGGTTGGTGTCAATTATAAAAGACATTTGCAGAATCATGTCTAAGAGTTCTAAAAAGACATTGTCGCATGTAGGTTCTCTCACCCAAACAACTTTTACAAACATTTATCAAAATAATTTGCAAAAGGAAAAAAAAGGGTCGTTGTGGCTCAGAATGGAGGCTGTGCCTTTCCTGCGCATCATCATCATCATCATCTCTTTCATAGGCTTCTGTCTGTCTGTCTCTGTGTCAGGAGCATCATTCTAGTAAGGAGTTAACTGCTGTAGCCATTGAATCCAGAGAGCTGGTCGTGCTGGTATGTTACAGCTCAAATACTCTAGTGCTAAAATCATGCGGCACAAGCTCTTGCCTTGAAACAATGTCCAGCAGGAAGTTGAGCTGAATGAGAATTGCTTCCAGATTTGCAGCACCTCTCTTTTCACAGGGCATGAGCAGAGCTTCTCACTATTACAGTTATTTCTTAAGTACATACAGATCAAGGTTGGCTGGAGAAACCCAGTGGGCAGAAGGCGCTGATTGGACTAGCTTCTGCTGGTGAGAGTACACAAAAACTGTCCATCTTCATAGTTTTCTTAAAGAAAAGAAAAATGCTTAAACTGCAAAACAGCATTTTAAAGAGCCTGAAAATGGAGCTCTGTAATTCAGGAAATTGTGCAAACTCATCGGGAGAGGCTGATCCAATAAACTATGATCACCTTGGCTACTTTTGTCCCGAAATTTGGAACAAACACATGGCTATCCCACGTATCCTAGATTATCATAGATATTGGACAAAATTTCTTATTAGCACCACAGAGGGTCTTAACAAGTTTGTTAAGTTTGGGTATGGGAAAATGGAAAAACAGGCAACCAAGCGGGGGATAATTTCTCAGGAGTTGTGACAAATTAAGAAAGGAGTTGTGACAAATTAAGAATCAAAGCCTGAATAGCCAAGATCCCCTGCCCAATGAAATAATCTCTGAGCAAAACTATCCACTATACATGGGCTAATCTCAGTCCAGCAATACATGACTGGAGTGCTACTTCTGACTTTAGAATAGCTGTGAGTTCAGCACTAAGTCAGGACTTCAGGACTATGATAGTGTGGAGACTGGTTGACTCCCTGATTAGCTTCCCACCCTCTTGTGGACCCATGGAGCTATTCTAGAGTTGCATCTTTCCAAGCTTAGCTGCTGAAGTGTGGTTTGGAGGAGAAAAATACTGTATCTTAAGAGCTCTGCCAGGTGAACATCAGCTGCCCCACCAAAGAAACCAGCTGTACTTCCCTAGCACCATACTCTAGGAAGTGAAGGAGAGCTTGACGCTAGCGCTGGAGTAACCCTCATCACTCCCAATGCTCTGCAAGCTGCTGTGGTCATCAATGTCACTTGTACTGGTTGTGCTGATATCATCCACATCTCCATGGGAGAACTCTGTGCTTTCCACATCCACTTCGATTTCTTCTGCAAAAGAAGTCAAGGGTAAAGTGTTAGTGACAAGGCCCATGGCAAAGGGAAGAGTCCAATGTTGTCAGAGCTGAGGCTTTATTGAGAAAATATCTTAAGATCTCTCGGTGGGGCAGAAGACATTGAGGTAGTATCTACTGTATCTCAGTACTGGATGAATTGTCCCCATTGAACAGGGGGCTGTGGACCACATGGGTACATAGGGAACATAGGTCAGGCAGGAGAGAACAAGGATCCCAGCCATGCCAATTGTGTACACAATGGAGCAAGGTTCTCAACAGCACAAAAGTAGGGGAACAGTTCCAAATAAGATCGCGTAATGGAGCAGAAGGCAGAGAATTGCTGTATGACATTAATAATTATTACAGGTTTTGTTTATTGCCTGCTGACTTGCATTTCCAGAATAACAGGTTTTAAACTAACAATTACTACTGTAGGCTCTAGGGCAGGGGTAGGAATGATGTGGCCCTTCAGACACTGTTGGACTGCAAGTCCCAGCAGCCCTAGCTGGTATAGTCAATGGTAAGGAATGCTGGGATTGCATCCAACAGCATCTGGAGGACAGCATGGTTCCCTCTTCTGCTCTTGGGCAAGAGGAGACGCATAATTTATTACTGTATAACTATTTAAACTGTTCAGAGCATATTTAGTCATATCAGTTGGAAGGTTCTGGACTGGATTACTATTTTCGGCAACACTACTTTCAAGAAAGAATATCCATAGAGTGGCATAGCTGTGAATAAAAATTCCTTGTGACCAATACAGTATCCTAGGGCTTTTCCGCACTATACTGTTATAATGCTATTATTCCACTTTCAACGTCCTGTGGAATTCTGAGGTTTGTAGTTTACTGAGGATTCTAAATGCCCCTCTCTAAACTGCAAACCCCAGGATTCCACAGGATGTTGAAAGTGGAATAATAGCACTATAACAGCATAGTGTGAAAAGGCCCCTAAATTTGAACTACTGCCATTGCAGAAAATAGACTGCCCATTCTCAATCCATATGGAAGATCTTTGTTGCAAACCAGGAAAGGTGCATTAACCACATTGTACAACCACTAAATGTACCCAGCATCACATTCCATGCTTCAAATAAATGATACAGGTCAATTAAAATACCCTCAATTCACACAACTTATTCTAACTATTTAGGTTTTCGGAAAAAAACATTTGCCAAGGGAAATGAGACTGGAATAGAAATGAAACACTAAGGTCAACTGTGGGACATGGGCAGGAAGTTGAGCAGACTTTCCTTGACCCTCTTGGCCAACAGACCCATAGATGTTATTGGAATCAGGGACTGATTCAAACAAACAGACAAACAAACACACACACAGTAGAAGAAGGGGTTTTCCGAAATTCAGAAAGAGAGAATGCCTAACTAGGTATAGAAGACAAAAATCCAGCTCTTGAAGGCTAGCACTTCAGAGAAACAGGCAGATTAGAATGATTTCTGAAAATCTGAACTGACTATGAGAATGTACCTGCCGCAACGATGAAAACTAAGCATTTTAAAAAAGAAGAAGAAGAAAGGATATCTTCATCTGGATTATTTATCAATTGCTGCATGACACACAATGGTTGCAATTCTGTGTGGCTCAGCATAGTGTAGTGGTTATGCTTGCAGATCTATGCTAGGCTTAACCATATACCAGAAGGATTACATATGCAGATTGATTATATCAATGCTTAGATCTGCCAAGGGCCTCTGGTGGTTGCAGTGCTCCTGTAAACATCTTGCATCTGGCTACGACGACATAGCCAGATGCTTCTCCAATCCTGACCACTCCCCACAAGGCATGGAATGGCTGTGTAGAGGGACCTCAGAAGCTGTATGCTAAGTCTTAGGGTGAGGGACTTTAGGCATTGCAAACTGAGAAAAGGAATACAGTCCTCCCTTCACATTTGTGGGTTTGACCTTTTCGAATTTGATTATTTGAGAGTGCATGTGCCTTCCCCCCATTCTCCTCCTCCCACTCCCATGCATTTTGGCCCCAGTGTGAGAACTCGCACCAAGGCAAAATGGAAGGGAATGGATGTGGAGTGGCAGAAGCCTCACACAAGCCTTCCTTTCCCTCTCCAGAGCTCCCCCTTCCCATTCCCATGCAAAACGGAAGGGAAGGGGAAATGGAGGAAGGTTCATGCAAGCTTTCCTTTCTCCTTCTGGAGCTCTCCCTTCCCATTCCTATGCATTTTGTCCTGGCATGGACAATTCACACAAGGCTTCTTCCACCCCTTCTGTTTTGCATGGGAACGGGAAGGGGAAAGCCCCAGAAGGGAATGGGAGAGGGAGCAGGGGGGAGTTATTTGAGGTTTTTCCATTTTCATGAGGGTTCTGCACCCCAAACCGTTGTGCAAGTGGAGGGGCTGCTGTACCAACATCTGCAGCATATACATATACAAAAGAACATACACAAAATAACATACACATGCACATGCGTAAGAGAAACTTACACATACATATGCTACTGACATCATGACAGCCTGGTCATATCATGCCATTTCTTTTTTCAAAATAAGATACAACTTTAGTTTATCAAACATACTACCTTAAGTCCATTAGCACTTGCCAGTATAGCCTATGCTGGAAGGTACAATCCAGCAATAATGAGAAGGCTGCACTTTGCTATCCCTGCTTTAAAGATATATCCAAATTAAATATTTGGGCCCCGTTCTAGACACACAGAATTGGAACAGTTTTCCAAACTCTCCTCTTCATGGCAGACCCTTGACACCCTGAAGATGCTATACAGGGAGCTGGGAGGTTCTGCTGACTGAGGTAACCTGTAGTATATATGTATTTGGGAGGAATTCCTGAAAATTAGGTCCACAGTCATAGATCAGACCATGGTCAGTTATTCAACAAGAAAAATCTTGAACACTATCACGTCTGATTATTCTTGAAAGTTGCTAAGGCAAGCAGAAATTGGAGCAAAAATAATGTTATATTAGATGTGTGAATACAGTCTAGAAGCCTGAATTAATCAGGGTTTTTCAGGCTGGACAAGATGAACTAATCTGAACTATGAATATTTCATGTCAAAACATTATCAAGGATTAATCTATCTTCTGGCTTATTTACCTCGCCACCCTCAAGAAACTACTACTTATTGTACCTGCACATACACAATTATTTGGGTCAGGATACTTTACTGTTCTTGTTATCTATTCCAGGGAATCCCATGTCTACTTAAGATGGCTCTTATGATTAAAAAAAACAGGTTTAATTGTGTTAACTGACCAAGCCATTTTCCAGTTCCACAATGTGTCGCATAATAGGAATTGTAAACGTCTTGCATGACGGCATTCATGCATTCACAGTTTCTATTCCCTTTCTAAACAACCTTGGCGCCAGATGCACCCAAACAGATTTCTGCAACATGCGAGTCTCAAGAGTTCTTTCAGAGATGTGCTTTGTGGACCCTTATAATTACAATGAAGGTCCAAAATGGATTATATAATTTTTTATTTTTATTTTTCTATTACTTAAATATTTCTACACTGCCTTTGGAGGTGAAAATTTTCCAAGACACTGCACAAACTAAACACACAAAGTGATTAAATAAAGAACTCAACAACAATAAAACGGCACTATCAATGATATGCCAAGATTCCTTTAAAAGTAGTGTGAAATAACCAGGTCTTTAAGGCCTATGTAAGAACAGGGAGGAAGACATGCAAGACATCAGGATGGGGCCACCACAAAGAAGGTACTTTGTCTCATGACTACCAACCTGACAGCTCTTTGTAAATAGGCATGTGAACTAATTGAGTCTGCATGGGGACAGTTCTTTAAATAACCTGATCCCAAGAAGCTGCTGTTTGTGACAGCTCCCCTGGTTACTGTTTCCAGGCACAATTCTCACAGATGGTTATGACCGATAAAGGTCTGTAAGAATAGGGTCCAGGCTAACTGAAGGACCTTTTCTACCTATATGAGTCTGCCCAGGTTTTAAGATCTTCAGCAAAGGCTCTTTGCTCTCTCTGGCCACCTTTATAGGCACAATTGATAAGAACTCAAGAGAGAGTCTCCGAGTTGATGCTTCCACGTTGTGGAACTCCCAAGTGAGACTACACTGCCTCCCTCCCTGTTTTGTCTGCAGGCAAAACTCTTTTTATTCAACTTATGCTTTTGGCAACTGACTGGCTGCTCAAAAGGGGACTTTTAAGTAAGGGTACTATGCTGTGGTATAATTTAGCCAGCATGGTGTGAGAGGCAGTGTGGTGTAGTGATTTGAGTATTCAACTACAGCCCTGGCGACCAGGGTTTGATTCCCTGCTTGGCCATGGAAAAACCATTGCTGGATGCATCACACACTCTCAGCCCAGAAAATCCCATGACAGGTTTACTTTAGGTCTGCCATAAGCTGGAAATGATCTGACGGCAAACAACATTACTGTGGGGTGTGGGTTTTTTTTTTGTCCTAATGTGTTGTTAAATGCTTTTTAATCTCATTGTTTTAATATGACAGCAGTATTCATTTGGATTAAATACTATAAATACTGTTTTTAGTTATTTGTTCTTTCCCTTCAGGTCAGTTCTGAATTATGGTAAACCTAAGGTAGGATTTTCATGGTATTTTCTTGGCAAGATTTGTTGAGAGGGAATTGCCATTGCCTTCCTCTGAGGATGATAGAGTGTGACTTGCCCAAGGTTCCCCCAGTGGGTTTTCATGGCCGAGTGGGCATTCAGATCTTGATCTCTCAGAGTTCTAGTGTAATATTCAAAATGTTATAAGCAGCCTTGAGTTTCAATCTTGGGAGAAAGGGGGAATAACATATAAACAGTCTGGGCCTCTATATCAAAAACAATTTCACATGGGCCCTAGAAGTACATTGGCCGGAAGAGAATTGGTGTCGCATACTCTGATTTCCCAACCCACATGATCAATTTGTGGCTGCAACTGACAGGTTCTTCAACAGTCACTACTGGATCAAACACAGTGGTTGGGAACAATGAACATTTACCAAGTGATGACATACTACACTCTACCTGTAACAGTTTGGTGAGCTGGTTGGTAAGACTTAGAGCAGTGGTTCTCAACCTGTGGGTCCCCAGATGTTCATGGACTTCAGCTCCCAGAAGCCCTAGCCACTATGGTCAATGCTCAGGACTTCTGGGAGCTGAGGTCCACGAACATCTGGGGACCCACAGGTTGAGAACCACTGACTTAGAGCTTTAGGCAACAGTGCCCAATTGAGGGATTCTAGGAGCTGCAGCCCAAAAAAGCAACTTTCCCAAATGCTGGTGATAAGTGGAACCCTTCTTATCTGACTCCACCTGTGAACATTGTTAAGCGGCCCCCTAACTATGTTCACAGGTGGAGTCAGATAAGAAAGGTTCCACATTATCAACAGCATTTGGGAAAGTTGCTTTTTTGGGCTGCAGCTCCTAGAATCCCTCAATTGGGCACTGTTGCCAAGTTCTCTTGTTAAATGAAAGCTACTCAGGGGCTATGAGGAGAAGATGGATTGGCTGGAAAGACGAGTCACTCTGCTTCCTTAGCTCAACACAACTACAGTAAAATCAAGACCACAGAACAAATACTGACCCCGCTCCGAATCAGAGCGATCTGAGGAAATGGTTGATCCAGTGCTGTCCATTCGTATTCGCTCGATGTCCTGAGAGCCCTGCAGCTGCTCCAATCTTCGCTTTAAGAACCTCTGCTCTCTTTCCAGGTTCTCAAGCTGATGCTGGCTTCTCCGGTCTGCTTCTTCAAGTTTCTGCCATGATAAAGAACAACTCAGTCATTACTTGTTTTCAGGATTTCCCCAACTCTTGTTCTGCATAGGCTAACTTTTTTCCTCTCATTCACTACCATGTGAAATGAGTTAATTCTCTCCCTGTGGCATCGTATCATTTTGCCAATAGCAACCCCCTCTCCTTGCCCCAAAACTGCATGCATTTCAGACGGGATTTTGGTGAGTGGAAAATCAAGAGGAATCTTAACATGCATTGCTAGTTCTCTCCCTAATCAAGAAACTTGCAGGCTGTGTTCAGATTATTTACATGGAAAAAAAGGTTCAGAAGTAAAGAGGCTGGAACACCCGTGTCAATTTGGCTTATTAGGTATTGCTTCAAAGCAGTTTCCCGTTTGAGCTAGGGTTTATGTAATCTGCTGCAGACTCCTTTGATTGCAGCTGGGAAATCTTACCAGGCCAATGCACAGGGTTTCCTAATGGCCAGCATGTTGCATAACTCCAAAGTCATCTCAGGCTAATGCCATCCATTTAAGCAAGCAGGGTTCCCCTCCCTTGCTAAGCCTGAGCTGTTCCAGTGTGTTTAAGCACATCCTGATCCCTGTGAGCCTGGCACTAACCCTTTGTGAAAGCCAACCATCAGGAGAAGCGTCAGAAAGGCTGCAGATGGGGCACCTGCTGCTGGGCTGTTTTAAAACAGTCTGGCTCTCTTGACTTTTGCATTTTTTTAAAGCATAATATAAACAGTGAACCCATGCAAACTGACCACATTCATCAGCCACTTGTCTCTGGAGCGTTTGGCCTGGCTCGTGTGCATTCATACTTATTGGGAGATAATTGCTCTGTTTATGGGTTAGAATCAACAAGCTATTGTTGAACTGCACTCCTCACCTGGCTATGTTTTTTAGTGCTACTGGAACTTGCAATCTAACAACATCAGGAAAGCTGTGCACATTATAGGTAAAGAACTGGATAGTAAACATGGATTACTTTTTCATTATTTGGTAACAGCAGCAAGAATATTGTTCACACAAAAATTGGAAAAGGACTGAAGCATTGACAATGAAAGAAAGGATTGTTAAGGGAGCTGAATTAGCCAAAACTTTCAAACTAACGTTGGTTTTAAAGGATAAGTCAGTTGAAGATTTGGGGGGGGGGCAGGGGAGACTGGAAACTGTTTATGGACTTCCTGAACAGTATTACTTAGTTGGACCTCTAACGGTAAAATGACATATTTTCATTTTCTAAATTTTTCTTTCTGTCATTACAGTGTGGCTTGGTGGCATCGGAACTCTTGTATTTTAGTACGTTAACGTTTAGTGTTTTAGTTAGTGCTCTAGCACTGTGTTTTAGTTTTTTTTTCTTTGAACATACATTTCTTTTATTATACTTCTGATTCTACCTGTGAATCTGTTTGCTTGTTTTAGAATTAATAAATAAATAAATGCACTTTATAAAAACAGGAATGCTTGTGTGATTTCCACCCTGATCAATGGTCTAGATCAAGAGTGGAGAAGGAAACTTGGGCTCTTTAGACATTGTTGAACTTCCCATCATCACCAACCACTGCCCATGCTGGATGGGGCTAGCAGCAATCCAACAAAACCTGGATAGCAATCTCGTCCCCTGTCTACACTGATGTTGCACTGATACTACCTCACTGAGTTTTTTGATCCCTCCAATTCAAATTC
This sequence comes from Iguana delicatissima, assembly GCA_948472985.1. Taxonomy (NCBI): domain Eukaryota; kingdom Metazoa; phylum Chordata; class Lepidosauria; order Squamata; family Iguanidae; genus Iguana; species Iguana delicatissima. The sequence goes on from CAOKZL010000311.1 coordinate 70,040, forward strand.
CGTTACTTTCTACTCTTTCTGTCTCTGAACAGTATAGGTTTTTCTCAGTTAATTAAGTAGTTGTATTACTGTTAAATTTTGTTTAACAGAAACCTTTACACCAGAGGCAGAAATAACATACAAAGATTAGAAAGAGAAGATAGAGCAGTTCAATATATTTCAGCAAACTGTTTATTCAAAACTAACAAAATGCACATGTAAAATGAAACGATCAGGTTGGGTAAGCCTTGCATAAGTAAAAAAAAAAATGTAATTACGGAGATCACTTGATGGCCGTTTGAAAAGCATCCAGGGATTTTTTTTCCTTACCAGTCTCAATTCTTCTTATAATTTCCTTAATTGATCATCTCAATGGTCAAACTCACAAATCAATGATTTTTTTAATATGCTGGGGGTAGCTAGAGAGGCAGGCTAATTTGCTTTCCCCTTTTCTCTTTGTTTTGTTATTCACACATGCTCAGTGAGGCATTCTGGAGGCAGCTGCTATTTACTTTGTCTGTTGAGGACAGGCACACACATCTCCAATAGGGTGGACCAGAGCAGAATCCCATTCTTTTCCCTGCTCACACTTTATTGCAGTGTTTACCAAAGACATACTGCTGCCAACCAGCACTGACAGAATGTTTCTATAGCTCTCCTTTCCCAACTTCCCAATGCCAATGCTTCTAAAAACATTCCAAACACACAGGAGACAAGGAAGAAAAGGGATTGGCAGGTGCAAAAAGACTTTATCAGAAGCAGCTTCTTTTTCAGAGTCTTTGTTCACTGAGGCAGGCCTGTCTGTAGAAGCTTAAGTTGGAAACAGGCTTCATTCGACATCACAACTGTTGCTCCTCCTACTATCTATTCATAGTAATTTGAGCAAATTTGTTCATCTTTAATATGCTGTAGGACTCTTGGTAACACTGTGTGTTTTACATTGATTTCAAGAGTAAATTGCCCAGTAAACATCCTTAAGATTTTAGCTTCTTACTTGACATTCTGCTTCCATTACAGTGTTTCAGGTGTCACTGTCTCAGGTATGCCCAATGTATATTCCTTGTTCTGCTCAATAGATCTACATGATACAGTTTCCAAATAACACCACCAGAAGGGCACATCATTTCACATAACATCATCCACATTTTTTAAAAAACACTTAGTCTACAATTGAAACATAACAAATCACTCCAGTTTCCAGCACCGAGGGTAATTCAGAATCCTCATAATTTTGGTGGCAGTTACTTGGATATTTGAATAATATACCAGGGAAAGAAAAGAAAAATGATCCCAACCCACCATTATTTCCATGTCTCAGCATGGCCTCTCTTGCACAAAAGCCATCAGACAGGATCCAATGTGCAATATGCAGATGAAAAGCATGATGATATCTTTATTGTGTTATCTGGATATTCTAAGATCAGTGGGACACAACGGGTGCAGTCTCACAAACAGTAAAATGAAAATAGGCTTTGCACAACAAGCATGAAAATGGGGTTGAGCCCAATAGCTTCCAAACCAGACAGTCTTCTATAGCCCCTGTTCCATTCAATGGCATTGATGTAAGAGTATTTGGTACAATTTCAACACTAAGTTTTACAGAACTGTGTCACTCTTAAAAGATCTCTTTAAAATTAAAGGGTAAGTATTTCAACACTGATAGTCTGAATTTTAGGTCAGCAGTCTTTAAAGTTACCAGATTCCCTTATGGACTAAATGAAGGCTGCAATCATAGGCAGTCAAATAATAATAGCATGGTACAAACTCCACAGGCCAAAGTGGTTATTGTTCCTCGATTCAGTAGCATAGCACATATTATGCCTTCTGGATGGTTGAAATGAGCCAATTAATAGGTACTAGAAGACACTGACTGGATGGAATTCTTACCTTGATATGTGCTTTGGCTTTGTTAAGCAGCCCCAGGGTCGTGTGTCTGGTGCAATCAGGTCCTAGCGGTATCAGAACTTTTAAACGTTCTAGGCACAGGCGGAGGTGAGCTCGTCTGTGAAGGAAAAGTTGTAGAAGTCAGCAATACCTTTTGACAGTGTCTCCAAACAGTGTTGCCTAACACCAGCTTCCTCAGGTATTTCAACCTTTCTTGGTATATTAAATTGTTTCACTATTAACTAACATTCAGCAGTATTCGCCCATATGTGGCAAAGTGGAAGCCAATGAGTGGGGGCCTCAGAGAACCAGGATATCCATGTAGACCTGCCAGGCTCTCTGCTCTCCTCATTGCAGGGCTGTAAATTAGAATGATTGCCAAGTCCTACTTTTCTGTTCACACTCATCCAAACTCAGTCTCACCTACTAGTCTGGATTTGTCATTAGATTCAGAAAACAGGAAAGGAGAGAAGAGTTCCAATGGATGCTAGCAGGAGAAGGGCATGTGAGTCAGAGAAGATATGGAAAGAGAAGGCAACAAATAATGGAAGAAAACAAGACACATCATGGAGGAGAGAAGAAAACACAGAGAAGCCAAGATTTATTTGGGCCGTGATCTTGATAAAGGGTGCACATATACATATATGGGTGATGCATTATTTTTAGAGGAATCTATTTAGAGGATTCAAAATAGCAGCTTTGTTTTTCAGGGCTCCAATCTCTTCCCTGTCTTTTAACAAACGTTCTTCAATTAGTTCCTTGTTTTTTAGCCTCACAAGTTCTGTCTTCCGTGAAACTGGGGATTTGTTGCACTCATAAGTACTGTCATCATTCACATCACCACAGCAGCTAATTTTGAGACAAGGAGAACAGGACTTTCTCAAAACTTCCAAGTGTGGCCACAGGCCCCAAAATTTTGGGGACTTTTGTTGTTGTTGTTGTTTCTTGCCTAAACAATACCAGCTTGCAAGAATTTACACATATTCAAGTATTATTCTCTTGAGTATGCTCACATACCCTCAATAAGCAAAAAGAAGTAGCAATTTTGATGCAGTAGCTTTTTCATGCTTTGAAGAAGAACCTGCAATATCAGCAAAGCATATTAACAAATGAAGTGCTAAGTACGTTCTTATATTAGTGATCTACTCCCTGGTTTGTTTCAGGAATTCTGCTCACAGAATCACATAGTTTACTTCCATCACTGCAACCATATTTCTAAGATTGCGAGCAACATTTTCCATTATCAGCACTGACACTGCCCATTCAAGGTTTCTCAAAGTCCCAGCTGCTCAGTGACCAATGCTCAGCTGCAGCCAAAATCCTCCCATATTTTGGGTTGGCAATGTCACATAATACACTCATGAATCTGTTAGTAGCTATCTTCACATGCTGACATAAGATGGATGATCCATCACATTATCTGTTACTGCGATTTGGCCTTAAGAAGAAAAGAAGTAGAAAGATGAGCCTGCTGCATTTTCATCTGGAAATATAATGTAAGAACTTTACATTCTATAATGTCATTGTTAAAACAGGATTAAACAAAATAAGCCTCTTTGCTGAACTGCTTTGCCATAGGCTGCACACTGTAGATGAGAAACAAACTCAGCAAGATGCAGAGTGAAAGGGCAATGGGAAATCCTATTGCTTCTATACAGATGTCAGTGTAGAATTTTTAAAAAAAACAACAAACACCCCTAGACTATAGTGCTTCATGGTTGCTAGACCTTGGGTGTATCATACACTCTCAGCCCCAGAAAATCCCATGACAGGTTCCCCTTGTTGTTTTTGTTTGCCTTCAAGTTCTTTCCTACTTATGGTGACCCAAAAGTGAACTTATCAAAGGGCTTTCTGGGGCTCAAAGTGTGTGATGTTCCCAAGGTAACCCAGTGGGATTCCATGGCTGAGCAGGGAATTGAACCCTGGTCTCCAAGGTCTGTAGTCTAATGCTTAAACTACTACACTACACTGGCTCTCAGGTCTCACTTGAGGCTGCCCTAAGTCAGAAACACAACAACAATGACTGCTAGGTAGATGGTCCATTTAACAACATGTGTCCATAGAAATTAATCAAGTGATTAACCAATCCGTATATTATAGGAAAAGTAAACCCACCATTTTGTCAATAATCAGTACTACCCTTTCTGTTCTGAGATATGATGATTAGTGCTGGCCCCAGCTTGGGAGGGCTCTTGGACAACAAGATACTCTTTTCAATTATTGTACCTTCTTACCCGCATTGTTGCCATTTGCTGCTGCTTCTCCTGTTCCTCAACATTGCTATCATCTGCTTGCTTACCAAGAAGAAGAGGCAACAGCCAAATAGGCAGTGGCATCTCTTGCTTCTCTTTCACACAACTACCATTATCTTGGCCACAGCAAGAAGATGGTGAACATGTAGACTGAAATGGTGAGAAAGAGGAAAAGGTCCACAGGGTTCTCATCAGTGGACTCCATGAGAAAATACCCAGTTATGCTTTGCAGGCTTTCAGGCACACTGATCTCTGGTGCTAGCTTGAGATAAAAGCCATTTCTAGTCAGACATATGATGATTTGTAAGAACAGAGATGAGCAATATTCAGCGTGTGAACCTCTTTAAGCATTTCTGAAATATTCAGCTTTCAGGCAGGTCACAGAATTGTTTGTTTAATTTCTTGGCTTTTTTTCCTTAAAAAAATTTGATGTATCTTGAAATTAAAATATACAAATGTTCTTCAAAAAGCAGTACAAAATATGACCCCCAAGTATAAATTATAGAGATAATCCCTCAGCCTGATTTTTAAAAATGAGCCAATAGCATGCTATCAAGTGCTTGGGAGTAGGGAAACATCTTAACCTGGCACCAAAAGATGATGTCACATCCATGTGCAGCTCAGTGTTACAGGCCTCCTTAAGATGGGGAGAGAGCACCTAGCAGCAGAGAAACCTGGAAATGCAGTGGCTATGTGTGGTAAACGGAGCTCAAGTCAAGTCATTTTTTTCTACCCCCAAACTGATTTTACTATCCAGTCATTGTTTTCAAGAATCTCATCTAAACTGTTTCTTATTAACATAGATCAATAGGAAGCCTGAAATACTACCATGATAGCAATAAGTGAGCACAAGTGATGTATCAGCAGGCTTTCAGTGTGTATGTGCAAATTATGGAAGCACCATGTGCCATAATGTGCACATTTTACCAGACTAACTTCCACAGGTATTTCCCCCACCAACTCCATTCTGCAATTTGATGTTGACACAGAGGTAAGTTCTGGGAAGGCAGAAAAAGTGAGTTACTCTGCTTCACTCAAGACTTAACAACTGCACATACACGACAGATACACTGCAATACTGTGAGTTGTTTTGCATGTATGAAGTAACTGTTACAGATCAAACCACTATAAATCAGAGCTTTCATATCCCCACAAAACACATGGTTTTTCAGTGCAATTCACAAGTTTAACTACCAGTCAGTAAATGAGTGATTTCCTAGCATTATAAGCTGGCTTTCCCTCTGCATTCCACCTTGCATGTATGTGCAACGAAAGCTATGCTTCTACCATAGCTCTTATGATTGTACAGATTAGATTAGTAACACACCAGTTCCTGATCCTGCCTCATCTGTAAAGAAAGTCTCCTCCCAAAAGTCACATACAATGGATTCATGTCAGAGGTGAAACCAGAACCTAGGTTTCTCCAACCTAAATACAACATCCCATTTATGGATAGCAGCAGATTCACAAGTCAAGCTCCTAGGTAATATTAGCACAACAGGAGTAGATTTCATCATATGTTATTTCAGTATGTATTATCATTATAGTTGTTACATTTATTTTTGCCTTTCTTTCTACAAACTCTAACTTTTTGGCCAAGATTACACACAGCTGATTTCAGACCAAAGTGTGTAAAGGAAACACACATGGCTACCCTCTACCCATTTTATCTTCTCAATACTTTATAACAGACCTGGGCATTGTACGGCCCCCGGGCCACATACAGCCCTTTGATTGGCTCTGACCAGCCCGTGTAATGCTAATTGGAAATTACAAAATAAACATACTTTCTAAGGCCCTTTCCTCACGGGGGGGGGGGGAACAGGGCCACACACACAGGGGCAGAACTTACCCGCAAGTGGGTTGCTCCGTCCCTGCGGAGAGCGCGGATCCGCCGTTCCAAACGCCGCCGAATTTCGGCGGCGCTCGGCAGCGCCCAAAATGGCGGTTGGCGGCTTCCGGCGGCGCTCCGCCAATCAGGTCATGTGGCCCCATGGAAAAAATAATTGCCCACCCCTGCTTTATAAGGTGGGCCATGGGTCCTTTTACATCACACAATTACAGCATTATATTCCACTTTAGTTTGCACAGCACCATCATATGGAATCCTGGGCTTTGTAGTATGGGAGTTCTCTGGTTGAGAATTCTAAATGTCCCTCCCTAAATGCAAATGCCAGAATTCCACAGGTTAGAAGCATGGTGGTTAAAGTGAACTCATAGTACTGTAATTGTTTAGTGTGAATGGGCACCACCTTCAGAGAATGTGGCTGGTCTAGGGTCACCTGATAAGTTTCATAGCTCAGTCAGGGCTAGAACTTAGGCCATTTCCGCACTAGCCTGTTACAACGCGATGATTCCACTTTCAACATCCTCTGGAATCCTGGGGTTTGCAATTTCGGGAGGGGCCAGCTGGCCCCACCCAAAACTGCAAACCCCAGGATTCCAGAGGATGTTGAAAGTAGAATCATCACGCTATAACAGGCCAGTGCAGAAATGGCCTTAGACCTCCTAAGTCAAATACTCTAATTACTGCATCACAAGAGCCAGAAGGCCAAAATACAATTGAATATTAGAGTTTAAATCTATTGCACATTTGTAAATATGCAAAACAGTTAAGCCTACTGTAATGACATCAACCATGTAACACGCATGTGTGTACATACATATGGGCCATCTAGTTGCTGACTTATGGCAACTTCATGAATTTCATAGGGTTTGTAAAACAAAGTAGATACTGAACACAGTAGTGGTTACTATCTAGAAAGAAAGAAAGAAAGAAAGAAAGAAAGAAAGAAAGAAAGAAAGAAAGAAAGAAAGACAGCCAGCCAGCCAGCCAGCCAGCCAGCCAGCCAGCCAGAGAAAGAGTGAATCCTAATCTAGCTCAGACCCAACCAGTAAATCTCAGTACTGTCTGATATATTTGCAAAAGATGAGATGGGAGCAGGTTTCTATCTTCTGAGAAGAGAATAAGAGCTACAGTTAAGTCTCACCCAGCAAGAACTCTACTATATGCCCCCTTCCTCTCCAACCTCAAGACAAATTTTATTTATTATTTGATTAATATGATTTATATACCACCTTCCTCTTTATATAAGACCCAAGGTGGCAAGGTGCCCAAAATGACAAAAAGGTAGAGTGAAGGGATTTTTCTTAGCCAGTCACCAACAAACAGGACATGTTAAGCATAAACAAATACAGACTGTTAAAAAAAAACCCCAGAGACTTTAACAACAATCTGGAGAGAATGAAGAACTACTGGAGGTACCAGAATATGAGTACAACATACTGACAGTGCTCCACTCCCTATCAGGAGATGTGGGGGCTGCATTTTTGGACCAGCTGGAACTTCAAAACAGTCTCTCTCAGCCAACCCACACAGCATACATTCAACAAACCTGGTCTTAATATTGTCATGACATGACTGCTGGTTGCCAGCCCATTTTATACAAAGGGCTACAGGCTTCCAATGAAACAGAACTGGTGCACAGCCAGCACCCTACTCTAGATAGCAATAAGCTGCCATCCACCCTTTTGCTTTGTTCACACTTAAAATGGTGGTGGGTGAGATGGATCAATCATTTTCATGAAAAGGAACATATGTGGAGAAGCATGAAAACCTTCCCTTCCTGAGTGTTGCTATTTAATGTGCTTTTTCCCAAACTCAGCCGTGGTATCATTAAGTAAGCTCAACTGGCCCATCAGGAAAAGTTTTAATTTGATATAACACAAGGAGGTAAGAGAACACTTCCCTTCTCTCTTATTATTCCCAGCTTTCCAAGCTGACAGAACAGACAAGTAAAATATACAGGTTGGCTCCTATTGTGCCTACATGGTACTAAGGAACTCAAGGAGTCTGACTTCCACCAGCTGTAACGGGCTCTCTACGCCCGTCATGCTGACATGGTCTGCAAAGCAACTGGACTCTGATCTTGCCTGCAAACTGAGTTACCCACACCCAGTTCCCAGCCAAAGCCAGAGTCAAGCTTTGAGCGTTTTATAAACTAAACAGTCATTTGTGCCATCTGCTTAATTCCCAGTGTTCCCTCCCTTTCCTCTTGCTCCCTTCATTCCTGCCATTCCATGTGGACCACTGCAGGGAGAAGATACGCCAAAAGGCCAATTCACCACCACTGGCTATGTGTAGGGTTTTTCTCGTTTTGTTTGGTGCTAAAAAGAGCCAAGAGAAATAAAATGAGGAGAGACAACCTTCTATAGCAGCAGTCAATCTTGGACATTTTGTTCCTGAAGCACACAAGTCAACACAAGAAAGCATGGAGCAAGAAAGCTACTTTAGGCTCTAGCCCTTTAAATCAAGGAGTGATATAAACAACAGGTATCATGTTCTTGAGGCCAGTTACAATACGACCTAGCTGAGGTGGTGAGCACTGAATAAAAGGCTGTAGTCGCAGAGTTTTATTTTCTACAACAATTCTTTTGGTGCCTTTACCTGGGTTGGGATTGTGGAGTACAATCAAGAGCTGGCCAAAGTCTCCACACACACAAGAAAAATATTTGCCTTGTTACAGAATCCCCTTGCATCTGACACTCATAACATTTCTATTCCACACACCCCCCCACCACCACCACACCAGGACCTCAGCAACTCAAAATATCTGTACACTCTTAGCTTAAAATAACAATCTACACTGTACATTTTTAGATTAAAATAAAGCCATCCAATGTAAAGATGCAACACACTGAGGGAACACACAAAAAATGAAATTGCAGCTGACTTTTTTGTTCACTTGACAAGCAAATTATTTTATGAGGAGGCTCCAGAACTCTGGACAGTTGCTTTCTTGACTACAGTTCCCAGAATTCCCCAGCCATGATGCCCACCAGTTCAAGCTCTAATTACAGTATTTAAAACACCAGCCAAATATACGGTGCTTTTGAGTAGCATAAGCAAAAAGACCAGGTCCCCCTTCTGTGGGATTTATCACCCGAATTTCCATGGGGTGAAGAAAGAAGACAGGAAGGGGCCCGATACCACATTGGTGTCCTGTTGACACGTGCTGTCGTTCTTGGGACTCCCTTCTGGTGACATGTTTTACGAATAAATGGCTACAGACTATCACCTGATCTAAAACTGACTCATGTAGGATTCTTTTTCTTTTTTTCATCCATTTGTTCTTGCATCTCTATCCGCCTTCGCCTGAACAAATCTGCCTGATGCTCATTCACAACCTGTGACTGAAGCTGAAATCCTTGAATCAATAACATCATGACGTCAGCCTCCCTGGTTTTACTGAAGGCATCCCAGTTCCTGAAAGCCTTCATCAGTCACATTCATAGACAAAGGGACACGAGGAAGAAGAGGCAAACCCCATCCATCTGAAGGAAGGCCAAAAAATTAGTCTGGGTCTTTCATTTACATTTCGTATTTCAGATCCACTATTGTTAGTCATTTGAAAGGAGTGGAGGGGGGGAATAGGGGGTAATTGTGCAATTATATCACTGACAAGCAAGGATGATTAAGGGTTGTAGGGTCAAGGGTTTGGCCGATGAACTGTCAGAAGAACAGCAGCACCCACTAGAGAAGACAGCCTGTCAATGTTTGCATTCTAAACTCCCTATACAAAAGGACTGTAATTCACTTGGAAAAACAGCCCAAAGGCACTGACTTGGCAAACAAGGCCTTTTTGCTCAGGAATGTCTTTGTTGGATTTTTTAAAAAGCAACAACTTTTTTTTGGTCTGTTTTCTAAGGAAAAATTACCAAACTCAGAACTCAGACTGAACTCTCAATTTCTGCTCTAACCTTAGCATTCTGCCCCTTGCAGTGAAGAGACTTTATCTATATTGCAGTGAAGAGACTTAATCTATATTGCCATCAAGTGGGACTCACAACTCAGATAATACATTCAAATTGACAGCTGCTGACCTCAGAGAATTACACTAATTAACCATGCTTGTCCCAGAAGCAACAGGTGCACTGGTAAATGCCTGCCAAAATTACTTTTATAATTATCCCTAGATGCTGCTTTACCAAATTTGGCCAGGGGTGCCAAATTTTAAACACAGTAAACTTTGGATAGTCCTGCCATTCCGTCATACAAACATAATAGGATTTACAGAGTACAACCATGCATGATCTACATGTTGTCTTAATTGTTAAACACTGAGACAAGTTTCTCTATCTAGCACCATTGCAAGTAACCTGGCAAGACAACAAGTTTTCATAGCTTGTACTGAAGGCATGTTCAGCATCTTCAATGCAAAAGGGCCATTCACAGTTCTAAAAAAGCAAAAGATAATCAACATATCTGTAGTCTTGAGTAATAGTAAGAAACACAACAGCAAGAACCAAAAAAGTGAGAACTGTAGCTCACGAACCACAAAATGCAGTGAACAACACTCAGGCAGTGGCTTTGAAACACTTGAAAGGACTGGGAGAAAAGAAAGGTCATCTGCTTGGCCCTGATGCAACTAATAGGTAAACCCCAGCAGAAACCTAGGGTGCCACAACAGACACCATGCAGACACCATGCCACAACAACAACAACAAGTTTTTTGTTCTCCACTTGCTTACCACTGAAGACAGAAGCACTGAAAGAAGAGTATCAAGTGGCAAACTGAAAGGATGGGAAGACTAGCATGGGGAAAAACAATCCAACAAGTACTTGAGTGCTAAGCAATGCTAGGCTTTAAATTAAGTATCAATTTTATAAAACTGAACTTATACAACTGAACTTAGACTAAAAGCAGTAAGTCTGACAAGAACCAAGCTTTGAACCTGACTGGGAGGCACAAAATAGTGATAGGGTCTAGTCCAAGTTAGTAGCTAAGATCTAGCTGTACCTGGAACTAACCAGAGTTTCCAAACTGCTATGAAAGGTAGTACGATACATTACAGTGGACCGCTAATAATTTCATCAGGGGACTGAAAACTATATAGCCGAGCTATATTGGTCCTAGAGAGAGAACAGGTTCTGCACCAGCCTAAGTGCGTTTTGAAAGGCCTGAAGTACCGTTGCTTCTGGTAGCAAAGGAATGTCCCCAAGCACCCCAAGACCACTAACTTCAAAACTTTAGTAGGCAACTGTGTCCCTCTAGAGGCGGGTGAACCAAAGCTCTATAATTCCTCAGGATGATGGAACCTGCAGTCTGCAAACTCTGGGGAACCACAACTGCTCAAACTTGCTTTGGGAGGAGTGCAATCCCATCTGGAAAAGGAAGCATATCAGTTCTCATTATGACCAAAATGCCTTCAGAGATGCCAGTTTAGAATGTCCATCACACCACCTGACTCAAATGTAATGCATACTCATTTTATTTTGAAAGCTATGTTTGTCTCTTCAAAGAAATAGCCCACAACAGTAAAACAGGAGTGACAAATGGGCAGTAACCCTAAGGACACTGCTAAATTAGAACAGTTTGGGCCCTAAACGACAAAAGAGAGTCAGTGAATTGGCAGGTCCAGAGCTCCACTGCCTAATGCAAAAGGCTTCTTGTTTGACAATTAAGATTCTGCAGAGCTGTTGGGTTTTAAAGGGCTCTTAATATTGTGGACAAAATAAGCTGAAAACTTTGCCAGTTCTGATCATTTTGTATAAACAGAAGGGTTGCAAGGACTCTACCCTTGGACTACACTCTTTGTTTTCCTGTCTACCAATTGTCAAGTAAGAGTTCCATGACTCCTCAACCATTGTCCTCACCCAGGCCCAAGGCACAAATATCTGTGATCTGCCACATTATGTCAGACACTTCTCCCCTCTGGAAAAAAAAAAAAGCAAGAAAAAAGAAGGAAATATTAGCAAGTGCCCCAACTTCCACAATTTAGTCCTACAGGTCAATTTAGACTTCCTTCTTTATACTAAACTCCTCAAAAATATTTAATAAGGGAAACTATGAGCAGTGTTACATGCATGTTCTTCATACCTGCTATAACACCTGCATAATTTTCATAAATTAAAAAAAAATGCCTAGCCAGAAATAGTTCCAATTTGTGGATAAGGAGTTCATTCATACATGGGTTCATTCATACATGGGTTCATTCATTCAGCTTCAGGGCAACGGTAGACCAAAATGCTTTGCAAGCAAGGGATCACTGGAAAAAAACATGGCCTGAATTTCTGGAAGACCACTGACAGCCAAAGTAGACAATCATGAGTTATCAGGGCAGGAATTGTGTAGTTGTCTGTATGTTCTTGAACTGCAACTTACCATGGAGGAACGCTGGGAATTGTAGCTGATCAACATCTGAAGGGCTACATAATTCCCTCCCTGAATGAGATGGATCAGTGGTCTGAACTGGAGTGAGGCACATATTTTCTTTCAGGGATAATCAAAATGGGACATGCAGTAGTTATCAAAATTTATCAGCTCACAGTTTGTCTAGAGTTACAGCCTAACTGCCTACTACAGCATTAGAAAGTAACAAGTCCAGTTCTTAACATTAGGATTATTGAGATGTAAAATCCTACCTACGTGCTAGAGGTGAAAGTCTTTCCTTCATATCTAGACCGGTCCCAATTTTCAGAAAAAAAATCTGTGCATAAAAATGTTTGGTTTCCTGTCCCAAATATTCCCTATCTTTCCTATTTAGATAATCTAGGCAGCCACTGTACTTTCAGCGTTGAACTTGAAATGGATCTGGACACATCCGTAGATCAGTGGACAGCCCATAGCTGCACAATTTTGGTCTCTCCAGTTTTTTGGGGGGATGAGGGCTCACAAATTCCATCACTTAGCATTGCCACCATGAAAGTTATGGGACTTGCAATTCAAAAACATTTATAGGGCCATGTTTTCTAACCCCTGGCTTTAATAAACTGTAGTAGAAGTTGGGACCAGAACTTCCATGACTTTTGTATCTAGGTATGAGTCTGAAACTTATAGACTGGATTAAAATGAAAAGAGCCATTTTGCAGATAACTTCTTGCACTCTTTATGTGCTTAAGAATAATCCCTTTGCAGTACCCACACTGTACAACCTATGTAGGTTATTTCCCGCAATGTTCCTCAATGGAATGTAGGAGTAGACTGGGCTGCTTTCCGGCATCCTGGAATCTAAGCCGGATGGGTGTTGACCATGTGCAGTTTGATATCACAAAGGAATAAACTTCAAATAGAACAGGATGCTTCATAAGCAAATGACCATTGGTTTCCTTGTCCAGCAAACATCCCTGTTCAATAAGCCTTGATATACACTGAGTGAACTTGCACTCTTGAAATTTCAGTTCCCTCACTTTGGTCTGCCTGGAACTCTCTGATAGCTTACATGATTTCGTACACAACACAGATAACTATGCTGTTCAAGTGTCTGGAAGAGGACAAAACATTCTATATGCACTGGATAATTTAGTTTGGACTGTGAAATGATTGTAAAAAGAATGGAAGACAGAGTAGAGATATCAGTTGGTAGCAGCTTTGTTGCAGGCTCTCTGACAGAGGAACTAGAAAGCCTCACTGTCTCTCAGGAAAACCTGAAACTGAAGGATATGCACAGAAATACAAGTTATCTGGGCAATTTATACTACACAGTTGCCTTGACTTTATTTCTTAGAATTATATAGTGAGTTCAGATGACAATTTCTTTTTATTTTTAACCCTGCTGTGTTTTCTTACTTTTTTTGCTATTTTTTTTCTCACAAGAAAAAAAAGGCAAGTGTATGAGAAGGAAAAGATAGAACAGCCGCACTCTTGTCTTTTAACAGAGCCTTCTGTCTGGATGCACCCAAGGTAGAAGCAATGCATAGGAGAAATGGAGGAGCTTCACATCTTTACTCCTTAAGGGGTATGACAGTCACACCAAGTGGTTGCAGCTTTCAGATCATATTTGTTTGGCACCTGGTAACATGCTCTTCCCACTGATATAAGCCAACAGGTATTATCTGGCAGTCTATCATCCTCACTCCTGGCCCCCATTTTGGTGAGAATAGCTGAGGTAAGGCCCTTTCAGTATATGTGTATAGAGACAAGCAGTACCAGTTCCTAAATACAAGATTCTTTGTAGTACTGAAAGATATAATTACTAAGTAAAAGTGTACGGGAGGGATGCCAAAAACCGGCCTCCATTTTCATATTGTCCTTCTAAAAGAAAGGTACTTGGAATGTTCAAATCACAACTATACTTAAGAGAACACAGATATGATTTCAACAATTTGGGTCAAATTCAACTCCAGCGTAAAGCCAGAGCGTCTAGAATTTCGCGTGCGTATTTCTCAAACTGGAAATGTTATCTACCATGAGAAGGTTCCAGAGCAGTTTTTAAAAGCAAACAGGGTCAGATTGTATGATCCACTTGAAATGACACAGACAAATGACTGTGGCTGCAAGGGGTTGATCAGATGCAAACCAGAATCAGACCTTTTACTCTGTGTAGGAAAAATGGGTGGGGATTCAGTTTGCAATACAGACCTGAGAAAAGCTACACCCCCTCTATCAGTGCTACACATGGATATCATTTATGTTCCCTCAAATACGTGACTTGCGTGTGAGCGTGTATGTGTGTGCGCACGTGTTTTGAAAGGGACTGTTCACCCTGCTGGCTGGTGTTATCTGCTTCCCACAAAGCATCAAGTACCATACTGCAGTATGTCATCAAGCTGGAGCAGCCTCCTCTTCATACTTGATGAGCAGGTGCCCATCTGTGGAGGCCTGCAGTTTCAGAGATACTCTCCATAGTTAGAAATGACATCACTCCCTCTGATTATATAATGCTCTGGGAGGAAGCCTATTTTTGTGAGCATTTACTGCATCGCTCTGTAGCCCTACTGTATCATGCATACCTAGAGCCAGAAACAGCATCTCTGCCTCTTAAGCACAGTGAAGGAAGAATTCTGCCAAAACTCTTGGTTTGTGAATGATAACTACAAAGTCCCAGCTTGGATTTTTAGGGACCAATTCAGTGACTGCTTTTACTATTGAAAGATTTAAACAAGACTACACCAGCATGAGATGTCTTTAGGTACCGCAGCACTTGGGCAGCACTCATGACTCATCCTTACATTATGGCTGCCATTTCAAAGGGCTGGAAATGCTTCCCCTTACTATTAGTTTTAAGGGCAGTTGTAACACACAAGACCCAGTCACAATAATTCTCCAATTACACAGAGTCTCCATACTATGTTCCTAGTGGTAACTACTGCAGATGTGCCGTTACTTATGTTGGCCTTCCATATCCTGGCAGTCTTCAATGTTTTAAACTATCTCAAGCTATCTGATGTGGGGAACTAGGATTTCCCCTACCTTTGTGCCAGGTACCAATAATTGTGTCCATTGGCTACAACTGTTTATTTCTTTTCTGGAAACTTTCCTGGGACCAGCACCAGACCATAGACCACCACTCTAAGTAGCACTGTTTTAGACTACAACTCCTGAGGTTGATGGGATGACAGCTGAGGTTGATGGGAAAACATCAAACTGGGGAAGGCCGCTTTATATATTTCAGAATGATCTCTGTGGCAAATAATTCAAGTACATTTGGGCTGACTCTTAAACGTCAGGTTCCAGTTATTGCTCAGAAGCAGCACAAAACAGTACCTCAAGTGCTCTTGTTCCATAAGGTAACAATACTGTCATATTATGGTTGGTGCCTGAAACCATGTGATGTAGAAATATGTTTTCTGCATGGCAGCTGTAACGTAAGAATCTGTTCTAACAACCCAGTTTTTGTAATATACTGTTTAGTGCTCGTGCTACATGGCCACACAAATCTGTTTCATGAGGCTTTCCTGTTTGATGTTAAGCAGACTTGACTTTTGACTGTTGCTACAATTTTGTAAATGCCTCTCTCAAACCTCACCCCAATCTGGGGGCCATATAATCTTCCATCATGAGACAGAATAAAGACTCATTTCATAGTGATGGGGAGGAAGGAAGGAATAACTTCACAAATTTAAGAAAGATAAGAAGACGGCAATTGCCTGTCTGGTTTGAAAATGCATGGGTGCAAATAGAAAATGTTGCAGTAATTTTAGTCTTTAAAAGGCAGTATGAAGCACCACTTCATTTACCTTCTGATTTTGCAATAAATAGGAAAATACTTTCAATAGATAAGGCTTTATAAAAACCCAGACATAATTAAAAACTGAAATGATGTATACAGGAGAAGAAACTATCTTATACTGTCTAGCCTACGATACAATAATTATTAGCCTAAAAATACTTTTGGTTTAACCCAATCAATAAAAAAATGAGTCTCAATCAAGGATCATTTGAACAATGTATTACACACACACACACACACACACACACACACACACACACAGAGAGACAGACAGACAGACTTAATCCAAGAAACAAGAAAACAGAAATATGCTTAGACTTATTTGAGGCTAAAAGCATAGTTATTGCTGTACTGGAAACCTCCATGTACAGGAAACAATTGAAGCACAAAAACAACACCCACATATTCAGAAGGTTTTTGAATTTTCCACAGCATCGCCTCTCACAAGGACTGGGCCAGTCACTTTGAACTTGCAATGCCACTGTTCTGCAATATGGAACGCTAGAGAGAAAGGACTCAGAAATAACTAAGAACAAATGTCTAGTAATGTACGATTTGCTGCTTTTCCGATAATAATATATATAACTAAGTTAACAACTTCACTCCTTTTGCAATTTTCAGTGTTAACATTTTATTTACTTTTATGCTTTCGGAGTGTTTGGCCTCACCAAAAGACAGAGGAGGAATACAATACAGTTGCAGTTCTGGCTTGTGCTGATGATTCATACTCTGGGTGATGAGCCAGAATAATGTTTTTTGAACCACAGGTCAGTGGACTGTAGTGCTCTGATGTGTTTTTTTAAAAAAAATAAAAGTAACAAGTCTGCTGCTTTAGAGAAACGAGGGAGTAAACTGTTACTTTTTTAAAAAAATGCATGCTATAAAGATAATTCATGGGGGGGTGGACTTTATGAGTATAATTAATTATTTTTTAAAAGTCGTTTTCCGAACTTTGACTTGGCAAGGGTATGATGTGTCTTGACATGGGGGAAAAGGGCCCTGTAGGGACACAGTTTGTTAAAATCTTACTGTTCAGAAAGGAGAGGAATGTCCCTGGAGAGATCAAACTATTTTTTTTTCTCTTGCAATCACCACCCAGTTTACCTTAATCCTGAAAGCAGAAGCTATTTTTTCACTTGAATAGGAACAAAAGAAGAGGAAGAGAGAAAAGGATGGGCTGGTTGGTTTTGTTATGCAATGGTTAAAGGAGAAAAACAACCTCTCTCCACGCATAAACAGACATGTAGCATTTTCAGGAAATAAACTGCATTTAAAATACAGAGGTAAATTGTTCTAGAAAAAGTAAGTTCTGAGTGTGTGCGCAGGTTTTTGTGTGTGCATTTGGGGAAGACTATTTAAAAAACTAATTGCTGGCGAGAAGCAGCCAAACCTCTCTCAATACATCATTGCAAGAGACTCATTTGAGGGTCAAGAAATAACAGGCGTCTGCATAAATCTGGCATGTTTTTACAGAGTGCAGGAAAGCAAGCGAGGGCTTCCTCTCATAAACAATCCCCAGGTCATATGCTTATCTTGTAAAGCCATCATATGACTTGAAGGGTTTGCTTCTTCTCTAACCCAAAAGACAATCGGATCTCTCCCCCGCTCCTCCCCACAGCCACCCTTCTATTGGCTGCCGCTGTTTCAGCGCCTTCTCCGATTGGGCCATTTGTTCTCAAGCAGCAAGAGGATGAAAACAAGATTTTTGCTAAGTAACAAAACCAGAAATGGAAAGCCAGTCAATTGGTGGGGACAGATGGAGCCCGCACTTCCTTTCCTATAGGGTTACATAACCACGCTGAGCCCTCGAGCCGCACACAGCAAAACTGCTGTGGCTTTTTGCCAGTCTTCAGTAACTCCGCACATAGGTGCATCATGCTCTCAAAGGCAAACTCGCCAAACAACAGCTCCTGGAACACATGATTTTAGCCTCATTGCGTTATCTGGCAACGCCTGCTCAGCTTCCTCAAATTTAGAACAACAACAACAACAAAAATCCTCAGACTTGCATCCTCTTTGCCAAATGATTACAGCCAGAAGGGAAGTGTTGTTTTCTTCAAATATAGATCAGGAGGACTCATCTAACTCTCTTGCAGCTTCCCCCCTCAACGAATAAAATATATTTCTATACTGTATATAAGAACAAACAAAAATAAAAGAGGAAGAAAACCACCTGAAATGGTTTGCTTGCTGTAAACGTGACATTTCAGCTTCTAGGGCAAATCATAAAACAAAATCATTTTTTTTAAAAAAAATGTCAGTTAATATAAACACGTGGTGAAACGCAATGGACAATAAAAGGAATAGCTAAAAATAGAAGCAACGAGCAATAATATAAAAGAGAATCTTCTCTGCTGGTATAATCAGGGTTTCATTTGAGAATGGAGCCAGCACAGTGTAATGGCTCAAATGTTCACTAGGGCTCTGGAAGACCCATGGAAATCCACTGGGTGACAATGGGCACGTCACACTCTCTCAGCCATAGAAGAAGGCAATGGCAAGCCTTCTCTGAATAAATATTAAAAGAAAACCTGAGGATAAAAGTTGCTATAAGTCAAAGTCCATGTGAAGGCACATGACAACAACAAACAGGGGAAGCACAGTCTTTCTTCTGCTCTCCTGTCTTATTTTTCCTTCCTTTCAAGGCACATAACAACAAATTTGAGACTGTGCTCAGTAAAGCCATTTCTGCACCAGTCTGTTATAGTGCTATTATTCCACTTTCAACATCCTATGGGATCCTGGGGTTTGCAGTTTAGAGAGAGGCCTTTGAGGGGGTCTAAACTGCAAACCCCAGGTCTACAGGATGTTGAAAGTGGAATAATAGCACTATAACACTCTTGTGTGGAAATGGCCTGAGATTGTGCTCAGTCCTGGAAACAAAGGAAAGCTCCTGTCCTTCACTTCCACCTTTTTGTATGGAAAAAAAGCAGGCTGTAAATATAAACACACACACACACACACTTTGGAATTCTTTCCCTATTTCCAAACATGGGTTAGCAATACGACTTGGGGGAAAAAAAGAAAAAAAGAAAGGAAACTACTTTTCTTTCCAGTCTCTTTTCTATGAAATCCTCAATTCCTTTTCCTCTCAAAACAACATCAATTCTGCCAGCCTGCCTAAGGCACATTTGACCACTTCCTGCTCTAACTGTAGGACTTTAAGACTGCTAAATCTATACCATTCTTGGCTTGTATCTTCAGAAAGGAAGCTTTTTTGCATCCTACTGGATCCTTGAGAGTCAGCGAGAGAGGAGGGAATCCCATGCTGTTTTCCCTGTTCTATTTACAGTTCTCTTCAGCTGTAACAATTGCTGTTGACCGAGTTATTTCCCCTCAAAGGGGAGCGAGTGAATTTTAAATGAAACCAGGCAATGGCACTGTGCCCTAATGCTGCAGTTCCTCCTGCTCAGATTCCTCTAGTGCAGATCCTAACTAAAGTCAAATGTGTCAGTGCTGGCGAACTAGATCTTGACCTTCAATTCTCAAAATAAGTCAGAAGCTTAACTGTAGTCACATACACACAGTCACACACACACACACACACACACACACACACACACACAAACAGAGAGAAGATTTCCCAGCAAATAAGAGGACAATTTTATGGTGCCACACAGAATCTCATTCCCAAACATATGCTTTTCCTGAACGCTGCCATCCACTAACAAATAGACTAACCTATTTCTGATATTAGTCTTAAATTGCAAATGGATGGAACTATCACAGTGCCTTTTGGCAAGCATGGAAGATAGCTACTGAAAGGTCTAGCCCTTGTTGGTATTTGGTTAGGTTTCAAAACAACTGAGCAATTCAGAGGGCTTGATGGCCTACATCTAACTGTCCAGTGCAGTATGGGGAGCACAATAGTGAATCTAACAACAAGCTGAAATGCAATTTGCCTGCAATTCTGAGCTGACCTCATGTAGCCCTCCACTGGGGTGGCAGTAAGCAGTTTGTTCTAGCATCAAAGAGGCAATGGGGACTTAGAGAAATAGCAAGTGAGATAAAGAATATGGCTGGTATTCAGTACTGTAATTACAGATTCATAACCGACAGTTACAGATCTGTAACTGATCTGTATTCAGTGAGACTATGTAGCCCTGCTATTAACCTACGTAAATGCCACCCCAGAGGAGAGCCAGCCGAATCAGGCAAAGGAGGTCCACTCAGCTGGCAACTGGGGCACCACGAAAATGACATTTCCAACAACCTCCCACCAACCAACAAGGCTGCAGCTGGCTCTTAAGGTGAACTGGGGAAGGGTTGAGTCAGGAGACATTACTTAGTCACTTCTCCTTCATTGTCAATCTAGGAATCCAGTGCCTTACTTTTCTTCATTTGTCTTCTTAGAACACCACACAAGGAACTGTTAGGCTTCTGCACAGAAGACAAAGCAGAGAAGGCTTTATTGGGCTGTTACAACAATAAACCCAGTCAATCCTCATGCCTTCTGGTTTTTAAAAAGATCCAGAATAGCCCAATGAAAAGTACGATCACCAGAGTGCAGAATCATGCAGGACAGCCATCCTAGAATGTTCCAGGGCAGATGGACAAAAATGACCAAGGGCACTGCCACATGTAGCCCTCAGGCCATAATTGCTGACCTGTACTAAATAAGACCGGAACCTAAACTGAAATGGCACGAAACCCTCACCTAAGAGTTAACAAGTGGTGCTGGGTAGGATGCTGGTTGGAGCAGGAGTCCAAACCCCCACAGTCAAGAAAACTCCAGAAAAGCATCTTACTTCTGCTGTATGAGACTTCTCCGGCTGCACTCCACCACTTCTCAGCCTAACATAGTTCTGCATTTGTGACATAAAAATGAGAGAAACCCAGTCATATTGGCCTTGAGCTCCTTTAAAAAATCCACACCACTTTTGGTAACAGAATCCATTGGTCAGCTGCATATTGTGTAAGAAAGGTCAAATTCTGGTTTTCTCACATGCTGCCTGTTATTTTGACTGAGTTTCTCATTTCCTCAATTTTGAAGCAAATTGCAAAGCAAGACGTGCAAAGGAGAGAGCAAGTGTGCTAATCATAAAGCCAAGATTAACCTAATGAAGTTTTAAGTTAAAAATAAAAAAGGACTTGCTCTGTAAATAGTTGACCATATATCCTGTGTCCTCATTCTGCTTAATCCCATTATATCTATTCTTCTTTACAAACCATTCCATGTCATGTCTGTTTGTTTGTTTGTTTTTGCAAAACAATCCTGGCTTTCAAATACGTTACTTGTCAGAATACCAATCCTGAGCCTAAATTGTGCCTAAATTTAGAAGTTATTAAATTTTCCATTTAAGAAACTCATCTTATCCAAAGATTCAACAGAATGCACATATTTTACTAATCTTGACTATCAGCAGCCATGGTTTCTTAAATCCTCTAAGCCTAAATCCTTGTCCATCTAATATCAGTTCTCTGAAAAATTAGTTTCTTGCACAAATACTTGAATATCTTGAGCCAAAGAAACAACTGAATGTGTGCAAAACTTCTTGCTTTGGTTCTTCACGCAGAGATAAAATTCTGTGTAGTCATGCTTAAAAGGAGCAGAGCATTTTTTTTCCATACTGGATCCCTTGATATAATTTGCAAAGCAACTCTCAACTATAATGAAAATCCTTGAACTCATGCAGAAGAAGATCCATTGTAGACCTGTTAACAGGAAATGTTAAAATCTCACAGGGTTAGTCATGACACCTAATGTGAAACTTTTTGCCACTGACTGGCTTGGATTCAAGTCTGCAAGGAACAAAAGACTACCCAAGGGGTGGGGTGGGGGGAGGTGGCGCAGATAGACTAGGACATATAGTCCATGCAGTAGAAATGAAGGACAAAACCAAACCTCCTGGGAGGAAGGCAAGGCAGCTTGTGACCAAGAGCCAAATAATTAAGATACTTATCACCTGACACTGTTCTAAGTTCTATTACCTTAATACACAATGAGAACTAAATACCAACTGGAAGGTTACCTCTAGAAGAAGTCAGAGATAGGCCAGGTGTGTCCCATCAACTTACAAGAAAGTACCACAGCCTCGTGCTAAGTTAGACATCCAGTTCATGTAGTGTAGACATTAATTTTGTCTAAGAGGGAAAAAAAATGGCTTACTGAATGGGAGTCATCTGATGAGAAAAATGAACCTTTCCCATCAAGATGGGTATTATACCTCTTGATATACCTTTTCAAAATACACCTAAAATGCTTTTTTTAAAAAAACCTCACAGAATTCTAACATATTGTTGGACTTAACCATCCCTGACTCCTATGTCCAACCAGTCTAGTACACTCAAGGACACAGTTGTTCTTCCTAGAAGTGTTTCACGTGATTCTGATAACTGAAAGTGGCACTAGCACCACTTGGAAGCAGTTGTTGATTCTTGGGTGGTTTGGCTTAGTTGTTTCTCTCTTGACATGGAAATGCCCTTGGGACAGTCATGCCAGTTTATAAAGACCAGGCAATGCCCTTAGGATAGTCACGCCAGTTTGTGAAGACCAATTTGCAAACTTCTGTTCAGGCACTTGAAAGCTAAACATAACAACAATCCTCCATATCTAGTGTATTTTTTTTTCAGGACTTCATTCAAACATGCATCACACAGGATGTGGAAATTTCCAAAAGTCATACAACAGAAAGAAAAGGTGAAGGAAAAAAACCTGAGATCTCAGGCTGCAGAATTCTGAAGCTGCTACAGTGTCAGTGGTTGTTGTATCATGTGTGATCATAGCATGTAATGTTGGTGTTATGTGCCTTCAAGTCATTTCTGAGTTATGGCAACCCTAAGGCAAATACATCATGGGGTTTTCTGGACAAGATTTGTTCAAAGGGAGTTTGCCATTGCCTTCCTCTGAGACTGAGATAGTGTGACTTGGCCAAGGTCACCCAGGGGGTTTCCATGGCCGAGTGAGAACCTTGGTCTCCCAGAATCCTCGTCCAACACTCAAACCACAACATCATGCTGGCTGCATGGGTAATACACAGAGCCCCAGTATGTGACTTCACTGGCTCACAGGAGCTATACACATAGCAGGCATGCTTCTTTCTGTTCATCTTATTCCAGGATTGCGCACGCTGGCAATGGTAGGTGGAAAAACCTGTTTTTACAGGGACATGGATTAGATGGCCTTTAGTATCCCTTTCTCTCTCATCTCAGCAATTTCTCCCACTGAGTTGCAACTGAAGCTGCACTTCACAAGTTTACCTCTCTTTATAACAAAGAAAAGCGTAAAGTTGTGTTTTTTTCAGGTGAAATCTGGCAGCTTTAGGAGGAGCCTAAAGCCCACTTTCTCTGCTCAATTAACCTATTTGGTTCCTGAGGTCTGAAAGAAAGATCAGAATACTACACCACTGCAAATTCAGCAGTCTAGCTATTACCTAACAAAGGTTTTTGCATATTCTTTTAAGAAAAGTAACACAGATTTTAAGTAACATAGATATCAGAGCTTAGCGATGGATAGAAAAGGTCTAGATAGTTTATAAAATCTACTGGTCTCTCTTTCCAAAGAAAAATCTTTAGAAATTCACTGGATTTCTTACGTATTTCCTGCAACGTGCTCCTTTGCAAGCATCTATTTTTAGCCTAAACCTTCCCCACATATTTTACAGATTTTATACAGATGCGGGGAGGGAGGGGAAAGACATTCCTTCAAAGTAACACACAATTCCTACGGATGTGCATGATTACGGAGGCTGTTATTGCAGCTTTGTTGTTTGGGCCATTCAGTCACGTTTGAACCATTCAAGACTTTGGCTTTGGGTTGTTTTTTTCCCTGATGCCAAAATGTATCCTGCACATATGCTTTATACAGCAAACACAAAGTTTCTAAGCTAATATTTCTAGTCAACAAAAGTTTAGAAAGAGTCAGCCGGAGAACGTAGTTACTGCATACTTCCTAGGAGGGCCACATGACCGAAAATATCCTACAGGGACAGACTGTTATTTAGATCTGCTTTCCAACTTTTTCAGACACCAAGAGAACAAAGTTGTACACTATGGGAAGAATACCACACATACACTGACTTGCTGAAATCTGTGATTATCTCATCATCACTGATCTTAGCCAAAGTGTTATTATGCAAGACTGTGAAAAAAAATTTCAAAGCCTTCTTGCTACTGGCACTAGCCAGCTGTTCAAACTTCCTGATGCAAGATGAAATTAGTCATTTTTAGATCCGGATGCCCAGGTTTCAGTGGTGAGCAGGAGTGTTTATGTGCAGCAAAAGCTGATGCATCATTTCTGAAAGTGTCACATTTGCTTGCAATGGCATACGTATTGCAGTGCAATGCAATGCATGTTTCCTCTAAGTTCAACATGGGATTCCCAGAAAAGTGCACAGGCTGCAGGCTGTGTTACATTTCGCTATAATTACTGTAACATTTTCTACATGAGAGATGTTTCTGAAGATTTCAAATGCTGCAACCAAGCTGCTGAGCAGTACTAGTTACAGGAAGCACATGGTTTCTAGGTAATTAGAGCCACAGTGATGATCAGCCCATTTCCAAGCTCAGTTCAAAGTATATGTTAGAACATATAAATCCACAAACCACTTGGGACCAGGCTACCTGTAGGTCTGCCTTCTGCCATACATTTTTAAATTTAACAGTGTTTTTAAGAGGCTACCATTTTGTTTACTTTGTTGTCTGCTTTCATCAATTTTTTTAGGAAGTTTTATTGAACTTTTCTTTACTATGTGGTACATCCAATGGTTGTGCAAGTGGTGAGCCTTCCTGAACAGTCCAGGCTGTGTAGTGTAGCATTGAAGTGGGAGGGGGAAACTGCCAAATCCTACTAAAGAAAGACCCATTTCCCTGATGATTCTCCTCCCACTTGCCCTTTACAGTCCTGTACTATGTAAAAATCTATAACAGAAAGAGAACTGTATGAAAGCAATCATACCACACACTCCAAATTGTGACTGGAAATTGACCAACAACTATTGCAGGTGTTGTATGCTCCCTATAACTACCCCCGTCCAAAAAAGAAAAAAAAAGATCTGTAGGGAATGCAGGAGGCTCCAGCAAGGGAATAAGAAATGTAAGTTGCACAAGCTGGCCTTCCATTTGCAAAGTCATTGGCCATAATCTACACCTATATAGATTAGTTATTTTTTACTGTAGAGTTTGTTTGCCTTCATTCCCATGAGCAACATAAAGGAAAGGCATGATTGTGTAACTAACAGTGTAACTGTACAAAAAACCAAAATAACTGCTACCCATCAGATCCCTTATGCAGTCCAGAAAAAGTAGAGAATAAACACATTGAAAATAACTCTAGTGAATGAGCCAAGCCACATTACAAAGAAAAGAAAAGAAAACAACCTCTACTGCCAGCTAATCTAACTAAGGAGATTTTTTTTTTCCTGGACATCTCAGATACTATGCCTTTCAGCAATCAAGTACAAGAATGTGTTTCAGGCAGCCAACTTATTCCCAAGCATTATTCTAGCTTTAGCATACAAAATTTCTATGTAATATTGTTCTTGTGTGCCTTTTAAGTTGTTTCCAACTTAAGGTGAGCCTATCGCGGATTTTCTTGGCAAGATTTCTTTAGAGGAAGTTTGCCACTGCCTTCCTTTGGAGCTAGGAAATAGTGTGACTTGCCAAGGTCACCCAGTGGGTTTTCGTGGCTGAACATGGATTCAGACCCTGGTCTCCCAGAGTCTTAATACAACACTCAATCTACTAAAGTCCTCTCTCTATATTTGTGGGTTTGACCTTTGTGAATCTGATTGTTTGCGAGCCCTCCTTCTCCCTTCCAGGGCTCCCCACTCCCATTACCTCGTCTTTGGCCCTGGTATGCAAAAGGCAAGGGAATGGGAAAAGGGAACCCTGGAAGGGAATGGGAGGAGGATCACAGGGGGAGTTATTTGCGCTTTTTCCACTTTTGCGAGGGTTTTGCACTCCAAACCTTTATGAAAGTGGAGGGGCCACCGCATATCCATGCTGGCGTTATGTAATATACCTGTTACAAAATCAACAAATATTCCTTACAACAGACTGATGTTAAATGGGAAGCAAGAGAAGATAATTTGATGAATTTAATAGACGTATGTGTAGAGGCAAGATGTTACAGTTTTGTTTAACTTCAGTTAAGGGAGGGGGATTAGAAACAGAAATAGTTGATAATGATGACTAATGTTTATTATTATGTACATATTTACACTTTATGGACTTTTTGTAGGGAATATATTTATGAAGATGCAAGATTTGATTTTAATTATTAATAATGATACTGTATAGAAAAGCGATGAGGATATATTGTATGAGAGAGGTACTGATGGATCCTATGATCTGCTTTGGTTTAATAACCTCTGACGAGAGGACTAGAAGTCATTTTTATCTTTTTCTTTTTTTTTGTTTTCTACCTGTATCAATCTCTTTCTTCACCCCTTTTTTTGAAATTCTCCTCTTTTCCTGTTTTTCTTTTTGTTCTATGTACTGTTTTTGCATTATTTTATATATTTGGAAATTTTAAAATAATAAAAAAATAAAAATATCAACAAATGTATTTGCCATACAATATACAGTTGGCCCTCCACATCTACGAGTATAACATTCATGGATTTGATTACTGTAGATTATTTGCCACCACCTCCACTGCTGCCCTATGCCATTGTACATTCGAAAATGTGATGAGTTGAATCCATGGATCATACTGTACTTTTTTGCATGTGTTAAATATGGTTTGGGAGCTCTATAGATAATTTGTGGTTTTTCCACTTTTGCGGGGGTCCTGTGCTCCTAACTCCCCCCCCAATGTTGGATCACTATACTTTTTTCCAACATGTATTTATCGTAACTTGGTAAACAATACATGTAAGGCAGAGCTTTCCAAACTTTTCACACTGGTGACACATTTTTTAGACATGCATCATTTCATGACATGGTAATTCAGTAAGTGGAGGCGGCCCCCCCACCCAAGCCTGGCCTGCCGCCACCGCCGCCCTTGCCAGGGTCTTCCTCGACCTGGGGCAGCAGCAGCAGTGGCATCCATTACATTCACATGACACACCTACACACTGCAGCTCACACACAAGTGTGTTGTGACACACAGTTTGGAAAGCTCTGATATAAGGGGAAAATCACTTGGAAAACGCAGATTGCATGATGTCCTATTTTAAAGGTAGAATGTATTTTGACTTGCTCAAAAGGTGGCCAAAGCTTATAAATGACAAAAGTGGTTTTTTAAAAAAAAGTTAATCTGAACTAGGTGTCATTGGCTGAACACAACAAGGTATATATAACTATACAAAACATGGCATTTCTACCAACTACACAGAACACTTACCCCACTCCAACCCCAAAATAAGAGGTTTTATCACAAGAAAAGGACAAAACTAAATATCTGGGGGGGGGGGAATGGTCTTGCCATTTTTAGTTAGTAAAAGATTTATGCTACAATCCTAAAGGGCCTGAACAGAGCTGCACTGGGAATTAGTTCTAAGTAAACATGCATAGGATTGTGCTGTTTAACAACATACCTCAGAACAGCTTTTCTATATACTTGAAAACTTTATACTATTCCATAAATAATTCTGTTTTCAAGGAACCCGATAACCTATTTCTGGCAATAGATTTGGGTTTGTGAGGCAATGGGACACCGCTAGATATTTTTCTGTAACATTTTCTGTAACATTTTTCTTTAACATTCTAAAACTTGCTTTATGTGTCTGTTTTCACCACATCATGGGATTGAAGTCAGCTACACGTTTCAGACTAGGACTGTGGGGGACCCAGTTCAACCCTTCTGACATCCATGGCTATTTACTATGGCCATTTCTGCACTGGATGTTATAGTGCTATTATTTCACGTTCAACATCCTATAGAATCCTGGGATTTGCAGTTTAGGGAGGGACCTTTAGAATTCTCAGCTAGAGAGCTCTTTGGCCTTAGTAAACTACAAACCCCATGATTCCACAGGATGTTGAGAGTGGAATCATAGCACTATAACAGTCTAGTGTAGAAATGACCTATGAATGAACAAGGGCCAGTCACTAGCTACATTCTCACAAATACTAAAGTGTGTCTTGGAACATATCTACAGTTGACTATTCTGGTAGTTTGGTGCCACTTCACCTTGGTTCCATCCTAGAGAACCTTGGGATTTATTTTTTGGTGAGGGACCCAGAATTCTCTACTAAAGAGGAAGAGTGCTATAGTTCAAGGCAGTGGACTAGCAGAGAATTCCAAGTGCCTCACCAGACCACCAATCCCAGGATTCCATAAGGCAGAACACAAGACAGTTAATATGGTATCAAACTGATATCACTGTCTAGTGCAGATACAGTTGGCGACAACGAGAAGCAGCCTTCAGTGAGCCTTGGGCTGGTGTCTTCCATGTCTCGTCTCACCACAGAGTCAGGAGGAGAAGTTGAGAAACTTCCCCCTTTCCTTAAGCAAATTTGTCTAAAGCTCAAAAACTAAGACATTTTGGTTAGCATTTATTACAGCTATTTTGTAACAAGCCAATTTCAACCAATATTTTATGAATCAGGCTTGGTTCCAGCGATACTGGAAAATATATTTGGAAACATGAGTGAACAAGGCAAAGAGGAAGCACAAGGTTCTGAAAACCTTCTTTTAGCCATGAAACAGGGAGGGAAGAATGTGCAGGTCTGAGGATCACTATGACTAGTTTCTGTTCATGTACCTTACGCTAAACCAAGGTTTCTGGAAGTGCTCCTTAAGCTATCTGATGCACCAGGAACTGGTATCATATTTGTGTCCACTGGTTACAACCACATCTTTCTTTTCTGAAAGCTCACTGTGGTATAGCAATCATTTGCTCATGAACCAGCATCAATCCACAGTCTACCACTTTCAGTTGAACTGGTTTAGGGTCACAAACGAATGCATCCAGTTTCTCTTAGCTTACCTGAACTCACAGAGTTTCTATTAACATGAAATGGGGTGGAAGGGTAACAATATGCATCACCCAGAGCCCTTTCAGAAGGGGAGAAAATAAAAATATTTTAATATTAATACATAACATATTTAGTCTTTACTATCCAAACTTATTTGTCTCCATCATTCTTACACAAGACTTTGTACAAATGGC
Organism: Iguana delicatissima; assembly: GCA_948472985.1. Classification (NCBI taxonomy): domain Eukaryota; kingdom Metazoa; phylum Chordata; class Lepidosauria; order Squamata; family Iguanidae; genus Iguana; species Iguana delicatissima. The sequence continues at coordinate 99,165 of CAOKZL010000311.1, forward strand.
TGTGCAGCAAAACTGGATAAGATAATTTTACATGTAAGGGTTCTAAAGAAATACCATAGGAGTACATATATTCTATGTTACAGAATGCGGCAAATTAGAAAACTGTGAAGCTGATTTAGACTACATTTGGCCTTTTCCTCTTTCTTTCTTTCTTTCTTTCTTTCTTTCTTTCTTTCTTTCTTTCTTCCTTCCTTCCTTCCTTCCTTCCTTCCTTCCTTCCTTCCTTTTGTCTGAAAAACATGGCCAGTAATGGCACACCGAAGTATAAAAAGTGAGCTGGAGGTAATTTGGTTTCACCTGCTAAATTTCTGTGTTTCAGACTGGAGTTCAAAGCACTGAAAACAGGGCCAATACAAACTGTGAAAACCATGAGCTAAATCTGACATTAGTCCTACTTAAGACTAGAACCACTGAAATCTATGGGTCTTAAATTATTAGTAACTAAAAAACTGAATTCTATTCTATTCTATTCTATTCTATTCTATTCTATTCTATTCTATTCCATTCCATTCCATTCCTTTGTTATATTCCTTCTTTTCCACAAAGCTGGCACTCAAAGTAGCATTCATTTCAAATAGCTTACTCTAAGGAGAATTAATGTTGAATTTAACCTTATAACTTTCCAAAGTATTGTATGTTTCAGAAGGCTGTTAGAAATGTTGAGTAGCATTCAATATTGCCAGCCTCCATATTTATACTAGATGTTTGTATGTATTAATTTAAGTTGTAGCCCTATATTATCTAAACATAATCAGATTATCACACCTTGACCTCCAAGAGTAGATAGATACACAAATAGATATGAATGAAGTATTGACAGAAAAGCAGATGCCCGAATGCTCTCATACTATCTGCCATAGTCAAATTGCCATCATATAAAGCACCCGAAACATCCAAAGTTTTGAAAGTACCTCTGCCCACTGGGGGAGGGGGAGGAGAAAGAGAGAGAATCCTATTCTAAAGAGACAAAACCCCATATAGAATCAAGTGTTAGAAGATATACTGCATGAGTAAGTGATAAAAATACCATATTCAGATGATATAACAAAACCTTATAAATAAACTCCCTCAAAAGCAGTTCTGATTTCCTCCATTTCCTTCCCCTGGCTGACTTAAAATAGGTCTTGTTAAAAGGTTCTCCCTTTGTGAAGCACAGTTACAATCCTGTTGCTTCATACTAACAGCAATTACTTAGTGGTCTGACCACACAAATATCCCCGTCCCCAAAACACTGCATTCTATGGACAAGTCTGGGGAAACTCTGCTATTGGGAGGATACATAAACCCAGAGGAAATGTCCCTGCAGTGAAAGAAAATGGTGAAAAGCTCAGGATCTGTGGTGCTCCATAAACAATTCTCCCCAAGTGTCTGTGAGGGCAAGCCGATACATATGTGACTGCAGCCCCTAAAACGTCAGTGAGAACTTGCATACATGAAACACCTACCACAGATCAAAGCAGATTTAAAATCACCCCATTATTTCCTCAAAATAACATAGCTCAATTAAAGCAGTTTGACAGACACTCCTAAACCTTATATATGCATTCAACTCATGCAGTTTGCATTGTGAGTGGGACAGTGGCCTGTAGTGTTCCTGCTTTGTCACACATGTTGGAGGGGAATGGTCTGAGGTAAGAAGACTGATAAAAGCATGTAGGCTTCATCTGTGACTTGGTACCCTGGCAGCAATCCTGTAAGGGTGAAAACACAAACAGTGGTTCCTCGAGCAGTGCTGGTCCTTGAGCCATGGACTACTAGTCTCTGGAGAGCTTCTAGGAAAGAAAAACAAGTGAAGTCAGTGGGCACCCAATATGGTACCAGTCCCTGGACTTTGGGAAAAAGTATTGCTTGTCCCTCACATGTGATAGCTTAAGAAGCACCAGCATAGACTAATTCTTTTTCTTGTGAACCTTTAAGTCATTTCTGACTTACAGAATCCCAAAGGTGAAACTATAATGGGGTTTTCTCAGCAAGACTTTTTTTGGCGTGGGGCGGATTGCTATTGCCTTCCTCTGAGATGAGATGAGATTTGCCCAAGGTCATCCAGTGGGTTTCCAGGGCAGAGTAGGGATCTGAGCCCTGGTTTTCCAACACAAACCACCACTCTACACTGACTCTCAAGGGCATAAAGATTAATGTAGGGATGGATCTATCTAGCATTCCAAACCACTAAAACAGACACGTGAAAATCTAGAAATCATATTCAGGGATAGCCATGTTGGCCATACAGCAAAATAATACGAAATCCACAAAAGAGTGATACCTTTATTGGCTAATTTACAGAACACATCATGCAAGTTTTTGTAGCTCCACTGGCTTCTTCATCAGGCAAAAGATGTTAAATCTAGACTCTATGGCCTTACCAGGAAGAGTGCCTGGAATCTGGCTAATTCAGATTCCCTGACAATAAGGCTTACATCACTAGCCAGCATGGTGTACTAGTTTTGAGCGTTAGACTATGACCTTGAGACTTGGGTTCAATTCCCTGCTCGGCCATGGAAACCCACTGGCTGACCTTGGGCATGTCACACAGTCTTAGCCCCAGAAAACCCTGTGATAGGTTCATCTTAGGGTCACCATAAGTCAGAAACAACTTGAAGCTATACAACAACAACACTTGCTATATATGCAGTGTCTTTAAAAAATAAAATAAAAGCCAAGCCCTACAACAAAGAACACAGGCTTCTCAGCTCTAGTTAGGCAAAGTTAAGATGCAGGACTTTGGAAGAGGTAGAATCTACTCTTATTACAGAAGGTAATCATTCAGCTCATAGGCAGTGGATTTCCAGAGTTCAGAACTGAGACTCTGCTGCATATTAATAGCTTGTTATCAATCTATAATTCTTTCCCTGTAACCAAACAGTTGGCTCATTGCCCTCTTTACCTTGCCACTGGCAATGACACAAATCCAAGTTATGAAGAAAAAGGAGAGAAAACTGTACTGTCAACACTTTCAATATCAGATCTGAATGCAAAAGCATGCACGGTTATGCACACATTAGGAGAATGCCCAAGTTTTAGTGGACTGAAGGTAACTGCCAGTCTTACTCCAAAAATACATTAAACATGCTACAAAGCCATTAAACACTCACACACCTTCTGCGTGCTCTCATTTCAGGGGTATTTTTGTCTTTGAAAAGGTTTTTCAGTTTTGCAATAATTTCTGCAATTGTAGAACTTGTACCATTTTGGTCTGAATCCAGTTGCTAGTGCAAACTAGAACATATCCATTGAATAAATGAGATTTACTAACATGTTGACTTATCATTCTGTATGTGATTTTACTCAGTGCATCTATTTTTGTATATTTATTTTTATTTATTGTATCTATTTGATTTCTGTCCTGCCTTCTTGCGAACACAGCATCCAAACTGCTTACAATATAAGTTAAAATAGCTAAAATAATGTGTGATACAGAAGTGAACAAAACATTCATCAATTCTATCAAAATATTAATTTAAAACCACTGAAAACACATTAGGCATGGCCATATTAGACCACACCCACTGCACATCTTTCTACCCAAACCTTTAAAGATTGAAAGCCTTAAATGAGAAGGTCTTTGGTTGCTGGAAAAGATAGCAGAGAGGACACCTATTGAGACTACCCTGGGAGGGAGATCTATAGCGTAGAAGATGCTATCAAGAAGGTTCTCTCCTCAACAGACAACTCTGTGAGGTGGGATGGAGAGAAAGATTTCCCCTAAAAATCTTAAGATTCCAGAACAATCATATGAAGAAACACAGGATCCTCATATGAGCCTGCAGTTGGGACTAATTTAGGCTTGATTCTATTTCAAGTCACTCAACTATTAAGGGCCTACATATCATTTATAATTTGTTTCTCCCAAGTGCCCTGAGAGCAGCTTCTACTTCACTTTCTAAAAGTGGAGATTCATTTTCAAATAGTTCTTCCTTGAAAGAATCTGTCATCTTTTTGTCTCTTTTATATAGTTCTTCAGTGTATTGTTTCCATCGGCTTTTTATTTCTACTTGTTCATTTAAAGTGTTCCACTGTTGGAAGTGCAGTATCCCAACCCTTGATTTAAATTTCCTTTTGGTTTCTTGGATCTTGTGGAAATGGCCTCGTGTTCTTCCTTTTTTGTTGTCATCTTCTATTTTTCTGCCTTTATTATTAGATAATAATATTTGTCCTTGTGCACAAGTCACTGAACAGTTGTCTGACCCTACTTCTGTCCTTTTTTAAACTTTTGCTTCTTGTCTGTTTTTAATTGTTTGAAGAGTTTCATCTGTCATCCAGTGAGGCTTCTCTTTCTTTTTAGCTGCATATAGTGTCTTTTTGCATTCCTCCCTGACAACATCCCTGGCTTCAGTCCAGAATTCTGGCTCCTGGTCAATTAGGTTTAACAACACATTCTCCAGGTTGTATTTTGGCGAAATGGTTTGTTTTGTGTTCTTCTTTGGCTTTACTTTAATTTTTTATATTAGCTGTTCATGGTCTGTGCCCCAATCTACTCCTGGTCTTGTTTTGAAGAGAGAATAGAGCTTCTCTATCTTCTCCTTTGAATTATGATTTCTTTGTTGGCCATCAGCTGATATCCATATACAGTCACCTCTTTGGTTGCTTGATGTCCGTGGGAAACAAATTTTTGGCCTCACAAAATTCAATCAATTACTCTCTTGCTTCATTTCTCCATCCCAGAACCAAATTTTCCTACAATCTTTGATTCTGCTGTTTCCTATTTTGCATTCCAATAACCTGTGACTAACAAGAAGTCCGGTTTCAGTGTGTGATCAATTTCTTCCTGGACTCCAGCAAAGAATCTCTCAATTTCTTCTTCTTTTGCCTCTGTAGTTGGACCATAACCTGGATTATAGTTATATTGATGGGTTTTCACTGAAGTCTTGTTGATATGATTCAGTCAGCCTTGCATTATATCCTTTGTTATTGCCATCCTCACTATTAATGCCATCTCCTTTCTTTTTAGATTGTCATTTCCTGAGTAAAACACTGTTCAATTTAGCACTCTCACCCCAAGTATTGCAATATACCTTAGGTACCCTATGCTGTTCCTCTTTTCTTTCTTTTTTTTTTAAATCCTAAGAATCCACCAACATTACTTCAGCTACTCGCCTCTCCATTTTCCACCTCTGTTTTAAGCTAAGGAATCTTAGCAGCAGCATCTTAGCTCTCTCCTGTGTTGCCACCTTTTCTTCCTGCCTCAGAGAGTCCTCTGTTGTTTCAAGCCCTTAGAAAAAGATTTCTGAATGCATTAAGGCGTCCTTGCCTTTTTTCTAAGAATTTCTCATTTGGAATTTTGACTGGAGCACTACAGTATAACCAAAAAGACTCAATTTCTGAGTATCAAAATTTGAATCATCTAGCACAATGTTCCAAGGAGTTATAGCAGCCAGTAAAATGCAGGAATCCTTATTTAATAGTACAGATTTATTTATATATAAACATATACTTATTTCTATGTTTGTTTATATAGAGAGAGCCTAAATGAAAGTAACAGAGATGGAACCAACAGCAGTGCTCTACTCAACAGTCAGCAAGAAAGCAGCCAAGGAGAAAAGTACAGATCTTCTTGATTCCTGTTCCTGGGGAGTGTTTGTAAAAGAGCCAGCGTGGGACTGCAGATAACTACAACATCCTTTCTTAAGCTGAAGGACACTAGCCTTGGGAAATCTGAGAGTCTGGGCAAGTTCTTTTTGGACTACAATGCTCAGAATCCCAAGAGAACATGACCAAGATTCTGGGAGCTCTTGTCTGAAAAGCTTACTTTTTCCAAGTTCTGAGGCTGATGTATAATCGTAGGTTGGGGGACTCTTGAATACTTCCTGTGGTGGGGCTTATGAGAATCACAGTCCAAAGAGTAACTTTTCCAAGTTCTGAAACTGAGGTTTAGTATTTGCTGTTCAGTCCACTTCCACACAAAAAGAGTACATAAAAATAAAAACCACACTAGAAAGATAAGCAGGATGAAATGACAACAAGTCAGGGAATAGGTGAAAACGTTGATGCAGAAATACCCCTGGACACCAGTTTCTGCACTCTGTACCCGTTCTTCTCTGAAGACAAGAGATCCCTTTCCCCAGTGGCAATGTGTGATTTTGTTGGGCCTTTCCATTTATGTAATTCTCACCCTATTTTCATTTGGGCTTATAGAAACCAAGGCACAGACTTTTCCTTAATTCCTCATTTACAGTGCATGAAAGGGCAGATTATCACCCTCAAATCCATTTCCTTGCTCCTTTTGGCCAAATAGTTAAGTTGGCATAGTAAAGTATAATCCTTCCCTGCTGTTTAGAGTGTGCAGCCTCTGGTGTGCAACCTCACCAGCAATCCTACAGCCCACTGGCTATTCCTCGAAAACACCAACAAACCAGCATAAGCATAAGAATGTATATGTCTGTGTTTGTTTGTTTGTTTCAATGTGTTTGTTTTCAAGGGGTTCAGCTTTCCCTGATTCCACAAGATCACAAATGCCACAAAAGTGCTTTCCTTTCTTTCCTGCTCACCTTGGGCACTCCTTTGGTTACATGGCTTAGAAAATGTCTCAAGGTGCCTCCAAACACACAAGTAAAAAAGGATTCTGGATCTTTTCCCTCTTCCACAGCATTAACCTGGCTTCCTTCCATGTTTACAGCACATTTGACATATAAACTGGTCAGTGACTCAAAACACTGATTGAGCCGTCTTTCTTGCTTCTCTGCTAACGCTTCAGGCAGGCTGTCTGCCTTTATTTCAAAGCACTCCATGTACATTTGTTCAACAACATGTGCATTTGGCTCTTTTTGGGGGGGGGGAAAGGGAAAAACAAATGCAGAATCTTTTTTAAAAAAAACTGAAGAAGTGTTTCTGGGGGGGAGGAGGGGGATGGATTCGTGACATCGGTTTCTAGCCAGTTTCTGCTGTGAAAACACACAGAACAGGCCTCCTCTGAACAATACTAAGGAGAAAAGAGGCCCTTTTAAAACAAAAAGTGCAGAACACATTCCCACAGCAGGCTCACCATGCAAACTGTGCACCTTTCTACACACTCTGACGTCACAAAAGGAGAAATCATCACTCAGAAATAGCCTGATTCATCTCCGAAAGAAAATATCACAGGCAGCTAACTAGTCAAATATGTTGATTACATACAGGAAAAAAAAAAACTCCTCTGTTTCAGTATTACAAATCATTTTATTTCATTTTAAAAGAATGATATTGAATTGGCTCATGCCATAGCTGCAAAGGCTTCTTCCATCAGTAGAACAGGGAGGGCGCAATTCCTCTTCCCTTACGATGATCTGGAGCACATTTGGAGGAGCACAGGAAAGAAGAGGGGGAAATCTCTTTGAGCCGCATAGAGTTTCGCAGAAAAACCAGCACCCTTAATGGGTCATGGTGTTTGTACTTTTAATATGCTTGTGTAAGGAGCTATCCTTTGCCCTCTTACACAAGGAGTGCTCCCTTCACTTGCAGTACAGGAAGAGGTCTACCCCGCACCAATTACCAACCAAGAACCACAATCTGGAGGCTAGATCACCAGAATTATGCCATTACCTACTGTTGTAGGAGATGCCAACTATTATTTTACTTATCAACACAAGTGTAAAAAACATCTTACTATGGTCTGAATATGTTTTGTTAATCCCAAGACATCAACTCAATTTCAAATGGTGAATCAACACATAGATAAATTCAGCTGAATCAGTGGGTATACTCTAGCAGAGTCAAACAATAAGATTTAGACCACTGACTACCTTTTTTTACCTGGAAACTTAAAGCTGAAAAGCAGGTGTTTAATTTCCTGAAGCAGGATTATTCTGTGGAGGAAAATGTGCTTTTTTGCACAAAAAAATGTGCTTTTTTGCCCCTGTTTTCTATGCAGAGGTTTTTGCACAAAAACCATGATTTTGTCTACAGAAAAATTCCTGTGCGGCCCTTCAGGACAGTTTTATATGAGATGAGTACTGCCAAGAAATATTCATTTTTTTCCTGCAGCGGGGAGATATCTATTTTAATTTTAATTCTTTGAACTCAAGAATGTAGTAGTTGAGGATTTACATCCCTATCAGTGAGAATGATTCATTATTTAAGAGGACCACTTTCCAAAAGCAAAGTCAACTCTTCCAAATGATAAACGACAATGCTACACACAGGTCTAGCAAATCTAAAGCTTTATACATGCACACACATATACCCCAACACATACAGAGAACCACATCGTTTCCAAGACCAATAAACGTTACTCACTGCAAGTCATGAACATGAAATCCAGCTACATACATTCTGCTTCTTAAAACTTTGCACTCTTTCACTTCTACTACAGATACTATATAAAAATATGTTTACATCTCCTTAATGTAAATATTCCATTCTAATTGCAAGACTTCCTTTATTTCCCTGTGTGACAAAATTTGACTGTTTTATTTCTAATTATGGTAAACAGTTATAGAGGTGGTATGGACATTGTGTGTGTGTTTGTGCGCGCGCGCACCTTGTAAGAGAACTAGTGCATAGCAGAAATAAGGGAGTTGGATCAGGATTGAGACAAATCTCTTGTGCTTTTTGAGCCTAAGTCTCCAATATTTTCAACTTTCTTTCCATAGCCATGAACACAACAAGACTTTGTCAAAATATAAAATGAATTTGGGGAAAGGGTAGCCAGACTTGCTAGTTTTGTTAAACAAATTGTGAGCCTTTGGCATCTTAAGCATGAACAAACATGGTGTGGCATAAGCACAAAAGCCACAGGTCTTCTTACTGACTATTTTTTAAAAATTGCATACAAAACTAGAAAGCCATGTGTTTGCTTCCTTTCAGTCAAGTGTTAAACTTTCACATTATCTTCCCAAAACCGAAGCTCTGACTTGGAAGACCCAAGCTGCTAGCTTGAATTTCTGACCCTTGATGAGCCGGCCTGAAAGAAAGTGAACTGTACAACAGTTTCGCTAGAAATCTATTAAGATAGGGATGTAACACAGAAAGAAAAGATTTATATCCAACATGTATCCATGCAACATAGCAATAAGAAATGCCTAAAATAAATATCTGCAGATTTTAAGATGAATTTTGCAATGAAGTCTGACTGAGAATGAAAAATAGTTGACCTCATTTTAGTAGTTTCAGTTTTGGAATGAGTCAAGGCGGTTAAAGGCAGAATCCTCATGCCATGCAAAGGGGGGATGGTAAGAGCCAAAATACATCAGGCCTGACTCAGAATTTCAGTTCCATTCTGAAGTTATGTGTGTTTTGATTGAATATGTATGCTCTATCCCTATCAGGAATTGTAGCACTGGCTTGCTTCTTAATAATATCTTAGTTGGTAGAAACCTGACCCTAAACCAATAGCTCTGCAGTGCATTAAACCTGATTTGGTTTTATAAAAAATGTGACTTAGAAAAAGCAACAGAAACTAACTTCATTCTAGAATACTGAAATCACCAAACTTAGCTCTGGCAAAAAGATATAAGCAAAGAACCTTACCAAGGAATTTATATTGCAAATGGGCACAGAGTATAAAAGCACACATATACTCTAATGAAAATGGCTGCTCAAGCCAATCATACAAAATCTTGTACTTCCAAGCAGATGTTTTTGAGAAAAAACCCTGCAAATTAAAAAAAAAAAACTTAACTAGTAGAATGTGAACTAATGGAATAAAACACAAACCATGGCTCCTTCTTCCACAGTTTTCTGAAGTACACTGCATGAAAAATGCCAAATGAAATATTCAGTTTTCATAAGCTTGTAATTTAGTGGTCTCAGTGTTGGTTGGCTAGCTGGTTAGATCAAACCAAAACATTTAATTGAAAAGGTACCCCAGGTATCAGAACATTTTTGTTTTTCTTTTTTAAAGCCACCTAAAACAAACACCTGTTTCACTGCAACATAGGCAACTCAAAAGAGCAAGGAATATGAATACAAATAATAAATGTAGCTGATAGTGTAGAAGTGAGATGATCTACAAATGCTGGTTAAGAAAAGTTGCTGAAATTGTTATATTAATATTAATTAAATAGCCACAGATAATTAAGCTTTTAAACAACAAGCTTACAAGTAGTTCTTTAAAGTGTTTTAATGTTGATGATTTATAGTCTGGGCAATGGTTGGCAATTTACTAGAACTTTTTTTAAAAACATTTGGTGGGTGGAGGAGACTGAGGCAATTTTAATTATCTTTTAAAATTTAAAAGTAATGTGTCACTAATAAATCCCTAAAAATTAATGAAACAAATCCATTTTACAATATTCACTGCAAACAATTATCATTACAAATTAATTTTGTTAACAATTAACACATTAGTTCTAACACCAATGTTTCCAACCTCTGGTTAAAAAAGTCACCATGGTTAGTACATGCAATGTTACATTATGATTAAAGCAAAAACAAGGAAGGAGGGAGTGATAATAACAGCATTCATGATCTGCTAACCATTATTAAGAAACATCACAAACATTGTTGCTGAATTCTGATATCACACTAAACTATGGCTTTGTTGTTGTTAGCTGCCACCAAGTTGACTTCAACTTATGGTGCCCCTATGGATGAGAAATCTCCAAGACATCCTCTCCCCAAATACGCTGCTCAGGTCTTGCAGATTCAGGGACTGGTCTTCCTTGACTGAGTCTATCCATCTGTAATGTGGTTGTCCTCTTTTCCTATTGCTTTCTACCTTACCAAGCACTATTGCCTTTCCTAGTGAGTCATGTCTTCTCATAATATGGCCAAAATGTGACAGCCTCAGTTTAGTCATCTTGGCTTCTAGAGAGAGTTTGCTCTAGGACCCATTGGCTTGTCTTTTTAGCAGTCTTGCCAGATTCACATGCTCCCCCATCCTGTTTCCTTCTTCACACAGCCCAGAGCAAGAGGTTCTGAAGCTTTCACATCAACTTTTGGCTGATTGTGGATGTTGTCCAAATCAACAAATCACTATTAACATTAACTATTATTACTTTAAATCAAGCCAACTTCAAACTGGTTGATGACATGACAATCTACAATTAAGTAAATGAAGTGAATGCCTCGAAACTCTTAAGATGTGTAAGAGGAAGAAGCAAGAGTGGAACATACCAGCCTTGGAACAGGCTTGGCTCTTTCAAGTGTCACTAATCCACAGTTTACCTGGATGTCTGAATGTAGCCTGTATGTTCCAGGTGTCAAGGAGACAGGACTTGAACCATGTGTCTTTTTAAAAAGCTACACCTACCTAACCCAAATGAGTTTTGTAGAGATCTAAACCCTACATCAGACAACAAAGCGGGAAGAAACTGAGTCAGGTATCCAAAAGTATGCAATTTTTATGGCAAGAATGGAGATAACAATGTGGGATTCAGAAATGAAGTAATCACCAAGAAAAGAGATAATGCTTCAAAAATGAGCTATTGCCTTCAACAAAGCTATTAGATGCTGGGCTTTTATCTTAGCCACAGTTAAGTCCAGAGACAGGAGTAGACTTAAAGACACTACAAATAATGAGCAATGAAAATCTGAAGGTGAAGCAATCCTCATGTTTGCCTTGGAGCCCAGAAGTAGATTCTTCCAGTAGCACAAAAAATGTTCTTTCCTGTCCTGTTCTCAGGGGAGGGGATTGTTTTATATGTTTTTGTTTTTAGTTACTTCTGCTCTCAGCTATACCAGCAGGACATCTGAGAGATTTTATTGCCAGAAATGAGTTGAGAGAATGGCTTGAGAAACATCACTGCAGAAGAATCCTGGGCCTGCAGCGGAACACTGGGCCTCAATTCCAACTGCATGGTAATCTCACAGATTGTTAAATACTCTCGATAAAGTCACCACAGCAAGCTTTCCTCTTCCTTCCCAATCCCTTTTTCCTTTTGTGTTGTTTCTCCTGTGATTATAAGCCTGAGGTCTTAAGAGGAAGGTGAAGAGGAGGAGAGAACCCACTCTAAGACCATATCCAGATGTATAACAATAACAATGAATATGATAAATAAACAAATAATCAACTAGTGCTCACCCAATCCCTATACTTTCAGCAGTCCACTTGCATCTAAGTTATGCATTTGGTGTGTTTGTGCTTTCAAGTCGCCTATTGACTTATTGTGACCCCCCGAATTTCATAGGTTTTTCTAAGTAAGGAATACTCAGAGGTGTTTTTGCCAGTTCCTTCCTCTGAAATATAGCCTACTGCACCTGACATTCATTGGCCATATCCCATCCAACTATTAACCAGGGCTGATTAGCATCCAAGATCAGACACCAAGATCAGGGTACCTTTAGGGTACTTAGGTCTTAAGTTATATATTAATACAATATTATTAATATAGGCACACAAGTTATTCAGGTGAAGGCAAAATTACACCACACACTGCATTGTGCTAAACCAAGAGCACTACGGTGACTAAAGTTTGTTTCAGACAAGCAGCTGAGGGAGTCAACAGGAAGGCAACCTACTTTCCCAAGCCACTTCTGCACTAGACTGTTATAGTGCTATTACTCCACTTTCAACATCCTATGGAATCCTGGGATTTGCAGTTTAGGAAGGGGCCTTTGAGAGGGCCTAAACTGCAAACCCCAGGATTCCATGGAATGTTGAAAGTGGAATAATAGCACTATAACAGTCTAGTGCAGAAATGGCCCCAGTGCCAGGACACTCTGGAAGTGCTAAAGGATGTGGCAGCTAGATGGATATAGTTCAGCATTCAGACAATTTTTTTTAATTAAAATTCCTAGAATTCCCCCAACCAGTAGCCATGCTGACAGGGATTCTGAGAGCTATCATTCTAAAAAACAACTTTTCAAAGCTCTGGTATAAATCTGAACATGTGGGACAAAGCTGGACCTCTGCAGTTAGTACCAGGACCCACATTCTTCAAAAAATCAAAAAGAAAGGTTATGAGTTTTCGAACGAGCATTCCTAGAGCAGCTTTGAGCTGCTACATTTAGAGTGAGGTCAGGCAGAGACTGAAGCTCCAGATGTGAGTGCCACACAGGCTCCCTTCAGACCTAAGCAAAAGCTGTGCGGCAACCTATTCCACAAGATATGATCTTGTGTAGGCAGGGAGAGAAGGGGAATCTTGTACATGCCTGGAAGTGACCACCTGCACAGAACTTTTCCACATAAACCATCACTTAGGACAGAATCAACTGGTAGAAAAAAAAGGCAAGAGGTTGGACCCTCTCATACATCTGCAATATTCATAGAGAGACAAGGAACGATACCACAGGGAAGATGTACTCGCTCTCTCAATCCCACAAAAAGCAAGAGGAAAGGCAACTCTTTTGGACAACCAGCTGCCATACTTTGCTCAGGGATTCTGAGTGTTGTAACGTAGAAAAGTAATTTTTCTAAGTTCTGCACAGAATAAGGGTACAGACTAGGATGAAATCAAAAGCAAAACTGACAGCACTAATTAGAAAGTGTTCAAAGTTCAGTGCTTGTTGATTCACAATGCAGACAATAAAGAAAACACTTGGGGGATTTTGAACTTGGCTTGTGAGTGAAGAAGCAAAGTTTAAAAAAAAAAAAGAATTCAACAGATCAAACAACCAATTGCACAATTCTTGGATGGTGGCATGCTAATCTTGGCAGATTTATGGCTGTGTTAGGTCTGTAAAGACTCCAGAAAGGACATAACTATATTAATGGCAAAGCCAACCACTGATTTTGCTACTACTGCATGCATTGGCTCCACAAAAGAGCACAGCTCATGCTCAGCAGCCCAAAATGTGCATTTCTGGATCTGGTCCACATGTACCAACAAGAAAGTGAAACACAGCGTGCAACAACTTGTTTATAAGCTGTATTGCTTTCCGTCTACATACTTCTACGTGCATAAAAATAGTTCAGTAGATATTTTTGCACGGAAAAATCAACAAACTATTCCCCCCGCCCCAATATCCCAAGGAGAAGTCTGGATTTCAACCAGACAAGCATATTCCCTATTATAAAACTAAATCCTACACCATGTGACGATAAAACTATTCACAAGATTCTTAGTGATCCAGGGAGGCAAGAAAGCTATTGATAAGTGTGCTAAGAAAGGGCATCTTCCAGGAACGCCTGCTAGAGCAAGACCAGGTAAACTATAGCCCTGGAGTTGCATGTTTTTTTTTTCTTGTTTGTTTGTTTTTTCAGCCCTTGATCTCTCCAGAATCCCTGGACAGACATTCTTTTTCTGACCCTACCAAAACAGAAATTGCCATTCCTGAAAATCCCCAGGAATGGTGATTCACCCTTCAAACACATCAAAAGACCTACCTGCATTGTTCAACATTTTAAAAAAAAACTGTCAAAGGGAATAGTAGGCTTCTGGGCACACCTAGATCAGCTTAGTGGAATTTTTGTCCAGCCCAAGCAGTTGCTGGAGGACCCCAGGGCAGAAAATAGGCCTTGAATATACCAGAATTGCCCACTCTGAGTTATAGCTAATATTCATGACCATCTGTCCCAGAGTATTTTTTCTAAATTGCTGAAGTGTCCTACTCCAGTTTGCTGAGTTTCTTAGCAAGAATGTGCTAGTGTTTTGAAACATAAATATGCCCTTGCTTCTTGAAATGTTCCTTACTTTGGATGAGTAACTTCTGTATCAGTTGCCCACCACTTTTCTTCTCTGATCTAATTTTGTGCAGCTGGGCCAGCCCTAATGTCAGGCAGAAGAAGGCAATGACCTCAGATGGCAAATGCTGTGGGGCCAGTAGCAGCAATTCCCTGGCTGTTCCTCCTGAGTTCCCCTAGCCATCTTCCTGTCTTGGAAGAAAAGAGATATGCATGCCATAAGGCCTTATTCTAATCCCCTAATTTGGCCTGCAACTTTGATTCAGAGTCTGAAAAAGTTATTTTGGGGACTAAAAGGCCCAGAATCCTCTTGCTAGCATGATGCACGGCTGCAAGTTGTTGGAACTATAATCTAAAGAGGAAATATTTCCAGGCTCAGTGTCAAGTATGCTCCCCCAACAACAGTAATAAGATTTAATTGTTAAAGAACTATTAAAGAAACCTTCTCTGGATCCTTACTTGGAGCTGTGTCTCCCATTTCTTTCAAAAATTTTGGAGTGAGCTGCACTTTCCCAGTTGATGCCTTATCTGACTATACGTGATTTTCTTGACCCATTTCAATCAGGGTTTCTTACAGTTCATTCTGCTGAAACGGTCCTGACTCATATAGTGAATGCTATTCTAGTGGGAAAGATGCAATGTCAAACTTCTGGGTTGAACTTGCAGCCCTTGGTACTTTGAACCATCAGATCCTACTATTATAGTTGGCATCATTGAGAATAACAGGGAATGCTCTGTCCTGGTTAAAATCTTTTTTGTGTAATCATTCCTCTTCTGTCTCATTGTGGGGATCTATGTCAAAAGCTTTCCCTATGACAGTAGAGGTGCCACAAGAATCAGTCTTGGGTTCTATTATTTTTCATTAAATACCCTCCTCCTTGGATTTTTTTATTTCTGAATTGGGTTTTCAAGCATCACATATATGCAGATGACAATCAGATTGTCCAGAGTTTCAAATCAACTGATGCCATTATGTTGAAGTCAGTGATGGACTGTCCGTCACGGGCTTCTTTTTGGATGATCACTCACCATCTTAAGCTGACTATGGATAAAACAGAGACCTTTGTGTTTCAGCCTGACTATCTAGTAGTTCCTCTCTCATATCCTCCACTGGATTTACAGGGTTGCACAACGGCTCCCATCTTGTTTGCCAGGAACTTCGGAGTCTTGCTGGATGATCACTTATCTCTGCCCCCCTCTATTGGGCTGACAGCAAAGGCATGTAATGTCCATCCTTTGAACATTCACAGGATCCAGAGATACCTGACTGCTGAGACTGCCCATTTGTTTCCCCAGGTTTTAGCTATCTCACACCTGGATTATTGTAACAGCTTACTGGCATGTTTGCTTTCCTGCTCCCTTCTCCGTCTGGTTTTAATTCAGAACAATGCTGTCTCAGTTGTTTTAAATCTCTCTAAATATTCACCTGTTTCCTCTCCCCATATATCCCTTCACTGGCTACCACTTTGGTCCAGGGCCTGTTTCAAACTTTTGGTTCTGGTATTTGAGGTTTTGCATTCTAACTTCTCTCAGTACTCTGCAACTCAGCTAGTATGGTATATTCCATCTGGGAATTTAAGATCTACAAGCAAAGGCTTACTGTCTGTTCCACCATGTACAACTCTGTCAAGGGTGCAAGCCTTTCAAGATCTGGCTCCACATTTGTGGAATCGTCTTCCTTTGGCTGGAGGAGGATCTCACTTATTTTCATGAAGGGCTGAAGATCTTCTTTGATTCACTAGCTTAAGCCGCTGAGTTGTGTTTAAGCTGCTGAGACGGGTAGCAAGCAGTGGGATGTTGGGGATTTCATTTCATGTATTGCTATAGTGATGTTTATTGTCCTTGTCTCTGCTTGTATATGTTGATGTTCTGCCCATTGGTGAAAAGGGCATTATAAATGAAGGAGGAAGCACTGTTTTGTCCTCAGATAGCAAAATGCCTTAGTCTAGTCCTGTATGTATCTATGAATCAACCCCTTCCTTCTCTATTTTTGTATATGTATGTATTTACTTTTATTCCTATAGACCCCTTCCTCCTTTGGATTTCCACAACATAGCAGAAGTATCACCACAACCCCCACATCACCCTCCTCCAATAAAATCATTAGCACTTAAGACATGCAGACAGCTTTGTGCATATTTAGCATTTAACGTTACTCATAGCTGAGCCCAGCTCAGTAGAACCATCAGCTCTGTCACCAATTCTTGATAGAAGGAAGTAAACACACACAGGAAATGCACCAAGAACAGCCTTACGATAGAACAAGCCGGGACACCAAAACAAAACAACAGTTACAAAATATGAGATGAAAGGAAACCAGCACATATAAACTCTTCAACGCAAACTTGTGCTATTCCAGTCTGGCTGCCCCAGTCAAGACATTAGGCCAGGGTGACTCTTATCAGTATGTTCTGAACAGGTTCTAAATAATTCTACCCTCCTCCTGTAAGAATGCTTTCCCTTTCACTCAACTACAGCAGTGAGCCTGGGAATGCAGATCCAACCAGCTTGCAAACCACCCTCCCCATCCTGAAGATAAATTTATAAATAGGAAACCCTGGTACAATGATAGCATCCTGAAAGAAATGCTATAACCTGATCTGTGTGTGAACTAACTCCCTGTTGTCTCAGTAGTATTTATATTACTCTAAGTCCTGTTACAAAGGAGATGAGTCATAGAGTAGAACTAGCCAAGCAACAAAACTGCACAGCTTGCTAAAACTCGGGCTCAAGGATGAAAAATATTTTTAAAAAAGCCTGTGTCCTAAAGCAGGTTACAAGAGCACCACTCCACAGGAGCGAATAGTCACCCAGACTCCAGAGACCATTGGACAATGCAATTTCCCTGTAATGTGGCAGGGATTATGACAAGCCTAACAGGCACAAAAAAGAAGGAAAAGGCAAAACATAAACACACATGCACACACACAGCTCTTTATTCAACATGTACCAGTGCCTGAGAAATGCAATATGCTAGCAACCTCATGTATGGCCACTGACCCAATCAGATTTCAGTTTGCAAGGAGAATAGAACCAGTATTTCTTCTGCATACAGATTAGCATAAAAAACAGGGCACTTCTTTGCAATTCTGGAAGGATAGGAGAAGCTTGCTACCCCCTCCCTCCAAAAAATCCCTACAGGGATTCGGTTGTTGTTGCTTTACAAACACTCACCTGATACAACTGCAAGAGCAGACCAAAGCACAGCCTTCCCCATCCTGGCACCTTCCAGATGTGTTGCCTTACAATTTCCACCACGCCCAGGACAGAATGGCTGCCATAGGTCAGCTTCACTGTTTAAAAATGAACTCCTACATTGTTAAAAATCAGCATTCTGTGGAAATCTGTTAATTAGTGACTTACCGGTTCTTTTCTAGTTCATTGTGCGTAGACCTGGAAGATAAACCAAAGAAAAAAGAAAATTAGCCAACTCTTACAACACAACAGTCTTTCTCCATAAGATAGGACTTTTTCTTTCTCTGTCGTAATTGATCAGAGTATCGGATTCAACACCACCTCTGCACACAATTATTTACTAAATTTGCACCTAAAACCTGTATTCCCAGTATCTTTAAAAAAACAACAACACTGTAGTTCTTACTACATTCAACATTCCCTAGCTTCAGGATTTTGCTCTAACTACACTCAGTTGCCCATTGCTTCAGTTACCATCAGTAACTACAGTGAAGTAACTGTCCAATTAATGCTATAGCTGTGAGCTGTATCCACAAACGGTCAGTTATCCACGAACAGAGATAGCAATTACATTTTTATCCCCCCCCCCAAAAAAAACACAAGCAAACTGGGTCTACATCAAGGCAACATAACGGAGCAAGAAAATTTGAATGTATGGATACTGTAAAATTATAATTTTTGGTAACTTGGAAGGCACTATCGAAAGAGGGCGTCCGCATTATAGGTGGTTGGAGTCAAGCAAGCAAACCACAGCCCCGAGACTGCAAGACTTGAGCAGGGCTGTTGATGAGCACGGATCCTGGACATCTCTCATTCACAAGGACACTATTAGTTGAAGTCAATATGATGGTAGATAAGAACAGCAACTATTTCAAATAAAACATTTCAAATCTAGCAGGTCTTTTACAATAAACTACCTCAAAAGAAGCTTCTTGAGGAGTATAGGGGTGGAGGTACTTGGTGGGGAAGGGGGCAAAATAAGCCCCCTATTAGAATTCTGTCCCCATGACACTTTCCTTCAGTGCCCAAATTTCTAACAACTGCAATACCTTTCAGTTGAGCAGTTTTTCATTTTTAGAGATGCATTTCAGGCATACAATGGAAAAGGGTGGGCAAGTTTGCCAAGAGAATGTGAACACATCAAATATAAGAGTTCTAGGTGCAAATAATTTTCAATGTCTCACTCTGGCAATGGTAAAAATTAGGGACTGCAGCAAAACTTCATGCCTCTCCTCATATCTACACCCCTGGAAGAGTAGCTGTGCTAACCTCTTAGGAGGTTTGTGGTGTTTTTTTAAAAAGAGGTTCAGGTCAAATAATGGCCTAAATCCATCTATTAATCCCAAATAGAATAGACCTCTTGAATCAGTGTAACCTCCGTAAGCGTTGATTTATCAAATTTGCATTATTTCAGTGGCTCCCCTCTAGCTGGTGCTAACAATGGGGTTTAGACCAATATCATCTTCCAACCCCCATTTGGAAGGTTTTTTGAGGAAATTCAAGTGATTGTAGTAGTGAATTCACAGTGAGTTCCAAGTTCAAGTACAATAGGAATTCCTCTATTAATCAAAAGCTCCTCAAGGAAATGTGGTAGGGGAAGTGGTGAACAGGTGCTAAACTCTTTGCTGAATACCCTGGGCAAGTAGCATACCCAAGGAAAGTGTAAAAGAGCCGTGTAGATTATGCCTCATTCCTCCAGCCTGAGGCTGAATGACTGGCCAATGCATCAGCAGCTATCTGTAATACTGTCCAAGAAGAATTCTTGGAAGCACCATCCTTGTGCTCATTGCATGTGTACTCTCCTGCTGTATATTGATATTCTCCAGTCCAGACCATCTTAACTGACAACAGAAGTAACAGGTGACACAAAATGTAGGCTTGTGATTCTAACATCGCCACTTTTCTTCTCTTGTATGATTTGTAATATCTTTACCTGATGAAGAAGTCAGTGAAGCTTTGAAAGATTGCATAGTGTACTTTTGTGCATTTTAGTTGGCCCATTAAAGGCACCACTGGTTTAAGGATTTTGGATTTTGTTGTATTCTGTTACTGTATAAGTTATTACAAAGACCTAAGCAACATGTTTAAAAGCAGTGACAACTCTTGAATTTTTTTTTAAGTGTATAGAGTTGGACATATTTTGAAAATGGTATGGTCAATTTTTTTTTCAGAGCCAGCATACTTTAGTGGCTTGAGCACTGAACTATGACTCTGGAGCCCAGGGTTCAAATACTCACTCAGGCCATTTCCACACTAGACTGTTATAGCGCTATGATTCCACTTTCAACATCCTATGGAATCCTGGGGTTTGCAGTTTCGGGAGGGGCCACGTGGCCCCTCCCAAAACTGCAAACCCCAGGATTCCATAGGATGTTGAAAGTGGAATCATAGCACTATAACAGTCTAGTGTGGAAATGGCTCCAGTCATGGAAACCCTCTGGGTAAGCTTGGTCAAGTCATATTCTCTCATCCTCAGAGTAAGGCAAAAGCAAAATCTCCTCTGAACAATTCTTGCCAAGAAAACCCTGTGATAGGTTTGCCTTAGAGTCACTATAAATCAGAAACAACTTGAAGGCAGACAAAAAAACAAACAAACAAATGGCCACATTTTACAAGAAAAGCCACTCTGGCTCCTTTGGCTCATGTTATGCAAAAATTTTAAAATTAAAGGAGATGAGAACAGAGACCTCATATTCCTTTGGGGTTCACATAAGCTAAAGAAATATGGGAATTTGTTTCCACCATTTTGAGCTCTTTTTGACTGATCTCTAAAATGTCTGTCTGAATTCACTGGCACTGTCACAGCTGCATCCCTGCTCAGTTCTGGCTCTACCCCTACAGTAGCCATTCGGGATCAGAATACTGGCCACAGTCTTTTATTCTATATTTGGGAAAATAAAACTTTTGGGGGAAAAGTTAATATCCCATGCCTATTAATACAACTTGTTCTTTGGCCAAGCTGCCTTAAAAGATTTGCATTACAACTACTGAATAAGGGTGGAAAACTCTCTCGTTCTGCCTGTGTCCACTCAAAAACCCAAATGAAATCCCTTAGAACTTCACATCAAGCAGCAGTATTTAAAGACTAAGAAGAAAAATTCACACTGAAGTGAACTTATTCATTTGGAGCCTTCTGTGTGTAAATTTCATTAGTGTATTATTAGTTTTATTTACTGTATGTCTCTCTCTTCCTGGAGACTCCATTAAGCGTTACAAACCCAAAGATATGCAACGGATTGAATTCCAACATCATAATGAAGCCAGTCATCAAGGTTGGCGCTGAAAGAACAAAGTTCGGTCCACCGCTGGGAACAAAATTAAAACAGCAGGCTCTCCCTATTTCTCACACACAGGAGACCCTTTATTACTTATCTTCCTTCCATCACAAAACCACAAGTGAGGAGGGTCGCCATCTTGTCATGAAGCTGGCTAATTTATCCTGTGATTTATAACCATATTGGCATAAAATAAAATAGAACTTTCCCAGACAAGAAGGAGGGGTGGGAAGGTGGTGGTGGACTTCTGCAGCTGCTAAATATATCCTGCAAGGCTTTTATGAGGAACAACCCTTAAAATAGAAAACATTTAGAAATATATCTAGTGTTCCCCTTGGCAACTTCAGGGAGAACTGGTTTCTCTTCTCAGAAATCTTGCTGTTTTCCTGAATCTTCACAGTACATTTGTAACAGCCGTTAGCAGAAACCAAAATCAAAAATCTTGACGAGTCTGCAGGACTGCCCATGCCTATATGATCATTTAATGCAGTGACATTCATACTCTTGTTGGAGTAAGTCTCTGTTTTCCTACCGATATAGGACATCACTCATCAGTTTTATATGTGCTAAATTTACTACATATATGCACGCACACAGATACTCAGACAAAAGTGGAAAGTAAAGAAGCTCAGCTCATCCTTGCTCACGTTTAGTCATAATTCACCATAATGCTTACATTCCCCTACAGCAGTCCTAGAGAAAAGCAAGCTATAGGCCACAATTCCACAAAATGGCAGTAGTCCTACTTTGTCACTGAATCTTGTTTCGTTGTATTGTTTTACCATCTGGTCTTTCCATTTTTACAAGGCCGTGTTGATCTTGAGGGCTAACCCCAATCAAAATTTACTGTTCCTCATTGATTTTACCAGGCAGCTGTACATCCAACAAGGATAACTAAAGAAAGTGTTAAACACCTCTGCATCAGAAACAGATCTCTCAGACAAGGCATTCTTTACTAACCCAACGTGACTGCAAGCTTTGGGTTTAGTTTTAAAATGTATCACATCAATGACAGTGGCCCAGGGAATGGTCCCCAATCATCTCAATGCCAAAGAGCTGCTGAAACGAAGTAGGTCAGGCAGCAATTAGCACCCTGCAAATCAAAGGGAGTTCCATGTAAAAGAAAGAGATACAATGCGAGCGTGTGGTGTGTGTGTATATATATCTAAAGATATAGATCTTATCTGATAATACCTATAAGAGTTAGGACCACATTTCATCTCATTACAGCATATCCAAGAGTGGGAGGAAAGATGATTTCACTGGAAAGAATCTCTATGTTGGTCCCATCATGCATGCACAGCTGTACCCTTAGTTGTGCCCAATGCTTAAAAAAGATTCTTCAGACTGTTTGAACTGGACCTTCCTTGTGAGTGCAAAATGAATTAAAATCCAGACATGTTTTTTTCTGCTTACACAAGATCATTTGCTATCTTACCCCTCTGGATTCCACAGGTCAAACTGTGTCTTGTAGAAACAAGCAGGGCCTAGAAATATACTGTAGCAGCTGTGTGTTCTTCCATTCAGATTTGTACTTCCAGACATTCTATTCTGTTCTTCCATTTTTCTTGTCACTTATCCCACTAATCATTCAGCATTCTGTCCCCACAAATCATGCTCAGGCCTCACTGAGTTGTAGGGTTGCCACAGTGAAAACTTTAGAGGGGCTCCTGTACCTTTAATGGTTGTGTAAAACAGGGAATTTCAGCAGGAGTTGCCTGTTACCTGGCTGTGTGACAAGCAGCACATGCTGAAATTCCATCTCCTATACAACCCTTAAAGGTACAACAGTCCTTCACAATTTTCACTCTGGCAATCCTATTGAACCACTGTAGTTTCTCCTGTTAGTGTCCCTGTCCCCTAGATCTTTTGCACTTCTGCAATCCTCAGGGTTCCTCTCAGCATGGCAACACCTCCTTCTTCCACACTGGTGCTGCTCTGGCAACATAAGAACCAGCACTATGAGATCTGATATTGCTGTACTCCGTACTATTTCTTCACCCATGAGTGATTGAAGCCCTAATGGCAGCCAATGCCTGCAGTTTCTCTCTAGAAAACCCTTGCAGCAGGCCTGAAAACCCTTGCTTTAAAATCTTTTAAGGTCCTGGAATAAACTAACAGTTCCTGTAGGAGGGAACTGTTTGTGTTCTGCAGTTCCATCCCATGAGCATTAAGTCTTTCAGCTTGCACAGTGTAGAGATGTGTAATTTCACAATCCTTTTGTGCTAGACTCCTTGTTGCACCAAGTGTTTCCTGTAGCGATTGCTCAAAAGTTCACAGAAGGGCATTAACAAGCCAACTTGTTCCGCTCATTTTTCTTTGTATCCAATCCACTGTCTTTTTCAATTTGGATATTATTATGTAAGGCAGGAAACTTGCTTATCTACATCAAATGGGAGATAGCTTAAAATCACTGCATATCAGATCACTTGCAGAAAAATGTGGGGGAAAAAAAGGTCAGATAGATTCTCTCTCTCTGTCTCTCTCTTTTTCTCCATCGTTGGTTTTTCTCCCCATAATAAACCATAAAACTCTAGCTGGAGAAAGACCATTAAATGCCTCCTGCATATATTTATAGCAATGAGTGAACATCAAAAATGGGACATAAGATTTACCAGATTCACTGAAACAAATAGAAACTCAAGAAAAGCCGAGTTTGGACTTCCACATGCTGGAACGTTATGCAAAAATATGAGGTCTCATATCAGCTGGTGTGCAGCAGACATGCAACACAATGGTTGTAATATACCACTGCAGCTTGATGGCCAATATATCACTCAGTTTATGAAACAGCTCTCAGGATTCTTTAAGCTGTGCTGCCAACCTAGACCTTTGTTAATAACGTGTTACTGAAATATTAAGCAACATCAAATTCTCAGCACAAGCAAGGCAATGTAAATAATACATCTGCTTAACCCAGTTTCTTTATTTAAATAAAATATGTAGTTCCCAGGGACAGAAAAAGGACATTTAGAAATACAGGTTTGGGAATATCCAAAGTTAACCCCTACAGAGACATAGAAAACCATGCTTGGTTGGAACAGCAAGCAATTCTGGCAATTTGTCACAGGTCACAGGTATCTCTTTATGTGTTCTTAAACATCCACTGGAGTGCTGTAGCCACATGCAGAAACTCCTCCTAAAGATCAAAAGTTGTTGGCAACAATACTTCTGAGAATACTATTGCATGCACAGCCCCTTTTCACGGGCATGATTGAAAGGATTTTTTCCCAGAGCCTGGAAAAAAAATTCTTTCTTGATCGGCAGCTCTTATAACTATCAGACAGTTTGGCCAGTGGCCCAGGTTAGCTGAGGAATTCAAGGAGCAGAATTATAGACCGAAAGAGAGCCAGCATGGTATAACAGTTTGAGCATTTGACTATAACGCTGGAGACCAGGGTTTGATTCCCCACTCAGCCATGGAAACCCCAGGCACATCACACACTCTCAGCCCCAGAAAACCCTATGATAGGTTTGTCTTAGGGAAGCCATAAGTCGGAAAAAACTTGAAGGCACCCAACAGACCTGAAAAGCTAACTTCTCTAACCTCTGCTTTCCTCTTGGTGCCTCTCAAATAGTGGAATGTACTTGCTTGCCTCTGAGTTACAAATCAGGCCTCATTCTCTTGGGTTTTAGAAAAGGTGTTGAGATGCAGACTTTAAATTTGAGCCTTTAAACTGTTTTAGTGGTTTTATTGCTCTGAAAAATGCTTTCATAGGTGGCTTACATGTTTTTGTTTTCACTGTTTTTCTTCCACTTGGTAGGCTTTACAGTAAAGTGGTATAAAAATCCTTAAGTAAGTAAACAGCTAGAATTCTTGTCACAAGACATTAACATTTTTTATATCTTTCTGCGGATCTGGCTTGCCAGAAAGAAACATTCAAACACTGTTATAAACACAGAAACTATGGAATGACATATAAAAGCATAACTGTAGAATGAGACATAAAAGAACAACTTTTACATCCACTGGAGTAGAGGGCATTAACCAAAATACAGTCTTTTTCACTGGAGTTACCAATGGCTAGAGAAAACACCGTAAAGTTTTCACCAATATCAGCAGAAAGATTAACAATTTCACTGTCTGAACATCATCCAGAATGCAGGCAGGCTGAGCTCTACCCAGCATTAACAGGTATTGTTTCAAATGCAGCTGTTTGTTGGTCTGTAAATTGGAAATCTGCATACAAATCTACCCACAAGAACAAAAAAACTACTCTTCAATGATACAATTGGAGAGGAAGCAACAGTCAACAAAAGGGTTTTTCTGTTGTGATGTTGTTTCTCTAGGTTAGATCTGCTTTATCACTAGACATTGTAGCATATTAGTTTAGTTCTCAGTCAGACTGGCCTCTTGCCTCTACTTTTACCCCCCACATACCTTGTATTTTAGAATTGAGGCCTGAGGGAAGGGTTTGAGCTTTAATTTAGTCAACAGGTATATCTGTACCTCTAGATACCACCCCAATGCACACAGGGGCCCTTTGTTCTTTTAGGTTACTTCAATTGGTGCAAACTGAGTTCAAAGTGCAAAAGTAGTTTGCACTCATTTAACTCAGCCAGAAGGAGAGGAAAGGAGGGCATCTTGCCCTACCCAGCAGGCTCAAGCAAAAGCAAACTGCAGCTGTGTTCTTCTGCAGCCTGCTTTCTTCCTCCTCAGAGGGGAAGGAGAAATGGAATCCCCCTGCTATTTGGTAAACTGAAAGAAAAGCAGATTGAGCATGTCTTGTTGCATTTTCTGGGACTGTATGGTTCACTCTATTGCCCGACATTTCTTTTGACGGCTGGGGATGGATACCGCCTAGTGTGTCACATTGCCTGTTGTCGGGATTTGGAACAGGGATTTTGCTGTTCTGGTGTCTGTGCTTTGCCTGGGCTTTTCTTTGTATTTGGAGATGCTACTCAGAAGGGAGTTTGTCTCTTGGCTGTGTGTGTATATGCACCTTGCCTGTGATCCTGTTTTGTTTGCTGGTTGAGATATTTTGCCTTTTTTTTTTTAATTGGTGCTTCCCTGAATATGTGTGTGTCGGGGGGTATTTTGCCTCAGGTTTCTGTGTCTTTTAGATTTGCCTTGGCTTCTGTAGCTGAGTTTTTCTCTGAGCATCACCAGTTTTTTTTTCCTGGGGAAATAATAATCTTATTCTGGTATGAGAGCCAGTGTGCTGTAGTGGTTTGAGTATCTCACTACCACCCTGGAGACCTGGGTTTGATTCCCACTCAGCCATGGAAAACACACTCTCAGTCTCCAGCAAACCCTGTGATAGGGTTGCTGTAAGTCAGAATGACTTGAAGGTACATAACAATACCAACATGAAGGGCCAAATATGCAGCATGTGTGAGTCAGACCTAGTTTCTGCTTTAAATTTGTTCTTGAACACCTGACTTACTTGCTGTGACTAGGCAGGCCCCCAAGGTAACCCCTTTGTGGTGGCTTGCATGACTATTTGTAAAAACCTGGAGCACTCCCACAAGTCCAAGAAAGTGAGTGGGACACCTGGACCACATCACTTAGATAATATAGCCATTCCAGAAAAAATAATCATAAACTAAGGTCCCTGCTCATGCTGATGAAAAAGAGATGGCATTATCAAAGATACACAAAGCAGTGACCACATTCTATCATGGTTCATTTAAAAAGCTGCTGCAGCAGCTAGGTTTATAAGAAAGTATTTTCTCTGTCAAAACTGGTCACTTAAATTCAGCTTACACTTGTAAATAATCCAGATTCTTTGAAGGGCCCTCAACATGCCTCCCATGTTCACATTTCAGGTAGAAGGATTACAAGAAATTTGAGTTAATATCACCTCTTTGTCTTGTCCTTGCCAGCTCATCTGTGCTGCCCATCTCCAACTGTGTTTCTTTGCTCAGTTTCTGAGCGCTGGACCCTTCAGGGTCAGCAGCCTATGTTAAATTATTTAAATAATCATACTCATAAACGGCTACTTCCCCAGGTATTGCTTTACTGTTATTACATTTATATCCTGGTTTTCTTCTGTGATGGAATCTAAGGCAGTATGTATGGGGTTCCCACGCAGTCTCTGTCTGAGCACTGACGAGATCAGCAGGGGCTAAAACGTTACCGTGTGATGCTCCCCAGCACTCCCTACTTTTTAATAAAAGCAAACTGACTTCTGGTTTGCTTCCTGCCTATTAAATACATACATACATACATTGTTCTGGACTAAACAAGCCCAGTGGAAGCCAAAAACAAGGTGAAGTATATGGGGGACATTTTCAGTAAAAATACATTTTCCAAAATAAAGCTTTTATATATATAAGGGGTAGGAATGTGTGGCTTTCCAAATGCCACAGAGGCTGGTGCAACCTTCCAAGCCATGCCGGTTGCCCACACCTGCACTAAACCAAGTCACCGCTGTCACCATCATTGTTGTCATCATAATATTTATTCATATCCTCCCTCACTTTTCAAAGTTTGGGACTCAAGGCCGCTAACAATTCTTAGCACAAAACATAGGTAAAATTCACAGCATACAAAAGTTAGAAAGCACTTAAACTAT
Source organism: Iguana delicatissima (assembly GCA_948472985.1). Taxonomy (NCBI): domain Eukaryota; kingdom Metazoa; phylum Chordata; class Lepidosauria; order Squamata; family Iguanidae; genus Iguana; species Iguana delicatissima. The sequence goes on from CAOKZL010000311.1 coordinate 126,629, forward strand.
CATAAAACTGAAACCAGTTAAAAACATAAACCATTAAAAATTGAAGAGTTTCCAATACATTATAAAAGACCTGTTTTCCCTGAAAAAAAGTCCATTCTCAAAGGCCTGCCATTCAGTAAGATTGTTTCATTATGTGCCTTCAGACTGGGAAATCTAAAAATCTGAACAGAACAAGAAGCAGCTGGGCAGATTTGAACCTGGGGAGAGCTGCAATCTTATTGACTAGCTTTGGTCAAGTTTCAAGGTAGTAACTTGAACCTAAGCAGAAGAAATGTGCATGTATCCTACACTTCAGTTTCAAATACGCAATCTCCCTTAAAAAATTCAAATAAATCAGAGTAAGCCAAAACAATTACGTGAAAGGCTCCATAGCTTTAGGTTAGGCAGAGCTGGGCTTAGACTCATTGCTTCATAGCTAATTGAGCTTAAAATCCAGGTCCTCTAGCTCAGCTTTGTAACCATTATATCACCTTGTTACAAACAAGCACCAGGCCCCAAACCAGACAATATGGTGACTGTTTTGTGTACAAGTCACATGGGAGAAGGGATGAATCTGATTTTCACAACACAAGTGTAAGGAAAATCATGCCTACTTCTTGCCCCTTCGAGCTCTTCTCTATGTGCTTTGGATCCAACCAAGCTCATTCCTGGGATTAGAGCTCAGCTGATCAAGAAAGGTGTTCAGAGAGAAGAGCTAGTGGAAGGCAAGCTCTGAGCAAGAAAAGGATTCCAAATTCCTCACCTTTAATTGTTACCAAAGAGTCTGCACTCCTCCTTGTTCTTAAACTCAGACCTTCTTCTCTCTTTCCATATAACGTGATGTGGCAATTTCCATGTTTCCATGAATGGAACTTCACTATTTACTTCTAGCATGGTGACAACCTCCACCGCATGGAGGGATAAATGGATCTCTTCTAAAATATACTGCATGACAAAATTATTTATGCAGATCAGCTGATCATATTATTTGCCAGAGCAGTTCTGAATGTGGTGGTCACAAAGCAATGGCTAGGAGATCTATTGCATTTCCCCTGTGATAATAACTGTTGAGCTTTGGGAGCAAGATATGCCAAGGGCCAATAACCACATATTGCAGGGTTAGCTTTGGAAGAGGAAGAGAAAGAGGAAGGATTTATGCCCTACACTCCTGAATCAAATGTTTAGGACCCTGGAATAGAGAGGAGAGCAATACTGAAGAGTTTTAGGCTGCAGTAGCAACTGTATTTAGTAGTGTGCTTTCCCACTCAGAATGTAAACTTTACCATGTAAAGCCAATACAAAACCCTTTCTTGAGTTAGACCAGTGAAAGATTTTGTTCATCATGCTAAGCCTCCTTGAGCTATATGGATCTTCCTTATAAAACAGAAATGCCCCTGCTATTCCTTAGGCTAAAGAGCGTTGTGTATCTTTCTGCTGTATATTCTCGGCCTGAAATGGCCTGGGGCAGTAGTCTTTAAATACAGAGGCTCATCTGCTAGGAACATTTGGTTAAGAATCTCCCAGTATTGGATTAGATAATCTGCACATCCTTTCCAGCCAGGCTGGTGCAGTGGTTTAAGTACTGGATTAAGATTCCAGGAGACCAGGGTCTGAACCTTTGTTCAGGCATGGAAACCCACTGGGTGACCTTGGGCAAGTCTCAGTCCAAGAGAAATCCAATAGCAAACCGCCTCTGAATGAATCTTGCCAAGAAAATCCTTGGAGAAGGTCGCCATAAGTCAGAGTCAATCTGAAGGCACATAACAAAACAACAGCAACTATTCCAGCAGGAAGAATACACACACTAAGCTAGGCCCACTGAAAGAGAAACTATCTTTCCTGTGTAGTAGGCATGAAGCTAATCTACCAGTCAAGGAAACCTAGCAACAGCAATGTTCACTTTTCTAAGAAATATACGAAGTCCATTCCTGATAATGAAGGGTGGCTCCTGCAGCTGGCGTCCTGCAACCAACCTGATAGAAATATCACGCTGCTTTCAGACATCCAGAAAGGCTGTGCTGTTTCCAGTCATAAGATCTTAAAGGAGGTCGTTTCAGATCACTTGGAATTCAAGGTATTCATACAGAGTTAAGCTGAAAAAGACTGCCTAGGCCATCAGCTAGGACACCTTCTGACTGAGTGAGCATTTGAGCCTCGATCTTCCTAATTTAACCCTTACACAATACTGTCTGCACCAGTGGTTCTTCCAAAGGGTGAGTTTTGACCGGAAGATTAAGACAGCAGTATTGCACAGTTCTCCAGAGGCATGTGGTTGAAATTACAGTCATGTCTAGTGGTAGAATAACAGAAAGATCTACTCCTCTTGCTGCACAACCAAAATATTCAGTCCATCTGGTTGGGCAGCAGCTGAAATCTGATCACTTTCAAGCTGACTTTCATTTGGATTAGAAACCAGTGAATGGCACTATGATGTATTTCAACCATATACACCACTCCTATTTACTTGGACAACAGGAAGAACAATATACAGGCAGAAGTGAGCAGCCTAGTTCTGTCAAAAAGCATCACCTACTGCAGGACTCTTCCTTTGCCACAGGGATCTAGAATAAAAGTTCAAGCAGAACAGGTATTCTGTGTTGAACACACACCTGCCTCTTACACTTAACCCCTCTCAATCCACAAATATTTGCACTTGCTAGATTTTATGAGAACCTGAATGACATCCATATTTTTGTGGCCTGCATAGTGTAAAGATATCAGGTTAGCTAAAGAATTAAGAGGCCTTCATCTCTCTTAAGTTGTCATAGCGGAAAAAGGCAGAAATCAGAAATGGCACAGCACAGAATGGTTTGCTGCTTTCACTGTACCAGAGCTTAAAAACATTATTTTTTTTCCTAAGTGGCCCTGCTGGCTGGGAGAATTTGGGGAATTAAAGTCCAAAAAAATGTAGTATTTCCAACCTCCACACTGCATGTAGTCCCAGAAGTTCGGAGGGATCTCAGCGCCATCAATACAGTGGTGCCTCAGTGATGTTCAAGTACAGTGTCTCATTTGCCTAGCAGCACCCAAAGATTTATAATGGACCCAGTTGCACTGCACAGAATAAGGTGACAAATGCCGACCATGTCTATATAGATACATACTGGTAAACATATCCTTGGATCCAGTCATAGGTTACTTCCTAGATTTAGCCAATTTGCATGTAAATTGCAATACACTTGCAGTTCTGTCAGTTGTGGATCCTGCACACACACTGAAATGACCAAGAATTATACATAGAAGTAATAAGCTGAAAGGGATTGTGCCCCAGGTCTGTTTACTGCAAAGAAACCTAGTCACTTAAAGGCTCACGAATCACTCATAACTAAGGGCACCACAGTTGTACTTTACTTAAACTCCAATGGTTAGAGTTGCAAGGCTTTTTTTTAAAAAAAAGATAAGAACGTGTACTTCTAAAAATGATACAATAACATTATCATCAAATCATATTAAATTAGATTGTATTAAGTGATCAAACAAACATTCTAAAGAAGTTATATCAATATTCACACCTGAAATAGCAAAGAACAGAGAAAGACAGGTCATTTCTATCCAAAAAAAGAAAAATATCTTTTTAATTTTGTCTGTTAAAGAAAGTAAGATTAAGAGTTTAGCCAAGAAGTCAGCATAGTCTTTGCTTCTGAGTAGTCAGAAAAGAAAGCTAAAAATCCATACAACACTCCCTTTCTAATAAATTTTTGAACAATTTCTGAAGAAATCTTTTGATACTTATTATCCAGAAGCCTCAATTCACATTGAACAAATAAATCCCTCCAGGTAAGTAGTGCAAACTCTAATATCCAGTAGAGAAGTTCCAAAGACCTAATTCATACAAATATTGGCCCTGTTTTGAACTGGAGAGGGGGGCACAAAGAGATTCCAGTACCTACAGTTTGAAGCTACATTAGACAAGCTTGAAGATACTGTACTAGACAGTACAGAACAGAAAAGACAATGGACATCTGGGTCTGAATTGTGCAAATGCTTCACTGCATTTAAAGCTAACACTATAAAATGATGCAATGCAAACACAGCTGTTTGAGAGTGGGCAAAAGGGTTTCCAATATACCCCCTCTTTTTTCAACTGTTTCAGAGGTACTCACACACAAACACTGTTTCACCCTTCTTCTACTCCTTAAAACCCACTATAAAATGCAAAAAGGCTCCTGTGAGTCCAGCCAATCAGAAATAACGAACAGAACAAAAATGTCATAATACAAAGTGAAAGTATACGATGACTTCGTGAAAGCCATACACTCTCATTCTAAATAATCTGAAAGACAGAAGGACAAGAGGCTCACATCCCAAACAACCAGGCTGATGGTCTCCATCCTGCAGCACTCTGCAGTTTCATTGGCTGCATGAATGAATGAATCTTTTGCCCTAATTCTTCTCTTGTTTCACATGACAAGCCAGGTCAGAACATGCATTACAGTGCCAAAACCATCAGTCCACACTGCACTGCTTTCACTGGGATGTGTGTTCATAAGGGCACCCATAAGCATTCCCAAGAAATCACCTGAATGCAGCTGAATTGGGATAGAGGAACATTAGCCTTGGCAATAAGGTTCCATTCCCTCTACCATTGCCTGCTACCCATTGCCTAGGAGCATGAAAAGTTTCTACGAGAGTGGTTTATTTCAATTGAAGCATGCCTCTCACCTCCCATTTTGACTCACAGCTATTTCAAATTACTCAGAATTATGTCCTAAACATCCACAACAGTATGCCTGGAAATACGTGAATTAGAATGAACTTTACATGCATCCCCAGACACGGAAAAGTCCTCAAGTCAACATTACTGCAGAACTATTCTCAGAAAAAGTACAATAGAGTGATGTCAGACATTGCCCTCAGCAACTGATTCATAAGTAAGTATGGGAAGATTTATTTTTGTCAGTGCAATAACGCTCCTTGTCCTGCCAATATTACAAGTATTTTTCCTTCAACACACTTACACGTGCACTGCTTTATTCCTCTGTAAGCTGCTTTATGTAATAAACTGTACCATGTATAGCAGTTTAGATTTTTCTGCAACATATCATACATATCTGACAAATTTCCTAGAGTCTACATACAATGGACACAAGATAGTTTATCCCCCTATCAAGTCATTCATTCTTTTGATGTTTTATACTTCTCTGTTACAGACAAATGTGAGGTCCACTGTGGTCAGGGAATTTATATGCATGTATTGGCACATTTTGTGTCTGTCGCCCTTTCTCCAATCAGCCCATCTTCTCTTCACTGTATGTTCACAACAACCCTATGGGAAGGTCAGGATGAGGGAGAGAATGATCACCCCACAGTCCCTGCATGGTCCCATGCATGTCTGCTTGGAAACAAATCCCAGGGTGTTCAGTGCAGCCTCTTTGCCACGTGTGTATAGAAGACTCTAAACAGCTTTCAAATTCTGCATTCTGAAACATTGTATTTGCATAAATATTCTCAATATTGGATCACTGGTTCTGAAGGCAACATTTATTACAGAAAGGCCTGAGAAAGGATGCTAGCAGTTATGGCTTTTGTATCACAGCAGCAGAAGAAGAAAAAGCAGCCAAACAGAGAGGAATGAGGACACTAAAGAACATGTGCGTTTCCCCTCACACTCACAACAACCTCAGAAAACTTACATCCTCTCAAGTCTACTTTGTTTTCAGACCTTTAAAAAATGAATCCTCTTGGCATGCAATTGCCATAAATGTCTTCTGATTTAAAAAAATTAAAAATTATATACCTGGGGTATAAATAGTCATGCCTATTGACCAAAATATTATAACTTCATACACTAAGCAACTCAGGGGCCCATCAGTGATGAGAGCTCCCATGCGATGTTTCAATGGAACTGAACAAGATATGACAAGTTTGTTATAGGACAAGTCCCTCTGAAAGGTCTGCTTCTACTACACTTTACAAGCTGGGTACGAGCTGCACCTCTTAACCCTGCCTACTAATAGCCACCAGTGCACTTATCCTCAATTTGTTGTGTCCTTTAATGAACCCAGTTAGATTCTTGGCTTACACGACAGCCCATTTTAACTTCATTAACCTGATTATATGTTTGGAAAAGCATCAGTTCTCATACATGTGGTTTTCCTGATTTCTCACTCATGCAATAATGCTTTGGCTATGGAAGAACCACTGAGGCTGCAGTCCACCAGACTCTAACTCCCACACAAGTCCAATTCAAACAACTAAGGGCTGTGCAGGAGTAGGACTTGGTGAAGCATGGTTTTGGTGTATTCAGCTAAAGCAGTAAGTTGTAGGCAAGCAAATTGTTAGTGAGACAAAATGGCAACTGTTTAGAAACAAGAAAAATCTAATCCAAACCCCATGACTAAGCATGAAAAGAAAAATCATACACAGTATAGATGATGGTATATTACATATAACCTACAAGGCATACAAACATGGGTAAAGAATCTAGGGCCATTTCCACACTAGGCTGTTATAGCGCTATTATTCCACTTTCAAAATCCTATGGAATCCTGGGGTTTGCAGTTTAGGGAGGGGCTTCAAAGCCTCAAGTGCAGAAATGGCCTAGCTCTCTACATTTAGAATTTATGTGTACATGTAGCACTCAATCAGTGTTCCGTTTGTAGAAAAAAACTAATGTTCTTGCAACCATTGCCATCCAAGCTACAGAGAGAATTTCCCAATCATGTATTTGCAGAGTAGCACCCTTCCCCAACCTAATATCTTCCAGATATTTTGGACTACAACTCCCATAATCCCACAACATGTCTCGAAGGCACCAGATTGGGATGGTTGTGCTACAGGACCTTAGCCTTGAGGTTACTCACCAGGTTCAGTTAAACAACACAGGAAAAGTTGTACTCAGGGGAGCTGCTACAGCATAAATGATCTACAAGTTTAGTGTTCCACATGAAGTACTCCAGAAGATTGTAAGATATTAGACCTATTTAGGTGTTTTTAAACTACACAGTCTCTACCTGAGAGCATGGAATCCAGCAGGATCTGTGCTACAGCATACACAATCTTTGCCCCTGACCTCACAAGCAGAGGCTATTGCATACTTTACAGTACTTAAATAAGACTATTGTCTCTAATTCATCAAACCCTACATATTTTTTATTGAAACACATTGTTCATGATTGTTAGCAACTCTGCCAATTAGCATGTTACAGAGCTTACAGAAGTTAGGTTTTCTGGACTAAAATTCCCAACAGTTTTTTGGACTAAAGCTAAAATTCCCAGCAGGGTTATAGGAATTTTAGTGCAAAAAAAAAGGGGGGGGGAATCTATAATACACTAACATATCAGAAAAAGTAAGAATATAATACGGCATACACCACATGGGGAACATAGCACGTAGTTCTTCATTACATTATTAAGAGAAGCCCAAGAGCTGAACCAGATGCGATAAAGTAACCACATTTGGCCATTAAGGGCAGCACAATTTCCATATGAAATGATGGTGTCTATATGTCTACACATTTTAACAATAAAAGATGAACATTGGCAAGCAAAGCCAAATCTTCAAATCCTTTGATTTCATTTCCTGTTCTCTCCATCACTTTAGGTACTTCTTGTTCAGATGAGCCTTCAGCATTTATATGGAGTTTATTACTGAGAGAGGCTTTGACTGGTTGGGTGGCAGAATTTCATATTATTCATGTGTTTTCAGTTAGGTTTTTAAATTCATTAATAATATCTGAAAGTGGCAGTATGTGTGGTGGTAGTCTTGCTTGGTCTATTTGGTTATGATTGTGATGTTGGAATTGAACTAAGACATAGTCATCTTTATGGTAGAAAAACCCACTGAATTCACGGGTACTTAAGTGAGTCATGACTCACAAGTCTTGTTGGTCTTAGTACCAAGTAAAGCTGGCTTACTGAACTGAACATGTGTTTGTGTAGTTATATATACATATATCTACCTTACATTACTAGATCTCTGAGTGGCCCATTATAAAATTTGCTTAAACAATTTAAAGCCACTTCTAAAAATTTTAAAAAGTAACAATTTAAATATTCTGCAAGTATCTTGTGTAGTTTAATAAGTTAAAAAATAAAACTGCTTAAATCTATGTAGGCGTACAAATCTGAACAAATTATTAGGCCCTGAAGGCTTTTTAAAAACACCAAGTTTTGACTTGGTGATGGAATGAAATCCATGCCAGCATCAACTGCATCCTGAAGAGAAGTGCACTCCACCACTGGGACACCATAGCAGAGAAGGCCTAAAGAAAACTTGTTAGTTGATGATTATATATTACATTGAGTAGTGTGTGTCTATGCCACATATGACTAAATTCAGATCAAACACGATGTATCAAGTTCTGGCTTCTGTTTGTTATCCAATTAACCACCTCAAGTGCCATTTTGACAAAAAGGTGAGAAAGTCTTAATTAAATTCACCAATTAATACATTTCTCTTAACCCAATCCACTCTAAAATATCAAAGGCAGACTGGAGGGAAAAATGCTTGCAGTAACTGAACACAGAAACTTAAGATAGAGGACTAAAGAGGCTTCATTTATCCTCAGCATGTCCATGTCATGTCCATGTCCATTTACCTTCCAACATGTCCATGTCACGCTGGAAGACCAAGGGGTTCTGGGAACAATACTCCTCGCCCCCCAGTCTATGCAGGCACACTGGCAGAGAGTCAAAGAACATCAGGGCCAGGAGAGAGTAAATAAAGCAACATAATGCTGCATCCTAAACCTTGGAGTAACCCTGATTTCCTTCCTTGCTGTGTTGAAGAAATGGGACAGATGCCAGTACAAATAGCAAAAGGGATTCAGTTTATGCCTGTCCAGTTTGAGGTTCTTTTATGAAGTTTCAGAGCAAGTACGTGCTTCTATGCTGGGAGTCCTATGATACTCCACAACTGTCATTAGCCTGTGATCAGTATAGAGACAAGGAAGGGGAAATGAACCAAGCAGTGTTGAAAATAACATAGAAAAAGATATTTATATCCCTGGTAGTTCCAGTGAAGATGAAAACACAGAAGAAGGACAACATCCTCATAGCAGACAAGCAAAATGGTGCCAAATGAAACATTTACCCCCAAGCAACAGAAGCAATGAAATACTAACTATATCAGCACTAGGAGTCCTCAATGTGAAAGCCCTCTTGCTTAAACAAAAACACTCCATGTACGCTTTTATATAATTCTGGCCACATTAGAGATTCAGAAAGATACCAGTGAAGGCCATAAAGGGTAATTGAAAGGCTTCTTTAGAATTCAGTCCACCTCACTTGTTTACACACTTTGTATCAACAATTCACACACATGCATTCATGCACACACGCACGTACAGTGAGGTGCTCTTATAAACAGAACTGTTTGGGCAATAAACTCAGCATTGGCAGATGATAAAATATCACACTGGAACTACCTGGCTTCCTCAGAATCTTCTCGCCAACGCTACAAAGTCCTTTATGTCAATAGACATTGTGCAAAATTTTACTGGTAAAACTTTGCATAGCACAAAGGAATTAAGGCTGCAACTCTGCACCCACTTGCTCAGGAGTAAGTTTCACTGCGTTTACAGGACTGACTTTTGTGTATGCATACATAGAAATTGGGCTGTTAGGAGTCAGACTTTGAACCATCTACACTCCTGTTTGCAGACTTTTTATTTTAATATATCCCCTTCTTCTGTCATCAAAATGCACGCTTTCCTTTATTCTTGATTCTTTCCAATCTTAGCTTCTGCTCCTTCCACCATTATCCCTAACCACTTCTAATATTTATGTGCTACTATTTACATTATTATACATCCATACCATTTTAGATTAAGGCTCCAACCTTGCATGTTTCCAGCCCCTCAGGCAGAATTCATGTGTTTTTTCGACAAATTGGCAAATCTATTATTCAGACAAATCTGTATGTTCTGTTTAGTCTGATATGTCACTCAACCAGAACAATATCTATACAAGAAACACATAATGATATGGCTAATTCTGAAAGTATCATTTGGTTCTAATAAAACCAAGGTGCAGCTGAGGGAAAAGAGCCGGTGTGGCATAGTGGTTTGGGAGTTGGACCAGGGCTCTGTAGAAAAGGGTTTGGCCATGGAATCCCACTGGGTGACTTTGGGCAAGTCATATTCTCTCTGCCTCTCTCTGGACAAATATTGCCAAGGAAATCCCATGTTAGGGTTGCCAATATTCAGAAATGACTTGAAGGCACACAACAGAAACACACGAAGGTACAACAATTAATCTTAGTGTAGTAGTCTCTCTTTCAGCACGCACACATGTTTTTAAGATGCAGTGACTGCCACACTCTCTGGGGTACACTTGGTCAAGGTGGTTCAAGAATCCTCAGCACAGATCACTAAAATAATTTTATTTTTATGAAAATATCACTACTAAAATGAAATTATGAGTGTGGCCTATTGAATAAAACACTGTATCAGATTACAAAATATTATTTTGATCCTATATAATACTGCAGTGTTCTGTTGTTTATGATTCTGTTCATATTCTGCCAATCAGTTTATTATCCTGGTTATCACTACTGCACAGTAGACACTATATAAACAAAGGAAGGCAGGGTTTTACTACTCCGCAACCCATTCCCACACTGGTAAGGTAGTTTGAGGCTCTGTGGCACATTAGCATCTAAGGTAATGTAGAAAACAGATGGTCAAAACAATGCTACATAAAAGAACACATTGTAAAAATAACATGAGGAGCTCACAGTCATTTTTTTGGTAGCATTCAAGTAAACATGACTAGGTCTCGAATCTCAGATCTGTATGTTGTCCTAAACTGTAAATATTGTGGCTGTGTCCCTAGCATATTTACCTGGAAGTAAGCTCAACTAAACACAGTCAAGACTGATTTCCAAGTAAACATGCACAGAATCAGGCTCAAAATCACCATTAATGTCCCCACAGAAAAATTATCCTTATTTCGAAAAGCTTTCCATGAGAATGAAGGATGAAAGTTACATAAAAAGGAGCATGGCACAGACAACCTGCAGAAGGCATTACGTATCCAGCTAGCAAGCTGGCTCTGCTCGATTTAAAGAGCCAGCTCCCACAATAGCATGTTGGGAACATCTATTAAAAGGCACAAGCCTCTAGATTATCAAAGACCAAGGGGAAGTGAGATTGCAAAGGAAAGGGAAATGAACTTTTAGCAGACATGCCAAGTAAAATATAGCTTATCACACTCAATGGGTGTATGAAGAACTTGGTTCATTCTCTCTTTATGGCCTAGCAAGCCCCCTTTTTTACTCCTGAAGACTGTACCTGTTAGCAGTGCCCGTACTGCTACCTCCACTGCTATGCTTCCTTGCTCGGCTCAGCCTCTGTGGTGGCTTTGGGTCCTGCAGTCCCAGGGTTGGCATGGAAGGGAAGGTCGAGGCATAACCATGTTCACACTCTGCAGAAATCATCAGTAAACGGGAAGAGAAAGATCAGTCAATAGAGAAGCAAACTGGAAGTCCCAAGGACACATAGGCCTGGGGAGTTCTGAAATACCCTCAAGGAGTTCCCAGGGCTTCCAATAACCAAGAGAATGGAAACAAGCGCTCAAGGCCTATAGGCAAGCTGCCGTCAGACGGGCATTCCCAGTAGTTTCAGGACAGGAGATGAAGACTTCCAATTTTATATCAATTTCTGCCAGATAAGAGGGCAGAATACTGGGAAGAGATTTCAACACACAGTAGGCATCTCTCATTCTCATTTATCTACAGCAGCTGTCCTGACCCCAGCACCTTCCACCTTTGTCGAGGACAGCCCCTACCCTTCCCACTCAGCAGGCCCAGCAGCTGTGGTCTGATACATCTGGGATGCACAAGGGGCGAGTGATCCCCAATATTTGATCTCCTTGCATCCACTTTCCTTTCTCTGCCCAACTTCTCCCCAAACACCCCCTCTTTTCCATAAAGCACATTTCACACACACACACACCGATTTCCACGGCGAGGGGGTCACTTGAGCCCTCAGTCCCTTCCGCATCCAGTTACCTCTCTCTCTGCGCTCCAGGTACTCAGCTGCCTCCAGAAGGCGCTGGATGTTGATCACCTCCACCCGCTCCATAGCCCTGGAGGTGGATGGGGCTCCCTGCTACCCCCGAGAGCAAGCAGGCTACCGCCCTCCTCCTGAAGGCTGGACAGGGCAGGATGTGTGCCTCTCCCTTCCGATCCTGGCCTCTTCCCAACAAGGGCAGGCACCCTACGGGAGACAGGTCCGCCACCTTCTCTCAGGGGGAGTGAAAGAGGAGGGGGTGAGCAAGAAACTAAGGGGCGCCTCTTCTGCTGGCTCCAGGAAGTTCATCAGCTAGGCAGAAAGGGATGGGGGGGCACCACCTAACTCCTGCAGCACTTTCTCCTGAACCCTACCCTCTTCCTACCACTCCAGCCTGACTCCAAATGACTTGCCTCTCTTCCTCATCTCCATGGGCTCACAAACCCCTTCGCCCAGGTTTTTGCTTTCTTCCAGTCCTTCCCTTCCTAAACCCCTCTAGATCTTCTTCCCCCACACCCTTTACACCCCAGTCCTCCACCTTTCCCCCCGCCTGTCCTTAATCTTGCACCCCCCTCCTTCCACTAACCCTGCATCCTCCTGCCCCCTCTCGCCCCCTTTCTCTCCTGACCCTACACCTTTCCTCTCCACTTCGATGCTGCCCTGGCATGCATGGTCCAAGCTCGCTTTCCCCGGGATCTGGCCGTTTTTTCCTCCGCCTCCTGCAGCAGCAGATCCTTTCGGTCCCTGCCTCCTTCACAGTTTGTTTACCTCTGCTTAGAAATCATGGGGAGGGGGGAGGGAACACACACGAGACTCGGCCCCGATGCCACTTGGGAAATGTAGTCCCCCCGCTTCCACTCCCCCTTTTTTTCCCCAGGGCCGCGCGCGTGCACAGAGAGAAAACAGCCGCCGTTGCATTGTGGGAAGCGGCCGGGCTTCCACTCTCCTGGGCTGGAGGGAGGGAGGGAGGGGAAAAAATGCTGCGGGAGCGAGGCGCTTATTTCGTGGGGAGGAGCGGGGTCATCGGTCGCCCCCAGGGCATAAACGTAGGGGAGGGAGCCCTTCCTCGTTCATACAGCAAAGTACGGGCCGTGAATGCGGATGCAGAGGGGGAAAAAACCCCACCAGGATTCTAGGATTTAACATACACCAAAGTTTGCCGGGCAGATAAACTTCCAAGGGGGCGCGGGCGGGGGGGGGCGGAGCTTGCATTTTAAGCATCAAGCCGCTAGTTTTGCAACACACAGGTAACACACACCTATTCATACGTAAGCCCCATTGATTGATTGATTTTTCTTTCTTTCTGTTTACGTACACAGATATTCAGACATAGAACAGTAACATGGCATAAGCAAAACTTTACATTGTACATTATACGATATACATATGAAGAAGTTCTCATCTCTCTCCCCTCCTCTGCTCTTTCCTCTTCTTTTTCGTCTTTTTTCCCTTTTTTTCCCCTTTTTCTTCGTTCTCTTTACTAGCTCGTTAGCAAGGTTTACACTCGTTAATTCGATCGGTATAAATAAACGTTCTTCTCTGCTCTTGCTTAATATATAGCCCCGCTGATTTCTGTGGCACATACCCTCAAGGCCCTTCCCTAAACAGCAAACCCCAGGATTCCATAGGATGTTGAAAGTGGAATAATAGCACTGTAACAGTCTAGTGTGGAAATGGTCTAAGAATGTGCACATACAGAATTGCCTTCCAAATACGGGGTGGGACGGAGGAGACAGAGAGGGATCTGTATCACAAAAGCATAGTGGTCATGGCCACGTTCAAAGACACATCCATGTTAGGCCATTTCCGCACTTGACTGTTATAGCGCTATTATTCCACTTTCAACATCCCATGGAATCCTGGGGTTTGCAGTTTCAGCAGGGGCTTGGAGGCTGTTTGTGTCAAAGGTGGTACAAAGCGCCTTTGTATACAAAATTATAGTTAATTGCATTCTTGTAATTTAAAAAAGAAAAAACTTAAAGCCAGAGATTAAAAGAAGCAAACAACTGGGGAGGAGGTAGTTGTTACAATTCTACTTAATGCCTGTTGAGTTCCACTGGATCTGTGTGAGAGTTAACTTCCAAAGAAGTCGTTTAGGATTAGAGTATATCAATATTGATGTTTTTGTGTGTGTGTGTGTGTGTGGCAGTGCTGTTAAAACCCAGTAGCAGTGGGACAGCTGGTCTGGATTGGGTGTTGTTAATCCATTTTAGTCAAGTGTGTTCAAATTGGCACTGCCAAATTTCAGCTTCTGGAGACTTATCATGGCAGGAATATCTTAGCCTAGAGCTGTCCACTTAGATGTCTCCATAGACATAGACTGACTGACTGCTTTGAGTTTTGTTGCTTCATGGTATCATCTAAAGTTTTACCAAGCACTTAATTTTTTACTGGGGATTAAAATTATTGGTGGCTAAGATTTCACAAGGGGCACCTGCAGGAGAGCAAGGGAGCCTCATAAGTGATGTGCCTCCTCCATCCACCCAGTTGCTGTACTTCCAGAGTCTGTACGTAAAGGAAAGAAACTTTTCAGATATTATAACTGCATCACCCACTGGAAATAAAATCAGGCTGCAACCTTCAGCATGTTTACCTTGAAAGCAAAAATCAATTGGACATACTTCAGAGAAAATATCTTTACTCTGAGAATATTAATGTGAAATGTAGTTACTTCTCAGAAATCCAACGTGTGGAACAAGGCCTGCCTCTAAAACACAACAAATACAAAAGTAACAACAGAACCGTACTTTTATTAGGATCACATGGTAAGCCACAAAGAAATTAGCAAACTCCTGAGTTTATCAAAACTTTTCAGCACGTTAAACAAAAAAAAAAACCCTCACGGAGTAGAGAGGAAAGCCAGGTGATACAAAGCCAAAGCCTCTAATGGCTAATAGCTAAAGCTAGACAGGAGATGTGCACCACAATCCTGTGCATCTTTACTCAGAAGCAAGCTCCATTATGTTCAAAGTAGGTTATTCCCAGGCGTGTGTGTGCCAGATTACATCCATAATTAAGTAATGACATGTTTGATTCTGCATCAAATGCTACAGAGAGAGAGGTATGAGTTTTCTTTTCCAAAATATACAAGCTATCAGTTATTCTGTTTTGCCTGTAGTCAAAATCAAGAGTAAAGAAAATGTTGATTTTCCTTATACTGACAAAGACTCATTTTAGGTGCCACATGGAATATAGGGTCAACAGGAGCCAAATTATGTAATGTTACTGGTTGAAAAGCATGCTGGTTCCTCCTAGGAAAGTTATGTCCTTAGGATGGAAACCATCAAATTCTAGAATCCTAGACAGATAAATTGGGCATTTATTTAGCTTTTCATCAGAATCTTCAGCAATATTTTCTTTTGCTCTTAACATGCAGAGTATCCACAAAAATGTGACTTACAGAAACCCAAACAGACAAACCTAGTTTGGGTGACTGTATTTTAGAAGCTGGAGGCCTGAAAGGAGGGAATTAGCTGTATTAGGGCTCCTTCTGCTATCAGGTGTGTATATATAAAGGGTGAAGGAAAAAAAGAGAGAGAGAGCATTGCTCCCAATAAGAATTCTGCCTCCAATGAAATTTTCCTTCAGTTCCCAAGTTTCTAGCATCAAAGCAACTTAAAATTTCTGTTGAACGTTCAGAAATACATCTTCGGTGTCAAAAGAAAAGGGACAGACAAAATTACCAAGGGAATGTGAACATAGTACTATAAATATAAGAGCCCTATGCTTGAACAGTTTTCACTGTCTAACTCTTTGCACTGATAGAAATTTGGAGACTAAAGGAAAATTTCATTTGATCAAACAGAATTCTTATTTGGGAGGCAATGCCCTCATCCCCCCCCCGCCGCATAGCTATACCCTATCAGATGTAGAAGGCCAGGTTATTTTGTTTTATGTGATTTTAATTTCCTTTTATATTGATAATGTAACACAGTAGTAGTTGTTGTGTGCCTTCAAGTCATTTTTGACTTATGGTGACCCTAAGGTGAACCTATCACAGGGTTTTCTAAGGCTGAGAGTATGTGACGCACCCAAAGTCACCCAATGGTTTCCATGGCTGAGCAGGGAACTGAACCCTCCAGGGTCATAGTCCAGTACTCAGACCATTGCACCACACTGGCTTTAATATTTGTGCCCATGGACTATAACTTTTTCTTTCCTTCCTGGAAACAGATTAGCAATCAATGGGTTGAGGACTGACAATGGTCACCACACCATCACTTCGAGTAGCACTGAACTATATCTTTTTCTGGATTTTCAAGAGCAGTGAGGTATATGTAAGCCCAGAAACTGAACTAAAGGCCTACGAACAGTACTAGTACTGAAGCTAACAATACTGAAACTAACTATTGGAACCTTGAGAGCTGGGAAGGCAGTTGAGAATCAAACATGAACCGCTGTAATATTGCTCAGATAAGACTTTTGAGGGAAAAGGTAACCATTGGAGCTGGCTCCTGAAAGTGCCAAAACCATGCACTGAATAGGATGTCTACATCTACACATGGATTGCAGCCACACAATCCCTTCTTAAACCCATTTTCACAGTAGAGGCTGTATGGTTGGAACCTACATCCCTTGAGGTCTGTGTGGACAGTGTAGGTCCAAATGTGTATTTGCACTCCAAGGCACAGAAGTCAAGCCCCCTTAGAGAAGAGCGCCATTCATCACGATCACCTCTATTATGCCTAAAAAATGTTCCCTGAACAGAGCTTCTGCCTGATCTCTTTTGAGGAAGAGCAGGGCTACAAGTGTAACAAATAAGTTGACATTTATAACCCTGTAATTCGGGCCTTAGGCGGCTGTTATTCACATTTATAGCTGTCACAGTTCCTGCATTGGCCAAAACACTATAGAAAATTTACTCTCTTGGTGAATAAGCAAAGAAAGCAAACTTCACTTAAATGATCTAATTGTAGTTGAGAAGTGTTGGCCTTTCTTTTCAGCTCTTCGGACACAGGCATAAGTGTGGCAACATCAGGGCCAGATTAGAAATGGCTCAGTTTGTACAATAGCTCCAGGCCCTCACAAATTGGGGGCCAAGTACTGAACAGCAAAGGCACAGCTTGCTTCCTTTTCTTATGTATCTGTTATCAATATTTTGTGTGTTGTATAAATAAGTGACTAAAAATGCAACTCTGTAAAGCTGCAGTGCTGAAAAGTGAGTTATAAATGAAGAAGTGTTTCCTTTCCAGGCAAATCCTATCATGTTGTGGTTATAAGATTACCAACAACAGTGCAATGGGTAACCAAAACCACATAATGTACCACTACATCCTATTCTAAGCAACCTCACTGTTCTCCAACATAAATTGAACTATAACTCCCAGTATCTTATGGCCAACATAGGATACTGGCCACAGAGTTGTAGTCCACATACATAAGTTTTCCAGGCTCTGTTTTTCAGGCCAAAAAATTCTTAGAAAGTTAAATAGTCACATATAGTAGTATCTTTTGGTGGATGTTCATGTTGTTTCTCATGGAATCCTAGGCACGTCCGTTCAAAAGTAAATCCTATTCAGTGAGGTTTAATACTCATTATACTTTAATTTTAAGGAAGGGGAGGAGATCAAGAAGATGAAAAATATAAAAAATGAGAATTTTAAATTCAAACAAGCTGGAAAATGTGGGCAAAATTTTACTGGCCTCAGTGACAGATTTAAAGCTACACTGTGGTATTTCCTAATGTTAACTAATAATTCTATAAACCCAGTAAAATTCTTCGGTAAATAATTTTCTTTCCTATTTGGCTCCTCATCTGAGCAATGAGACCATTTTATGAGAAACTGTTTCCCAAGAATTAAGGAAATCAGCGTTAACTAATTTACACACCAAACATGATATCCTAAACATTTAATGTTCCTTTGAGGCATGTATATCTTTTCGGTTTTGTTTGGAGGCATCTGAAGATTTCAGTTCTGAGAGCCAAAGAATCTTTCTCTCTAACAGTGAACCATGGCAGTGCAACTGCTTCTGTTTTCTACCAACCAAAGAACCTGTGCAGACTGTTCCATTTACTAAATGGATTTTATAATGCAAAAACAGAGAACCAGCCATTGGTTTTTTTTTCACCTTCAGCTCAGCAGTTGTAGGGATGATCCTCAGATAGGGCAACCTGGAACCACCAGAGCACCCAACAATGCTGCTACTCCCTCCCACTTCCCATCTGAAAATTGTGACTGTACAGAACTCATGACTTCAGCACACTCAGCCTCTTTGCCTTTCTCTTCATCAACCCTTCCCACAGGTTTTTGGTTTGATTTGGTTGGGGTTTTTTTGTTTGTTTGTTTTGGTGGGGGGCAACATCTCGGAGGAAGAGATATGAAGATCTTGAAAACTTGTACATTTTTGTGACCTTTACTTTGGTCTAATAAAATTATTGTCCTAACAGGGATTTTTGGAACATAGCAATAGAGGGTTTCCATTTCCATTAAGCCAATCCTGTGGTTATCCAGATGTTGTTAGACTACAAGTTCCAGTAGCTCTTGCCAGCACAGCCAGTGCTGAGGGATGCTGGGAGCTATAGTCCAACAGCATTTGGAAGACTGCATCTTTCTAGCCCCTGCTTTAAAACAATACGTTTTTCATTGACTTCCTTGATAAGTCTATGGGCCATTTCCACACTGCACTGTTATAGTGCTATTACTCCACTTTCAACATCCTATGGAATCCCGCAGTTTAGGGAAGAGCATTTTAGAAGTTTCAGCCACAGAGCTCTTTGGCCTCAGTAAACTACAAACCCCAGAATTCCACAGGATGTTGCAAGTGGAATAATAGCACTACAACAATGTAGTGAAGAAATGGCCACAGTCTTTCACAGTGAGAACTCTCTAATATCACAAGAGGAGCACCTAAATGTGACAACTGAAATCCTCAACTACAACATCGGATTTGAGGACACTAAAGAAGAACACATTGATCCAAGCAGGAAAAAAGAAGAGGGTGTTATGGGCAGCAATGTTGTGCCAAGTTCCGTTTTGGATTTAAACCCATGAGGTTCTGTATATCCTTGGGAATCTGAGAGACCAATGGGCTGTGTTCTCCTATTGACCTTTAAGTAAGGAATTGTTTATACTTTATTAAATGGCAATTCAGTGCCAAGTCCTCTTTTATCTTTAACAGTGTCTGGAATCCAAGAAGGCACCTATATGACATACTATTCATAGGCAAAAGCCCAGCTTACCAAACAGAATAACTTGGGCCTCACTTGAACGAAGAAGGAGTGCTCTTGATGAGGAAGTCCAAGAAACACTTTGGACAAAAGGGTGTCCTCAGCTCAAGAAAGGAAAATAAGCTATGTTGGGATTTTGATGTACTATTCTAAAATCAAACCTCGTGAAAATGTGTCACAACAGTCATGTTTATAAATTGGCTAGGTGTTAATACCAATATTTTATGCAATTTGATTATGCCATTTTTAAACAAAGGAGGATCTTTTCACCTGAAAGAGAAATTGGCAGTAAAGGAAAACGTCAGTAAAATGAGTTTAATTTTAGAAAACTCTAACAGCTGAATTTTGCTATGATGAAAACTGTGAAAACCTCCCATTAATTGTAGTTATTTCATCTCTGACCTCTGTTGGCTGGGGGTTGAAAATCGAGGGGCTGCTGCTGATCATCATCATCATATTTATTTATATGCTACTTTTTGCCAACATTGGGCCTCAAAGCCCAAAGTGTAAACCTAGATGGCTATAATAGCTGGAGATCTTAATGACCATGCACATGGCTATGTATTACATCTTTCAGAGGCAAGCCCAGAAGGCCTCAGGCCATGGTACACGAAAGGAATGCATATTGCCTGGGGCAGATGTTAGGAGGAGCAGTTGGGATCTGTATCATGTCAGAGGCCTGTAAGGTTGTTAGGGTTGGCAGCATGAAAACTAGAATAGATTCCTCTATTTTCAGTGAATCTGTAGAAGAGTGGAATTCAACAGTTGCTGCTTGTTACCTGGTTGTATGACAAGTAGCACTTGTCGAAATTCTCTCTTCTATGCAAATATTAAAAGTACTAGAGCCTTTTCCAGTTTTCAGTCCAGCAACCCTAAGAAACTTTTTGCAATTGTGTTTCTTTAAAATCAGATGTTGCTCTATTTTTATTTAAATCTTGAATATTTAAATAAAGAATGTGAATTGAAAACACTGATATGCAGTGCTGCTACATGTATATTCCATATATGTGCAGGGCTGGCCATACCATTAGGCAGAATGAGGTCTTTGACTCAGGCAGCAAATAGAGGTACTAAAGCACTGAAGAAGAAGAAAAAACTTTGTGCAACCACTAGTCTACCTTGCCTCAGAAGTGAGAGAATCCACTGTTACTAATGATAGTGTAAGATTATTTCGGCCATAGCGTGCATGGTGCTATGTCTTGGTTTAGCTGCTCCATGAAAATGGAAAAATGCTAATCATACATTTTAACACAAAGGAGAGTAAAGTGCTTCCCCCAGAGATAGATTTTGTGCCCACAAATGCCCTTTAAAGGGTGTGGGAGCATTTCCACCATGTTTTAGGCATGCCAGCCTGTTTTCAGGCCCAGGAGAAACCTTTTTCTGAAACAAGAAACATGTTAAAACAAGGAGGTATTTTTTTTTAAATTTGTGGGTGGGGGAGGCCTTTCAACAAGAGCCAGCATGATGTTGTGATTTCAGGGTTTGAACCCTCACTTGGCTGTGGAAACTCACTGGGTGACCTCAAGCAAATCACATTCGCTCAGCTCAGAGGCAGGCAAGGGCAAACCCCCTATGAACAAATCCTGTCAAGAAAACTACATGGTAGGCTCACCCTAGGGTCTCCCCAAGTCAGAAGTGACATGACACACAGAGCGACAGCAGCAGCAGTAGCAGTGCCACCAACAACATGGCCCTCCAAGGTCCCCTGCATGGCTAATGCAACCTGCTAGCCTCCCACAGTCACCCTTCCCTGGCTGAATGTAAACTGCTTCAGTTGCCTGGTGCACCCTTGTCCTTATCCCCCTCTTCTCTGTTTCAGATGTTCAGGCAATGAGTGCTGCCAAAATTGGACAACTTTTGGGGGAGGAGTCATTTGCACCCGTTCTTAATCATCCTGTGAACAACCTTGAGTCCCACTTTTAGGAGAAAAGTGGATATAAGTAAAACTCATACAGCAGAGGAAGGCATTACCAGGGAGAAGAGAAATTCAAGCTTTGCAGAAGTACCAATAAACAAACAAACAAACAAACAGCTTTATGACAGAGAAACTCAAACAGTCTAACGAAAACTAAACATGCTTGAGGAGCACAGAACACTGACTGAATAGTGAAAATAAAACGGACTATGGTGCTTAGACGGAACCCTGAGGAAAAGCATAGAAGATGACAACATTGCTACAGATGTGATTGGTTTTTGTCCTAAAATTCAGAGTAGTAGAACAAAAATCTTTTTTTTTTTAATTTTGGAAGACTAACAGAGAAGAGAGATGTTGTATTTGTGTGGACAGACCCATATTTCAAGTCCAAAGGTGGCTAAGTATTTACTGAATAACTTTGGACAAATTCTTACCATTCATTCTTTGCTGTCTTTAAAACAGTGCACTGCAAAGAACTGATATATTTTGTAATAAAGACCTGTATACATTTTCTGTACTACTTCTCTCCTCCACATTGATCCTCTGAACATGGAGAGCAATGCTGAGAAAACAGAATTTTTTTTATATCACATATAGGAAGCAGCTTTCCAAAAGGTATACCACACTCCCCCCACAACACACTCCCTACTCTGTGGGTCATACATTCTGTCTACTTTCTTCAATCTCTTGCTGCTGGAAATACAATACTCATATTTGAAACAAGAAGATAGATTGTTACCCAGAGGCATATGCTACTTCATTTGGCATATTTTCATTTGACTGTACTGGGGTGTTCTAATAATGGCATCTACCATTGCGCACCCTCCCAAATTTCATAAATAAAAATCTGGGTATGTGTGGCCAAGCAACATCAGACTGTGGTCAGAATGGCAAAAGTTAGGAAAAGGTAGTTAGTATATTGCTTCGTTGATGGTAGAAGCCACATACTTTGGCAGATGACCACAATGGCCAGGGCCTTTTCGGTGGTGTCATTCTGTGGTGTGTCCTTGCCTTGCCTTGCCTTTCTTCTGCCAAATGAAAACATTTTTATTTCCCAGGTTTGCTGATCTTAAAAATTATTTTAACACGCTCCTATTCACATTTACTCAGAAATGGACTCCAGTGTGTCTTCCAACAAGAGCTTTAGTAGTTTATAGATCCTTCCAGTGTTTTTGGAGCTTTGGTGCTGCTATCAGTTTTGCTGTATTGATCAATACTTGCTGGTTTTACATAAAGGTAGACTGTATGGATTTATTTTTGTATTTAGTTGTTCTATTGTTCAGTGTCAGTTACCCAGAGGATTTTTGTTATTGGGCAGCAGTTAAATGTCATAAAAATAAAGAAGGAAATACACCATCATCTCACTGTCGTTTCTGTCCGGGCTCCAGCAGTCAGTAGTTTCTAATTACCTTGATCATCTGAGGTGATGGACTTTTGGGGTTTCTCTGCTGGGTCAAAGAGGGGAAAGAAACGAAGTTGCTTGCAACAAGCTGACTTTGGGAATATTCTGGAGCAACCATTGTTTGAAGGTAAAAGAAATGTTGTGTTATAATGAGTCATCCATGGAGATTTTTCTGGAGAAATCATGAATAGAAGTTCTTCAGAATCCAATATCCTGGTCAAAGATCCTTCCTGAAAAACTCACATTATGGATGACCAGTACCAGTTTTATTTAGTTTTGTTTTTTCATATACATCCGGCTTCTTTTACCAAACACTTTCCATAGGGAAACTCTTGTTAATAGGTGCTTCCCAGGTGAGAAACAAGCAGTCACCACTTATTGTTCCTCTGGTACATTAATCCTTGTAAACTGTTCAGACATCATCTTAACCTGGGAGGAACATCGTGGTGGTTTTCTCTTAGGGCCCTTCACCTACACATATCATTCCTCAGCAGTATCTAGGATTGTGCCTTGGAATCTGCTGGGATCATCCTGAGAGGGAGAAGCCATTACACTTTTTAACCTGTCTATTCTCAATTACTTGAACAAGCAGAAATGGAAAATATGATGGAAGTTTAATTTTAAAAACCTTCAAGTAGTTGCTGCTAGTGATTCCCACAAGTACGAGGCTCTCAAAAATGCTCCTGGGGGCATGTCAAAAAGCCAAGCAGTTAGAAGAACGGTTAGCACCTTTGCAGGCAGGCATCAGGTTTATTCCATGTTAGTTATCAATGATGCAAGTTAAAGATGACATCTGGATTCTGGAGGCACAATAATTTCGTCCCTCCCTGCTCCGCCTGTCCTTCTTGCTCTGCATCAGGCACATTCCTGTTGTCTTTCACTCCAAAGCCCTTCATTTATCTGCCTTCTTAATCAGGTTTCCCAACTCCGGATGTTGTTCAGGAAAGCAAGTCTACTCTCATCTTCACCCAAATTGTACAAGGCTTATATATCATGAGATTTAAAATAATACATTTTAGATTGCTTTTATTGCCATCTAGTTTCTGAGCCTTTAGGCTATACTGAGATCAGACTTTTTCCATCATCATCATCATCATCATCGACATAGAAAAGAAAGGAAGGAACAAGCTAAGTGATATTCTCAAGATTTTAGCACTTATGTGTTAAGGAAACAGGAGAATGAACTACTGCAGTCTTCTGGGCTACCTTGTTTGAACATTTGTACTTGCCAGAGCCTAAATATAAACCAGGTATCACTAATGAGAAATTAATACTTTTCCTGATGCATTACTGACACTGATGTAGCTTCTTACTATTCAGGTAAATATTAAAATTGATGGAGTCAAATGAATGTGTATTTCTTTCTTGTTCATCAGAGAAAGATGTGGAAAGGAAATATATGACTTACCGTATCTATCCTTTTCCATCAGCAGAAAAAGAACAAGTAATGTCAGCCTTGATTGCTACCTTTGTGATCCCAACCAAAAAATCTTTTGCAATTCCTTCTGGACAATCTATTAACTAAAGCAAAAAGCTTCTGCTTCAGGAATATAAACAATGCTATTCTATATGTAGCCCCTGAGCTGCACAAAAATGGCTAACAGACCATGACAAACCACTGAAGACCACTGAATCTTAACCTTATTTCCCAGGTCCCTTCCTATTTTTTTCCTTATTTCAATCTTATAGCAAGTTAATCTCAAAATAGTTACATTTTGGTCAATACAGTGCACTTCAATGGAAAAAAAACAGCTGTTGGAGTTTTTGTAATGACTTTGAGATGTCACCTTCAGAATGGCACTGACTAAATACTCATCCTAAAAGGGCTTTTAAAAATAATTCTTTCCTCAGCGCTTCTTGGGAGCTACATTTGTGGTGGACCTCCACAAGGAGTAAATATGGACAGCTAAATAATCACATAGTAATCTGTCCCTTTTCTTAAATATGTGCTGAAGTACAGAAACACAGAGGAACACAACTGATTTTATGGTCTGTTCTTCCTCCATCTATAGTGAAAGGATGAAGGATGCTTCTAGATTAGGCTATGATTTGTTCACTCACTTTTAAGCAAATGTCCAGACAACATGAGCATCTAGTCATTATCACCTTGTTTTATCCCCAGGGTTCTTCTACCTTCTTTCTAGCAAATGGAAGAATAATCCAATATTTCCAGCTATAGATGCCTTTAACCCTACTTTTCAATGTTTCTAAAAATGTGATGCCTTGATGTGGGAAACGATATATCCAGCAAGTAAAACTATCACACAACTCAGTACATATTTATTAAAACTCTATGCTGAATGTCATCGATTTTTATTTTTAAACTGTTTTTTTTTAATTACTGTAACATTAAAACATTTTCCTAGGTATATTTTTTTTTTAGTGAAAGAGAAGTATAATGCATAACACCATGATGTTTTATGCAGTGTCTATCTGTCCTATCTAATCTATCTTCAAGTCAGTATCATGAATTGTGATTCTAAAACTGTGGTAACCTGAGTAAGTTTTTTTAAAAAATTGTTTGTAGAAGTTAATGTTACTGAATGGTGGCAAGATAGCCCTGTAACATACAAAAATTAATATGGTACTACTGTGCTATATGTGCTTCATGTTGAAACATTTCTACTTGGGAAAGCATTGTTAATTAGAAGATAAATTAAAATATAAAGAGGTTTATAAAATGACACCCACCACAACTGTTGTAGTGAATGTATACTGAGATTCAACTTGTCCGCCAGCAGCATCTAAATCATGCCCACTGAACATGGGCAAGATGTATATGGTTTAAAAATGGAATTGTCTTGAAAATCTAAAGAGTCAGTTACAATTCCAGTTGTAGCTTAACAGCAGAAGAGCAATGTTTGAGTAAAACTGGTAGTACACATCTGAAACAGCCGGAGTTTGCTAGCCTTTGAATTCTTCTGTTGTACTGTTACAGTTATTTATCTTGTGGAGTTATCTATTGTGTGATGATTTAGATTATCCACTTATACTTTTTTATGTATGTGGTCAGTTTTTAAAAAATCACAGTTGGTGACTCTGCATAGACATATGGGCTTAGACAGGCATTTTCAGAAGGGGAGGGGCTTTTGCTATTATTAGCAGGAGATTGCAGCCACAGCTTTTGATACATAGCATTTTTTACTTTGTATTTCTAACTCTTATTATAGCCTGTGATTAAGAAGTATGGAAAACATGCACATGTGTGCATATATGCATACATTTTAATCTAGCCAAAAACAAAATTAAGGCCAAAACCAAACAATATACCAAACAATATACCTTGTAATCAAGATCAGAGCTACAACTAGCCTCCTTGTATAGGACAGAAACATAATACCAGTGGGATGGCAATGAAAAGCCTTCTCTGAGGTACCAGATCTTCAGCGACGGTTTAAAAAACACTCTTAACTAAGTGCAAATACTTGAATCTGTCCAAATGCAGAAATTTTGGAACAGAAATTCTAAACCAAAGGTCTGAAATACCATGCTGAAAAATCAGAGAAGACAAGCTATTCTGGGACAACTCTGGCTATGAGACACTCTAAAGTGGAGGAATACATTCTTCATTCAGTGTCATTTTCTGTCATGGATCACTGATACAAACAATAAAATTACCACATGGTAAATGTGATGAAAATTTACCACTTGACAAGGCCGCTAGTGTTTGTCAAACATCAGAATGTATGGTGTAGGGAGAAGAACCACATCTCACTTTTTCAAAACAGATAATTAAGAAAAACCTTGATAATTTGGTTAGTGTTTTTTTTTTTCCTCCACTGGGCCAAGATGTCAGTAACGTTAGAAGGACCTAGGTTGTTGCGGGTTTCCCGGATTTTGAGGCCATGTTCTATTAGTATTTTCTCCTGACATTTTGCCTGCATCTGTGGCATCTTCAGAGGATGGCATCTTTCTCTGAAGATGCCAGCCACAGATGCAGGTGAAACGTCAGGAGAAAATACTAATAGAACACGGCCTCAAAACCCGGGAAACCCACAACAACCTATGGATTCTGGCTGTGAAAGCCTTTGACTTTACGTTAGGACACTTAGGCCATTTCTACACTAGATTGTTATAGTGCTACTATTCCACTTTCAACATTTTATGGAATCCTGGGGTTTGCTGTTTAGGGAGGGGCCTCTGAGGCTATAACAGTCTAGTGCAGAAATGGTATTACTGTAATCTGATCCATCGTGGGATGTAACTGTGCGTACCCCAGTGTACCTCACGGTCCTGGAGAAATTGTACACAATTAAGCCAAAACATGTGAAAGACAGGGTTCAGATACAGTTACCACATCAACTGCCACCAGGTGAGAGCATGCAACTATATGGAGTAATTCTTAGTCCACGTGTATGAAATGGAGTGAAAAAGGGCTCTTTTTAAAGATTGGATCCTACTCATAAGTAGATATCTAGGCTTGAACTGTAAGATTTGTGATTTTAATCCCTGATCCCTTGCCTCCACCTTCTCATCCTGTGGCTTTTATTTGAATGGTACCATTTGTTTGGTTTCATTCTGTACAAAAGCCTTCATGGCTTCTTGTTGTTATGTTTCCAACTTATGGCAACCCTAAGGCCTATCACGGGCTCTTCTGTGGCTGGGAGTGTGTGATGTGCCCAAGGTCACCCAGTGGGTTTCCATGGCCAAGTGGGAAACTGAACCCTGGTCTCCAGGGGTCATTGTCCAATGCTCAAACCTCTGCACTATACGGGTTCTTGTATGTTTCTCTTATGTGTATCACTGGTTATAAAGATGCCCTTAAAAGGAACTGTGTGTCTCTTAATCTGTAGATTATAAGGCTTTCTGGCTTGCATTTAGGGGGCATAGAAGCTCCCTCACCTTTTATTATGTAGGAGAGCAATCTGTACTCCTGATGCAGAAATTATAAGCCAAGCGTACTGCATCTCTGGGCTGGTGGAGGTGTAAGAGATTCAGAAGGCATGGCAAACTGACTTGGCCCCATTTTTAATCATTAATTTTAGGAATTTTAGACTTCCTAAAACTCAAAGATTAGCTTTGGTGGATCACTGTACCATTGTAATATTTCTCACCTTGCGGGGAGGAGGGAGTATGATATTGCTATGATTCCAACCATAATCTCCCAAGGGGTCAAAAAGACCTTACTGATGAACTGGTAAACTAACTTGCAAAGAATTTAGGTAATAAATTATTTTTGAAGATAGTATTTAAAAAAAAATATCCTGACTGAACCATTGCTCACTAATAATCATAAGACTGTAATCTTATATGTTTCTTTTTGCAGCCAATAAGACTGAAGCCTTCTTTAGTCATTGCTTTTTCTTTGTCTGAGACAGATACTCTTCCCTCCACAGCTCGGCTGCTTTGTGTTGCTTCCATTTTGCTCTGCAACAGCACAAGAACTTACACATGGTGAAGTTAACAATGAATTAAACTGTGCTGCAACTGGGGATCCCTTTCAAAAGAAAACAAAATGCGCCAGGCCTGCAATAGATAAAAAATATACCCAAGGATTTAATATTAAACTGGATGCACAATGTATTTACGTAGTTATGACTATGGCTATTATTGATCATTATGCCAGAGTGCTGGGCTTTATAAAATTAATGCAAATATTGCCCTCAAGCACTTGCCTGCTGTATAATGGCACTGACATATGGTGTATGGGAATCAGAAAATGAAAGATGTCCCTCAGCAATCCTGTTCCAGCCTGAATGATGAACAGGCACCAGAAAACTGAAACTGATAAATATTTAAGCCATGTTATGATTTTAATGGGTGCAATGTGTAATTTTTTAAAAAGATAAAAACTGTTTTTTAAAACCAAAGGCTTCAAAGGCAAACAGCAGCAGAATGGCAACAATGCTCATGCTGGTGTTACATCAAGATTGCTCTCTTTCTTTCTTTCTTTGATTTCTATTTGCCTTTCTTCGCAAAATAAAATGGTACACGTTGTTTTCTTCAACTCATTTGCTGCCAGGAATTCCTACCAGACTGGAACGGCTGGCGCTCCACGTAGATAGATTCTTCCAAACAAACAAACAAAGCAGCAAATGTTTTTTTGCAAGGTGGGTCATCTCACCGACATTAAACAAAAAGAATTAGACGAAAGAAACTGCGGTCTCCCCTTCCAAACTCCCATTCGTCTCGCATAGGCGGCTTTACCGTGCGCCGCGTAAGAAAGCGGCTCCGGAAATCTGGGCATTTCCGCACGAGAGTGTTGTAGCGCTATGATTCCACTTTCAACATCCTTTGGAATCCTGGGGCTTGCAGTTTAGGGAGGGGCCGGCCGGTCCCTCCCGAAACTGCAAACCCCAGGATTCCAAAGGATGTTGAAAGTGGAATCACAGCGCTACAACACTCTCGTGCGGACCGGGAGCTAGTAAACAAGGGGCGCCTCGGAATCGGAGCGGCCCCTCGGCACCGAGATTTACGGTAATGCACTCGATTCCTGAGTCTTTGAGGTTCCAGTAAATTAGAAGCAAAGAAAAGTGCGACAGGAGACTGCCAACATCCTGGAAACTTTAATCTTTATAGAGCCATATTCGTTTCTGATATGGTGAAGGACATAAATCCTGCTGAAGCTAAAGTAAACACCGGGGGGGGGGAGGACCTTCGTTTCCTCCAACATAAATAAACTTTTACTGCTCCATAAAGTCTCTTGCTTTTAGGATATAAATGGGGGGAGTGGGCTGCGTGCAAGCGTGCTTAAGCCAAAAACACAACGCATATTTTCCGCATACAGGCTGAGCCTCCCCAGGTTTAAGGGAAAGGAATCCACCGAAGTGCGTGGGGAGAAATCATCGTTTGCTTTGCAGCCTGGGAGGAATTTACAAGGAGATCTGGCACTGCACAAACAAGAAAGGGCTGCCCGCCGAGGCACCCGTTCATGCCCTCACTGTGATGGCAAGCCTTGAACCTGGCGGAAAGCGGCGCGCGCCCCCGCGCCGGAGAACCGGGGCCCTGTCCCTTTAAGCCGAGACTATGACATCATCTGACCACAACTCCCAAGAAGGACACTCGCTGGCTGGCAAGCCCCGCCCCTTGATCTCCAGGCTCAGCAACGCGTGACATCATAGGGATGAGGGAGCGTCCCATTGGCGGAGAGGCCGAGGGTAGCCACGCCCCCCGAGTTAGGCCTGGACCAATCGAAGGCGAAGAGTTTGTCTCCATGTGGAAACCATGTGGTTCTCCCAAGGAGGCGGAGCCCAAGTTGATTATACTGTAACCCAGCCAGGCGGATCAGAGTGCACCCGAGGCGGCGGGAGGGCGAGCCGGGGCCTCGGTGGAGCTTTGAGGAAGAGCAGCAGAGCGGGGGGCTGGGGCGGGGGCGGGGCTGGACGCTGCCCGAACGCGCCTCGTCCTTTGTTTACGTTTTTAAGAGTTGTGCAAAGCTGTATTGCGGAGTCACGCGAAACAGAAAAGTTTTCGGGAAGCCGCTCTGTGTGTGACGCGACAGAGCCGTGGTTGCAAAAGAAAAAACGGAGAAGAAAAGATGCACTGAGTGATTAAAAGAGAGTCAGAAAGAGAAACCACGGTCCTCCAGTTTTCTGTTTGCAAAAGGAGTCCAACATCAAAACTAGGAAAGAGGTCTGTTCTCCTCCCAAGGAGGAGACAGACCATTTCCGCACTAGACTGTTATAGCGCTATGATTCCACTTTCAACATGCTATGGAATCCTGGGGTTTGCAGTTTAGGGAGGGGCTAAACTGCAAACCCCAGGATTCCATAGCATGTTGAAAGTGGAATCATAGCGCTATAACAGTCTAGTGCGGAAATGGCCCGAGAAACAAACCCCGGTTCCCACGAGCGAACCGTGGCAATGGCAAACCAGCAACTCCGCCGTCCCACAGGCTTCAAAATGGGGCTGCGGAGACTGCGGGGTGACTCCACCGAGGCGTTATTAATATTGGCCCTGCTAAGGCTTGTTTTTTATCCCCATGTTAGCCAAATGGCTTGGAGAGCGTCCAAAAAAAAAAATACTGGCTGATCAGAACGGTCGGATTAATAATAGGGCTGCTGTTTACATCGGCATCCAGATTTCTGGCTAGGCCTTTCTGCGGGAGACCCCTGGGGGATTCAGGAGAGATTGGGCTGGGGGGGAGGGTCCCCTCCTAAGGCTTATTCCTTGCTAATTCAAAGGGGACATCCAAATATACCATTACACTGACAGCGGCATTTGACAACAAGCAATCGCTGATCAGCTCAGCCGCTGTCAGCCTCCCGACCCGGGCAAGATTGCTGGGTTTCCTCCTGAAAAGTACCTCGCAGGTTGGATAATGCGAAGGTTTGTGGGTTCACTTTGGCTTTGGGGGGGGGTGAGAGGGTGGTGGGGGGCCAATCTGAATTTCTCTTTTTTTAAAATAGTAAAGAGGTAGTGGGAGAACCTCTTTAAAGGTGGAGAAAGAAGAATCGACAAAAGCGTTCAAAGAACTCACAGGTTCCAATATTCTCTTGACGGAAATGGGTCTGCCTTTCTCCCCCCCCCCCCGCCATGAGCTCGGGGAGAAGGAGAGAGGAAACCAGGCAAGGCTGACCCAGTTACATATATCTCCACACCATCACCTGCCTGAATGAAATGAGGTGACCAGTATAACCTGATTATAGTCCTACTCTGGTCAAGTCGCTTAGAGGGAGAAGGAGAGGCGACGCCAGCGACGACAACAACAACTCGCCTCGCCTCGCCTTCCCTTCCCCCTCCCTGGGCTACCTGGCTACTTAAGATCTTTGCCTACGTGACTTCCCCTGGGAGGTGGGGGGGGGATCGGGAAGGGGCAATAAAGCTGTACTCTGCTAACTTGGCCCCCCCGCCCCAAGGAAAGGCGGGTGCGTGATGGGGGAGAGGGGAGCGCTGAGCGAAGGTGCACCTCCACAAAGTCTGGCTGGGGCGACCGAAGGAAGAACTAGCTTGACAAGGAAGCCAGTCCGTCGCCTGCTAAAAATATTCCCATTGATGACAGCCAGGCCTTTCTTGCCCACGACAAAACTCGCGTCGAGGAGGATCGGGGCGGGGGGGGGAGATAAGACAAGAAGAGACGGAAGGTTTAATGAAGTCTTCGCCCTACACTACCCCATCCTCCCGGAAACAATACCCAGAGCCACTTCTCTATATAAGAAGGAAAGAAAGAAAGAGAAAGAAAAGCCAACGCGAGCAAGAGAAGGCGATCAACAAAGGCGAAGCGAGTTTAACTGCAATGGAAATTTACACTGGGGGATGGGGGGGGCGCGATAGAAGCCGGAGCCCTGTTTCCTGCAAGCCCCCGCTTTTCTTTTTTTCTTTAATCCCATAAGCCAAAACACTGCGAGTTTGAAAAGCATACAAACAATCAAAGACGAGGGAAGTTAGATCTTAAAAAAATATTAACGATAAAAAAATAAAATAAAAGACCACTGCAGGGGCGGACAAGATGCCTCGCTTTCTTTTCTTTTTCCTTCCCACCTCCTCCTGACCTTCGTGGTTATTAAGCGAGCTCCACGACTGCTGATGAAAATTATGCCCGGCTTGTTATTGTTCTCGGAGTCTGCTCGAAAGACGCTGCGAACGAGCCATTCTCGGTGGATTATTCTTTTTTTTTCTTTTTTTGCTGACGGCAACACCAGCCAAAAAAGGGAGAAGGGGGTGTTCGGGCAAGATTTCCACAAAGAGGGAGGGGGGCATCAGATCGGTGTACGTATATATCTATTCTCTCCTCCCCCCCCCCGCTTTTGTTCCTTTCACTTATTATTCGGTTGGATTTTCTGTTGGGGAGGGGGAGAGAATCGCTTTCTCCCAAGCTTGGTGGGGGGCGAAGAGGCAAGAGTTGAAAAATATAAACAAGCCTATTTTCCCCCTCCCTTCTCCCTCCTCCTTTCGAGAAATATTCGAAGTATTTTCGATTTCCCTTTCGAAGCAGGCATAAAGTTTGTTTTTGCATGATCTCTCCAGCCCCCCCCCGCACGATCTCCTAGTTTGGTCAGTTTTCTTTCCCTGCCCCCCCCCGCTTTTCTCTCCTCCCCCTCTCCGGCTGCTTTTGACACATTAAGTGCCTTTTAGAGGGACCCGGGATTTCGAGAGAAAACATGTCATAAAAAGGCATCTAATAACATGAAGACATTGTTCTGGGTGACTTTCGAAAGAGCACGGTTGCGAAGGGGGGGGTGTTTTTGTTTCCAAGACAGCTTTACCAAAAGGCAATGTTTTCCTAAATGGCTCATTTTTTCCCCTTACTGCGATCTCTTGGTTCATTTTTTTTTTTAAAGATATTTTCCCCCTTTCCGCTGGACCTGGTCGTAAGGCTGAAACTAACCAACAGTTTAGTCTGATCTGGCAGCCAACTCGGCTCGATCTGTCTTGTTGCATCTTCATAAACATTTTCTTCATTTGCTGTTGTCATCGCACATGCCTGGCTCTTGATATATTTATGTTTATTTATTTTCCTCCTCTCTCTCTCTCTCTCTCTTTTATTTTTTAAGGAGCAGCAGAAGAAGGAGCCAAACAAAACCAAAACTCCACTTACTTTTGTTTTCCTTCTCGATTTGCTCCAGGTAGCTGGCTGCTTCCAGCAAAATCTGCACATTCTGTAGGAAAGTGTTGATCTTCTCCATGGAGTCCTCGCTGCTGGTGTTGAAAATGTCACTGAACGGGCACCTGGACATATTATCTGCCACTGGCAGTTGCTGGTGCTGCCCTAGAGCAGGCTCCCCAGCATCATCCTCGCATTTGAATTCCTTCCTCGGCCTGCCACGTTTCCCCATTGCTTCTGCAAATGGAAACTTTGAAATTTTTAAAGCCCTTTTGGCCGACTTTCCTCCTCTTGTTGCAGTTTGTATGTGTGTGCGTGTGTGTGTGTGTGTGTGTATGTCTAGGAGAGATTGAATGAATCAAGGGACCTCTTGATTCAAAGACTCCCGGCAGGTCCTAGTGCGAGTGGATTTCCTCGTGTTTGTGTGTGTGTGTGTGTGTGTGTTTGAAAAGTGGCATAGAATTGAGAGACTCCATTCCTTTTGTCCTTTACTTTCTCTTTCGCCCCCCCTTGTTTTGCACTTTCTTTTTCTATAGACAAAGGCCATTTCCGCACTAGACTGTTATAGGGCTGTTATTCCACTTGCAATATCCTATGGAATCTTAGGGTTTGAAACCCCAGGATTCTATAGGATGTTGCAAGTGGAATAATGGTGCTATAACAGTCTAGTGTGGAAATGGCCTAAGGAGATATTGTATCATTTCCAAAGGCTACTCATTCTATTTTTTTTTAAAAATTAATGTATATGCGCTATACTTCAGAACCCATGTATATGCAATTAAGCTGCTACCCTATTGCTTCTTTTTCAGCCCAAATTCTAAATATAGCAGCCAGATTTTATACAGTTGACTGAATTCTCTGATAAAGGCTACCCATTAACTTTTAAAACAATATTTTAAAAGTCTCACTCATACACACTCGTACACAAAAACAAGCCTGACTGTGTTCCTCCATACACCAGCCTTCTAAGAGTGTCTAAGTTGTGCCTTGGGAAGAGATGGGTAAGAAATAAACTCTTGTTGCTGTTGTTATTTCATAGGAGCCTGTCTGTAAGGCACCTCAACTCTTTTTAAAAGGAAAATAAAGCTTTCAGGAAATAGAATAAATAGGACAATGATCAAGAAATAGAACAAAATGAATAACACATAGAAACACCAAGAACATCTGTATCTTTCTATCTGGTTGCGCATAGTAAAATACACATGGTCATTCCAGACTTCAGACTTTATACTGTGAGGAAGTGCTTGAGGCACGAAGAAAGACAGAGCACAATCTTTGAGTGTGCTCTGTCTTTCTTTGCAATACAATATTTCTGCATACAGTTAGCCCTCCACATTTGCAGGTTTCACTTTTGTGGATTTGATTATTCATAGATTATTTGCTGTCACCTCTGCTGCCTCCCTATGGCATTTTTAATAGGGACTGCAAGTCTCATGAGAATAAGAAACTGTGAAAGAGGCTTGTAAATTCCTATTAAAAATGGTGGGGGCAGCAGTGGAGGTGGCAGTAAGCCCCACTAGCCACCCACTTCTGTCTTGTGAAGGAATCCTGATGTCTCAAAGGAATCCATGGTGGGTTGAATATGGTGATCATATTTTGTGTGTGTGTGTGTTATATAAGGTTTGGGAGGGCCTACAATTATTCACAGTTTTTCCACTTTCATGGGGGTCCTGTGCCCCTAACCCTAGCAAATGTGGAGGGATGACTGTACAAAGTATACCCACATTTTGTCTCATAACAGGGCATAGGTAAAAGTGAGTATTTAGACAAGGAAGCCCACAGCTCTGAACATGAGGCCTAACACATTTAGAAGGAACAAAACAGGATTATTATCACATCCAGAAACCTGTGATTTAAGAACTAGGAATCAGTGCTAAACGACCACCTTTTCTTCTCCCCATTTCAAGATTAGGCCATAAACACAAACCTTCCATAGAAAATAAATGGAACAGCATACTTTAAATCTTACAACCTTAGACCTAGCAGTTTCATAACTGTAAATATGCAAAATCAGGGAAAACCTGTTGTTAACCAATGCAAGAAGATGAACAAACAATTGGCCTATTCTTGTAATTTGCTATGAGTTCAAAGATTCTGATGACTGCAACATGCAAAGGCACAGATGATGACATAGGAGGATATTGTTGGACTATAATTCCTATGAGCCCTAACCAGCATAATCAATGCTGAGAGATGATGGGAATCCAAGACCATCTGGAGAGCCTCAATCTCCCCATTCCCGCTTTACCCCTCTCAGTTTAAGGGTGACTTCTTTCTAATAAGTGGGCACCCTCTGCAGCATTCAAACATATATCCAGACAGTTTGGAAATGGGGTGCTTTTTAAGCTAAAACTAAACAGAGCTTAATGAGTCTCAATTTTGAGACTTCTTGGACCACATTGCACCTGACATTTTACTCACAGAAACCAAGGGGAAAAGGTATGGCCATGTTGAGTCATTCTTAAGATGTTAATTGCTGGAAACTGACAAGGATTCCTATACGCTTGCCCTGAGGTTTACCAGTTTCAAGTCCAGCATAGTCTGTCCACTTAGAGATGGTATGCTCTCTGTCCATTTGAAGGACGAATGCCCACCATCTAGCTTTTTAAAAGCAGGAAGAAGTGACAATGTTATTGTGGAGGCTAAATTGCCAGAGTTAAAAAGGAAAGACTTGGAATCTGTTTCTGACTTTTACTCCACACAGAATTTTTTATTTACTTTGTCCTTTGAATGTTAATTATTTTTGACCTGTTTCAAAGCTGGCATTAATTTGCTGTACATGAAAATGATGGTGATATTTTAGGTTTTTTAAATTTTTGAAGTCTTTTTAAATTGTTGGGTAACCTAAAGGTGAATGGGGTATAGTTTTTCGCTAACAATATTAATAAATGGATTCTCTCTTTTACCATCCACAATCTATAAGCTGAGTCTCATATTACTACTTTTGAATCAGGACTCATACTTGGGCCTTTCATATAGTACAGAGAGAAAAAAGCTGTTTATTCGATTCATGCTGCTAAATTGGTGCTGTTTTGGAATAATTAATGAAATCTCCTTTCTATCTAAGGAAGGGATGAGGTAGGCTGGTTCCATTATGAAAAAACAAAACAAAAAACCAGAGTAAATATTTGTTCTAGTTGTTGTCCAATGTGGTGTATAACTAAGGCTGGAAGAAATGGGAAATGTTTACAGAATCGCAGTAGATACCTATGGAAGATAAGATAGCCATTGCCCTCTCTCCAAAAAAACATTTAGACACTACACAAATTATTTATTTGCATAATAAAGAGAACATGTTTCATCTTGAAAAGTTAGCTACATACATGCAATCTCAAATAAGAGCATGACATGGGCTGGAAGAGGAGAGAAGATGTGTTGCTTGTTGTCTGTGGTGTCATAGGCAACTTGTGGCTTTTCAGATATTGCTAGACTACAACTCCCATCAACCATTGCTAGTACAGCCAACCACGTGAGATTATGAGAGTTGCTGTCTGGGCACATCTGGATGGCTGCAAGTTGCTTACTGTGGCCTAAATCCACTTACTATTTCCAGTTAGAGTACATGCAATGAATCAATAGGGTATACATAACTATTCAGCAGTTGACTCAATGTATCTTCTCTAGTCTGGATGAACAATTGTATTTCTGCCATACACACAAGCCAACAGGTGCCTACTGACACTCTCATAACTAGTGTGCAAAATGGACTTTACTTGACTTGTGGAGGGAGGGGGGATAAAAATGTTATTTTCTGACTGAGAAAATCTTGTTGTTGGAATATTTAAGAAATGTTGCTTTTCCACAGTAAATGAAAGAGCTGGGACAAAAATGTTTGGTTTCCCTGAACAACTAATTGTTTTAAATGTCAGATAAACAATAGCCTAGAATAGTCTAGAACATATACATAATTTTTCAGCATTTACATATTTGTTCACTTTGTTGCACTTTCACCTCTGGTAAAACAGATCCTCTGTGTGTGTGTGTGTGTGTGCGTGTGCGCATGTGTGCGTGTGCACGTGTGTTTTAAGTATAGCAAAAGCTGTGACTAGAAAGTATACTTGTGCATAAACTGCATTTAGAGAAAGGGAGAATGGCCAACCTTTGAGTATTCCTTCCTTAAGAAAACTCTATGAAATTCGTGGGGTCAACACCTCCTGACTTGAAGGCACATGTTTTATTTTACAGACCATAGGCAATGATATTACTTTCATTCTCCAAAACCATAGCATTATCTCTTAGGTCTCTAGTACATTCCACAAAGGCTACCTTGAACTTTCCCCTTCTTAGTGATACGCAGCTATATAATGTTATTTCCATATTCCAGTTGAGATAATAATGGGTTATTATTAATGGTCCATTATTAAAATAATAGTAAACTATAATATTATAATAATTGCATATTTTAAGACTTTATAGCCTACTTCTCCCCAAAAGGAGTCATGCAAAGAAGCTTAAACCCTATAAAAGCAGCCATCACTGAAACATATTTACAACAAATTAAAATTAACGGCAAAGATGAAAACATAGAGAACGAAAAATAACAAGCAGCATATAAAAAGAAACAAACATCTAGTTAGATGGATGAAGAAGGTGATCTGACCTTTTGGGAGCTAAGTGTTCCACAACATCTGGTGTGATGCACTGTGCAAGTCCTTTTGCAGCTTGTTACCAATCTTGATTCTAAAGGCACACTGAAGAGGGATGCAAGAGCTGATCCTAAAGGACAGGAGGTTCACATCAAAGGAAACAGTCCTTCAAGTAGTTTGGTCCTAAGCCATTTTGAGTTTTAAAAGATAGCAACAACCAGAACCTTGAACTGTCCTTGCTAACCAACTGGAAGTCAGTGCAACTTTAGAAAAGAAAGATAGCACACAGTCCTAGCACTTTGACCCAGTCAATCTTCAGTGGTAGCAGTCAGTACAAGTCACAGTTCCTGTCCAGTTTTCAGGGCCAATCCTATGCAGAGAATTCATAGTTGTCCAACAGAGATACAGTTGGCCCTCCACATTCCCTAGGGTTAGGGTCACAGGACCCCTGCAAAAGTGGGAAAACCGCAAATATCAAAATGTGTGTGTTCATCTGTAGGAAGGGGGTTGAGGCATACTGGGCAGAGTGGGCACTCAGGGTCTAAACCAGGTCAGGGGAAGGAGAGGGGAAGAGAGGGATTGACATGGTGGCCTATACTTCCTCCCTCACATTCATCCTCCCCTGGATGTGCTGGGTGCATTGGGAGAGGGTTTGTGGTGCTACCATCTGTCCCTAGGTGGCCAGGCAGCAGCTGGTGGAAGAGGAGGAGGAGGACCAGAGGGAGATTTTTAAAGGGTTCCTTGGCTTGATCAGAGCTGCCAAGAGGGATTGTTCCCTAGAAAAGAAGTGCCTGAGGTGTGGGGGCAGGGGTTGGAAAAACTCACAAATAATCAAACCCACAAATATGGAGGGCCGACTATATAAGTAATACATGTAGGGCCATGGCCAGGTATTATTATTATTATTATTATTATTATTATTATTATTATTATTATTATTTTATACAGTGCCATTATTCATTTATATAGTGTATGTGGCACTTTACAAAGTGACAGTGACAACAACATACAGCCAGCTCTGCCAAAGGTGTACAATCTAACACAAACAGACACACATGAGAGGGAAGGAGTATTACAAATACATAGGAAAAATGTAAAATTATGCAACACAATTGTAAACAAATTGTCCAAATAGAAATATAAAACCCAATGTGATATACAGTTGGCCCTTGATATCTAGAGTTTGGTTCCAGGACCCCTGTGGATGCCAAAATTTGTGTATGCTCAAATCCCATTAGGTACAATGGTGTAGTAGAATGGCAACCTTTATATAAAATAGCAAGAGTTTACTTTTTGGATTTTTTAAAATACGTTTTCAAGCCATAGTTGATAGAATCTGTGGATACAGAATCCGCAGATACAGAGGGCCGACTATACTATAAAACAAGCTGACAAATAGATACAATCAAAATATACAAGACTGTAAAGCAATATTAAACTAAAATTCCAAAAGCTTTGAAAAACAAAAATGCTTTTAACTGAGATTCAAAAACAATGAATAAAGGAGCAGTCCACAAATGCTCAGAGAGGCAATCCCAAGAGTACTGAGCAGATGAAGCTGAGCCAACGAAGAGAAAATCTTCAGTTGAGTAAGAAGCCTCAAGTCTTATCACACTACACCAGTGGTTCTCAACCTGTGGATCCCCAGATGTTTTTGG
Organism: Iguana delicatissima; assembly: GCA_948472985.1. Classification (NCBI taxonomy): domain Eukaryota; kingdom Metazoa; phylum Chordata; class Lepidosauria; order Squamata; family Iguanidae; genus Iguana; species Iguana delicatissima. Next base: position 165,774 of record CAOKZL010000311.1, read on the forward strand.
ACTTCAGCTCCCAGAAGCCCTGAGCATTGACCATAGTGGCTGGGGCTTCTGGGAGCTGAAGTCCACAAACATCTGGGGACCCACAGGTTGAGAACCACTGCACTACACTGTTATAGTGATTTTTTTCCTCTTTAACTGCCATGGCAACATCATATGGAATCCTAGAATTTGCAGTTTGGGGAGAGGCATTTAGAATTCTCAGTCAGAGAGCTCTTGGTCCATCACTGAATCTCAGAATTCCACAGGATGTTGCTATGGCAGTTTAAGTGGAACACTAGTGCTCTAACAGTGCAGTGTGATAAGGCCACCAGAGTTCCTAGAATGCAGATCCTGAGAAGGCTGGTAAAAAGAGATGTGGGCTGAAAGATAGGAAGATCTAGGTTGTGTAGGGCTTTAAAAAGTTAGAACAGTTGTACTGAATCATAAAAGGAAGAGGCAACCAATGAAGTGATATCAAAAGTGGAGTAACATGATCAAAATTATTGGCCAAACAAGATAATCTTAGCAGTGATATTAGAAAATACAGAGGTCTGACAATGCTGAGCAGGAGGAAGGGGAACAGAGATTATGGAGCAGGGGCACTTTCACACTACAGAATTCAAGTGGTATCATTCCATTTTAACTGCCAGGAATCTGCATCCTTTCAGTCTTAAGTGCTTTAGTTTGGTGAGGCACTAGAGCTATCTGGCTGAGAATTCTAAATCGTCCCTAAATTCCAAACCCTATGATTCCATAGGATAGAACTGTGACAGTTAAATGTAATCATCATGACTTTGGAAAATAAGAAATAAGAACCAGTGATGATGAGAGAAAAGGACAGAGCTGTACAGGGAACAGAAAGCTCTTTTCCTCCACCAATTCCAGCCCTACTAGCAGGTCCCAGTGTTTTGCAATCCCCCTTCACACTGTTTTTACCCAAACTTCTTTCATTTGCCTAGTCTGCTGAGCAGCTGTTGAAAGCCTTACTGAACAGAAAAGCCTATTTGTGAAGGATAATTGTGAATTTCCTATTCTATTTCAAGATCAAGAGGGAGTTCTATAAGGGCCTAGAAGTAGCCACTGATGAGGCCTTCTCTTGTATCTGTACCAATTATCTCACTGAAGATGGTGAGAGTACATGATAAGGTCCTCTCCTGAAGATCTCAAAAGGTAGGGTAGTGTGGAAGAATAAGGTGTTTCAGATAGCCATGCCTCAAATTGTATAGGGCATTATAGACAGGAACAGCATCTTGAACTGTGTCTGGAAACAGACCAGTAGCCAGTGGAGCTGTCGGAATTAGGAAGTTATGTGCTCTTTGTCACAATAGTCACAACAGATTAGTCACAATAGTTTGGGTCAGCTGAAGTTTCTGAGCACTTTTCAAAGGCAGTTCATGTAAACTGCATCCTAGTAATCCGTATGAGATGTAACTAAGGCATGTGTCACCATGGCCAGATAAGACATCTTCATGAATATTCATGGTCAGCATACTAGTTTTAGCAAAGAAGTATGGCAACTTCAGAAACCTGGCAATTCTGGATCCAAAATTAGATCCAAACTATAAATCTGCATTTTTAGAGGTAGTATGACCCCATCCTTTGCAGTTTGAATGAATGCCTGTTCCTCGCTCTGCCTTACAAATGACTTGGAACACCTCCGTCTTCTCTGTGTAAAGTTTCAGTTTGTTCAGCTTCTATTACTGATACCAGATACCAATTTAGAGCTAAAACAGCTGCCTAAGATTTGGATAGAAAGAAGAAAACAGAGATTGAAGTAATCAGCACATTGATGGCACCAAACTCTAAATTTCTTGACGATCTCTTCCAGTAGTTTCAGGTAAATATTAAATAGCATGGGGGGACAAAACAGAACCCCAAGGAATGCCACAGACCAAAGGCCTGGATATCAAACAAGAATCCCAGTACATCTTCTAAGCCTGGCCTTGTAGGAAGGACTGATGCCACTGCAGAAGCGTGCCTTCAACTTGTATCCCAGAGAGGTGGTCAGAAAAAAATACCAAGATCAATGATACTGAATTCAACTTAGAGAACTAAGAGGGAACAGGTCATCCATTCAGTTTCCAGTGCAGGCTGTCTACTGTTGTCTACCAAGGCAATCAAAGTTATGTCTATTCTGTAACAAAGCTGAAATCAGATTGAAATGGATCTAAACAATTTGTTTCTTCCAGAACTCATTAGAAATGAGAGGTCACTATGTGCTCCAGGACCTTGGCCGAAAATAGAATACTGAAGATTGGATGGTAGTTAGATATTTCAGGGAGGGTGAATCTTGCTCTCCTCTTCCTTCTCCTTTTCCTTTAGCAGTGATCTTATAACAGCATCTTTTAGGCATTATGACACTTGTGCTGCAGACAGCCATGCACCATTCCCTTTACACAGTTGTCCTACTTGCACGCACACACACACCCCAGTTGTTTTTATAAGCCAAGAAGGCCATGGATCCAGCATACATATAACAGACCTCATCTCCCCAAGGAACCTGTTCACATCCTTGGAATGTACAAATTTAAACATATCCATTGTTGGGCTAGCAGTAACACTCATCAGGACTATTCCTGGCTATGATTTCTAATAAAGGCTTTTCTGACCAAATGCATCAGTTTAAAAGAAAAAGGTTTGTGATTTGTGCTAATTTATATTGCACCATTTATTGCTGTGTGTTGATGTTTCTGGTTGCTTTTCCATACAAATATTCTTTTCACTTTAAAAGAACTTATAAATAGTAAGATAGGAAATGTCAGTTAATTTTGGGCATCTTGTTTGTAAAATGGATGTGATACTAGGTATGAGTGTGTCCAACACCCTCACATCCCTTTTCAAATGTATTTCCAAATGTGCTGTAATCCTCATATGGTCTCCCTCTGTTTCGCTTCCCAGTTTCTCCTTAATATTATTTAATTCTCTTGTGTAAGAGCACAACAGTAGTAAACTGTAGTGGTATGATTATTGTGTTTGTTTCCTTGGAAAAAAGACCATGCCCCCACACTCTCTTGTAAGTCTCCTTCAATGCCTCTATTCAAACAGCAAGTAAGTGTATGTCTGTGTGGGTGTGTGGCATGGTGATCTTGTTGCAAGGAAATAGAAAAATGGTGCAATTATGGTTTACCATTTTTGCACATTATTATTATTATTACTATTATTATATTTCTTACCTGCCTCTACCCATGGATCAAGGAGGGAGACAACAATAGATTAACATACAACAGTTAAAAACAGAACATCAATTAAAACAGTAGTAAAAATGCATCTCATCTTAAAAGAAAATTAATACAAATACCTAAAAACAGACAATACATATTTAAAATTCATTATTAAAATTCACAGTTTAAAATCATCAGGATATGCCTGCTGGAAGAGACTGGTCTTTAATGCTGTTTTAAATTTGGACAGCGTATTCAGCTGCCAAACCTCTTCTTGCAGGTCATTCCACAGTCTAGGGTGAAGAAAAAGTCCTCTGGGTGACCGTTGCCAGTCTAGTCCAGAGGACCTCAATGTGCAGGGCAGATTATATGGGAGGAGGCGATCCTGTAAGTAACCTGGACTCAAACCATGTAGGGCTTTAAAGGCAATAACCAACACTTTGTGCTTTGCTCGGAAACTAAGTGGCAGTTGGTGGAGTGACTTTAAAACTGGTGTAATATGCTCATTCCTGGATATACTACTAACCAATCTGGCTGCCATGTTTTGTACCAATTGAAGTTTCCGAACTTGGTACAGAGGTAGCCCAATGCGCAGTGCATTCCAAAAGTCCAGCCTTGAGGTTACCAGTGAGTGCACTACCAACTTTAGGTCCTCCAGCTCTAGGAAGGGATGCAGTTGGTGTACCAGCCAAAGATAATAATAAGCACTCCTGGCCATCACATCTATTTGAGCTGTCACTTGGAGCAATGGATACAAAAGCAGTCCTAGGCTGTGAACAGTCTTTTGAGGGAGTGTAGCCCCATCCAGGACTGGTTGACACTTCTCCAAACCCAGGATAGGATCTTTGACAGTAAGCACCTCTGGATTGAGCTTCAGTTTGTTTTTTCGCATCGAGCCTATTACCTTCTCCAGGCATTCATTCAGAGGAGACACATTATCCTTAGCAGAAGCTGTTTTCAAAGGCATGGAGAAATATATTTGGGTGTCATCAGCATACTGATAGCATCCTGCCCATGCCTCTGGATGATCTCTTGGAGAGGTTTCATGTGGATGTTGAATAGCACTGGGAATGGCACTTCGTGATATGTGATATAGCAGCTCCTTTTTTGAGGAGCAGCAGCAGTCCCCAAGCACCACCATCTGGAATCTACCTGACAGGACCAGAACCACTGAAGCACAGTGTCTCCAATTCCCATGCTCCTCAGGCATTCCAGAAGGATACCATGGTTGATGGAATCGAAAACTGCGGAGAGGTCCAAAAGCACCAGCAGGGACACACTCTCCCTATCAGTGCTCAGGCTAGAGATTTTTTTAAAAAAAATTCTCTAAGATCTTATTGCAAAAGCAGTAGTTTTCTGTGTTCCTATACACCAAATCTCATATACGCATACAAGCATGCCCTCCAACTGTTCCAATTTGGCAGGGACAATCCTCTATCATTCCACTTTTTCAGCTGCATTTAAAATGTCCCAGTGTTGCTCTCTTCCTCCCATTTTTCACCTTTGTCCTCTGATTACTTCAGTTGCTGCACTGAGTTCTAAGTGCAAAAAAAGTCTGAGCTCAGTTAGGGGGAAAGGAGGGGAGGGGATGAAATCTTGTTCTTCATGGTAGACTCTGGCAAAAGTAAACTGCTGCAGCTCTCCCACCTTGTGTGTTCTTTCTGATTAATAACTTTTGCCATCCTGACCATACTCTGATGTTGCTTGGCCACATGCATCCCAGTTTTCATCTATAAAATGTTGAAGAGCATGTGCTTCGACCCTTGCCTTCTCTCACGTTTCTCCAATCTTGCTGCTTCAAACCAAGCTAAAAGTGACTAGTATGTAGGGGCTGACCTTTCCAAGCACAGGAGCCTACTGCTTTATTGCTAAGGCTCCAGGGAGAGGTTTTTTTTTTTTAAAGAAAACATCAAAAATGCATAGAGGAAGAGAGAGGGTGTTACCCTGTTAACTGGGGGTCTAACCAAAACACAATAACGCAAGATGGGGATATTAACTGGAGCACTCACTTTAAGCTAACGAGAGACAGGTAACTTAGCGGGGATCTTGTAACCCTATGTATACAGGGTCAGATCAGTCAAGCAGTCAGACAGTTTTAAAATAGCAAAAATTGATGTTTTATTAACAACAGACAAACACTTAAGACAACACAACCACACAGCTAACTAGGAAATAAGAAATAAGAGTTTTCGGGGGAAATGGGTGATACGACACCTTTCTCGTAGTCCTGAAGAAGTTGCAGATGGAGAGAAGAAGTTCAGCGTGGTTCACTGAGGGGAACTCGCCAGGCAAAGCAGCAGCAGGGTGATCTGGAACTCGGGAGTAATCTGAGGTTGCTGTGGTCTCAGCTACTGGGGCTGAGGGGAAGGCTCACCCAGGCAAAGCGGCAGCAAGGCTTGATGGAAGTTCAGAGCGATCCGAGGAAGCTCTCGGAACAGGGATTTTATAGGGAAAGTATGACCGTAGGCTAGTCTGGACCTGGGAGAGAACAATGAGGTTTGGGCGTGAGACAATGTCTCTGAAAGGTCAGAATTTACCATGATTGAGTTAAATTCGAATTGACAATAGAATGGCCAGTATGCAGATGCAGCTCACCTGGGCAGTTGAGCTTCTAGCTAGCCAGGGTGCCTGCTCGGGGCAGGGGGCTCTTTGTATTAGCATGCATCCTTAATGAAGTGTTTGTCTAGAGAGGTCTCCTAAAGCAAGATCTGGCTGAGTCTGGCTTGCCTAGTTGGAGAAAGGAATGTTTCAGCAATTAATAGCCATGCCTAGCTCCGTGCTTGTTCGGGGGCCTCACAAACACTTGGGTGAGGGTGGCAAAATGTGGCCGAATTGATATCGAGTATCTACCGAAGCCAGGCCAGTTCACGGTGATAACAAGAGGAAATAGGGAAGAGTGTGGTAACACTGTGAAAATAAAGAAACGTTGAGGGATTGGACACTTCTACTTGAATTTACCATTCATGAGATGACCAACTGCAGCAACTTGAAATAAAAATGTTGCCTTTCAAGTAGGAACAAAACAGATTGGAGAAATAAGAAGGGGAAATAACAAAAAGAAAGACATAGTATTGTTGGCAAAAGTTGCTTTAAAAAAGAAAAGTGGGACAGAAAGCAATAAATCGTGGCACCTCCAAACACATTTGTTCCATCTGAAAGAGTCAAAGTGAACCCAAGTTATTTTACCTGAAAAACACTATGCAGATTTTTCACAGTAGGCTGTGACCTCTCTTGCAGTCTATAATGTAATAGCCCCATGGCCACTCAAGGGAGCTCTACTGGACAACTCTGAGCAGACATAAAACTAGCAGAGAAAATAAGAGCTCTTGCTTTCTTTTCTTTTTTGCTGCCAATACCACCATAGAATAGTAGGCCTTCCTATGAGTTTCTGCCTGTGCTCAGTCAAAATTGTTCTGAACTTTTTGTCTTTATTGATCTGGCTGTTTTCCCATTTATTCATTTCATTTCTGACACACACTTCTAGTACCAGGTTACAAAAGGGATCTTACAACGTGATTAAAACACGGTACAAAAAATAAAAGATAAAGTTCTACCTAAAACAATGTAGAGAGCTATAGCAGGTTACTGTAGCAGTTTTCATTTTTTAAAAAAAACAGCCATCAAAAATTCTAATTAAAAAATTAAAATTAGAATTTTGGAAAAATCTACCTTAAAAAAATTTCATGCTCTGGTAAAGTTAATTTAGGAAGAGGCAAGTATACATGAAGTTGTTCCAAATCCTAAAAGTCTAGTGTCTAGCAAAGTTCTTCGGATATCCTGATCCCTAGCCAACAATAGCCCTTCAGACTGACCCAGAAGCAAACTGGTTAATGAAGAAAGAACTGCAGTTGCACTATTTTCTAAATGGTCAGCTTCCACCAGAACATTCACAGGTGACTGAGTCAAACTTCTACATTGTCTTAATAGTACATCCCCAGGAAAAGCATATCGTAGCAATCCAGATATCCTAGATTAAAAATATATATATATATAGATGACTGAGTTCAAGGCAGTCACATAGGGAAGGGGGATTGATGAGAATTGTTTGCCCCCAGCAGCAATGTTTTTGGGGTATCCCGGCTCCTCGCCACTCCCCTGCGCACTTCAGCCATGCCCCATGCCCATGCCCCCATGCACCACAGCCATGGCCCTGTGGCATAGCCCCTCCTCCCCGCCCCGCCTCTCCATGCACTCCAAGCTCCGTCACTGGTTGCTTCCAGATGGATGACTCCTAGGGCTACCAATAAAACAAACAAACAACTCAGTATTCCCTTTTTTCCTTCTTAAATAGTTTTCCTATGGTAATAAAAAGAGACAGAAGTGGTAGAAAAACATGAGACGGCTACACAGAAAAGAATTGGGGTCCTTTCACACTACATAGTTTTAGCACCATGATTCCACTTTGATTGTGATGACTGCATACCATGGACTCCTGAGGTTTGTAATCTGATGAGGCACCAGAGCTCTCTAGTGGAGAATTCTAAATTCCACTCCATGAACTGGAAATCCCAGGATTCCATAGAAAGTTTCCATGGCAGTTAAATTGGAATCATAACACTATACATGCGTGGTGTGAAAGGGCCATGGATACTCATTAATTCTGGGAATATAGTAGAACAACTATGAACTAAAAACTTTTTCGCATGCATTTTTTTTTTTGCGCGAGAGCCCCTTGACCGTCTCGTGAATGGGAGCGTCGCTCCATATGACGCACTCCCACTTGCGCGATGCTCACGAGGCTAAAGCAATGTGCAAGTGCATTTTTTCATTCTCGGCTGTAAGCTGAAAATAATGCTCGCTTGCGCAATGCTTGCAGCGCTCTCATGCACTTACCTGCATGCGGTGCTTCGGTGAGCTGAGCGGCTCACGCTTCCTTCCCCCAGCTCAGCCTACAGCTCCCAGACAGTGCTGCGGAAGGAAGGGGCGGGGCGCGAAAGCGACAGTCGCGCTACCAGGAAGCGACCTGCGGTAGGAAGGAGCGGGGAAGCAGCAGCGTTTCGAATGAGGCTTCTCGTGCGAGCCACCCTCCCCTGTTGCGCAAACGGGTAAGGTGCGAAAAGGGCCTAAGACTGGAAGTTCCTCAAGTGTGCTCTTCTCAGGAAAGGGAACAACTGATGTATAAGACAAAATAATAAAAAGAAAGTTCTGGCCACTGCCATCACACAGGCACATTCAAATCTAGGAGTGTCAACCGGTTGCCTCAGGAGAAAGTGGAACCCACTACCAGGAATAGACTGAAACTGAGCACCTGTTCCTGGCTCATCTGAATTGCCAACTAACAATATTTGTTGTCCTTTCTGTAATTTATTTCATCTTGTTCACCTTTATCCAGTCCAAAATTTCTGCCAAACATTAATGTAGGATATAGATCTAATTAAAAATGGCCCCAAACCTGTTCTCAGCTGATTCACCAACCCATCAACAATTCAAAATGGACTTCTCCTAGCTTTGTACTTTCTATCTTATCTTATCTTGACTGTAAGCTCCTTGTGGAAGGAATATGTCAATACTGTCTTCCATAGATATATGTACGTTAAGTGGAAATCATACTTCTCCAGAGTAGTTGCACCTCTCCCTAGCAAGAAATCAGGACCAGATTAAGACATGCTGAGCCCTGAAAGCAATATCTAATTCACGAGGCCCTACATCATTGCCCCCAAATGAGTACTATATTATATTTAGAGGCCCCTCATAATTTATGTAACTATTGGTTACATAGCTTGCATATAAATCCAACCCTGAAAGGAATATAGATGTGCATTGTAACTGTCCAAATCTAGTATTTTGATAGAGATACAAGGAATTCAGATGTCCATGGTAATTGTCCTAAGCTGGTATTTTGAGAAATGTCCAAGGGATATAGATGTCCATGTTAATTGTCTTAATCTGGTATTAAGATATACACCAAAAACTCACCATGTTTCTTGTCATCTTTTCTTAACAAGAATGTCCAGTACAGAGGCTACGTTAAAATGCCCATCATAAAGACTATTGCTACTTTTAATTGCTACTTAAAACAGAAAATTGTGGATGACTGCCAGTCAGCTGCAAAACATCAGCCAGAGAGGTTCAGTGCTAATTCTGACATCACTGTTGATGATTTTATCTTTGTTGAAGGCAGATTGTAATTTCCCAGTGTCCTGCATCAAGATAACGTGCAGCCCTGGAATACACACACACCTATACATACATACACATATGCACATGGAATAAGAAGTTATCAGACAGCTACAGAGCAGTATCTCCAGATTAGCTCAGAAAAATTCCTTCTTGATTATCAGTGATATGTTCACTGTCTCAACTGTAGATTGGCACATGTGTTTCACAATGCCCACAGTAATTCAGTTGCAGATACATTATTGCTCTAGAATTGGGCCTGGGCTGCAAATGTGCTCCAGAGAAAAAGATTAATGGAAGCACAATTCTACATACTGAATAGTACAGACTGTATGGTACTAAGAGACCTGACCCAGCTCCCTACTGATATAAATATCACAGCACCTAGTTTTCATTCAAATATATCAGGATCAGTAGATTTGGCCTGGGTTCCATGTAAGCATGTTTCTAGAGGACAGCTGTAATAAATAAAGTGGCGTCTTTGTTCCAAGTCAAGACAGTTTTGATGGATTAATAGTACAGAACGATGTGTTCTGAAAAACAGAAAATAGCCGGTACTATGAGATTTATACTCCCAAATATTGCCATGTGTTTCTATTGATAAGCACAATTTCAATGGCAGGTTTTAGCAAACGCATATGTGTATTCATGCAAGTACATGTATTGTGAGGGAAAAGTGTACCCAAAACTCAAAAAATATGTCATTGTTCAATGTCCTTTGTTATTTGGGAAGAGTCAATCACCTGGCTTTATGGGTTACATCAAGTTAGTCCCAGCAACTTGTCCTAGTAACTAAAGGGACTTTTAACATCCATGTGTCTACAAGTCCCCCCCTGCTGTTCTAACCTGGGCTCCTTTTCACATTACATACTTACAGCACCATGATTTCATTTCCTCAGTTCCATCTTGTGGAATCCTGGTGTTTGTATTTTGGTAAGGCTCTATAATTCTCTAGCTGAGAATTCTAAATACTTCTCCCTATACTGCAAATCCCAGGATTCCATAGGGTGGAACTATGGTGATTAAAGTGGAATGATAGTGCTGTAGCTGTATAGTGTGAAAGGATCCCTTGTGATTTATTTAATATGCTTTTATCCTGTTTAAATTATTCAGTTGTTTTTATATGGAATTATTTTAAATTGTTTAAAATATATTGTTTCAACTGTACGTCACCCTGAGATCTCACAACAGAGGGCAGGAAAGAAATATTAATAAAACAAAACAAAATAAAACTAACCCCCACGGATCTGATTGGTCAATGGTTCTATGGTAGCTGGGCCCAAGAAGTGGATGCAAAACTAAAAGGCTAATCTAAACAAATCAACAGAGAGAGAGATTCAGTTCCCATTGTTATAACTAACTAAATTAATGAGTATTCAGCATCCTATTTTTAAATATAATTTGTTCACCCACTTTAGTACAGTTCTAAAAGTATAGGCAATTGTCACAACATCTGGCTATATGTAATCATATTGTGATACTCAATGAGACAGAATTTGAGACAAGAGCACAAGGGAAAGCTGAAACAAACACATTTTAACAGGTTATAGTTTCTCTGGCTTGTTTGTCTTTCGCTAGCACATTATTAGTGAAGAGATTAAAAATAAACTGCCAGTCTTTTTATATCTTTGTATAAATATACACATTTGGAGCATAGTTTGGGTCATCCCCTCTTCCAAGGGCATTGGAACAGTATTGAAAAGAGCAGCCAAAATTATCAAAGACTCCTTCTGAATAAGGAAAAACTAATAATTTTAATCTAGGAAGAGGAACATCATAGAGAATTATAGAAGTAATAGTATGGAAGTATAGTTTCATACTATAATAGTATAGTTCCTTTCTCATCATCTTCATAAATAATAAAATGGGTCAGCCCACTAAAATGAATCTTGAATAGATTCAGAACACACAAAACAAAGAACTGTTTCACATAATGTAGTTAATTTATGGCTTTCCTTGCCTCTGTATGGAATGGCACGCAATAGTTCAGATGTAGGCATTAGACTGGTTATGCACTATTGAAAAGAGATTGGACAAATTCATGGTTAACCATGATAGCTCAAAGGAACCTCCAGGTTCAGAGCCAATATATCTTTGAATACTAAATGAAAAGTGCGGTCACATTCATATCCTGCTATGGGCTTAGCAAAAGTATTTGGTTGGCCATCAGGAAAGATGACCCTGGACCAGATGGATGCTCAGTCTGATCCTGTTGGCTCTTCATAGGTTTTTATGAAGAAAATGTAAAAGTGCTAAACTTTTTTTCCTATTCTCCAGAAAATTACATGCATAAATTGATGAATACAGACCACAGATTAGAAATGTAGTAGTCGCTAGCTATACTACATATTTCCCTCTCAAACCCAACAGTAATCAAAGAAGTCAGCATATTGAAATAACAATGGCAAGTCAACAATCCACTAAAAGCTATCTGAGACCCACAGACTTTGGTCAAAGGCCAAAAAAAGATAAAGTACTGGAGTCCAACAAAGGGTAGCTGGGGCCAAAGAAAAGGTGAATATTTGATTTGAAATGAAGATTTCCAATTTTTAGGCATGTTCACCCACTTTATGAAAAGTCCTCCTGAGGAAACCAATATGGTGCATTTGCCTAAGCATTGGACTATGATTCTGGAGACCAGGGTTTGAATCCTCAGTTGGCCATGGAAACTCACCTTTTATCTTGGGCAACTGACACTCTCTCAGCCTCAGAGGACAGCAAAGACAAAGCCCTCTGAACAGCTCTTGCCAAGAAAACCCCGTGATAGTTTCACTTTAGAGTTGCGATAAGTCAAAATCAACCTGAAGGCCCACAACAACAACAAACTCCTGAGAGCTCTGTTGGAACCCAATATTTTATCTGCCCCAAATCTGCCTGTCCCAAAGAGCTTTTAGTGGATTGTTTGCTCCTGCTTGTAGACTCATTTGTTTTGATTTTTAATAATAAACTTAACAACATATCTGAAGCCCCTATTTTCATTTCAGGATTAATACCTGCCCAAATCCTTTTTACAAATTTCACCTACTTCATAAACTTAATAGCTTCCCATGATGAAAGACCAATTTAATTTTTTAAAAATGCTATAAATATGCTGATGGTTTGTCCAAAAGTGCTTCATTCTGTACAAGAGGAATAATATCAAAATGGCAACTGTTTGATTTCAATTTTTTTCCTCTTCAATTTTTGAAATTGTCATTAAGGCCATTTCATTTCCCACCCTGGTTTTGGAAGCAAGTTACCCTAGTATTTTTTGCCCTCTGGTACTTGGAGTACTATCAACATACTTGACAATCTGTGGGTTTAAATGAGGCTGAACCTTGTTAGAAGTTTCACAATCTCAATTGCATGAAACAATGAGAAGAAGGAAGAAAAAAACAAAGGTCAAAGCCAAATGGTGAAAGTGGTTAGGAACAGAGCACTGGTAAAATATTAAAGAGTACAATTACTTTCCATAGAGCATGAGCAATTCAACATATCCAGAGGGTGGACTGGGGGAGGACAGCGTTTGTCCAGGTAGCTAGTACAGTACACAGAGTGCTTGGCAGATGCACAGCCTATATTCCACAGAATAGACACCTGAACTTCACAGCCAAACGGGACATTTATTGTGCTAAAAACTGTCTGAAAAAGCTGTTGGAATGCACCTTGGTCACTGATGAGGTTTTTTTTTTCTGCAAGAAAATAATTGCTTTCAAGCACCAAACAAAATTTATATGAATAAAAACAAAAGGCTTCCAAAATGTTCGGGTGCTGCTTTGGGAAAAAGAATAACTTTGCTGGTACTCACTCCATTTTTTTGGAAAAATATTTGCTTTGTATCACTTCCAACCTGCCTTTTTCTATATCCTAGCACGTTCTCTCATTGGAGGAGCATAATATGGTCCCAACATGCAGTTCTTATTATTTCATTTACTTATCCTGAAGCATTTGCCAGCCATTTGTGGTATGACCGCGCCTGACAACCAGAACACATAATTCAGAAGACCCTGTTTATGCCTTCTACTTGATTGGTTTCATGGAGTTTTCCCTCTTTTTCTACAGTTTCTGTGTTTCTCTATTTTTTCACCCAGCTTTATTGGACAAAGACCTGTAAGAAAGTTCTTTGCAATTCATCTTGTAATATAAAAGAAAAAGAAAAAGGGGCTACTACACAAATCAGCCAAACTGGGAGTGTATGAACCTATAAGCTAAATTTAGTGCATCTGTTAATATCTGTTTAAGCTTTTGGCTGTCCCCAAACTGATGTCCTGCAGCCGTTTTGGACTATAATTCCCATCTGCCCTGGCTAATATTGCCAGTTATGAGGAATCATGTGAGTTGAAGTCCAGAACAATCCGAAAACCATCAGATTGGGCCACACTTTTCTAAGGTCATAAAAACACAGTGCTGGATTACTCCTCTCCCTTCTTGCTTGGCTTCAGAGACTGCTTTAATTGCTGTGGGGGGGGGGGGTCAGCTGTTGTTTGCTCCATAAAATACATTCACAAGACTAGACTGCCAGAAGGCAGCTGTGGAAACCAAAGTTTACTTTTATGCCCCATGTTCAATCTTTCCTTCTACAACAGATTGACCTAAATCCTTTGTACAAAGGAAATGTCTTTTCACAGAGTGATGGGTGGTTCATTTTCTTTCATGACATATTCTCAAATACTGTGAAGAACAAGAAGCTCACTCCACCCTTGAGAATGTAGAAATATACACTATGGAGCCTGCCCCTTGAAGGAGCAGGTCAAATTGCTGTCAAAATGGGAAATGAATGTTTTCTTTTAAACTTGCCCTTCAGGGTTTATCCATTTCAGAGAGTCCATTGATACACAATGCTCTTAGATGGGCAACAGCATAAGCCTATGTTTACCTACTCAGAAGCAAGCCTCACTGCACTCTATAGGATTAACGCCCCCAAAAATGTATATAGGACCACAGCCTAAATCAGAAGACGTTCAGTTAAGATATTCTTGGAGCAATTAATTTTGGAAATGTTCACTTTTTTTCCCTTAGAGTGATACCATATTGTAATAGATATACTACTGGTCTTTGACCAGGAAGACATGGATTCAAATCTCTTGCTCAGCCATGAAGTTTGTAGATAGATAAATAAAACAAATGAAGTTCATCATCTCAGTCTCATCCTAGCCTAGTTTACAAGGGCCAATGAGGAAGGGGAATGATGCTCTGAACTTTGTGTGGGAAGAACCATACAAAAATTAATGTAAGAGCTTTGCTGAATCAAACCAAAGGAGGCCCTAGTCTAGTCCACCATTTTGTTTCTTGTGTTGGCCCAATGGATGTCCAAGGACACGAAGCCACAAACTTCTCCTGTAGCTGTTGCATAGTTATTGATATTGGGAGGTAAGCTGAATGATTATTCATAATGATTCCTGAGGCAGCATGCATCCATATGCCCAGTAGCCATTGATTACTTTGTACTACATGAATTTGTCTAACCCTTTTTTGAAGCTGTATATGTTGATAGCTGTCTCTCCATCAGGAATTCCACAGTTCAAATACGGAGGATTACGAAACTAACAGAGAATTTAACTGTGAGAGTTGATCACACAGTACTTGCTGTGAATCCAAAGTATATACTATTAAAGTGCCACTAAAGATTTTTTCCCTACTCTATTCTACAAAGGAAAAGGGAAATTTAATAAAAAGCCAAGGGATGCAGCATCTGAGACAGGTTCCAAAGTACAATCTTAGTTTTAGTCTTATTGGCAGTTTAGCAATTTGACTCTGCTTCAGATGTCAGGGCTCCATCCTATAGAATCCTGGGATTTGTAGTTTGAAGAATGGTGTTTAGAATTCTTTGCTAAAATGGTCCAGAGCTATAGCCTCAAACTGCTAATCCCAGGGTTCCATATGACTGAGCTGTGGCACATAAAAGTGGAATCAAACTGCTATAATTGCATAATGCAGATACATCCAGTATAAAAGAACACCCTAGGAAAGACCGTTATTGGAGCGATGGCATTTGGAGATATCAATACAAACAATTAATCACTCTTCCCTGTATGCCATACCCCTGATGTGAAAAGCAGAGATATATTCATTTATCATTGTTGTCCTGATTTGGAGCCTGTTGCTCAACTTTCCACCAAAAACCCCCTGAAATCGTAGACTATTGTAAAAAAAAGAATAATATGAGGTTTAACAAATATTTTGAGGAGACTGAACTGTTTACAGACTGCAGTGAGCCACATAATGAATTAATTTTTCCCCTTAAAGGAGAAGGAATGAATTGTTTGGTGTCCCTTTACGCTGCAGAGAGAATCAACTTTCCTTTTAGGCTGATGTAATGTTGTTTTGAGTGTCCACGGTTTGGGTCCCTGGTGGACTGGGCCAAACTCAGTCTTTCTACTAAAAGGTGAATTTTACACCACTCCTAGGAATACAATGATTGATCCCCTGTCTGGAAAAGCAGCTTAGCCTGGAGGGTAGAGAGAAGGTCATTTGACATTACTTGGTGCAGAGAGAAGATCATCATAAGTTTTTGTTTTTTTTCCAAGTCTCTGTGAGGATCTCTTTTGGGTTCCTGTCCTAAAGAATGTAGCAGATTCTGGATACCTAACAACATTGGACGCTGATTTCCACAGTTAGAGAAAAATCAAAGAAAAGCTAACAAATAAACCTGACCTTTCCTACCTTCCTGTTCATTTCAGTTATTTAACTGCATGGAATGGAATTATTTGGTCAATCCCTGTTTGGCTGTGCTTTGTATGTTACAAAATTGTTGGAGACATTCATGAGAAAACCAGGGACCACACTTTGCCCTACATTTTAGTAATCTAGGCAGTGCATATAATTTAATGGACTGCAACAGATTTTTTATCTGATTTTATCTGTTTCTTGTTTGGTAATACAAGATAGAATTCCTGTTTCCTGCACTGTCCTCTTTGGTTCCCACTAATGAGATTTTATGTACACGGCACTTAACACATCTGAGTAATAAGTAATCCAATGGCAACTCTGGATTATTGAAAAGGTTCTGACAATTTTTTAAAAAAAGGGTTATTATGAATTATTATGGGATGTTGTCTTCACTAGGAACCCTCACCGCAGAGAAGATGGAGTATAGCCACTGCATACAGTCAGAAGTCAGTTGTTTGTAAGGGATGAAGATTATGAGGTGTGTTCATGACAAATATGTGCTGCACAGGTACTATTGTATCTCAAAAATGCCTGATATGAAGCCAGCCCATTTATCATTGTCAGGCTGAATCCTACTGGCAGTTCCAACCAAAGTAGGCCAACTGAGTTGATGTCTGATAAATCAATACATATGTAAATCATATTGATTCAACAGGTCTTCTCTATTTGGGACTACCATTAAAGCCTTGGCCATCCTCTTAGGTCATTTCTATACTACACTGTTACAGTGCTATTATTCCACTTTCAAGATCCTGTGGAATTCTGGGGCTTGTAGTTTAGTGAGGCCAACGAGCTCTCTGGCTGAGAATTCTAACTGCCCCTCCCTAAACTGCAAACCGCAGAATTGCATAGGATGTTGAAAGTGGAATAATATCAATATCACAGTATAGTGAGGAAATGGTCTTAGTCATCCTTGGTCTGTTATGTGTCTGATGTATTAAAAAAAAACCTGAAGAAACGTTACAGCCATCGGCCCTTTCCGCAGCTTACCTGATTCCGGCGTGAGTGCGTAGGGATCACGCAAGCAGCCTCTTGCGAGACGTACTCACGTCCCCGCTGCTCCTTCTGTGCAGCAGCTGCCTGCTGGCTGGCAGACAGTGTGAGAGCTCCACCTCTTCCTTCCACAGTGCAATCGGGTACTTTCCCAGGCTGCGCTGAACGAGGAAGCACGAGGGCCGCGTCTCCGGAGTCTCCGCACTCAAGGTAAGTGTGTGTGGGGCCCCAGAGCAAGAAAACAAAAATGATATATTGTGCGATCGGTGCCTGCTGGCCCTGGCACGATTGTGAGGACGTCACACAAAACAGTCCTCACAATCACACAACACTCTGGAGGCCCTTTCACATGACAAATGCCATGCGAAAAGGGCCATCTTCTCCCTCTGTTTTTTGCTACTGGTGCGGGCTGCTTCCTCCAGCTAGCTTCTTTTAGACTGTAGGTAGTTTTGAGGTTCTACTCTTTCCTTGGTAAATTATTTTAGGTTTGATGGGAACATGTCCATATTGATAAGAATTGCATGTATAAGCCATATAAGCCTGCCTGAAATGTAAGCTCTTTGGGGAAGGTGCTTCCCTCAATCCTACCACCTTCACAGATATGTTTAGTGGGAACATGAGAGAAAGTCTTCTTTGTGGTTCCTCCTATACTCTGGAGCTTCCTTCTTGGAGAAGCTAGTCTGGTTCCCTCCTTACTGTGCTTTCCGTTGTCAATTGAAAATTTTTCTATTCCAGCAAGCATTTTGGGAACTAAATGTCTTATATAATGGATTTTCTGTTTTAGTGATGTACTGCTTTTGACTATGCTTTTAAAATAATATTTTATATCATTTTAATCCAATAGATAGTTTAACATTGTTTTAATCTTAAATTTTGGTACATTTTATCTATCTGTGGTGTTACTTCTACCTCTTTATTCTGTAATACGCAGAATCTTTATATGCAGAACATATCAGATTTAAAGACGGATTAGACTCAGAGGAATGAGGTATGGAAACTGGAGGAAGGAAGGCCAACAATTTAAGATATGTAGGTGATACCATACTACTAGCAGAAAATAGCAAAGACTTGGAATGACTACTGAGGAAAGTAAAGGAAAAAAATATAAAAACAGGGTTACAGATGAACATTAAGAAAACAAAAATAAGGCCCACAGGCAATTTACACAGCTTTAAAGTGAATGATGAGGACATTGAAGAGTCTAAGACTTTCTATACCTTGGCTCAGTCATAAATCAAAATGGAGACTATCGTTAAGAAACTGGAAGAAGACTAGGAAAGGCAGCTATGAATGAACTTGGAATGATCCTCAAGTGTGAAAATACATCATTGAATACCAAAGTCAGGATTACCCATGCTACTTTATTTCTGATTTCTCTGTATGGGTGTGCAAGCTGAACAGGAAAACAGAAAGCAGACAGGAAAACAATCCGCTCATTGGGAATGTGGTGCTGGAGAAGAGTTCTGCAGATACCATGGATTGTCAAAAAGACAAATA
Source organism: Iguana delicatissima (assembly GCA_948472985.1). NCBI lineage: Eukaryota > Metazoa > Chordata > Lepidosauria > Squamata > Iguanidae > Iguana > Iguana delicatissima. The sequence continues at coordinate 184,169 of CAOKZL010000311.1, forward strand.
AATGGGTCCGAGAGCAAATCAAACCTGAATGCTTCCTAGAAGCCAGTATGACCAAATTAGGACTATTTTACTTTGGAACATATCAGGAGACAACATGACTCATTAGAAAAGACAATATGCTTGGTGAAGTGTGAGGCAGCAGGAGGAGAGGAAGATCCCATTGCAGGTGGATAGACTTAATCAAGGAGGCCATGGCCCTGAGTCTGCAAGACTTTTGCAGGGCTTTGATAACAAGTTGTCTTGGAAATCTGATTCACAGCGTTGCCATAAATCAAAGTCAACTTGACAGCAATTAAGAAGCCACCTTGGGTCCCTTGCTTGGGGAAAAAAGCAGGATATAAATAAAGTGTTTGATTGCTTTCTTGCTATAGACCTATTCACTTTGCTTTGAACTCATCCCAGGCCCTTAGATCTGCCCATTGTTGGAATGCAGTCCTTGAGATCCAGGGCTGGAAGACATAACTGGAGTAACTTCCCAAAACCACAATCTGGTTATTAGCCTTCTGGTAGAAAGATAACCCAGTCTAGTGTGCCAGCACTCCTCTTAGATAGCTGCCTAGAAGAATGCCATAACCTATGGGATTCAAAAAAATTAACAAAGTCAGCCTTGGTGTACCTCTCCCAGAAGACATCATGAATCAGAGTGATGTTTCATAGAAAGAAAGAAAGAACAAAAAGCAAGCCAGAACGAAACTGAGCCTGTAGTTTTAACATAAATGTCTGGAACTGCATTGTAGTACTTGCTTCAACTCCTCATCCCAAATGGGTGTATTTTCAATTGAACAATAGTTGGAATAATCTTGAGGCTACAGAGATATTTTCTAAAACAGTGGCTTGCCTCTTTCAAGGGGGGCAAGACCACTGCTTCTAAAAAGAAAGATTTATAACTTCTTAGATTCTTCCAAATCAAGTCTCTTGTTGTGGTGGTGGTGGTGTGCCTTCAAGTCGTTTCAAACCTACTTTGACTCTAAAGCGAACCTATCATGGTGTGTTCTTGGCAATGTTTGTTCAGAGAAGATCTGCTTTTGCCTTCTTCTGAGTCTGAGAGAATGTGACTTGCCCAAGTGGGTTTCCATGGCTGTATGGGAATTAAAATCTTGTTCTCCAGAGCCATAGTTCAACACTCAAACTGCTACACCATGCTGGCTCTCTTTTCCAATGATATTAGTATAGTTTATTATTCTTAGATTATCTTAGAGGTGAGAAAAATATGGTCCACAGGCCTCATGTGGCCACCAAATCCTAGTTTTGTGCCCCTGAAGCCCCAAAGCAGTCTCTCAAAGTACCCACAAATTCCATTTAAAAAAAAACATCCAGGAAACTTGGAGGCAAATTTTTGCCTAAAATACCTCCTAAAATGCACCAATACTGTGCACAGATGGCATGGTTTAAACTTCACTCCTCCAATCTTTGCTGTAGCCAAAATTAAAAAAAACAAAAAAACAGAAATTGTGACACAAATATCAAAAATTGTCCTCTCTGCCACTGTTGTTCACCCATGTCTCTCTCTTTGTGTACATCCACCTATCTAATAGACTTTTTTGATGTCTCAAAATTTAACAGAATGCTGTTGGTAACTAAGATGAAATTTCAGATGGGTAGCTGGATAGTGTTGCAAGAAGCAAAAATGAGGTAGCCAGGCTGTCTCATCCCTATTCTCACTACAGTACCCTGTTCAGAAGGGACTGAAATCACTCCCCTTCTCCACTACCGAGAGAACCTCCCGTCTGACAGGCCAGCTTGCGGGGGGCGGTGGCAGCACAGAGAGCAGGTCCCCTCCTCGCCACAGCCCCTGCCCCACTCGCCATGGAGGGGGGCGCTGGGGAAGGGCCGGGGGGCCATAAGGCAGCACTTTTCCAGGGGGGCAAGCTGCGCCTGGTGCAAAAGACAAAGGAGCTGGGATTTCTCCCCCCCCGGCCAGGGTCGACACTCTGGAAACTTTTCCCACACTGCCCCCCCAGCGGAAACGAGAGCGAAGCAGAAGCAGAGCCCAGGGGAGGTTCTTGGAGTTTTTTCCCGGGGGAGACGCGTGGCTCCTCTTTCCCTCCCTGCCCCCCTGTTCCTGGCTGTCAAGGCGGCCTTTGCCGGGGGGGGCATTGTAAATAATAAATAAATAATGTTATGGTTGGGGGTCACCGCAACATGAAGAACTGTATTAAAGGGTCGCGGCATTAGGAAGGTTGAGAACCACTGCTCCAAAAGGATACATGTGGGCAGCACCAGGTACAATTCATATAGAAAATGTCTCTTCGAGGCACTACTCCTAAGATTCCTGAAGCAGGAAAAATGGTAGTGGGGTAAGGGGAGAGGAGAGGACTAAGGCATTGCTGCTGGGATTCTTGAGTCAAGGGGAAAGGTAAGAAAATGAAAAAAGGCTTTCTGAGCTGGTAAGATTCCTGAGTTTGTTTGGGGTTTTATTTTTGGTAAGTGGGAACAGGAAAATAGGAACACCCTGGATCTCTTTTGAGGTTGTTAGGTACACACCTAGACAGTTCTGGATACGCTTCCATTAGTCAAGAACATAGGTGACAACAGATATGCTTCAGTTAATATAGTAATTCTTGTTGAAATATGTTTCTGTTCTTAACACCTCTCTTTTGTCCTGTGCTCAGGCCCCACCTCTCAATTCACAATTGATTCCTCTAGCTTTACTAAGACCATAATGGTACAATGTTATGATGCTACGATGCTTGAGAAAGGGATATCCTGGCTCACACCACACCCACTAACATATCATTGGTAGAAGAAAGAACCATGAGACGTCTGCACTTGAACTCATTACTGAATTGTTGCAGGAAAGAGGGTCATAAATACATTTTCAATGACCCTGCAACACAATAGCACATAGAGAACAACAATGTCATGAGAGAAGGCTGAGGCGAAAGCAGTACCAACGCATCACTATGATAGTATAACACTAAGACAGATTTGGAGATTATGGTATGATGCAGTAAAATGTGGCCCGATAGTGGGAAGAAGTCCAGTCTATAAGGTTGGTCCATCAGATTACGGTGGCAGCAACTAGACTCTGTAAGGGTGGTCTGTCACAATTCAAAAAGTACCATTTCCAAACTCTGATCTATACTTACCTGCCATGAGGTGGTAACAGATGAACCATCTGAGAGGCACTGTTCTTCTGAATATTATCTAAACCTAGGGACAAAGAACAGTTAAGGAATAGCGTTGGCATGCCCTACTTTTAGGCTTCTCAGAGGCATATGGTTGGTCACTGTTTTTAACACTGAATCCACAATCTGATCAGTTAGGGCTTTTTTTACATTCACAGAAAGAGATCATCTGTGGGTGACTTCCTGGTGGTGAAGGCTGCATTAACTGCTGCTAACATTCTGGCTGCTGCAACCACAACTTGGCCACTACCATCTCTTTATTTAGGCCATTTCCGCACTAGAGTGTTATAGCGCTATTATTCCACTTTCAACATCCTATGGAATCCTGGGGTTTGCAGTTTTGGGAGGAGCCAGCCGGTCTCTCCCGAAACTGCAATCCCCAGGATTCTATAGGATGTTGAAAGTGGAATAATAGTGCTATAACACTCTAGTGCGGAAACGGCTCTAGAGTCAACAGACCATTCAAGCACTATATTAAAACACTTGCTTTGTTTTTTCATAAGAGCATATGATAGATATTACTATAGTCAAAACAAATCCAGTATTTATAAAATATACAGTACATTAAATACAATTATAATTATGCTGTCATAAATGATCTGGTACAATTAGCCAAATTTTAAAACTTAGTAACAAACTCAGTAACTGACTTGTTGGAGCCTTGGAGCAACGAGACTCAGAGGAGCAGCCTTGGAAAAGCTGGAAAATTGGATATATTATGTCTTGTCCAGGCTCTTAACAATAACAGCAGTGGAAGAATACATGTGAAATATTCTTTTCTGAGTAGTCTACATGCAAGATGCATTACTTATTATAGGGGCAGTTTCTATTGTTCAGCTGAGTTTCATTATATCTTCCATCTTCCATTAGAGGGGTGAATATTTGGCCATTTTGTGAGATTCCTAGAGGCATTTGTGGTGGCTGTATAGGGGGCAGGTGATTCTAGATCACCCTCTCGCATCATAAAGTCCTGAAAACTGGTGGGACAAATCTTTTCTGCCAAAACAAAGGGATAATACTGGGGATTTCTGCTGCTGCTGCTGCTGCTGCTGAATTTGGCAGCGCAGTTTTGCTTGTAAGTGGCAGCAGCAGAGACCACAGAAATGCCACAGGGGCACATTGTGGGCCATCTCTTGTCCTCTTCCAGAATAGACTATAGATCAATTGGGATGAATTGTTCCAAAGGATTTTTTTTTAAGCTTATTAGTGCAAGGGCAATTTTTATTGTTTTGGGGATCACGGCTAGGGAGGGAAGAGTAAAATTTCTGCAACTATAGCTGATTGTGTTGAGAAATGTGAGTTATAGTACTGGATCTCTGAAGAAGAGTTATTAAACTGGAAATGGAATAACAACCAGTCCCACCCCTACTCCCATAGACTGAAGTGGAAAGAAGAAACAAGCTTTCTCTTCTTTGCAAAACATTTAAAATTAGCTTTAACTCTAGAATTAATTTTAACATAACTTTACTTAGAAATATTTTTATAATCAAATACATAGTCTAATGGAGGAAAAGAATGGATGTTACAGTTATGCAGGAAAAGAGAGGGTGTGATAAAACAAACACTCAGGAAGTCTGCAAACAAGCAAACTTGCAATTAGTGAGAATAGGCATGCAGAGGTTGCTAACTTTAACAGGTCTGACAGTTTTCCGCCCCTGGATCTTCTGGAGAATGTACAGGCTGCCAAACCAGTTCCTCCTCAAAAAACCCAAACCCCCAAACCTCAGAGGGTCTGGAAGTTTACTTCTGGTTTTGAAAAAAAGGTATTTTAAAAATATTAAAAACATTGCAGGCACAACCAGTAGCCTATTTAAAAGATGAGTTACCTCTCTTGGAGGGTTCCTTTGGAGGCATTTCCCTTTTTGGGCCAGAAAAAAGACAGGGCCACAAAACAGCCTCATGGGACCATGTGCAGCTCTCATGTTGCAATTTGCCCATACCACCTCCACACCAATGGAACATGGTTGCTAATAATGCAAGTAAAGTAACATCTAGTTTGCCCCATCTGTATGGTGTAGAGTTCATTCACATGCCCAACTTTAAATATGCTAGAATGAAAGAGAACATAATAATTAGAGTCTAGTAATAATTCTATTCATCAGACTGAAATTAGAAGGAATTTCATCCAATTATTAAACATACAGACTTCAAATATGCTTTTCAGTAACCACAAGTAAGGTGGATAACTTTTAAATCCATCGTGTACAAACAGTATAATTAAATAATGCACATATAACAATGGCAACATACTAGAGAAAAAAAAGATATATAGGGCATATACTAGGATATATAGGTGCTCCTAGTCCTACCAGTTAAAAGACATTGTATAAGCTGTTTATCCTAGATGTTAGTAAAATCCCATCAACAAGGCAGGCAAGTGCAAAACTAAAACCTCACCTGAAAGCACCATTACTGTAATTTAAATGAAGAAGAGGAGTGTTATTTTTGTTGATTTTTGTCCCAGGTGGCTGATGCAGTGGGGATTCCTTCTTGATTCCTCATTGCTATGTCCCTCTTTTATATAGAATCCTGGGACTGAAATCTTGGATTTTACTTAGTGAGCAGTCTACAACAACCCTCTTACCCCAGCTGTCAGAGAGAAGCAGGATGTTACCCTGTGAATTGGGGGTCCCAGGAGGGGCACCCAAACAACAAACCAAACCTAAGCAAAGATGGGGAAATTAGCTGGAGCACTCTCTTGGCTAATGAGAGGCAGAGCAACGCAGCAGGATCTTTTACCTTATGTATACAGCGTCAGGCTAGTGAGGAGGCAAATGGTTCAAATAATAATTAAGATTGATTAAACAGTTATTAAAGAAAAACACAAACATATTCCTAACTAGAAAAGGAAAATAGAATTTGAGGGGAATGTGTGATACGCCACCTGTCCTGCAGTCCTGGAGAAGCCAATTGAAGGGGTGGAAACCCGGCGTGGCGGCCGAGGGGAATCTGCTGAACCGAGCGGCAGCAAGGCAAAGTGAAGTTCGGGCGATCCGGCGAGAGTTCCAAAGAGCTCTCAAAAGTGGGGGATTTTTATAGGGGAAAGAACAACCACAGGCTAGTCTGGGCTTGAGATGAAAACAATGAGTTTTGGGTTGGAGACAAAGCCTCCGAAAGGTCAGAATGTGCATGATTAAGTTAAAGTCCGAATTGACAATAGTATGGCCGGTATGTAAATGCGGCTAGCTCAGCAGTTGAGTACCTAGCTCACCAGGGTGTCCTCTCAGGGCAGAGGGTCCCTTTGTGGTAGCGTGCATATGTAATGAAAGTGTTTGTTTCGGGAGGTCCCCTAAAGCAGATCTGGCAATATCTGGCTTGATTTGGTGGGAGCAGCAAGTAATAGCCATGCCTAGCTTCGTGCTTGTTCAGTGGGCCTCACAAACACTTGGCTGGTGGCAGAGTAGGGCCAAATTATGATATCAAAATGATATCTCTGGTTCACCAAAGGCCAGGCCAGTATACGGTAGTAACATTCCCCACCCCCCGAATATGGGCAATTTGACACAAATTGATCATTTTCCAATGAAACATTTCAAAAAGAATTTAGAGCCGAATGGAGGTCTACAGATTCCGGAGACGTATCACACCAAGGGTTTTTTGCAACATTTCTAGCTAAATAAAGCAGTCCCTAACTAAACAACATCCTAACTACATATACAAGAATGCTCAGATGGCACCAATGCAATTATTAACAAACAGTAATGCAGGCAGTTTTGAATAGCAAAATGGAATGTTTTAACAACAGTGAAGAACATGCGCAGTTTTCCATAATGAACAATTGCAACAGTAAAAATGCAGTAGTGGTTTGAGCAATGAGCAATAAAAATGCGGGCAATATTCACAACGTACTGATGGCTAGGCTACAAATAAGGGCAAAATACTTCAATGAAGCAACTGAAAACTGACGACAATTGAACGCGGGCAAAAATACTCCAAATATGCAGTCGCTCAGGCAGAGTGTGGACCAGTCCAAAAAGGAGAGAAATGCGGGCAATAAAAATCCAACTGTGTGGGCAGAAACAGTCCAGTGGTGATGCGAATGCAGCAACAGTCCCGGGGAGGTGAAGCACAAACAAAATCTCAGCACCCCCCCCCCCGGAAACAGAAGAACTTGAAGTCTGGAAAATGCGGGCAAGTTGGTGGCTCCGATGGGGCTGGAACCATAGCAATGAGTCCAGTTTTAATGGCCAAAAATAGTCCGAGTCCCTGGTCGAGCTAGCCCTCGCGTGCTAGCGCTTTGCAGGAGCGAGTTTGCAGAATGGCAGCAAGAATAGTCCAAATGGGAGGCAGGCATGAAGCGGGCAGTAGAGCTTGCTGGGGCGTGACCATCTGTGGTCCCCAACTGCAGAAACGTGAACAAGATGTCGTCTGGCTGGATTCAGACACACCCCACGGTGCTTCGGGGCAGCGGACGGATCCGAGATGGCCTCGGCTATCTGGAAGCGCTGACCTACTATTTTTGTAGGAGGGAAGACTAACAGCGGTTATGGCAAATACAAAATGTTTAATGCAAATTAGCAGCGTGAAGCCCGTCAGGAGTTGGGTTCGAATTGCGGAATTCGGGATGATGGAACCTCAGTGGATTTTCGCACAGAATGCCAGGCAAAGGTGCTAACATGGAGGAGACAGGGGTGACTGTCCCAGACCTTGGTCACTTTAAGGTGGAAGACGGTCTGACCGCACCTCGGTAGAGGGGCCTCCATGCAGGGGTACCTTCTGGGTGGCTTGGGCCGTGTCTCATCCAATATTTCACCAATGGATGAGCAAATTTGGGATGCAGTCCGGGATTGCATCCGTAATGTATTGGCACTGGTACCTGCTCGCTGACTGAATGGATGGAGCTCTGGTCTCAAGCTGAACTAGGTTATACTCTGGCCTGCGCCTCGTGGTGAGGGTTCCCCAAAACCAGTTAAAAGATAGAAATTGAAACCAATCCGAAGCAAGCACAGGCTACGCTTGCTCGTTGCCAGAGCAGACGTTGACGCTACCGGAGATTGTCCAGAATGGATGGGCCTACATATGCAAATGTTCTATTAACATATGCAAATTGGAACATGGACTGGGGCCAAGTGCCTTGCCAATCGTGTGGGTCTCCGGCCACTGGGGCGTTGGAGAGTGTTCATATTCTTTCTGTGCATGGTGAAATTGAGATGCAACTAGGGAGCGGCCAACACTGTGCTCTGACCCTACAGTTGAAGCACGCAAGAAGAAAGGGGAGAGAGATTTCTCCAAGGTAGGAACCATTCTGGGCTGTAGATCAGTACTCCAGAGTCAGACCTGGTTCTACTGAGAGGGTTGTTAAACCCTCGCAGCTACGCCTGTACTTCCCAGGACACCACTGCACAAGACCATCCCCTAGGGTCAGGGATGGCAGGTGTCCTGGTCGGACCTGCCTTAACTCAGGATATCAGGGCTACTCTGAGGCCCAACCTACCTCAGAACCGGAGACCCTGCCTGGCTTTCTCACTGAACTGGTGAAAAAGAAAGAAATAACTGGAAGGGGAAAGCAAGTTAGTATTACCAACACAAGCAGAACTATATACCAGGCAAAACTATATACAAAGACCGGGAGCTCGGTGTAGCTGTCCGCCACTCCATCTCCGCTCCACAAACCGGGGGCCATTCAACCATTGTCGAACGCCTTGTAAATTAAAGCCAATGCCTTGGACCAATTCAGGCAAATACTTCCTTGCTCTGTAAAGAGGTCTAGGAAGTACGGAACTCAACTGTCGGTGTTTGGGGGTCTCTGGAATTACTGGTAGGAATGGGGCGTCCACTCCTGGCTTGAGACCCTGTTTTTCAAATCAAGCAGAAGCTTGGTCGTGGACCTACATGCTCCTGAACTCGTGGCTGGATGGTGATCAAGACAGAGCCAAGAACTGTCTTGGCCCCTCTCAGTCAACCCATATCACAAGGAGGGTGCCTCGAAGTGTGAAGGCACGCTGGCACCAAAGCAGCAGTGCGGAGGGGAAGGCAGTAGCCAGGTCCACCTCCACGTGGCATTTGGAATTCTCCCTTACTGAAGTCTCCCAGGCTGGACTACAGCAAAGGGGAGAAGTGAAGTCAAGTTGGGGGGGGCCAGGGCAAGTGCCGTTGTTAACCTGGGCTCTGGCTGGGCAGGAGCCTCTCGCTGCTTAAATTCGCAGTCTCCTTTGAGATTCCCCAAAGATGGCGTGGAGGCAAGGACTCTCCTGGCCACGGCCGCAAGAAAATCCTGGGGAAACTGATGGTTCTAGCTGGGGCTCAAAGCAGGGACAATGGAGAGTGTAGGAAGCGTGGGGTTGGCTTCTGCTGGCAGTGTGGTCTCCTTTTCCTGACACTCACACTGGCTGGCAATGTCCTGAGCCTCATTAAACTTGGTGGGGGCATCCTCCTGAGCCTTAGCCTGGTGTGATCCCTCTTGGGTATCTGTGAAAGCACTACGATTTCCAAGATGGCAGGACTCGGGTTCAGGACTAAGTCAGGGGAGACACGGGTGGTGCGCCCTGGTCCTATGTCTTTTGGAAGGCTTAGGTTGGGAACCCCCACGATCCCCGGATAGCATCGGGAGTGGGCTCACCCTGTCTGTCTAGTTTGGGAGCAGCACTTTTGGCGCTGCTCCACAATCTGCAGGAGGGGTGGCAGAATCTTGTCCCTACAGGTCCCGGTGCCTGCCGTCACCTTGGATCTACCCCATCTGTTGGGCTTCAGCCGAGCTGCAACTTGCTGGAGATCCTGGGACGAGGACACTCCCATTCCTGAAATCAAAGTCAGGCAACGCAGCCCGCAGGTGGGCCGTCGTCACGGCCTGGACCGGCTGTTTACCACCCTCCACAAAATGCCTGTCTAGAGCTTCGAGAAGCTCTGATGTGGGTCCCTGGTCGAACTGGCTCATGTCCAGTTTGCACCGGTGTAACATGCCTCAGATTCTGGCTTATTCATGGAATACGCCTGGGTCGTGGGGTCGTACCCACCAGACGTTTCCCGGAGAGGACCAGACTCAGGAGGTGGCTTGGGGGCAGGGGGCTGACTGCGGGAGTTCCTTCCCCACTGCTTGTCCTGTCTGGGAGTGGGGTGCGAGTTCCAGTTCCCTCGTGGAACGGAATTCGGCGTGGACTTCCTATGCTGGGAATGAGTCCGTAATTGGAGTATGTTACCTCCAATATGGGTTCCCAATTCCTGGGGTCTTTCCTATGGCCTTCGTGGAAGACGCTGGGAATTCAACCACTCGCAGCAGGTCGGCGACCCTGCGGAGGTTGTTCCCGAACTCTTCCCAGGATGTTGTTGCCAGGTCCACCAAGCCCAGGGCCAATCTTGTCTCGCGGTTCAAGCCTCCGTACAATAGAGTCTTCGAATTCAACGTCATCAAAATTGTACCCGTAAGCCGTCAGGGGCACCTTTTCGCTAGAATCACGGTAGTAGTTGCTTCCGCACCACGTAAGCCTCAGGGTTCTCGAGGACCCTGTTGCTCCATGACGTAGAACACACTCGCGCTCTGTCCGGGCCAAGGATCCCTCACGACCTCTCTCATCCAGGCATGCGACTCGAGCTTAGCCAAGCCTCGGGTTGCCATGGCCGATTCAAGGGTCGGAAGGTCCAACGGGGACATACAAAGATCAAGCTGAGTTGGGTCAGGTCCTGACCATTGGCTGTTGGGTGCGAATGCATCACTGCATTGAGCCACATGATTCCGGTGGACCAGTTCAAGAGTCCCAACTGGTCGGCGACTGCTTTCACCTCGGTGGCACGCCAGGGTATTCTGAGTCTTAGTGATTGTTATCTCCTGGACATCGGCACCACCATCACTAGCTGGGGACGGTCCTGGGTTTGTGGACCGTGTCTCTACAGGATGGACTGGCACTTTAGGGGCTTCCCAGTCCAGATTGTGTGGGGAGGACGCCAGGGCGTCTGTGCAAAGGGTCCTCTTGGGCAAAACTAGGGAGCAGCTCCGGACACACCGCCGAAATTAAAGCCTTACTCGTCTGGAGCTGACTTTCCAGGGCAGCAAGCTGCTTATGGCAAAGCTGCGTGACTCAACAGCCTCCTGCTGTTCCTTAACCTGACTAACCATAAAACGGGCCGCAGACCTGGCATGATCAAGCTCAGCCTCTAAGGCATGGGCTTTCTCCTCCCAAAGTCTGGGGAACTAGGGTGAGGTCACTCAACTTCTGGGCTGAGGCCTGTGCAACGGACGAAAAGCTACCTTGTCCGCTCGCAAGGTCTCGATCTTGGCATGAAGCCGGGCATTCTCCTTTTCCATTTCTGCTAGCCTTCCCCGGGTCTCAACTAGGGCACTGCTAGCGTCTCTGGCCACAAACCAAAGTCCCTAAGCTGCCAAACGAATCCTTCGAAGGCTCGAATGGGTTCTTTGATTTACGCGCCAAGGCATACGCTTCTCGGAGAGAGGTGAAAGGATGGCTGTCTGGAAGACAGAGTCCCTCCAGGGGCACTTTCCCTTGCCTAAAACCCATCTCTCCAGTTTCCCATGGACCTCCTCCTCACACATGAGGTCCTTAACTACAGCGGGGTTCTCCTTAGCCATCTCTACCACAACCACACAAAGACTTCCTACACAAAAACAACAACAACACAAATTCCTACACAATTTCCTGCACCAATATGGGACCAGGACCTGGAAGTGATGGGGAGGATCACCTAGACCCTGGGGGAGCTAAGGAAAACGAAATGCACTGGAACTTTGCTAGGGAAGAGGGAAAATGAACCAAACTCCAGCCTGCCCAAACAAAGGTCACTTTTGTACGCTCAGGCCTGGTTCTCCATCTCGCAGCACTGACGGCAAAGGACAAGGCCAACGGTTCAGGGACGGGAGGCCCACCTAGGCCTGGTGGGGGGAACCCTCAGGAGCGCTTCCGAGGCTCACTGGAAGGAGGGGTGATGAACTCAAAGGAACTTACTACGCCGCCTGGCCAAGCAGCAGGGAAGAGGGACAAGGAACCCAAAACTGAACTGCCCCTATTCTGGTTTTCTGGGTGAGGGGCGCCTCCTCTACTTCGGGCTAAACCGCTAAACCCACAGCTAGGTTGGGACTTACCACCCAATCCTAACAAGCCGGCAATATTGGGGACGCACCCGCAAGACTGAGTAGCCGGGAATCACCACTCCGCCTCTCCAATACACAACAAACCAATGAAGGGAAACTCACCAGAGGACAACAAAAGAAGGGGGAGTGCTCCTTCTGTGCTTATGTGCATTATTGCTAAGATGTTGAATGTGTGTAGACTGTTCCTGACGGGCCTAGGCCTAAAACACGTACAATCCCAGCCCACGATAGACCCAAGATGGGAGTGGTTCCCAGGACAAGACAAGAAAGGGATAAATATCCACCAGATAGAAATATTGCACATACAAACAGAAGTCACACACACACACTAACCTGCTTACCAGTGCTCTAAAACAACTCACTCACTGTTCCCTTAGTCATATCATCCTGATCCCAGGAGGTTCGCGATCCTCTCAAATCAGGGGTACTGGGGTTGCCTAACTGGTCTACCACTCTGTTACCCTGTGAATTGGGGTCCCAGGGAGGGGCACCCAAACAACAAACCAAACCTAAGCAAAGATGGGGAAATTGGCTAACAAGAGGCAGGGCAACGCAGCAGGATCTTTTACCCTATGTATATAGCGTCAGGCTAGTGAGGAGGCAAATGGTTCAAATGATAATTAAGATTGATTAAACAGTTATTAAAGAAAAGCACAAACACACTCCTAACTAGAAAGGAAAATAGAATTTGTAGGGGAATGGTGATATGCCACCTGTCCTGCAGTCCTGGAGAAGCCAGCTGAAGGGGTGGAAACCGGCGTGGCGGCCGAGGGGAATCTGCTGAACCTAGCGGCAGCAAGGCAAGTGAAGTTCGGGATGATCCTGGACGAGTTCCAAAGAGCTCTCAAAAGTGGGGGATTTTTATAGGGGAAAGAACAACCGCAGGCTAGTCTGGTTCTGGGATCAAAAACAATGAGTTTTGGGGTTGGAGACAAAGCCTCCGAAGGTCAGAATTTGCATGATTAAGTTAAAGTCCAAATTGACAATAGTATAGCCGGTATGTAAATGCGGCTAGCTTGGCAGTTGAGTACCTAGCTCACCAGAGTGTCCTCTCAGGGCAGAGGGTCCCTTTTGTGGTGGCGTGCATATGTAATGAAAGTGTTTGTTTCGGGAGGTCCCCAAGCAGATCTGGCAATATCTGGCTTGATTTGGTGGGAGCAGCAAGTAATAGCCATGCCTAGCTTCGCGCTGTTTGGGCGGGCCTCACAACATGGTGGTGGCAGAGTAGGGCCCAAATTATGATATCAAAATGATATCTCTGGTTCACCAAAGGCCAGACCAGACACGGTGGTAAAAATGTATAGTCTAAAAGCGAACCCCTCCCATTTGTTCCCCAAAGTTCTAAATGGCCCCTATTTTAGAGATCACTTCCTGGAGTGGACAGATGGTACTGGTTAAAACTATGGACCCATCGAATAAACAAGCGTCCAAAGATATGTATAGCATCTCCATTACTCAGAAGCAAGAGGAGGGTAAACATTATTCACTTTTAATAGGTTAAGTCAGCACTTGTAGAACTCAAGACTCGTGGAACAGTAATTATGGTGCATGCAAGTTTATGGCAAAAATAAGTTGTCTCAGACAAACAGAGAAGGAATTAACTTTGAAGCAGCATGAATGGATTCACAGTATAAGAAAGAGATGTATTTGGGTAGATTAAAGAGCTTACAGAAAATTTTACTTTCATGTGGACTTTGGAGTGCTCCCTGTTCCATACCAGGTCCACCGTGTTGCCCCCAGTTACAAGTTAGCTATTTCTAGTTGCATAAGTTAAAAACAACTCCTAGGGTTATTTCACACTGCATAACTATAGCATTATGATTCCATATGATGCCATGGCTGCATCCTATGTAATCCTGGGATTTGTAGTTTTGTGAGGTACTAGAAATCTTTGAATGAGAATTAAAAATACCCTTCCCCAAATTGCAAATATACTGTCACAGTGATGCATTAGTCCCACTTTTGCCTCAGCCTTATTGCATGATGTTGTTGCTCTCCTGGCACTATCGTGTTGCATCTCATTGGAGAATAATTGAAAATGTGTTTATTTTTCACAGAGGAAATAATCCATTAATGACCCCCTTTCATGCAACAGGTCAGTAACTAGTTCAGATGTGGACATCTCATAGCTCTTTCTTTCCTTGTAGTGTCATAGCATCATGATGTCATAGCATTGTAGTGTTACAGTGTCATGATGTTGTACCATCATAATGTCATGATGTCATGGAGCAATTACAGCTACAGGAACCAATCATAGAAGCGAGGGCAGTGTATAGGAGTTGGTAATGACACCTTAATGTGGATGAACAAACCATGTAAATGCCACTATTAACATGCAAATGTGGAAAGGGTACGACAAAGACCATCACCAATCAGCTACCCTCACAAGAGTGGCTGGAGCAGAATTCAAATGGAATAACATAACATCAAGGAGCAGTGTGATAAGGCTCATGACAATTAAAGTAGAGTCATATTGCTATAATTGTGTAGTGTGAAAGGGCCCCTAATTTAGGGCTGCCATATTCTAATTCCTCAAATCCAGGTGTTTAATTTGCGTACTGTGCAAATTATTCTAATCATCCAAATTATTCCAATTTTCATTCTGATTATGCAAATTCAGCACATTAATTGCTGCATTTCCTCCCAATGAATGTTTCAACTTTCATATCATTTTTCACAGTTGCAACTAATCTGAGAAAAGCAGCCCCCAAAAATTAAAGTGCTAGACTTGGGTCAGGGAGACCCATGTTCAAACCTCTGTTAAGTCATGGAATTTACTATATAACTGTCAGTCACTGCTACCACTTAGCAAACCTGTCTCATGCTGCTCACACCACTCACTCCCCTTCCCTCCTAATCCTTCCAATGGGCCTCTCTCTCTCTCTCTCTGTTCTTGCACTCTGCTTCTTGGACCAATCACTCCCTTTCCCTTCTATTCACTCCCTCACCTCACCTCACTTCACCACAACACATCCCTTCCTTGCTTTGTGCATTCTGTCTGATACCTTGCACTCTTCTTGGGCTTGCACCACTCACTTCCCTTCCCTTCTGTTTCCCTTACTTCATGTGCCCCTCCACTGTTTGCACAGTTAACTCTCCCTTCCCCTAACTGAAACTTAATGCATACAAGGATAAGGTGCTCCTGGTTAGTTGTAAAGTAGATCAGGGAAACGATTCAGCCTATGTTGAATGGGATTACATTTCCCATGAAATCTCAGGTCTACAGCTGGGGTATGCTCCTGGACTCAGAGGCGAGCCTGGATGTCCAGGCTTCAATGGTGCCCTGTAGTGCGTTTACATAGCTAAAACTGGTGCTCCAGCTGTGTCCATTCCTTGAGATGTCAGATCTGGCTACAGTGACACGTGCCTCAATTACATCCTGTTTGGATTACTGTAATGCAGGTTATGTGGGACTGCCCCTGGAAACTGTTTGGAAACTCCAGCAGGTCCAACTTGCTACAGCTAGGTTGCTGACTTGAGCAGGTTTTAGGGAACATATAAACCCATTGCTGAAACAACTCCACTGGCTTTTGATCCATCTCTAGGCATGCTATGACCACTACAGCCCTATATGTCTCAGGTCCAAACTATTTGAAAAACTGTTATCTCCCCAGATGAGCCTGCCTGTGCTCTAAGAGACTTTCTCTCAGTCCTGCCATCATCCCAGGCATGTCTGGTGAAAACACGAGAGAGATATTTCTTGGTGGCTTCTCCCAAGTTGTGGAGGTCTGGCTGTGTCTTTCTGCCAGCAAGTAAAGATCTTTTTATTTAAGAAGGCATTTGTTTTTTAGTATGTTGCAGCAGACAGAGCTTGTAATTGTGGGGGAGGTGTACTGTTTCTTATTTCTTTGTATTTTAATGCTTTTCAAATGGTTTAAATGTTGTTTTGAACACCAAATTTAGTTTGTGTTTTAACTTTTGTATTAAAAACTTTTAAAAGAATACTGTGGGGGTTTTTTAGATGCCATACACTGCCTTGAATCTCATGATGGGAGAAAGATGGGATTTAAATTATACAAACAAACAAAACAAATATCCCCTTGCATCAGAACAGCACCAAACAATTTCTCACCAAACAATTTGCAAAAGAGCGGCTTCCTATTCCTGTTTTAAAGCTTGGAATCCAGGCCAGATTATGTTCCTGGGGTGGGGTCAGGGGGAACCATCTGACATTCTAGAATCTAGAAAAAAATCAGCTAAACAGGAGATATGGTATCCGTACCCTAGTTACTTTTATCTATTTTAACTTCTTAGCTTGAGAAGTGGCTGGAGTTAGTGTTTTGTGCCAGACTTTGCAGAGTTTGGAAGGGAATTTTGAAAAAAAGCAGTCTTTTTCTCTTAGGCCATTTCTGCACAAGAGGGGAAGAGCGGTTCACTGCATGTGAAGAGCGGTGTTTTTATACCCCGATTCAGAAACTGAAATCAGAAATTCAGAAACTGTGCTATCTGCCCCCCCATTTACATCGTACTACTGCAGAGAACAGTGCATCTACAACAGCCTCCACAACAGCAAGTCCCTGGCCGCTCCCATTCACCTCCCTCACCCCACCCCGCCATCGCTGATTGGTCTGTTTTTTAAAAAACAAACTCACATTTTTAACACATTTCTGTGTTGCTGCGTTTGTGCATAGGAATGTATGTTCATTGATATGTGGGGGGGGGAACCACGCTTTAACAGTCCGTTACCAGATCCACTTTCTTCCCACTGTCCATTTAACACAGGAAGAAAATAATGACGGCAGCCTGACCTTGGATGCGCGGAGAGAGATAGGGACAAAAATAACAGAAGGGACAGCCTGGGAACGCCCATAGCCGGTCACTTCTGCGATGTGAATCGATGCTGCACTTCTGTATGTAGGCAAAAACCAAAGCAGAACCGGTTTGGGAGATTTATATCGGAGTTTTCCGGTTTTCACATACAGCGGTTTTGCATCGCAGTGAACCACAGTGAACTGTTCTAGGAGCTGAAAACGTGCAGAACCATGAGAAAAACTACGACGCTAAAACGGTACAACGTGCAGACCGGAGGGTAAGAATTCGATGCCGCTATGATGTATCAATCTTGTGCAGAAATGACTTTAGGTTACATCGAGCTGGCAGTGGGTTTGCGAGGCATTTTTCTGCCTCTGCACTCTGCATGGTAAGGGCAGCCTCTGGTGCAGGCCAAAACCTGAAGCCAGGCAGCTGGATGGGGTGGGAAGACAGCAGTTGTGGGTGTCAGGAACCTCCCATAAACAAGTGAAGGCCCTTGAAGGAAATCATTCACCCATTAATGTCTGTATATTTCCAACCAGGGGTAAACATTAATACTGCATAATCCTTATCTTGTGAATATGGCTGAGATTAACAGAGAGTGGGGGTGTCTCCATCAAATTAGCAGTGTGAGAGGAGAAAGAAACAGCATCTTCTGCTTCTAGTGATTGCTAGAAAGGCAGGAAATGGAGGTTTAACTAAATAGAAAGGGACAAACCTGCTAGGGGTACAGAGAGGGAGCAAGCATATTTTGAGAACAATGGAGAGTGGAATAAAGTTTAACAAATGGCAGAAGATGGAAAAGATGACAAGAGCTTCTGCCCTGAACTTTGTCTTTTGTTCACCTGATTGTCTAGGAGGGTTACTGCTAGACTGAGGGCATTTCCAGAGAGAAAGATACTCACGCTAGCGTCCTCTACAGCTATTATGTCTTTTCCTCCTTAATGGATTTTCCCAGGTAAGACACAAGACACGTGAAGCCCTTAAAAAAAAAAAGGGCTTTCGTGTGGAGAGCAATGTCATCCAAAGGTTCTGCAAAATACCCTGAAATAAGAGGATGATGGTGTGATGAACTGAAAGTGCTCTTAATTTTTAAAGCAAACCCAATGGCTTCTTGAAAATAAAGAATCAAGATGAACACAATTCCCTGAATCACCCAGATAGCATGCCCCCTGGCCTACTGGTTGGGGGTTCTGGAAGCTATAGCCTAAAAAAGCAATTTTTACAAGCTCAGGTACATATGTAGAGGACTATGCTGTTCAACTGCAAAGCCCTTCACTGCATTAGTGTAAATGGGTCTACTTCAACGTAGATGGTTTGTGGACTGCCACAAGTTCTGGAGTTTCTGAATAAATTATATAATGCCATCTGCATTTCCCCCTCCCTGCCCCCATGAGTACTGTAAATTTAATTTCATGATGAAGATTGGCATAGTTTAAAGGACATTGTTCAACAAAAATTAAGCACCTGTCACTTCTGAATGCAAGAGAATACAGGTTGATTTGCAGCAACCAGTAAAACATGCACTTCAGTTTGGTTTAAAACAGCTGGATAATCTCATGTATTGCTGTGTGCCTTCAAGTCATTTCAGACTTATGGTAACCCTAAAGCAAACCTATCATGGGGTTTTCTGGGGCTGAGAGTGTGTGACACACTCAAGGTCACCCAGTAGGTTTCCATGGCCCAGTGGGGAATCGAACCCTGGTCTCCAGGGTTGTAGTCCAACACTCAGACCACTACACTATGCTGGCTCTAATCTTATCCATCAGTATTAAAAAAAATGCCGTTCTTGATGTTTATCTGGGATTTCCACACCCACAAAAGCTCTGAAACCTTCATCTTCTTTAACATGTAATAACTGTGTCTGCCTTCTATTGTGTTTAATGGCTAGATAAGACTGTACCTCTGAACATGTGCAGAGTGTTTCTCCACTTGGTTGAGCCCCTGCAGCCAAATCCCTTGCAAGAAATGGCATCCAGGTAAAAACGCCATCTTTAACAGTCCCAACATCCTCACTGCAAATTAGACTGCTGGACACACAGAATATAATTTTACCTTTTCTACACCAGAGCACCAGCTAGTCTTTATTTTCTTAGCAGAATATACGGTATCTGTTAGAAACATTTATTATATTTATTATTCACTTCTGTGTCAAACAGCACCTGGAGTGATTTGAAGTCTGCGATTTTTACTGCTAGAATCAGCTTTAGGACATGATATTGAAGCCCTTGGCCACTGTTTGTATAATGTAAAGGAACATAAGAAATTGAAAAATGATTAGGACACAGTAGAAATGCAGGTGGTATATGCAGACCATCTGATTTGCGTTTACCTGGTTTAGAGGTGCAAGCACCCACCTAAAATATCAGCTTTGTGTTTGAGAATGCTCCTCGATCTGGAACTCTTGTTGGGTGTGAAGGTGGTGTGGTGTCTTTTTTTTCAGCTTCGGTTTATATGCAGTCTGTGATCCACCCTGAGGAAAAAGTATATTGCTGCTTTGATGCCCTTTATTTAGTATTGGATTTCTGTGCAAGCTGAATCAATTATCATTTGGGGTCTAAGATTATGTAAAGTTTCTAAATACCCACCCCCTGCTAAGTTAGAAAAATGCACATTTTGGGGTTGTTATTTAAAATAACCTTCTCTGGATAAAAACATATAAGAGAATTCTGTAGCATCTTTGAGACAGAGAAAAAGAAATTTCCAGGATATGCTTTTTAATGGACTCAAGTCTATTTCATCAGATGCAAGAGTTCACAAAACCTTAAGCCAGAAATGTCTTTTTTTTTCAGGGCCTTTCTGCACTACACTATTATAGTGCTATTATTCCACTTTCACCATCCTGTGGAATTCCAGGGTTTGTAGTTTACTGAGGCCAAAATGTCCCTCTCTAGACTGCAACCCCCAGAAATCCACAGGATGTTGAAAGTGGAATAATAGCATTGTAACAGTGTAGTGCGGAAAGGACCTCAGTTTCAAAGGTGCTACAGGGTTCCCTCATATCTTTTTATGCTGAAACAGATGTTACCATGTGTTATACTGGAGTTTATTTCCAGCCCCCTCAAGCCTGACTTTCACCCTTGAAAAGGAGCTGGAAATTCCCCCAGCGTTTACTAATTCTTGCTGCCACCACCCACTGAATTCTGAATTAATTGAACAGTACAGTGGGACCCTGCTCAGTGGATTGACAATCCCTAGGCTTAAGGACCTTTCCTTCCCTCTCACCTCCCCACTTCTGAGTGAGAGAAGTCTTATCTAGCGTGTGCCGAAAGATGGCGTGGGAATGGAGAGGAAACAGAGGTTTTACAGAAAAGCATTTATTCAAGACATGCAAATAAACAAGACAATAACACACATGAGAGGCTCCCCCCTCCCAGGCACGCTTAGTTACAAGTAGTTACAAAAAAAGAGATATAAAAGCACAGATACATTCTTTAGATCAGCCAGCCTCCAAAATAATGAAAAGTCCCTGACGAGACTAGATAACTGGTTCTAGTACTCACAGACGTTCATAGGCTTAGATGTTCTACGAGGAAAGAAGCCAGGAGGCGAGGCCAGGCCTACAGCCTGCCACTGGCACAGATCTCATCTCTAGGAGGTTCCTTTGTTGTCTCTCCCTCACATGGCCTCGCAAGGAGTTTTTTATAACTTCTCCCCCGAAGCATCCCGAAGCATCTCGAAGCATCTCAAAGATGCTCACTTCTTTCCTTTGATTGGGCAATTCTCCCCCTGTGACCTGTGAGGTTGACCCACAGTAAAAATGTAACCTAATCCCCAAGACCTCATTAACCCTTGGTTTACCTGAAGAGGGAAGTATCCCCTTTTAGCTAAGTCTAGATAATGGGAAGCCCCATTATCACACCCTGTGACTTCGGGGTCCTGGGAGGGGCACCCAAACAACTAAAACAAACACAACCAAGATGGGGAAATTAGCTGGAGCACTCTCTTAGCTAACGAGAGGCAGGGTAACTTAGCGGGGATCTTTTACCCTATGTCTACAGCGTCAGATCAGCGAGCAGTCAGGCAGTTCAAAATAGCACTTAAGATTTATTTAACAATATCAAGAACAACACAACCACACTCCTAACTAGAAAAGGAAAAGAGAGTTCAAGGGGAATGGGTGATACACCACCTTTCCCGCAGTCCTGGGGAAGCCGACTGTAGAAGAGGAAACCCGGCGTGGTGGCCAAGGGGAATCTGCTGAACCGAGCGGCAGGAAGGCAATGTAGAAGTCCAAAGCGATCCGGCAAGAGTTCCAAAGAGCTCTCGGAACTGGGGGTTTTTATCAGGGAAAGAACGACCATAGGCTAGTCTGGTCTTAGACAAAAACAATAAGTTTTGGGTTGGAGACAATGCCTCCAAAAGGTCAGAATTTACATGATTGAGTTATAGACTGAATTGACAATAGTATGGCTGGTATGTAGATGTGGCTAGCTCGGCAGTTAAGCGCTCAGCTCGCCAGGGTGCCCTCTCAGGGCAGAAGATCTCTTTGTTTATAATGAGGGTGTTTAGGGAGGTCCCCTAAAGTAGATCTGGCAATCTCTGGCTTGGTTTGGTGGGAGCAGCAAATAGTAGCCATGCCTAGCTTTGCGCTTGTTCAGTGGCCTCACAAACACTTGGCTGGTGGCAGAGTAGGGTCAAATTGTGATATCAAAATGATATCTTTGGTTCACCAAAGGCCAGGCCAGTACACGGTGGTAACACAGACTAACACAGCTATGTCTCTGGATCTTATCTGGATGACTTAGCAGTTGAAATAGGAATTTTAGGATTTTTATAACATTACAGTCATCCCTCCATATTCGCTAGGGTTAGGGACACAGGACCGCCATGAAAGTGGAAAACCATGAATAACTCTAGGCCCTCCCAAACCATATCTAAAACACACAAAAAAGTATGATCACCATATTCAGCCCATCATGGATTCCTTTGAGGCATCAGGGTTTCTTCCCAAGGCAGAAGTGGCTGGCTGGTGGGGCTTACTGCCACCTCTATTGCTGCCTCACACCTTTTTAAAGAGGGATTTACAAGCCTTGTTTGCAGTTTCTCAGTGTCATGTGGCTTGCAGTCCCTATTAAAAATGGCATAGGGAGGCAGCAGAGGTGACAGCAAATAATCCATCAATAAACAAATCTGTAAAAGTGAAACCTGCAAATGTGGAGGGCTGACTGTATAACATTGATCACTCTGTGGATTTGATTTCAGCGTGTGTATTTCATTGCTTTTGGATTTCATGTTTTAAAAAAGCAGAATGTGTGTTTTATAAATAAATACATACTCTCTGTAATTGCTAGGGTCTGGAATTTATTTCAAACATTAGTTTTTTTAGATACCTTCCCCCATATTTTGCAGAAACTATTATTCCCAGTTATGCTTGCAATAACAGGAGTTATAGAAAGCAAAGTCCCCTACCAATAGCTTTTTTCAGTTTCTTTTTATCCCTACTGCCTGGTCTCTTAGTTTTTTACTGAGCCACTTCCTGGTAGCTGCTCCCTGAATCTCTTTCTTCCCTCTGAGCTATCACCTTACTAGTTCCTTGTGGCTAACTCCTTGCTCATACATTGATAGAATTAAAACGCTATGTTCCTTTTCATGGTGAGGTCACTTACAGTACATCTTAGCATATTAAAATGTTATTTTCTGCACACATATACAGACATACCTCAAGTTGCTGAAGTAGACGTGTTCCTTACGACAAACATTTCACCCCAAACTAACAATATAGACATATGAAGTGAAACTAACCAGGGTAGGTAAGCCTTGCATAAATAAACAAAAATATTTTGAACCTACTAGAGACCACTTCTTCCAAAATCCATCCAAGGATGACTTTTTTGGTTTACCAGCCTCTACAGTATTTTCCTTATGATTTCCATTTTGGTACCCAAATGCATCCAGTATACCTGCTGGATGTAGGTAGGAATGTTCTTTGCTCTCCTTTATTTTCTTCATTTTGCTGTTCATGCATGCATGCATGCTCAATAAAGGGTTCTAGAGGAAGCTTCTGCTTACTTTGCCTGCTGTAGGCAGGCACAAACAGCTACAAAAAGATCAATTAGAGCAAAATCCAATTCTTTCCCAGCTCTTACTGCATTGTCTACTGCAAAAATGATGATGCAATCCAACACCAAAAGTCTCTGTTTTTCCAGCTCTCTTTCACCATTCTCCCAATGCTGATGCTGCTAAAAAAGGCTTCCCCATAGACATAGGACAAAGAGAAGAAGGGGCAGACTGGGATAGTAAAAAGACTTTGTAAAAAGAAGCTGATTTGCCAGAGCCTCTGTTAACCAAGGTATGCCTGTATAATTGTAATTCTTTAGAATTAGGAGTTCACAGGAATGTTTCAGCTACATCTCTATCAGTAGTCTACTTTGTTGGATTTGGATTTCACCACACAAAAGTAGAAGTGGGCTTCCCTGTCATCTTTTCTTCTCTCCAGCCAGGTCCAGCTCTATCATGTGGCAGAGTGAATGATCACCTCAGTACATTTGGGGTGTCATGAAAGCACAGTGAATTGTTATTTTATTTGTTACTTTTATGCCAATGAAAGTGAGGCATGTTTCAAAGTAATTTAACTGGCTTTCTGTACAAGGCACCTTGACTGAATGAGTGGGGAAGCACCAATAGTCACTCTACCCCAGGCAGCAAAATGTCTTGGTATGGTCCTGTTCCCCAGGACAACTCCTCCAGCCCTCTGAAACTGCAATACAGATGGTCAGGTGGCCCTGCTGAAAAGACTTCCATGAACAAAACCCATGGAAGTAGATTCGGTCCTACATACATGAGAAAGTACTTCTCTATTTTTAAATGGAAAAACTACACCATTGGACAGACTATGTATTCAGCAAAGCTTGACAGATTGCTGGATAAAAACTCATGACATCTAGGAGAACCAATGTCTTGAAGAACTTCTGTTTGCTTGGGCTATTTGTGGGATTAAAGTTCCCCAGTATGCAACTCCTAGCTGAATGAGAAAAATGTCCCATAGGGTAGTGGTTCTCAGAGTGTGGTTCTCTAGATGTTTAAGATTTCAGCTCCCCAAAATTCCTGAGCATTGGCCATGGTGAGTGAACCTTCTGGGAAGTAAAATCCAAACCATGTAGAAGAACAAAGTCTGAGAACAACTGCTTAAGGGCATAGCTTCCTCAAAGTCTTAATATGGTTAACTAATCCCATCTTTTGAGAGAACTGCAGTACTGTGAATGAGACTAGGATCACTGGAGAATATTCTTAACATCCTTAAGAATGCACAGTTCTCTGCTAACAGTAGATAAATTAGTCTAAAATTAGTTTGTAATGTAGGTGGGCTGTTAGGTTTTTAAAGACAGACAGGACTATCTCATGCTTGAATTGGTTAGCCAACCAACAGAAGGACCACTATAATTCCATTCAGAACAGGGAAGCAACAATAGCTACATCCCCAAATCAGTTCTTTACCAAATTAGAAGAATCTGTCAAAAATAATTTATCTGGCTCCACACAACAAGTTATTAGAAAAGAGTCCAGGTAATAGAGAATACTTGATCGCAGTGATAATTCACAAAAATTAAAGGAAGGAATATATATAACAGAATTTTTGGCTTATTGATCAGAACTACCCTCTTAGTCCCCTCTCCCAGTATTAAGGTTTTTTTTTAACATGTCAAATACAATCTCTGGAGAAATCCAAGCAGATTGCTGGTACTATTGACATTATATTTCAGGGTATGGATAATGTAATTGGCTGTAATGTGTTTCCCTTTGTTGTAAAAGGGAATAGACTGAATTTACATTTAAGCAGGAACAAAATGAATGGGAACTAAAACTTTATTGGAGCAATGACGAACATTTTCTAGATACTTTTTAAAGCAGAGGTGGGGAAAGTATTGGCATTTTGGGTCTTTTTGACTATTCTCCACTGCCCTTTTCTGGCTCTCAAAAGTAAATGACCTCTCCTGGATGTTCCAGGCGTGTAAATGCTTCTTTTAAACAGGTTGATCCTGCCCCAGCACTGTATAACATAAAGAAAAACCACACACACATACACAATTTGTTCCAAGCCAAAGGTGAACTTCTGGTCATATTTGGTTCATACCCTCCCAACTGTTCTGGTTTAGCAGGGACCGTCCCAAATAGTCCTCTATTGTTCCACTTTTTCAGTTGCTTTTAAATGTCCCACGGCCCTTCCCCACTACACTGTTATTCCACTTTCAACATCATGTGGAATTCTGGGATCTGTAGTTCACTGAGGCCAAAGAGCTCTCTGGGTGAGAATTGTAAATGCCGTTGCCTAAACTGCAAACCCCAGGATTGCACAGGATGTAGAAAGTGGAGTAATAGCACTATAACAGTGTAGGGTTGAAAGGCCCCCTAGTTTCTCTCTTCCCTTCCCATCTTCCCCTTTGTCCTCAGCTCACTGTAAATGCTACAAACTGAGTTCAGAGTGCAAAAGTAGTTTTCACTTAATTCAGTGAGCAGGGAAAAGGGGAGAAAAGAAGGTAGAATTTTGCCCTTCCCAGTAAGGTTAGCCAAAAGCAAGGGGCTGCACCCTCTCCTAGCTTGTGTGTTCTTTTCCATTAATCATTTCTGCCACCTGTAGCACGCTCTGATGTTGCCAGACCCCATGTGTTGTAGTTTTCACCTGTGGAATGTTGAAAGGTATGCGGTTCTGTTTAGTTTTGTGGCATTGTGGCAGTCCGCATGGTGCCCTAGAGAGTCTCAGGGCAGGAAACTGGCCTTTGCACATCCTGCAGGCTTTAAACTTACCTTTTAAGGGTGCTTTAAAAAAAATAAAATAACAAGAGTTAAATTGTATGCCATCCTCTTTCCAATCTAAAGATTAAAAAAAAATTAGAAAAGCAGTGAAAAGGTAATGCATAATGTAAAGTGTAACATGATATAGTCCTTTTTGCTTTCTGTGTCTTATATATTTATAAAAAGCAAGAATGATTATTTGTAAATATTGTTTGTTATAACTTTAATAAAAATAAAATTAAAAAAATAAAATAAAACAGGGCTAGGCAAATGGTGATGCTAAGGAGTAGCATTAGCCCCCCCTTGGGATCTTGCAGAGGGGGCCCTCTTCCAGGGACTTTCTGAGTCCTCCCTCATAAAAAATCATAATTTATTTGACCCTAAAAGCTCCCAAATTCTCTCTAGAGGTCATTGGGGCATTTATTTTTCTGCCATGTTTTTCAGGGGCTTCTGGGTAGTTTTAGACCAGAAGGACCCTTTTGTATGATGGGAAATCATGAGGAAACCACTTCTGAGTGACTGTCTTTCTTTCTTTCTTTCTTTCTTTCTTTCTTTCTTTCTTTCTTTCTTTCTTTCTTTCTTTCTTCTCCTGGGTCTAAGGTGGCCTAAGCATGCAAAACAAAAAATGCCTACCACATTCTCTAGTGGGTGTGTTTTTTTAAACAATTCCAAAAAGGTTTGGCCCTAGGGGACTCTGGAGGCCACAAAACTGGCACTGCTCTCACAGTCCACACTTTGCTCAGCCTTGTTGTAAACCATTCTTATACGTAATGCCATCTAATAACCCTTTTATCACTGTAATTTGGAGTGGGAATGGATTGCACTGAAAAAGTAACTTTCCAAGTTCTCCTTTACTATGTGTTTTCATTTGTTGTTGTTGTTGTTTTTGTTGTGTGCCTTCATTATTTCCAACATATGGTGACCCTGAGGCAAACTTGTCGTGAGGTTTTCTTGGCCAGATTTTAGGCTTGCTATGTCTTTTTATTCTTTTAATTGGTTTTTATTTGTTCATCACCTTAGGAGCCCTTGTGGAGCTGCAATCCAAAAAGAAATGTCTTCCAGTTTTGGACGTATTTCAGTGGAAGCAGAGCTTGCAGAAGTTACTTTTTCAATAAAAGCTCCCCAAGTTTAGATTACAACTTCCAGTGGCCATGGTGGCTGGTAGATTCTGGGAGCTGTAGTCCAAAAGTAACTTCCTGATACTAAGGGCTATGGTGTGTTATACAGAAGCAGCACTGAACAAACACTTAAGAACAATAGAAATGCTTTTGGTGTGTCTCTGGTTCTTGGCAGAATTGAGCTCTCAGTCTGCTGGCTGCCTTTGCACTGGTATTTTTAGGGCAATCTTTCCTCACAATTGTTTTGCTTACTTTTTAAGGGCATTTTTAAGGCTACTTGCAGATGCAGAAGAGAAACTCAGGTGCTCGGAAGCTCAGGTGCATTTGGTCTTATCTCATCTACCTCTGATCACAAGAAGTCTAAAGGGTAAAGTGTAAAATATGCTGTCAGTGTGGCCCTTGTCAATGGAAAACCCCTGCCAGCCAAGAAGCTACAGACTTTAATTTGCAAGGAGGAAACAAAACTTTTGCTTCATTACAGACCATAGAATGTGACAAAGGTTTTTTTTAATCTGAAAATGACTTACAGTTTCAAAAGGACTTCTGCTGGGTTTCCCGGATTCCAAAGCCAGAAAGTGGCCAAAAAGAAGCAAAAAAATAGATTTAAAAGTGGACAAAAGAAGACCCAAAAGGCCTGTGGTTCCAAAAGTATTTGTTTCTTTGAATAGATTTAAAAGTGGACAAAAGAAGACCCAGATCTGCATAAAGTTTGCATATGCTAATTTATAGGTATAGATGCATCTATAGAAGGAATTGTGACACAGAACAAAAATGGAACAGCTCAACTACATGGTTGCTCGGTTGGCTGCTCCAGGTGGAGCTAGACGTCTTCAGAGCTTCTGTTGTCCTGGCTTGTTCTGTGTTACCCTGCTTGCTGGGGGTCCCTTAGGGGGGTTCCAATGCCTGTCAAAATTATCAGTTGTGGAGAAAATTAGCTATGAACACTGCTTTAGCAGTGCAAAGAGGGCAAGGTAATTAAGGATCTTTTACTCAATGTTTACAGGGTCAGGCTCAGTCAGAAATCACACAAAAAGGTCCAATGAATGACTTTATTGAATAGTAATAGTTTGCACTAACGCAAACATGCACATACGCATCCAAGGGCTAATAGAAATAAAGAGTGGAAATAAGATAGAGGGATTGTTGAGGGATTCGCAGCTTGGGTAATACTGCACCTCTTCCTGAAGTCCTTGGTCCGGGAAGCAATGATCGAACAGCAGCTCAGCGAAGAGACGCTAAGGAGATTGCACAGCTGTTCGGAGGCGGGACTGGTCAGTTGGTATGACTGCGAGGCATCATACTCCTTCTCCTTGCCTCGCCTTTCTCTCCTTGCCTAACTAGCCCAAAAACAGGGACTATTTGTAGGAAAAATTTACTTTGAAGGCAAATCCTTTCCCAGGAAAAACAAACAGGGACAGAAAAGAAAAACAACTCCACATCTGGCATTTCTCGGAAGATAACAAAGTGTCATCTAAATAACAGGATCATCCTCCGCTTTGAGGCTGTGGGGTGAGTTTCTGGAGATGGATTTGATAAGGTTTTATTGCTTCCAGTGCCCAACTTCCCAGGAACACTTTTACTCCCTTCAAGTGGACTCCTTAAAGGTTAAGGACCTTTTGTCCACCATGTGTTAGCACAACATGAGGTCTCCTGTGGCTACGTGACTGGGGATTTTACTGGTCTGATCCGGTTCGTTCGATCGTACGACCGTTATTGCCTACATGCACATTCGGGTGACCTCTCTGGTGGGTTAGATTAATTTTATATCAAAGTTGTAGACCCCGGGACCAAGGAGGCAACATCTGGTTGTTCATATTTAAACTAGGCTTATTAGACTGGATACCCTTTGAGTAGAGGACCATAGTACATTAGGACATATGACTGATTTAGCTAAGTCTCCTTTCTTTAATTCTCCATAGGGTCAGCTATAGTTCATGTGACATTAGAAGCAATATTATGAAAGGTTCTGATCCCTCTTGTACAACAGACTGGTTGTTCAAACCAAATTTTACATTTTTTGCTAGTCTATAACAACATGCTGGTTCCTGCCTTGTTTTTAAGCACAGGCAGACACGAACAGGTCATAATTATATATAATCACAAAATAATAAGAACCGTGACAATTATCATTGTTACATTTTGCTACATATTTTTACATATATATGCTTAAAATGGATGTACACAATATATGTATAAACATACACATCTCATTAGACAAGTTGCATCCTTGTTTGTAATTTTTGCTTAAAATATATCTTTTTAAGATAGAATTTGAAACATTCATATTTTGTTTCCTTTTAAGTAACAGGATACATTTAAATACCCACTGTCTTGGATCCAACAAGCTCCTTGAATTGCATTTCCCCCATGGCTGCATTATTATGTTCCTCAACTGCAAACATATACTCCAGTGTCAAAACCAGGATGCATATGGCCAAGTAAACAACATAGTGTGGCCAGGATGGCTAAAGTTGTTACTGAGGGTGAACACACAAACTAGGAGAGGCCACAGCATTTTGCTTTGGCCTAAGCCTGCTGGGAAGGGCAAGATTCTGTCTGCTCCTCTTCTCTTCCCCCTGCTGAGTTAACCAAGTGCAAATAATGGTTGCACTCTGAACTCTGCAGCAACTGAAATAATCTGAGGATGAAGAGGCAGAGTGGGAAGAGGAGAGAAACACTGGGACATTTTAAAAACAGTTGAACAAATGAGAGGACAGAGGACTGATCAGGACTGTTCCTGCCACATTGGGACAGTAGAAAGGTATGCAAGTGTGCGTGGGAGGGGAGGGGGAAAGCAGTGGGATAAAAATGCCACTTTAGTTGGGTGGAACATTCCATGTCATTCATTTGATGTGTGACCCTAAGTGCATAATAAGAGGCACACTGACTCAGACTTTAGGCAGGACTTGGAAAGTTGTTTTAAAAGGAAGGAATCTGATGAAACCTGGAGACAATTGTAACTGAGCAGAGAGTAATACTGTGGATCACACTCAATGTGTTGACAGCTTTCCTTATTGCAAGGATGATTGTGTTATCACCAGTCCCATTGTTAATAACAAAATTGCCACTGCCACTAGTTCTGGTACCAAATTTTACTCTGATTTCATGGTCAATATCCTGTTTGTAACCATGTACACTGCATGAACCTAATCTATGGGAGCACATGTGGTAATATATTTGTTAAACTTGAAGCTCCTAGATTACTCTTGATTGTTTTGCTGCAACAGACTAATATGGCTACCCCTTTGAAAACAATTATAAAAGGAGCTTTGCTAGTTCTGGACCCAGGGCACTCATAGTCTAGAATCAAGCAGACCCTAGAGAAGAAAGCAGGAAGGCAATAGCTGCTCCCTGTTCTTCTCACCGTTTCCCCAGCAATGTGTGTTGAGCAGCGTACAGTCACTAAACCTGTAGGCCTTTATTTAGCTTTTGTGGCCCACAGCCACTGGTAGACCTACTTCCCATGAGTTTGCCCAAGACCCTTTAAATACCTTTGGAATCACAGACTATTGCCACATCTTTTGACAGGGAATTCCATAAAATAATTACATTTTGTGTAAAGAGGTCCTTTATTTGGTCTGTCTGGAACCTCCTGCCTTTTTAAAGTAGATCAAGAGTCTACACATGGATGATTGAAGGTTATACTTTGCTAGAACTCTCATTTTCAAATCTAGGAGCTGTGCTGATAGGAAATATAAAGACAGAAAGTGGGTAAGAAACACAATGAAATTGTCATATGATGTTCATGGTTTCTACCCTAAAACTAGGCAGAAAATGTCAAGCTATTGCCTTCCCTTTTCTGTGATTACTCACCTCAGTACTTTACTGCAGGACTGGGAACCTCTGGCCTGGGAGATCTGACTGGTTGTTTCCTTGGTCTTATCTCATATCAGGGATTGGTGCCAAGAGGATATTTAAAGAAGCAACCTGTTGCATGGAGCTGAGTTCTACTTTGCAGCCAGGAAGCTATTTTACTGGCCTATATTGAACTGACCTCTGCTTTATATGTTAGCAAAATTCTAAATTGGTAAAGTTACATCTGGTTCTGCCCACTTTGCTTTGGACAAGCCCAATGGCCTTAGCTCTGCTCACTGCTAGAATGACTCCCTTCTCAAATTGGACTTTGCACATCAAATGATGCAGCCAAGAGGTTTCAACACCCCTACTCTGCAGTAAGTAAGGTACATTTAGATGGAGACTCTCAGTGCCACCAATGAAAAAGCCCCTCGCACCACTCTCACTCCCCATCACATGAAGTGGTTTCATGACGTTGAGACATCAGATCATTGATAATTTAACTGCCTTCTTGCCTCTCCTTTTGTCACACACCCAGACAGTGTTTAAAATGTATTGGGCCATCAGATCATGCATTGTTCCAGCAAAATCTGCAGCCGGTTGAGCATCTGTAGTTTATGAGCACATGCAAACTAAAATCATCCTGCCATTTTTTGAACTCTGCTTTTAAAAATGTTTTTAGTCTACAGCTTTTTCTTTCCTTTTAAATCTGGTATCTAAATTTTAGACCAGGGTAAATTGGAAGTGGATGGATATAATTAGAGGTTTGAAGATCTGATTATATACTTGCCTGTGACATGTAAGTAATAGCATGTTACCAAATAATGGGAGAGAAGGTAACACTTCAACCTGGCAATTATTTTGTTATGATACATTCGGAGCCACAGTGGAATCAAGTGGAGCACTGAAAGGTGGGGATCATAAAATGTCTGGGACACAGAGATTTTCATCTGAGCAATTCAAATGGCAAAACACTGCCGGCAGTGTCAGAATATCTCATGTTGGGAAAATTCACCCATGGATCCATGTCAACAATAGTATACATAATCATTACTTGACAAAGCATCCATTTAAAACATTGTCTTTAGATGTTTTTTAGGTGATACAGATAATCTTTGGGTTTTGAATCATGAAAGCAGATTCACACATCCTTGTCATCTTGTCAAGTTTTAATTGATACAGTGGTAAATACGCAAATGTAAAGTCACCTTTATTCTCCATTAAAAGTTCAGCTATGAGAACTGGTGTTATTTTGGTTGGCTTTGTCTTGGTCAAGCTCTTCACCTCAGCCTTTGTTTCTGGAGCTAAGGATGAAAGGCATTCTGCAGAACGTCCTCCTCAGTGCATATTAATCTCATTTATGTTTTGTTGTTAATCTCACTGTTGAATGGCAGATAGCTGGGATCAAGAAAGGTGCAAATAATCAGTGACATTTGAGGGAGGTGCTGAGAGAGATTGCCAAAAAGCACGTGTCCACAAGACATGATAAGAAAATGTTAGAACATTTGTGAGGTAAGCTTAGAATTGCAGGGTTTAAAGAAAAATCTAAGATAAACCATTTTTGCATTCAGAAACTATGCCTACTTCAGATACTGCAGCCAGTTCCACACTAGATTGTTATAGTGCTATTATTCCACGTTCAACATCCTATGGAATCAAGGGGTCTGCAGTTTAGGGAGGGGCCTTTGAGTCCCCTCCCTAAACTGCAGACCCCAGGATTCCATAGGATGTTGGAAGTGAAATAAAAGCGCTATAACAATCTAGTGCAGAAATGGCCCTTCTTTAAAGAAATATATTCAGTTTATCTTGAGAAAGGCAATTTGATTCCATACCCACAATCAACAGTTTCAGTTTCTGAGGCAGTTTTGCGGATGCCTACCACTCTCAACCACTCTCAATCTTGCCCTCACCCCACAGGATATTGCAGTCGATAGGTGAGAAATAGCATGAAACTGAGCCGAAATCCCCATGCCCATCTTGTCCCTTCTTGTGGCAATTGGCTGGGCACAGAAAATTCTAGATCATCTCCCATGGGCTCTATTATGCAGGGCATTAGCATGCATACCATGCAGAAGGCTAGTCTGGGCAATTCCTTGGCATAATTTATTTATTGTAGGGGAAATGAAAAGGCTAATGTAAATGTAAGCATCTGGGGAGGGGAAAGAATCATGAAGAGACCAATGAGGAAAATAATAATCATGGGAAGCAAAACAGGCTCCTCATAACCAATCCCACATGAACTCTGTTTCTAGTGAGTTGCATGGTCTGCCTGTCTGTTGTTGTTGATTATACACTCTCCCCAATATGACACATAACATGAACTGGTGAGAGAGAACTGTATCTGCACCTGGCTTTGGCTTTCCCCACTTTATAAAAGGTCTTATCCTTCCTCTCTCCCTCTCTTCTGCCGCAATGATTTTATCTGGACATCAAGTCTGCACTGTGTGGCAAGGTTGAAGCAGACAGCTAGACAAGCAGGCGAGCCATTCTCTGGGAATGTGGCAGGGTGCCATTTGCCACTTTAGAGTGACTTCCCCACTCCCTTCACTCACACACACACATGCACACACATACACACGGGCCTGGCTTTCTAAGACATATTTCCCAACCGTCAATTAACAGGCTTCACCACACTAAGAGGAAAACAGTTGCTCCATGACATTGCCCACCCCCCAAATGCTGGGTGGGAAGTGCAGAGAGATCTGTCGCCCAACATGCGAGCTGTGAAATGTGAGCCTTATAAGGTCTGTGACCTTAAAAGAGTCCCTGGCCTCTTGGTGCCTTTGATGACCCCCTCTGCCCTTCCCACCACGCTCCTCGCTTAATGAAAAGCTGCATTGTGATTTTTTTTACGCAGCAAGGAGGTTGTGATGATCTCATAGGACTGGGTGAAAGGGACCATCGTTAGTCAGTGCCATGGGAGTGATCTCATGTGTGTGCTGGGCCTTGGCAAAGAGAGCCTATCTGAGGAACGCACACTCTTACACACACACACACCCCACACAGTTGTGTGACATGTTTGGATAGACATTGCTGTTTTTACCTGATCACTGGACAGTTTCTTTTGAGATGATGTCTTTCGGAAACTGAGAGTAGGATACTATATGGCAAAAAAGGGGCAGGTCAAGGCATGGAAAGCTCTCAATTTCCAGAAACATCCTTCCAGAATCTGATGAGGGTTTGCAAATTCATTTTTGGGGAAGGCAACAGTCTTGATGAAAGTAGTGCTTTTGCACTTCCTGAATACTGAGTGAATGCTCAAGGCAGAATGCACATTTTGCCACAACATTTGCAAGGCTGGAAGGGCATTTCTGAGAAACAGAGCATACCCAAAACAATTTTCGTATTTGAAAATCTACCAATTTGGGGGAAAACATATGCAAAAATACGTTTGAGCCAGTGGAGTGAAAC
The DNA here is from genome assembly GCA_948472985.1 of Iguana delicatissima. Classification (NCBI taxonomy): domain Eukaryota; kingdom Metazoa; phylum Chordata; class Lepidosauria; order Squamata; family Iguanidae; genus Iguana; species Iguana delicatissima. The sequence goes on from CAOKZL010000311.1 coordinate 218,146, forward strand.
TGCATAAATTAGTAAATTGTGTAGATAAATACATAAATCAGGTAAAATTCATTTTTAAAATTTGCACCATTCCATTGTAGGAAGGAAACGTAACATAGCTCAGGATGAACTAAGGAAAGAAAAGCCAGATTGGATTTCGAGAAACTGAGTAAAATTAAGGCTGAGAGATTTTCACATGCCTAAAACAGAATAAGACACTTTGTTGTCTGAAGGAAAGGACAGTATTGTATTCCAAGGTATTCCTAGTGCAAGTATAACCACTAAGTGGTAAAAACAGCATTCTCACCTGCATCTGAGGGCAGCAGGCTAGCTGATGAATACAGGGCAGGCCATACACAGTACACACAACTGTTCTCCAACATCAACGTCTCTGTCCCTCAGCATCTGTTTCCTAAGGCAGCTTCTCCTTCTGCATAAGTGTGGTCCAAGCTCTACTTCTGTCTCAGAGTAATTGTTACAATCTAGCACAGTCCAACTACAATGAAAGATTTCCATAATCCTCTCTTTGCCGTGGATATGGACATTTCAACTCTCAGCTTTAAGTTCTCTGCCTGTGGCAACTTGGAATAAGCTGTAATTAATCCACCCACTTTTTATGGGACATTGACATGACATCATCATCACCTCATAAGCTCCTGGCGTTTTTCTGTTGTAATGCACCTATCATGAAAACAATATAACATATGAACTCCTCCAAATATTTGTTGCTGTTGTGTGCCTTTAAGCCCTTTCCAACTGATCATAGCTCTGAGGCGACCCCTATCACAGAGGCCATTTTCACACTATATTGTTATACTGCTATTACTCCACTTTCAACATCCTACAGAATCCTGGGGTTTGCAGTTTAGGGAGGGGCCTTTAAAATTCTCAGCCAGAGAGCTCTTTGGCCTCAGTGAACTACAGACCCTGTCATGGGCTTCCAGGACCTGGACTCAAACTCAAAGTCTGAGACAGCAGAACATGCTGAGCTGGGCATAGGCTCTGGCACAGTGACTATAATAGTAGAACCTATGGAGCAGACAGTACCACCACCCACCCCAGAGACAGAACAGGAGGCAGTGCTAGCCCCAGCAGGGAGCCCTGCTCCTTCTGACATGAAGAATGAGTTACCAATAACAACCTTTGCCCAGCGTAGACACCAAAAGGGACTCCTATGCTTCTCCCAGCAAATTTATGCCAAACAACAATTACTCAAGCACCAGCTGTGCTGAAGTCTGAAACTTTAAGAGGTGAGCCATTCCCCTCCAGATCTTGTTGGTGATTAACTGACCATTTCTCCTGCCATGCTTCTGTTGTTTCTCTTGCCTGTTGTTCTTGCCTCTGACTTGTGTTTATATTGCCTGCCTCTGATTTATAGACCTTGCTGGGACCGTTATTTGCTTCTCAGTTTGTAAGATTGTTTCTTTGCTAAAGTAAACCAACTAATTACTTTGCTGCCTGAACCTCTTGGTGTGTGTGTGTTATCAGCTACCTTTGGCTGCCAGCCCAGACTGAGTGTGGACAGACCTCAGAATTCCACAAGACATTGAAAGTGGAATAATAGCACTATAACAATGTAGAGCAGAAATGCCCTGGGTTTTCTTGGACAGATTTGTTCAGATGAGGTTAGCCATTGCTTTCCTCTGAAACTGAGAGAGTGTGGCTTGTCAAAGGTCGGTTTCCATGACAGTGTGTGGATCTGAACCCCGGGCTCTTGAGCTGAGTACTCAAACTACTGCACCACAGTGGGTCATAATTCAGTAAAAAAAATATCATATGGATAAATCTGTTTGTTGAAAGAATTTGCCCTCAACACCTGCATATACATTGTATATGTAATGTTCTAGATACAAGATAGGAAGCTCAGGACTCCTGCAGCTAATTCAAGAGATAGTCTTTTCTAGCAAGGGGCATTGTCTTGTATGTCCTATCTACTTGCAGTACTATATGCAATTTGGCACAACTGGGTGAGTCAGCTTATGTGGAGAGGAAAGTTTCATTAGTTGTTCAACTCAGCCCATTTATACTATCTCTCTCTCTCTCTCATCTTTGATTGTTTCTCTGTGCTGGTTCTCTTGCAGACATTTGTTTATGCAGGAAAGCAGATGCATACAGAACAACATAGGAATCATTAAGGAAAAACTGAAAAGGAACAAGTGGCAAATGGGGGCCCCTGGGGTTTTTAGGCAAAACACAGAAAAGTGGGGAGAGTAGAGAAAGGACATTTTCACTCTGACTGTTACAGCTCTATTATTCCGCTTTCATCATCTTATGGAATTCTGGGGTTTGCAGTTTAGGAAGGGTCCCCACCCTAAACTGCAAACACCAGGATTCCATAGGATGTTGAACATGGAATAATAGTGCTATAACAGTGCAGTTTGGAAATGGCCAAAGTGTACATGCATGGATGATTTCAAGAGAAAGGAAAAGGAGAGTGAAAACAAAGTGGGGAGAGCAATACTTTGTTTTTTTAAAACTTGGGAAGCTTGATTTGGAGTTAGACAGATACTTCCAGGGAGCTGACTTCAACCTGATGTGTTGATAGCAATGCCTATCATTTCCAAACAGCATGACTTTCAAGATGGGACTGGTAATAGTTGTACTCTAGCACATTTTGAGGACACCAAGCATTTGACATTCTGCAGTGAGTGTCAATGTATTATATACTAACATCCATAGTGAAATATACTTAAGCCATTTATTTCAGTTGGTTTAAATCTGCTTGCTCCTGTTAGATGATGGTTTAGAGGCCTTCCTATATCCCATGGTCTATAGGCTGAGGAGTAATGCTTTTTGACAGCAACCTCTCCTTTACCATGGTCTTCTCTTTTTTTCCTGAAGTAGTTGAACAATTTTGGCTTGTTTAAGATGGAATGTCCCGCATGGGCACTTGTGGAAATCTGTCATCTGGCCAGTTATCATCTTGCCTAGTTAACAATACCACAACTGATAAGTTACTTTTTAATTTGTTTTTATTTTTTAGCAAGTGATTGTGAAAAAAATTGCCATGTGTCAAGAATTACTGCTTTTACTCCTAAACCCCTTGCTCTAAGGCTTGAAATCTAAGACAAGAAAATAACCTATATAAATAGATTTTGACATGAGGCAAATTCTGCAGCAGAATGACATGAATTAAGCAAACATGCATCATTCTCTCAATTAAGAAAAATAAGGGGTTATGGGCTGTGCATGTACAATTGGTTTTCCTTTGTTCTTGAATTTAGTTTCTTTTCAGGAAGAGATTCTATGGACTAAAGAAACACTTAGAAATCCAGCTGGAGTTGAACAAAATCCTTGCTCAGCAAAGTCCAAATGCAGTTATGTGCCAAAACATACGTTACCACAGGAATCCTAGATCTAGGTTAGAGATTCAGTTCAGGCTTCAGAATATATTTCTAAAGTGAGAGTTTGTTGATTGTTGCCTGAAGAATTTCTCCATACTAGTCTGAATGCTGCAGCAACTTCCTCCATTTCTTTGCAGTCACTTGTTTGGCATAAAGTGGATGTTCAGAATTCACCTAAGATGGCCAGCCCCTGCCTGAAACAGTCAAAACACACCCTTTTTAAACTCTGGAAGATTTTAACAAACCCACTCAAAAGGGGTGGTCATGGCGGGTGAAGCTGAGCCAGCCTGAAGAAACAGACTTGAATGCTAGCTACAGAAACTGTTAGGCTAAAAAGCAATTTGAGGGGAAAGCTTTTGTGGGTATGCCAGCAGCCAATTCAGCACCTAATTGCTTTTATTATTTTTTCCATAGTTGATAGCCATTTTCACACTTTTACAAGAAAAAGCTTTCTCAATCCGTGTCCCCCCTTTTTTTCAGCTTAAACTAAGGGAACCCCATAATTAGTAATAATAGGGCTAAAGATCTATTCTGGGACAGAGGGCTTTTTGTACAAGCAACTTTGCACAGGCGTGCATATATTTGGCACATGGTTCCACTGCTCTAAATTATAGCCATGTTCTCAGACCTGGCACATGATTCAGGATGCTGGGATGCATGTAAACAGAGGGTTGCCTTGGCTGGGGCACTGCAGGTCAGCCAGGACTGTTAACACTGCTTTCAAATGTTGTCTGGTGAGCATTCATACTTAATTGTCTTTAAAAGCACTTCAGAGCCACACAAAGGGGGCTTGTTTGCTTGTTCTTTGAAAAATCTAAGGTGCTTTTTGAGCAAAACTTCATAGAAGTGAATACTTAGAAGTAAACTGGGTCCAGTCTAGAGGTCCAGTTATTGTCATTGGTTGTTCATTGGGACTGAGACAGAACAGCTTGTGAACATGGCAACAAGATAGCAATAGCTGTGTACGGAGCATCTGAGAAGCTTTTATCAGAGCCTGGAACAGTTCCGTTTTTGCACTAAAGGTCCCAGAGTTTCCTCACTGGCCTTGCTGGTGATGGGTTCTGAGAGGTATTGTCCAAAAAAGGGACACTAGCTCTGGCCTTCATCGCTAGTTCCCAACCTATGGCAACAAACTTCTGCTCAGCCAACTCCATATGCAGAATGCAGAGGTAGGCATTCTGTCAGAAGTATTCAAAAAGAAATTTGCAGTTAAAAAAAAAATAGAAGTCTTCTGCATGTGGTGGCAAGAGCACACAATTGGTTAGTGATGGGCTGGAAAGTCAGAGGCAAATGGTTTACACATGGCCTCTGCAAACCAAATGGCTGTGAGAAGTCAGCTTTCCTTTTTCTCTCACAGAATCCCTGCTAGCAAGTAGTGTTCGGGCAAGATTGTCTAGAAACAGCCTCTTATTGGCTCTGGCTGGGATTTTGTCACAATGGCTTCTCAGCTAGCATTTGAAGTACCACCTTATATCAGACCAAGGTCATGCCAAACACCCTGAATTCTTATGAGACAGATGATAGCCTGTTCTTTGTTTTACTTTCGTTTCTCACCTGCCCTGGGCTTCCAATGTATTGCTCCTTCTCCCATCTTCTACCCCTGGCTCTTCAGATTATAAAGCACCCTCTTTACTCTGACCCTGGATTGGGATTCTTGATCCTGATTACTGCATTTGTTGGGGAATTGTTTTGGCTTTATTAGCCTATATCTGATTATGAGAACCGATTAGAGTAGAGTCATTGACTCAACTGATGAATGATAAATCCACATGTATGCAAATCCCATTGATTCTATAGGTCTGATCTAGTTAGGACTAGCAATAAGGCCACTGATTTCCCATATGGCTCCACCTCAACCCTTTCTGCTGCCTGGACCTTGGCTAGAATTTACTAATGGGGGACCTAATACTTTTGTGATTTGCTTTTGATAGAGCACTTGTGGACATGAGAGCTGTGCTGAATGCAATCAAAGGTCTACCTAGTCCAGTATCTTATTCACACAGTGACCAATCAGATGCCTATGGAAGCTCACGAGCTGTATGTGACAGTCCTTTATTCTCCATCAGATTGGTATGGTAGTTCCAATCCAGTAAGGAGCCCTGTCAATGTCACTTTGCCCTAACTTCACCCTTTCATCACAACCTTTGTGTAACAGGGCTAGAGTTTTAATTGTTCCTCACAACCAAACTGTTTATTTAAGGCAGCATGTTTTATTTATTCCCAGTTACTTTAGACAACTCAAGCTGACTCAGTAACAGTGGAAATAAAGTACCTTGTTTGAGTTCAGTTACAGTACAGTGTTGATACATTAACAGGTTAAACTTCTGACAGTGTACACCAATAACACCCAGCCTTAAACATCAGTTCTCTGTGTCTTTTCCTCAGTTGTTTAAACACAAACTAACCACACTTGCCGGCCAAGATCTTACTGAAGGCTCAAGACACACAGAAATTTTGCCTTATATAGAATTTCTCTCATCCATAAGCCCCTCCCACACACATCACTGTGCTGAGTTTCATTCTTGAAGTGCTATTCTTGTTGCCTAGCAACCTATCGTCAAGTTGTGCTCACATCCCAAATAGCTAACCTCCAAAGCAAGTTCATCACACTGTATTTGAGTGCAATTCATGTATTTGGCCAGTTTTGTTTTAATTCATTTTTATCTGGAATTGCTGCATTTTAATACTCCATCATAAATTATCTCAAGCACCCACTAATTAGAAGCTGGATTCAGAAATGTATTCAAAATACATCCATCAATCCATCAATCATTTCTCCATTTATTTCCATGGGGGTTGAGTTCTCCTCTCTCTTAAGTGATGGAGAAGTCTTGGGGCTTCTGTATACACCACATGTACCTAGAAATTCCTGCAACCATAAAGTTAAGGGGAATTGTATGTAAGCAAATAAATAGGGGTCATGAGCTCAACAGTGGAGCACGTGCTCTGCAGTCCAATCTGCATCACCTCCTAGTTGAGCTAGGAAACCATGGAGGATTTTGCTAGACAGTAATGATAATGCTGAGCAAGTTAGACCAATGATCTGACTCAGTAGAAGTCAGCCTGCTCTTTTACCTGTTCACTTATGGATAAATTTTGTGAACTGACTTATGAAAGAAAGGACAGGAGTAGGATTGCTGGGTGAAAAACAAGACAGGGTTGTGAAGAAGAAGGAATTTCAGCAGGTGAAGCTTGTATGACAAGCCACACCTGCTGAAATTCCTCTTCTGTACACCATTAAAGGTACAGGAGTCCTGTCTTCTTGTTTCAGCTGGTAACCCTAGACAGGAAAAAGAGGGAAGCAAATAAAAACCATACCTGACCTGTTCTTCCTCCAGCTGGATTATGTTCTCCCATAGCAGGGCTATCTATCTTCAGTGGCCCTTTGGTAGGCAGCCACTAGGCCCCTGTTGGACTAGACTGATCTCTTCCAATGACAAAACAATCCAGAAATCATCTTGTGAAATGGTAGCAGTTGCATTGCAGGGGTAAGATAAGCAAAGATCACAACAGACATTTTCTCATATTCTAGCTCATTTTTTGTTTCATTTTAATGTATTTACTGCATCTTATTAATATTTTAAGCTGATTTGAGGACATCAGTTGAAAAACAGGCTACAGATCCCTGAACAAACAAACAAACATATAAATGGTTGTTCTTTAAGTAACTTTCTCTGCAGTTGCACCTATGGGGCCTCCAGATGTGCTTGTCCCAGGCATCTGACCGGACTGTCATGGCTGAAGAGAAATCGTGAGATAAATGTACACTATATGAGAGACCACCACGGATAGACTTGATCAAGGAAGCCACTGCCCTGAGTTTGCAAGACCCAAGCAGGCCTTTTGATAACTGTGTGACTTGGAAGTCATTCATAGGGTTGCTATAAGTCAAAGCTGACTTGACAGCAATTAACAACAACAACAATATGAGAGAGGCAGAAAGCTGCATCTCTTCTGATTTCTGATCCTTTAGCAGACTGTACTTACCTTCTCAAAATTTATACCTCCTCCATGTGGGTTAATAAGCTTCGAAAGGGAGAGTTTCTATTAGGCGTATGAAGTTGGGCCCTCCACTAACCCTGTCTTTTATAAGGCTTTTAGAAAATCCCCAGGAAACAGGGAAGAAGGAATCTATGCTTTCACAAATACTGGAACATGTAAAAGGTAAAGCTTAGGGATTATATGAAAAAAACCAAACCTTCTCTATCTTTCCTTTCAAGCTATCCCCTATGCACACTTACATGGGAGTAAATCCCATAGGACATATTTCTGAGTATATGATTGCTCTGGCAGTTACTGGGCAGAATGTAACATTTCTCTCTTGAGAACTACTATGCAAACACAGATCAAGCCTTATTGAATCTGCAATGTTTATACTTTGGGTGGTCCAATCCACACGTATGTAACTTAAAAATCAGATTTTCAGCTGTGAATAGTGTTGTCAGTTCAGGATCGTCCCGGGCCCTGAGGGTTCTGGGCCAAACCCTGAGACCTAGAGACAATCCCTGGTGATATCATTAAGTGTTATGCATTAAGTACAAACCACAGTTGCGCATAGCTTATCATTCAAATGCACGTAGAGGGAATCATGGTCCAACGCTCAAGCCAAACAGTTTCCTGTTTGGAAACTGAGACAGAAGTCTCAGTTAAATGGTTATTCCCAGTGCAAGAAGAAATGAGGGGATTATTCCTTCTCACTAAGGGAGACCACATAAGGAACATTTAATGTAGTTTACTTGGTTCACCTTATGGTCACCATAAATCAGACACGACTTGAAGCCACACAGCAACCACTTGCTCCTAGCCAAAAGATGAATGCAGAGCAGAGGACAGGATAAGTATGGTGCTACAACAACTGGAAAGAAAGGAAGAAACTAAAGGCTTAGACCCTCTGGAGTGTCTTCAAGTTTCAGCAGCAAATCAATTAACTTTGTCAATTGGAGCTGAGGTGGAGATTTGCACATAGCCCTTTCTTCTTGCTTGGAGTGAAGCCCACCAATACTAGGGAATTTGCACCCTTGTCTCCTGCCTAGAAATAACCCACAAAAACTGGAGACTCAGGGTCAGGCCTATGATCTAGCAACTATAGCTATGAAGCCTAGGTATGTCAGATTTCTAGTCCTTCTGGTGGCAACGCAAGCAAATGTGACAAATTCTTCTGGAGATGGCTGTGTCTGTTTTTTGATGTGCTGATTGGCATACCATCAAAAGTAGTCCCATGTGAAGCTGAAATAAAGCATACCCATATTGTTCTAATAGTCAGTCCGAAATGTGAAGTTTTGTTCCAGACTCAGCTGGCTGAGTGCACAAATGGGTTTATATGTAAGTGAAGGCTACTTAGAGAAACCAAAGTAAACAATATAGTCCTTCCAGCTCACATTCAAGACTTTGGCTCATTTTTAAAAAATGAACTCTCCCCACCCCACATATTTACCCATGTGATAACCTTGGTGCACATAGTACTCTCTCTTATTCTCTTCCTCTTAGCTTGCAGATTAGATGCTTTTAAAACAAGGATTTGACTTGTACTAAATGGAGGTAATAGCATCCCGTGTACTTCTGGCACTGCATAAAGGAAAAGGCTGTATGATAAACAATCACCCAGGACCCTTTGGGGCAAGGATGCAAGTGCATTCTCCTATCAGGTCAGCTGTTTTTCAGTCTCCCATCAGGTCAGCTATCTCTGACCTTTGCTTTAGCAAACAAACCACTTGGGGAGAAAATGCTGGTTGGGACAGCACGTCAGATGGTATCGGTCAGGCATGGTAGGGAGCTGGGTGTGTGTGTTTTGTGGTAGTGGTGGTAGGGATAGAAATCTATATTTAGAACAACAAATAAAATTGGATACATTTTCCTCTGGCATTATCTCACCAGGGCAGACGCCTTACGATTAAGACTGACAGTTGAGTACCAGGGTAAACAAGCCCCTTATCTCTATGGTGCCTGTCTCCGCTGATTTCAGCAATTGTACGCTCACCCCAAGTTAAGCGAGATACATCTGTGCAAGCTGCAACCATGACCTCTTTTACTTAACCATGTTATACTATCAAAGATCTATGTTAAATGAAACTTGGGCTCCTGCCAACATAAGGCACTGAAAGCAAAGACTATACAGGGAAACCTTGCGCTGGGCCTCAAGGGGGTCTCCTTTAAAGCATTTCTATGTCATGCAGAGGCAATTAGCTTCTTCATGGTTAAGCATAAAGATTGAGAGGGTGAACACACATGTATACACACACACACACACACACACACACCCCTCTCCCTACTTTAAATTTTTGTTTTCCAAAACTTAAAACCTGAACGCTGTAAATCTGACTAGGAAGAAAAAAAACCTAAACACCAATTTCCAGATAAAGAAATGTATGTCATTGTCCATGTACATAGTATTTATTAGTAATATCTCTATACCACATTTTTTGTGTCTGTGGGGGTAGAGTGGGAGAAGCTAACAAAGTAGTTTGTAATACATTTAAAAGAAAACAATGAAACCATGGGAACAAAAATTAATAAAATCACTGTACTATACCACATTAAATAAAGCATAAAATTAAAGAGATGTGTCTTTGCATTTTTTTTTAAGAGAAAGCATTGGGGTCAATTATAATCCTGGAAGGAGTACAGGCCTTTATTTGGGAAAGACCACAGGAGAAAGCCATTTTCTGTGTGCATAACTATCTGGCCATTTGGAGGAGCAGTATCCTCAAAATAGCTTCTCCAGATCTTAATGACAAGACAGGTTCACAGGGAGACAAGCAGTCCTTTAGGTAGCCAGGCTCTAAGATGTTTACTTCCATGAGCTCTTACCCTTGGCTATGCTAGCTGAGGCTGCTAGGAGTTGATGTCTAGCAAGAACTCGAGATGCATAGGTTGCCCAGCCTTCCTTGAAAATTTTGAATATGAATATAAATCTGGAAGATAAGAAAACTAAGAAACACCACTTCTTATACAGATCCCTGAGGATCCCCACTGCTCACATCCCTCATGTGAGACACCATTTATTCCTATCTGCTTCCTGTTGCTTAAGAAGTTTTAACCAGTGTTAACCCCTTAATAGCATGACTACTAAGTTGGCTGAGAAGTCTTTGGTGTGGGACTTCTGAAATTCCAAGTAGAAAATATCGACAGGATCATTCCTGACCTCATATTTACTGATGCTTCAAAGAACTCTAAAAGACAGCCAGGACTTACTTTTTGCAAAGCCTCACTGATTTTCTTTCCAACAGGAGTTACATTTCTATATGCTTTAATACCACTTTTCACCAATTTATCTGGAACATATGGTCCTGTAAGTGGCCTAAAGTATTCTGGATCCTCTTTGGATCCCTTTTAAAAATTGGTGTTACATTTGTTACTCTCCAGCCTTCTAGTACAGAGGCCAGCCTTAGGGAAATATTACATATTTTTGTTAGGGGACCAGAAATTTCACTTCTGAATTCCTTAAGAACTCTTGGGTAGATACCATCTAGACCTGGTGATCTCTTTATAGTTTGTCAATGAAGTCTTCAACTTCCTCTCTTGTTGTTATACCACCATTACAGAATGCTTTGCAAAGGATGACATAGGACGGAGACTTTTTGGTGGCTGCCCCAGGGTTGTGGAAATCCCTCCTATGGAATGTTGGATTGACCGGCTCTCTGCTCTTCTTTTTTTGACAGGCAAAATCAAGCTTTTGGCTGTTAACTGGTTGCTGTGCAAGAGGGGTCTTGTACTGTAGCCCCTCCACATTCTGGGGCACAGAACCCTCCAAGAGTGGAAAAAACCCACAAATAACTCCCTCCACTGTGATTTCCTTTCCATTCCCCTCCAGAGATTCCTCCCTCCCATTCCTTTGTCTCTGGCCCTAAAAGGCTTACCGGTACCTTTCCCTCAGACAGAGAAGAGAAGAGTCCTGTAGTTCTAATTACTTTTAATTACTTCCAGTGGTCATCTTGACAAAGGAGCACCTGACCAATCAGCAGCCAATACACAGCAGAATGTGCAATTACATGGCAGAGGGGCCATGCTTTCAGCAGTGGGAGGGGGCTTTGCTCACCCAAAAGGAAAAACATCCATTTTAAACACAAGTCTTGCAAGCTTGGGGTGAGGAATGCAAGGGATGGATGAAGGAAAATGTTGGGGGAGGCAAGCATGTGTCTCCAAATAATCAAATTTGTGAAGATCAAACCTGCAAATGTAGAGGGAGGACTGTACTTTTGTCCATATTATTTTTGTTGTTGTTCTTATTAGTATTTATTTGTATCTCACCTTTCTCCCAAAACTAGGGCTCAAGGCAGCTTACAATTTAAAAACACAATCTGGCTAAAAATATACAAAAAGTGAATATTAAAATAGGATTTGATGATGTTGAGATTAAAGATAAAATACCATTGAAAAATAAAAAGCTATTAAGCAGTTCAGTCCAAAACAATCTACTATCCTCAGCCTGTTCTTTAAAAGCCTGCTGGAATAAAAAGGTCTTTGTCTGGCAATGGAAGGATAGCAGGAAGGGGGCCATTCTGGTCTCCCTAGGAAGAGAGTTTCAGAGTCTGGAGAAGCCTCTGAGAAGGCCCTCTGTCACTTCGTCACCAGCTGTGCTTGTGACAGTGGTGGGACTAAGGCCATTTCTGCCTTTTAGGCTGCTCCCTAAACTGCAAACCACAGGATTCAATAGGATGTTTAAAGTGGAATAATAGCACTGTAACTGTCTAGTGTGGAAATGGCCTAAGACTCTTCTGATGATCTCAGGGCTCAGGCTAGCTCATATAGTAACTGTATTGCCCTATGTAAGCCACATTGTTCTGTTTTAAAGGCTTTAAAATTGTTTTAAATTTGTGGGATTTTTTTTTTTTTTTTTACTATTATGATTGATTTTTGGCTAAAGATATAGGAGAAATGCCCGCCACAGAATTAGTGTTTCCAGGAAGGGACAGTAAGGAACTGAAGCCATTTTGAAATTCATGTAATTTAAACCCTGCTTTTTTTTACAAAAAGGACCCCTCAGTGGCACACAACAGAGATGAAAACAAAATACTACAGGAAAGATCGAAGGATAGAATTCACTTAGTATTTCTGCAGTCTCTTTGTCCTCCCACAGAACTCTTACTTAAAAACACCTTTTAACTGTTGGTTTTGATGCAGTTAGAAGTATGCTCCTCCCTTTTTGTACCCTTGATTTTTGCTTGCATTTCTTCTGTGCACGTTTGTGTTCTTTTAGATTAACCACGTTTGAGTAAGGTTTCCAGTTTCTGAAGGAGGTCTTTATTATTTTTAATTGCTTCATTCACACTGCTCATTAGCCATGTTGGTTACCTCTTGGACTTTGCACTTCAGTTGCTGATGACTGGTGTGTATTCTAGCTGAGCCTCTGTGCAGTTCTGAGTAGGCATCAAGCATCAAGAAACCTGTTTTTCCACCATTGTTGTTGTTGTTGAAGATTTTTACCATCTCTATTGTGCAATCCATTGACTGTCACTAGCTATCCAAAAATCTTCGTTAGTCGTTGGATAAAATTTGAGAGAATGGTAGTTGCTTGAGAAAAGATTATGCCTGAAACAGTGCAGGCAAATAAGTTCAAGGCTTGTTGCTTTTTGTGATGCATGCTTTTAAAGAAGGGGTAGAAAACTGTGGCCTTTGAGATGTTTTTAGACCTCAGCTTCCATGACCCTGCCACCCTTGGCTATGCTGGCTAGGACTGATGGATGGTGAAGTCCAACAACAGCAATGTTTGGAGGGCCATAATCACCCCCCCACACACTTTAAATTATGATGGGTTCATTTTTTAAACATAAATTCTCAACATTGAATGAAATATTCAGGAACAGACAAATGACAACAACAATAACTTACAGCTTTCCATTCTGTGATACAAGGTTGAATGCTTCTCCAAATGTGCAAAATATATAATTTTGACCATTGCATGGTAAAAGCCTCCATTTGCTGTTTTCATATGAGTTGTCCTTTAAAAAAAAAAAAAAAAATTTGGCCAAGCAGAACACCAAAAGTTGCACCTTCAGCCAAGTAGGAAAGTATATGAACTTGGTAACTGACAGCTGTCAGCCGTAAGATAAATACAAATAAATAATTAGCAGGAATATAAGTACTGCTATTCAGCTTCAGGTAACACCCCAAAACTTCTAGTTTTTCTCACATCTTCCAAAAGAAAATAGTTCAGACCTCAAGGAACTTCCACCTGAGATCCGCTGAAACCTGGCAGCAGACCTGATTGGAACAGTTCACAAACAAGGTCTGAAAATACATATTCATTGCTCAGTTTATACTTGTTTTCAATGAAGATCAAGATCTTTCATGGAGCTTACATATAGGACTTTCATACCTTCCAACATTTCACAGATGAAAACCAGGACCTTGGCCAAGCATCACCAGAGTATGGTCAAGATGACAAAAGCTATTAATGAGGGAGAACACACAAGCTCAGAGAGGCTGAAGCAGTTTGCTTTTGCTTGAATCCACAGGCAAGGGCAAGATTTATTTCTCCACATTGAGTTAATTGAGTGCAAACTACATTTGCATTTTGAACTCAGTTTGCAACAACTGAAGTACATTACCAAGGTGGGAAGGGAGGAGAAGAGAGAAACTGGGCCATTTTAAAAACAGCTGAAGAAGTGGGACAACAGAGATTAATCAGGATTGTCCCTATGAAATCAGGACAGTTGAAGGGTTCGTTATGTCAATGAGCAGTAAAAATGTGGTTCTATTTCTTTTCTAACAACAGCAACCAAAACAAACGGCAAATAGTGTCAAGGCTATATATTTGGTTATAAAACAACTAGCTTAGATACCCCAAAGATGCCAGATCCTGCTTGATCTTGAAAGATGAGCAGGGCCAGGCCTGATTAGTATCTTGGTAAAGAAACAAGAGGGGAATACCAAGTACTGTAGGCTATATTTCAGAAGCAGGCAAAGACACACCTCCTTTGCATAAGTCTTGCCAAGAAAACCCTATAATAGGGTTGCTATAAGTCAGGGTCAACTAAACTAAACATAATAATTTTTCAGAGGGGTAGCTGGGCCGAATCTGTTGCAGGCTACAGAATAAGCTTTCATGACTTGAATCCATGTCATCAGTTCCATGAAACATTGTCTTAAACTGGCAGGTATATGTGTTTGCATACGGACATACACACACACTTGGAGGTAGCTAGTGATTAAAAGCTAGTTACTTGTATAACTACACAGCATTATATTTGTAACTTAATGGAAGATAACCAATTTTAACTTGACCTTTCAGGTACTTTTATAGGTACAGGTGGATGACATCACTACTTGATGGAGGAGAAAATGCTGGCCCATGGTCTGTACTGAGGTTAGGATGAGTAAAATGAGAGAAGAATGTTTTTTTGGACCATAGGTATGTGGCTCATATTTTAAAGAAGATATGGGAATCATCAAACCCTCCAGATGCTGGACTGTAACTTCCAGTGTCTCTCACCTCAAGTTATACTGGCCAGGGCTTCTGGGAGTTACAAACTAGTAATGTGGTTTAGTGCTTTGAGTGTTGGACTATGACTCTAGAGGCCAGGGCTTGATTCTGGGCTCAGCCATGGAAACCCATCCTCAGCCCCCAGAAAACACTGTGATTGGTTTGCCTTAGGGTCTTGTCACTTTTATTGCACATGTTCACATGCCCAGCATTGGCACAGACAGAAACTCTTGGATATTGCTGAAATCTAGCAAGCACTGCAAGTATGTTATGCATCTAGTTCTATACTCAGTTTCTGCCCCAGTTCCCTTAAACCTGATGTCTTTCCTATAATACCTCTAAATAGCTGAAAGCGCAAGAACCAACCTGGTGTAGTGGCTTGAGCGTTGAACCATGATTCAGGGGAACAGGATTCAAATCCCCACTTAGCCATGGAAGCCCAGTGGGTGACCTGGGGCAAATCACACTCAGGGCAAACCCCCTCCAAACAAATCTTATTTATTATTATTTATTTAAAATATTTCTGTATTACTTCTCAGCCCACAAGGGCTCCCGAGGCGATGAACAAATAAAAACCAGTTAAAACAATACAGAGATACAACCAAACCCAAACTCTTGCCAAGAAAATCCCATGATAGGTTTGCCTTAGGATCATCATAAGTCAGAAATGACCTGAAGGCACACAGCAACAACATTTGATTCCAACTTTTTAAAGTAAAGAAAATGGAAAGCATTTGAATTGCTTTTGAGAAATGGGAAAGCTGAGAAATGTTTTTACAAATATATAACTATAATGGTAACTACCTTGGAGCCCTTTCAAACTGTAACTAGATATTTTTAAAAAGTAGCTTGTTGGCTGGGAGGAAGTTATGAGGAAGCTGTAAGCTGAATTTAAACTTTACTTCCAGAAAACAAGTAAAGGGGTATTGCCCAGACAGAAGCTGTACCAAGTAATGTTTGGAATCTCTCAGTTTTGCTCCTTGTGTTATTGAGCAAGAAGAGCCATTATTAGTAGCTATGTTTGTCCTACAGTGGCAAACATGTGAAGTGATACTTTTATTGATGTCGTATGTACATGGTACAATTTACCAATGTATCTTCAGAAGTAAGCTCCAATGAATTTAATGGGACTGACTCCAGGTAAATATGCTAAGATTTCAGCAACAGTCACACAACATTTTTCATCATCAAAACATTAAAACAGGAAAACTTATTAAATACTCTGGCTAATATTATTGTAAAGTTTACAGATTTTTTAAAAAGTTTTTGCACACTTTCTGTGTGGAGAGATGTAAGGAAAGATCTTTGAGAGACGAAATACCGTCATTTGATGCAGCAGATCCTTGTAAGACACACAATATTATTTTCTTAGTTAAAATATTTATAACCCAATCTATATTGAAAAATCTCAAGGCAGCTTACAAAAAAAAAATCAATTTTGCCAGTTTCAAGCAATTTAAATATCCACCTGCCATGCCTACAGAAGTAATTTTACCTTGCCTACAGACTGCAATTCTGTCCTTAGAAAGAAGCTACATTGTCCACACTGAAACCCTGGGCCATAATATTGTGTCTGTACGCTTTTTTCAGATTTAATGCTAAAGCAAAATATAGGAAATACTTGAACAACATTGGTGCTATAGTGGATTATGCATACCAACCTCAGTTCATTTGTTTTCACTCTTTGCTTGAATGGAGTTAACCCATTCCAAAGGTGCCTATAACTATATGTAGTTTTTCTTTCCTTCTTTTTTTAAAGCCCCTTAAGATTATGTAGTGTTGCTTGCTATAGATGGATGTCAAAAATAAGACAAAAAGTCCAGACATGAGGTTATCAGAGACAGCACTTTGTTCTGAATGGACCCTTCTAGTGTGGTGTGTGCTGGATCTTTCTCCTTGCTATTTTTTTTTAGGTGGATGACAATATAATTTGAATGTGATTAGCTATTTGCTTCTGTCATTTGAGCAACCTGCAAGACTGTTTGGGTCTTGTTGATGTTGCAGGGTGGTCTTGGACCCTCCAGAGTTATTCCAATACTATAGGTCTACGGCCACTTTGCTACACACACCCACACATTGCCATACAAGATTTCATGTGAAATCTGCTGTACAGACTAATTGGGATAAAGAACATGTACTGATTTTTAACTTTGTAGACAACCTATATGAATATGCTTTCTGGGTGGTTTAATCCAACACCTCTAGAAAGTCACAGGTTGGGGAAGGCTGTCCATCCTTAAAGGCTGTTACCTTTTCAAGTGGTGCAAACATATGCAGGGATGTACTCAGAAAGTATATATGTTGAGGCATCACGACTGAGAAGGGTTTCCCAGTACAACTAGGTGACAAATACAGGCAGGTAAAGATTCTACATTCAGATTTCAACTTGTTAGCATTTTCCGTGTGAACATTTTCATATGCAGAGGCCCTAAAATGGAAGCTAGTCTGGCATGTTGAATATAATCATTCTATGATTTACCCAAGAGTATAACATTTTTTAAAAGCACAGAAATATTTTGGCACCTAACATGTTTGATAAAAGGAAGCATAATAATAAAAAAAAAGATTCTAAGGAAAATGTGTATGATTGTGTGTGTGTAGTGGGGGGAAGAAATTCTCTGAGATAAACATTCCATTTCTGGGTTTCTAACTGAGCTGATAAACACAGACGTCCAAAAAAGCCAGCTGTTCTCTTTCATCTGTTTGAAGTGCAGCTGGAATAATGCCCACAGAGCCTCCACCAAAATACTTTCTTTGAAAGCAGCTTGCTAATTGTCTTTCAAGGGATTAATCCCACAAATATCAGTATGTGAAAGGGAGATGGTGCCACCTAATGGTCACAAGACACACCATCTTTCACCATATAGCTATATGGCAATGTCAGCTTCATGATTACCGACTGTGTATGTGTGTGTGCGTGTGCCTGCCAATTTATATCTATCCTATGAATTTCATAGGGTCTTCTTAGGCAAGGAATACTCATAGGTGGTTTGCCAGTTTCGTCCTCTGAAACACAACCTACAGCAGCTGGTATTCCTTGGCGTTCTCCCATCTAAGTGCTGATCCTGCATAATTTCCAAGATCAGATTGGATCTGATGCCTTTAGGATATTTAGGCTCTGCCATGATTATTATACTGACAATCTGTTCTCCTCTGACCTGCTAACATACAGTGCCTTGCAAAAGTATTCATCTCCTTTTGACATTGCCACATTTTGTTGCGTTACAACCTGGTCTTGAAATGGCTTTAATGAGTACACTTACCACTTGAGTCAATGTGAGATACTCAACACCATGAAAGTGCAAAGTATTTTGTTAACACAACAAAACGTGGAAAAGCCAAAGGAGTATTTGCAAAAACACCCCACTGTGCATGTCAACCAGCAGTTGCAATTGTGGGGCATGGGTGTGTTGCTCTGAATGTAGCCCTCCACTGGTTTCCCTTCTGTGACATTAGAATGTTAACAAAAGAAGTCTTAATATGCCTTATTAACAGTGAGCAGTGAATCAAATTTGTTTCTTTTAGCATTGCGAGCAGAATATTTTGAGCATGTTGAGTTGCCACCATATTTACTTTTAACATTAGAAATCATAGGATTGGCACAGAAAATGGCATATAGTATTTGGATCTTGTTGCTTGTAAGTGGCACATTTTGTTTTTGGCACCTTCAAAAGTTCTCTTCTAGAAGTTTAAACTGTCTTTTCCAACCTGTCACTTTCCAAATCGGTACAAATCTCACAATCCAATTGCAGACTGTGGCCTTAGGGGTCTGTAATCCAATATATCTAGAAGGTGACAGGTTGGGGGGAAGGTCTTAAAGCTTGGCATCAAACTATCTATAGAATTAAATTTTGCCTTTGATCTGGTATCTCTTTTCTCTTATTCTTACCACCACCTCCCAGAAATCTGTGCACCCTGAGGATGTGGGCAGGGTGGTCCTTGGAGAGGAGCAAGCCATCACATGGGCTCTTGATTTCTGCCCTTCTTTGCATATCAGAGGCTGGAGGGGAATTGGGCAATGGGATTAGTTAATACCTTTTTACAGTAAGGCTCTTGTTAAGTCCTTTCTGGAAAAAACCCTTGATCTTACTGCACAGGATAGCTATTGGCTGTTCTACTTATGTGCAAAGAAATGGCAAAACCACCTATGAGTATTCCTTGCCTAAGAAAATCCTACAAAATTCATAGGGTCGCCTTAAGTCGACAATCTACTTAAAGGCATAAACACAGACACATACACGCTGGAGTGTGTAGTGGCCTCTCAGCTCTGGGATGAGAGGATGAGACAAATTATCTAGATCCATTTCCTTGCTTTAGGCCTGGTTATGGGATGTAGACAGCTTTGGTTCCCTTGGCGGATCACCTAGGCTGGGAACTGGACAAAGGAATTGTGTTTCTGTCAGTTTTACTGGATCCCTTACCACCTTTCAGTGCCATCAACCATAGTATCCTTCTGGACTACCTCGCTGGGATGGGTCTTCAAGGCATAATTTTACAGCAGCTTTGATCCTTCTGGAGGGGTGCTGAAAGGTGATGCTAGGGGGACTCCTGCTTCACTGCCCTTTTGTGTGCCTCATGGTTCTTTGGTGTCCACCATACTTTTCAAAATAACACATGAAACTGCTGGGAGAGGTTGCCTGTAATTTTGAGGTCATATGTCACCAGAATGGTGATACACCCCTCTTTTACTCCTTTCCACCTAACTCCAGGCATAGTGTTTCTGGGCTAAACTAGTACCTTGGACCTGTAATAGACTGGATGAAGGCAAATAAACAGAATCTTAATCCTGACAAGACAGAGGAGCTTGTGGTCTGTTGAAAGGCTATCAGCCTGTGCTTGATAGAGTCACATTCCCCATGAATATTCAAGTTAACAGTTTGTGTGTTCTCCTGGATTCAGCCCAGAGTCTGGAGGGCCAGCTTTCAGCAATGACCAGGACTGCATTTGCAGCTAAAGTTAGTATGCCAGCTGTACCTATTTCTGGAGATGTCTGATCTGGCCATGGTGACTTCCGCCTTGGTTCACATCATATTTGGATCAATGTATTGTGCTCTGCATTAAACTGCCTTTGAAAATTGCTCAGAAACCTGTTGGCACAAAGTGCTGCAACCAGATTGTTAACTGTGGCAAGCTATGGGGACCCTACAACTCCCTTGCTGCAACAGTTCCACCAGCTGCTAGTCTGTTTCCAGGAACAATTCAAAGCTATGACCTATAGAAGCCCAATATTATTTGTATCCAGAATGTCTAAAGGACTGTATCTTTCTATATGAGCCTGCCCAAGTTTCAGTATCTCTGAAGGAAGGCCTTTCGTGCAGTACCACCACCTTACTAGGAACAGTTGGTGTATGAGGGAGAGGGCCTTCTTGGTAACTGCTCTTGCGACCTTGGAGCTGCATCTCCAGTGTTGCTAGAATAGCTCCCGCTTTGCTCTCCTTCTGCTGGCAACTGAAAACTTTCCAACATGCTTTCAGAAATTGGTTGCAATCCTTTTTTAATGTATTGTTTTGTTGTTGACTTGACTGGTATTACCACACCCAACACTCCCATTGCGTGGGGTGTGCTATTTTTGATAAATTAGATATATTTATAGCCAAAATCATGTTTGGAGAAGCACTGTTTGTCAGCATGTAGGCAATTCATGACAACCTCAGCATAGCCTGGTCATAAGTTCAGAGAGGATTAGGCAGGAAAGCCTAATGCTGATGGGTTTAGGATAATCCTTTCAAAAGCTTTAAGTTGCTAGCACTCCCGAAAACAATAGCAGGCAAAACTGCCCAGGTGAAGCAAGCAGGAACTCCTTCTGTGAGCATATCCTACCGAGACCTTCCTCATTCATGTTACCTGACCAAAACATTAAGAGATTGTCAGGACCCCCATCAATGTTTCATCATCTAAAGTTAAGGCAGTAGTCCATTCTGGACTCCTTTGTCAGTTTTGTAGGAAAGCCATTACAGCTTTGTCTATGCACTCTCCTTCACAGCAGGAAGTAAGGTATAAAAACCCTAGTTCCAATCCCAGTAATTTGTAGTACTTTGGTACCCAGACTTCTGTTCCTCTATGCTAACCTCAGACTTGCTGTATGAGCCACTCCACTTTCTATTTCAGGATTGGTAACTATCACTCATTCCACTCAATTTCTCTCTATCCTACACTACTTGCCTCATTTTCTGATAGCCTTGTATGGTTCTTGAGAGTGTTTGATTTCTTGTGTTTGCTAATTCCCAATAAAAGACTTTTAACTTTTAACTGGAGTCTTCTCTACAGTTAGTACTAGTATACACAGATGAAAAGATCTTGCCATTAACTTCCTCTTGCAGGCCTCCTTTGAGCTATAATTCCCCCTATTCTTATGGAGACACTGACATTGTAGATGGGACCCAAGGTCCTCCATCTTTTAGGGTAACACTTATAATGAATTTTGAAAATAGCTTTAAGTTTATAGATTGTTTAATTGCATTTTTAAATTATAAATTAAAACAATACTGCTCCTTTTCCTTTCAAATACTTGCTGAAATTCTTATCAACATCTCTAAAATGCCTAAAACATCCCTTTAAAAACACCCCCAAACAGGTAACCCATCATATTACTTTTGAAATGTAATTCCTTTACCGCCTCATTACTCTCCACCCTATAATACACTGCTTTTGGTTTTTTACTTTCCATCTCTGCCCCTTCTTTGGTTTTCAACAGAGACTGCCTAAACATTCTGAGAGCCAGCATGGTATAGTGGTTTGTGTCTGGACTAGAACCCTAAGAGAGAATGGTTTGAATTTCACTCAGCCATGCAAACAGACTGGGTAACCCTGCACAAGTCACTCCGTCTTAGCTTCAAAGGAAGACAATTTTCTCTGCATAAATCTTGGGGAAAAAATTAAGGCAAACAAAACATAAGTTGTTGGCTTGAAGGCATGTAACAACAACGAAGTCTTTTTTAACTTCCTGTTGCAATAGGAACTCTTGAAACTTGATTGGCTATCCATATTTTATCATAGTATTCAGTCCTACATGCTACATATAACAGGCACCGGCAACTGGGCGAATCCAGGATCAATTTGGGGGTATGCATGGATGATGGGGGTAATCAAAAATGGAGAAAAACCAAACCAGAAGTGTCTGCAAAGCTACTACTGGCCTTGAAAATGGTAGATAGGTAAATGAAGACTGCCTCTTTGCTATTTTCCGTGTGATAATTCGTTTCCCTGTTTTGGGTAGAGTCTTAATTCTCCTTAGAGCTAACATGCTCCTTCCTCCATCTCTCTATCATGTGAATCCTTTTCATGAGACAAATGTTACACTTTCTTGTGGTGGGGAATGCTATAAAGAATACTCAGCTTCCGAAATACATCTATTTAAAATACTGTTTATTTGTGATTTAACATTAATTAGCATTACATCTATGAGCAATTTCCAACAACATTTATATATCTTTTTCCACAGGACACAGAGTTGGCTGGCTCATTCTTTATGCCAAAGCAAGTAAATAGAGGCATTAGCAAAAAAAGGTGCAAATAGTTCACGGTTGCATTTTTTAAAAAATATTTATGCACATTGCATTCATTTAGATATATTTTTTTAAAAGTTATGAAAAGCATAGTTCACAGGTTACTGATTCTACATATGTTGTAATACAACACAAAAAATGTAGAACATAAACAAAATTAAGCAACATAGAGATTCCCACTAATTTTTTTTAAAAGAACACACTGATTCCAGTATTTTGAGATATCTAGAATATCATTTCCAGAGTCACTCCGGCGCTGCATTGTCACACTTACACAGTCAAAGCTAACCCAGCCTGTAACATGCTATAGTCATTTTTGGCATGCCAAACCACCCCCCGGCCATATTTAACAATCTATATAAGGTTATATATTTCAACTGGCAATCTGGAAGTCACACTGATATTTGAGGTGTATTTGCTTTTGCAGTTACTGATGTAGAAGGGTAGTTCAAAGGCCCTCCTGTTATTTTTCATGGTTTAGTGTGTATTTACAGGTTCCTTTTTGTTTAAATTCAAAGCAAAATAAAACTACCAGTGAAAAGGAGCAAGTGGCAGGTTTGGAACCTACAGTGCTACACTAATTGGTTCTAAGATTCCTTGAAAAGGCAAAACTCAGATTTAAATGATCCTATTAAAACCTAATACAGCAAAGGGGAGAAAATGTGGCACTCCATATGAAACCCTATACATTATTTCGTAACTTTAAAAATATGAAACTGCCGCTTCATAATTTTAATAAAAATACCCCCAAATCCATACCATATAATTTATGAAAAATAATCCACAAGCTACTACTCTCCTTAACTCCATCCCCTTAATCTTTTCATTTCACTTTCCCGTTTTCAGTTTCGTCTCCTTCATTTGGTTGTGGGCCCTTCTGGTTGATAGTGCAACACATATTCAGTTTCTAAATCACTACATTGGATCCAGCCTCTGTTCAAGGAAGCACAACTGTCATGGGGATACTGAATTTTTCCTGCACCCAAGTGGCTATGTAGTGTCAGTTCAATGACACTATTCCTCTCCCTGCTAGTGGGATTGCTGCCACGCAGAATGGCATCCAGAATGTGACTGCACAAGAATCACAGGCATGTGTAGTATCGCTGACCTGCTTGTGGTCAGTTATACATTGCTCACCAGCAACACAACTATTCACACTACGGGCCTGCCATTTTGTGAGTTGAACACCAGCCTTCTATTTCCTAAGATTACACAAGACCTGAAACAGAGAGTCTCAAAACAAAGAGTAGAAAAACTTATGGTTTCAACTTGACCAATAAGTCCCCAAAACTCTGCCTTGAGATTTTACCTGGATTTGTGGCAGGAGTAACCTAGAAAGGTTAAAATCAAGCTGGGACATGCCTTGAACAGGCGAAACATTAACGTGATTATTTTTCTTCATTTGATAGCAATACCATGAGGAAAAAAATATAGTAAGATTTAAATCTGAATCCAGTTAAATTCATATGCTTTCAACATCTGGTATCAGAGGCTCTGGATTCCTGAATTATATTTAAGTATTCTCTACACCAAGCATTCTTAAATACGTTCTACTGTTAAATGCTTGGTTTACATGCCTATAATACTTTATACTGAGTGGTATACAAAAATTTCAACATATAAAATTCTTCTTCAGTTTTGCCATAGTTAAACTAAGTTATCAATGTTAAGCGTATAAAATCCCCTTTATTGAAAAATAAGGGCCTTCTCCCTGCCCCCCAACTGATAGAATAAAAAAAGTTTTCAAAAAATTATATCTTACTAAAATGAAATATTTGGCAAAAGTAGTTGTTGATGAATGCAGTCTTTACAGAGTCTGTAAAATTCCAAATGCAATTCCTTTTACAGTTTCCCCCTGTAATATTATGTGCCAGTGTATAATAAATGACCTAGTCTTGTAAAGACGTGGTGAGAGGCACCTGCTGAGGCAGGGACGAAACAAATGCTATGGTCAAGGTCACAATACAAAGAAATCTCATCCAATTACACAGTGAGGCAGTAGAGTAAACAAACAAACAAACACACATTATCTGATAACTCAAACAGCTACCTTAGTGAAACTGTGCTGAAGATTTTCTAGCTGGGAAAAATCTCCATGCATAACTTGCTACCATAAAGGTATTTGTAATTACTATAGTGCTACTGTGGAACACCTGCCATTGTTAATTTGTGGTGGAACTATTCAATATTTCAAACCCTCATACTAATTAAGAGATGAATTCTTTGTGTAATTAACAGAAAAACTGATTCTATTTTTTTTCCAGTTCTGTACTTAGGTTAAGGCCCAGTTTCCTGCATAACCCTACCTAACTTGACCATGTTAATGGCTGACTAAAATGTGAATTTGAATTGTGCCAGGTAGCCTCAGGCTTCCACCTTTTCCTTCTTTTTGTTCTTTTTTAGGAAAGATGGAGTACGGAATTTCTTTTTCTTTTTTGAAGGTGATTTGGAAGGAGACCCTTCAGGGGAAAGGGCCTCCTCAATCTTTTCAGAGGTCTTAATTGTAATCTCTACGTTCTCTACAGTAGTGGTTAGCTGGCTGACTCTCTGTGCAAGATCCTCTTCCACATCATGTGCATCTTCTTTACCATTCATCACCACAACTGGGAGATCCATAGAGATGAGGTTAGCATCCTGCAGGTAATCATCATTATTTTCTGGAGAAAGACAAGAGGAAAGTGTTTTAATCTTTGTTGCACTGATGATTATGCAGCAACTCTTCAAAGGGTTTAAATGCAAACTCTGGTTTGGGAATTTGAAAAAATGGCCAGTAAAGCTCAGCATTCTGCGGACTGGTTTCCTCTTCCACTTCTCCCCTTTCCACATTTGTTTTAAATAATACCAGAACTTAACACATGAGCAATATCAATTGTTGGACTTTTGGAATCAAGGTTTTCAGCTATGTCCTGCACAGTACTATACAATTCAGACTGTGCCTCTGATTAGAATGTGATGCAATGATAATCCCACCAGAGCAAGATCATGGCCTGTTGTAACAGCCTGGCATTATGAGCCAATGTACACAAATAATGCTGGGAAAGAAATGTGCATGCTTTTTCCAAAAGATACAAACAGAACATTAACATGATGTGGGAACTATCTCTTAGTGACCTGTCCTGAATGGTTAATGAGATTACAGCCAAAATTCATCCAGTAAATTCATATAATTTTAAAAATGGATCAGCAAGTTCTGATAAATCCAAATGGATTCTTAAAATACATGATTCAATAAAATTAATTTAGCCTTTCATATGACAAGGGTATTATATTTTCCTTGCCTGATCTAAAGAATTAAAAGTGACTGGCAAAGAAGTGTAGAACAGGCTCACAATATTGCAGATGACATTACACTGTGTACCTTCTAATTTGTCAGGGACATTTTGTGGGGACTGAGTTTGAGAGTTAATTTGTGAAACAGATGACCCGTCATCTGAGAATAATTCCTGATCAGCATCTGTAGGACAAGAGCTTGAGTTAGTAAAGCCATGCCAAAATAACCGAACACAAAAAGATCAGTACATTAGTGTATACAAAACACAAGCAACTTAGCTAGCACCAATCCAACCATGCTAAAGTTAAAACACAAAATTAAGTTAGCTTATAAATTTCATTTTATTAGCAAACAGTAGTTATTAAATGTACACGAAAGACAGCCCTAAATATTTAGAAGAAAGCATTCCGTGAAAACATACTTAGGTTGAACCATGGTAGTGTTACTTATAAAATAGACAAAACAATCTATGCAACGTTAGTGCTGGAAATGCTAGTGTTAGGTAATAACAAATAGTTTCTGTGTTATTAAAGGCCCTTATCAGATGCTTTGAATGGAGATGGGTAAAAAAGTTTGTTGAAATACAATACTTTTACCTTTGAATCTTTATGCTTTTAAAAATAAGAAATTGGCAAGTTAGAAGATTGCTAGCTATAATGTAGTCAAGAGAACATACTATGACAAACTGCTTTGCTTGAGCAATGATTTAAAGATTCTTACCATTCAATCTACCTGATCACACTGTTAAAGAAGCCGTGATACCAATATCTAATTCCTTTAAACTAAGACTATTTTTTTATATGCTGACATGCTCTTATACTAGTAGTATTTGAAAGCAATACAACAGCAGATTAGATGTCATCAAATGGATGTAGCCATACTTTTTTTCAATATATGCCAAGAACAAGGGATAATATTGCAGAGGAGAACACTGGTTCAGGGGAGGTTTTTTGGGTTATAGGTGGGTGGAAACAAGGAGATGGTAGCAGACTTAAATGGAGCAGGAAAGGACCTAAAGAAGCATGATTTGGGGAAAATATTAAAGAGAAAGAAACCAACAGTTGAGAGGAAACAAGGAGAGATCAGAGGAAATACAGAGTGCCTGTCTCAGAGATACTGTGGAGAAAGACAAAGTGGGTCATAGAGAGACTGGAGTAGGCTGCATTAAGTTTATAATGCAAAGAAGCAATGATGTGAACAGAAAGAGGGATGTGTATGGATGTGTGCTTTAGTGGTCTATTAGACTATTATTTATACATAAAAAGGATTTCAATCCACTTCTTCTGATGTACCTGGTCATCTTAAGTAGTGGGCTGAAATCCATAAAAGCTGATGGTAAAATAAACTGGCATCAAGGGCATGGTATAGAGATACATAACCATATTTCCAAATTACAAATGCTTCAATAATTATTGTTCTTTTGCATTTGTATAATGATTAATCAGATAGGAATTACTGGACACTGAAGATCCAGCTGAATACCCTCATGTCAAAATTATTAATCCTCTTAGGGCTCACATTTATTAACCTCAGATTTTAATGTCCAGTGATCTAAACTGGTTCTATGAATGGTGTAATGTTCAAAATTGTATTGGTCACAATGCAAGGAGTATATGATTCCCTGCCACCCAAATACTGAATGGAAGAGGCCATGGAGACCAGGCCTGCTAATTGCTATTACACCCCCCTCCAAATAAATATCTATCTGATGTATATCAGAAGGGGTGCTCTCCACAAACATTTTGTATGTATAAAGAAAACACAACGAAGGACCCTGGCCAATCAGGTTCTCCCCAGGCCTGCAGAAGGTCTCTGGATGTACATCTGAGTATACAGATAATGCTTTCCAAAGAAAGCCAAATAAACATGGATTAGGAAGGAGGCACACACATGCACAGGTAGGATGCATATAGGAATGAGCATTCGTCCTAAAACACAAATGAGTAAACAAGAACTCTTAAAAAAAAAAAAAGACTTACTAACACTGTCATTCATACATTTGAAATTTATTTTAAGTCTGTCATTTCAAACTGACGTCACCTAAAAACCTAACTTGCTTTTGGAAACTTTCATGTGCTCAGAATGCTCACCCTCAATCCCTTGTTGTTTGCGTTCAATTGTCTTTTTGTACTCTTCCAGTTCCTTTTCTGTGAGATGACTGAATGGGTTGGGAGGGGCTGGTGGGGCATGCTCATCTTCTTCAAACTGCATGGGCTGAAACAGAAAACAAAGTATTTTAGGAAGCAGAATCTGACTCCAAAAAAGCAAACACCAGTACATGCAAACAAACAAGTCCACTAATTCCCCAAGTCTTGCAACTGTTGGTGAAAACATTCCCTAAACTGGAATCTTAAAGACTGAAGCATTTAGAAAACAGCCATCAAGACATAAATGACCCTCTGTTAACAGACAATTATGAAGACATGGAAGTTGATTTAATCAGTATGCCATGTCAGTTTTAAGTTAAAACAAAGTTTAGGTTGTAAACTGTAGGACCCAGAAAGCTTGTTAAATTATTGTTAAGAAGATTACACCCTGAGATAGGTCTCTTTGAAATAGTAGTAGTAGTAGTAGTAGTAGTAGTAGTAGTAATAATAATAATAATGATAATAGTTTTGCAGTCATAATTTATTGAACACATCACACTCCACTTCTCCTTCATTTGAAGGAGCTTTCAAAAAGTAAGGAGGCAGATGGTTGCAGATGCAACAAGGCCAATTTCCAAGTACAAATGCTGCACTTGTTTTGTAAATTGAGTGTTTATTCTGGATAGTGGTTATACTTACTGCACTAGGCTTTTTATCCACCACAATCCCAGCAAGCAACTGAGACTGTGGACCTGCAGTCTTTAAGTCATAGCGATTTTGCTCCCGAATCTAATAAAAAAAAGAGTTTTTTTTTTAAAGTACCCAATGTCAGTATCTCTCACATTCTCACTGAAATACCGCTGAAATAACAGGTCCAAACCACCAACTTATTGTTATTTGTTCTTATTCTGGTCAATATAATCCAAATGCTTATAAATCCTTACAAATGAAAATATAGTGTTTTAACATTTTTGCTTAAACATGCAGTTTGGAGTGTTCTGTATATTCACAACATAACTCAATGTTAACTTTGTCTTACTAGTCTTACTTCATATTCCTGAATCAAGGGTAATGAGTTTCATAAAACCCAAGGAATTTTTAAGCAAAATGTATATATATTGACACTATAAATTTTACAGTTGTAAGGTGCTTTTTGTGTTGGCAGATTAATCGTCTTGCACTATGTCTAACTTGGAGTGTGTCTATGTAACCTTAAGCCTACAGATCCAGTCTGATCCAATTTCAACCTCACCCCTGCTGAAGCATAAAGCTTGGAAAATGTATTTTTTTGGACTTTACTAGAATTCCCAGTCAAGATGCTCTACAGCTCTATAGTGTACATAGCTGACGACACCAAGAAAGTTAAATGAAACATAGCTTCCCCTTCTGGCACTATGAGAGCATAGGTACCTTGAAATTGTCTACTGACTTATGACAATCCTATGAATTTCATAAGGGTTTCCTAGGCCAGGAAAGCTCAGAGGTGGTTTCCCATTGCCTTCTGCTGAAATACAGGCCATCTGTGTAAGAAAGCTGTGTGCCTAGAACTTCTAATGCTATTCTAAGCTGATGTCCGGGTGACATTGCTGAGTTGATCCTTTCCAAGTAAGAGTTAGCAATTTCTTCTGAACCAAGTTGACTCCCTTGGGATAGTAGTGTAGCCCTTTGATCATTTGCAGATGTGAAGTAAGAAGTTCTCAGAATTTCTGGATGAAACATTATGTATCTGGCAGAACAATCATTTCCCAGGGTGCAGTTCAAATTTGTCTGAATATCAAAGAATACATTGGGGAGAAAAAGCAGCCAGCAGTCTGGGCTCACAAAGAATCCCTTGTCATTATTCCTCATTGCTATTGTTAAGTACACTGGCTGACTGGGAACTAAGCAGGTAGAGAACAGCAGGGATCAGGCTAGCAGGATTGGCCACCTCTTGTGGGAACTGTCTACTTCCTCCCTGAAAACTAAAAAGGAAGAGGGAACCACTAAACTACTGCAAAGTCAAAAAACAAAGTAAATAAAATGTTACACAAAACACTAAACACTTCTCGTCATAACTAGAATGGGATTTTTTGGATCAGGCTTTAAACAAAGGATTTCCCACAATATTTATAGAAATATTAGAGAGCACTAAATGTTCTGTTAGTACTGTTCTATTAGTACTCAGAGCCTGCCTTCAATATAAATGTAAAACTCTATCATATTCTAATCACTATGAAACCAGTTTCTAATAGTACTCAAATAGGAAAATTTAACCACATCCCTTTACTGCCTGTTGCCCAGAAATGAATGAAGTAGATCTTTGTGGAGCCTGCTGTACCTTATTCCTCTTTTCCAGTACATCACTTGGGTTTGTATTCAGAGGGACGAACTGGTTTGGATCTTCAATTTTGATTGGAGTTCCTCCACTAACCTTAGATGAATCTTCAGCTTTTATCCACTTGGATAGGAAAACAAAAACAAAAACATAAAAGTTGTAAGAAAGGAGATTGTACTAGGTGAATGTTTCTGGTTTAACAGTTGCAGAAGTCTACAGTTAGTTTGTATTTGTTCACGTGGCCTCCTAATTGTACTTAGCCATGTAACTTTTCTTCCCAGTACTTCAGAGTGGGAAACATATAGTCCATGTGGTGTTGGACTGCAACTTCCAGTAGCCCTACCCAACACAGCCAATGGTACGGCATGCTGGGACTTGCAGATATTTCCCACTTCTGCAGTGTAACATTTAATAGGCATATTACTGTTGCATGGTCTTTCAGTTTAAACAGATTTTAGATGTTTTAAATTAAGTGTCACAGCACTGAAAGTTTAATTTCAATGTAGCAGGCATACCTTTTAAACACTTGTAGTATGTCCATTGCCAAAATAGCATTCTAGTGGCCTAAACATAATATAATATTTCTTAATTCACTACTTTGGTAATGTTCCCTAACCGTAGGCATCTTTTAAATGTTTTTTTTAAGCAGTTCTCAGTGGTCTGTTTCCTGAATACTCATTTTTAAAAAATGAAATTTATAAAACAACCATCAGGTGGAGAACTACAGTTACACTGCAGTCAACTGCATGACAACTACCTCCCGTACACACTATTACATTTTTATACATGCCGTCTGAATAATATTGAAACAGTGAAATAGTGCCCTTAAGATAATGAGAAGAAAAGCTATTCTTCGCAGTGTAATGTTTTCCAGAAAAGGAGTCTTGTAGGGTAGGGTGGAGAGAAGAGAGAGAAAGAGAGAGAGAGAGAGAGAGAGAATAACTTTTTGTCTCTGATCTAAATTAAAGATACATACTATACTGTTGTGTGCCTTCAAATAGTTTCCAACTTAAAGTAACCCTAACACAAACCTATCATGGGATTTTTTAGGGCTGAGAGCATGTGATGCACTGAAGGGGGCATCCAGTGGGTTTCCATGGTCAAGTGGGGAATCGAACCCCAGTCTCTAGGATTGTCATCCAATACTCAAGCAACTACACCATGCTGGCTCTCCTTATTTACTGCCTACCCAGAAACAATTTGCTTTAAACTTGCTTCCTACAGCTGTTATGTTGTAGGACTCCCAACCTGCTCAGTTTTAAGTCACCGATGCATGCCAGTTGCTCTCAGGAGCTGTAAGGTTGCTTCCATCTAGAAGGAACACAGGAAACTGCTTTATATCGGGTCAAGTCATTGCTCCCTGTATTGTTTTCCCCAACTGGCAGCAGCTTCCCAGGGATCAGATATCACCCCTCTTTCTGGAGATGTCAGGGGCCAAACTGGGCCCCCTTTGTATGCAAAGCATTTGCTGTACTACCAAGCTATAGCCTACATGAGACAGGGAGGAAGGAAATTCATGAATGTATGGATCTATGACATTACACCTTTCATTAATACATACTGGTCCTGTTTCAAAGGTACTAGTGGACAACTGTCATGGTAAAGGAGCTGCACTGGCCCTTCTAGGATCTTGGAGAACCACATCTCCCTGCCGCACCCTCCAAGAAAAAATTCAACATTCTTCTTCCCTTAAAGGAGTGTGTCATTCTTTCCATATTCCCTACCCCTTGAGCCATTTTAGCTTCCACAGTGGCCTTTTTTTTTAAAATGACAGGAAGTTACCCTTCCAGTTCACTTCCTGATGTTAAAAAATGCCTCTCCTGGGTTTAACTTGTTTTAGTTTTTCCCCTAAATCCCAATTTGTGTCTCCTTGTAATAATTCGCGCACTTACGTTTTATCAACATTTGCTCATAAGGAATATATGAGCCCTGGAAGAGCCATGGAGCGAGGGCACTGAGATCTGGACAGTATTCATGTAACAGGATTCCCAAAAGCACCAATCTAAATTCCTTATGATAAGCTTTTGGGGAGAGCATATCATACATTCTTCAAGAAGGATCAGAACATGCTGGATGCTCATCCAGTGCTGGTTATTAAGAAAGCTGCTGAGTACGGAGCAATCAACTTAGTAATCAGGGATGGACACTGTCAAGAGATTATGAGGCAACTTCAAGATACTACGCATTATCACCCTATTGGGAGGCCTGATTTCACAAAACAAACTGATTCCATTATCAACGTGACAGTTACTGAGGCTTCTCTTCTGTGTCATTACAGGTGAGTCCACAGCCAAGTTTCTTTAGAATCCTCTCATTTATATATTACCAAAAATCCATCCAATACAATGACTCTTGTTTTAAAGGACTTGCACTGTGAGGGAAATTAAACACTTTAGCGTTTTGCACGATGAAGTGTTTGGGATAACCAAGTCTGTCTTAAATTCAACAGATATTTTATCACCTCCCACTTGTTTTACT
The DNA here is from genome assembly GCA_948472985.1 of Iguana delicatissima. Taxonomy (NCBI): domain Eukaryota; kingdom Metazoa; phylum Chordata; class Lepidosauria; order Squamata; family Iguanidae; genus Iguana; species Iguana delicatissima. Next base: position 250,546 of record CAOKZL010000311.1, read on the forward strand.
TTGTAACCAGTGGACTTTATGTTCAAAAGTATATATTTCAGGATTTCCAGTCACTTCTATTTTAACTAGAGAGGTTGCCTTGGGCAGTCATTTTGCACCTTTGGAAAAAGCCTTCTCTGTCATTCTGCCTTGGCTATGAAGGCTCAGTTGGGCCCCTCTTCTCTTTTTGCCAGCAGGCAAAGACTTTCTTATTTAAACAGGCTTTCAGCCTTTAACTGGATGGGGTAGGAGGATGTGCTATGGCTGTGCTTATTTTTTAAATATGTCATATGTGTTGAATGTATTTTTATTTTAAATTAATATCTTAACTGGATTGATTAGTGGTTTTTAAACTTTTATATTGCTTTAACCATTTTTAAATCCATATTGCAACCCAGCTATAGTCCTACTTTGGGATATAAATCAAATACATGAAAATGAGAGACCACCAATCTCTGCAGCAACCAAAAAGAGACATAGACAGGAGCAGGATTTATGTTTGCATATATCACTAATGGCAAGCTGGCCTGCAAGTGTTACCTAGGTGACGTATTTTTACTTTTTGTTCACAAGACCAGATTGGCTGAATTTGAATACTATTCATACTACAATAACATTCACATGGCTTTCTATTTTACAACTTGGTTGTAAAAGAAAGAGACCACCTATCTTTACTAAACTGACAGATCCTAACTCCTTGTCACATTTTCCTCATTCCATATAGTTCATTTACATCAGAATTAACCATATGCTTAGCTTCTGTGATTTAGAAGAAATTCATCACATGCATCCAGTTATTATTCCCAGGGTATCAGCCTCTCAACAACATTTCTGTCCACTTTTTTGCTCTAAAATGGTCAATAGCCTTCACAGAGGGGGGGAGATGCTATTGGCCATTTTCTGGCATTTTAGAACGTCCTTACAATCTTTTAGACCTCTTTAAAAAGTGAGCAGGTGGTAAAATATGCATAAAAACACAGCAAAACGACTAACGCATTTCCCAAAGCCTGGAGGGAACAACCAGCCATTACAGAAAGGCAAATTACTGTATCTTCACTTTTTTTTTTTTTTTGAGTGGGTGGCTGGGCATGGGAACCCCAAGTGAGCATGTGCAATAATGGACTAGGGTGCTGCATGCAGCTTGAAGGCTAATCTTTTCTCACTGTTGACTTACACAGGCAGAAGACTAGGCCACTTTGGTGCTTAAGAACAGTTATTGGGTGATGAAACTTGCCCTTCTTCTGACCATACAGTTTCCTTTGTACATTCAGTTATTTTCTGTGCCATTGGTGTTATCTCCCATCAAGTCAACTTTACTTTTGAGGACCCTATGAATGAGGGACCCCCAAGAGACTACCAACTGTCCTGCTCAGGTCTTAAAAATCCAGGGCTGTGTCTTCCTTGCTTGAAATGATCCACCTGTACTGCAATCTCCCTCCTCTTTCATTTTTCCATTATCACTTTTTCCAGTGAGCTACATAGGCCATTTCCACACTGCAAACCTTCCCTAAACGGCAAACCCCAGGACTCCATAGGATGTTGAAAGTGGAATAATAGCGCTATAACAGTCTAGTGCAGAAATGACCATAGTCTCATGATATCTCCACAGTACAACAGCTTCAGTTTAGTCATCTCTGCTACAGGCTTGACTTGCTCTACAACCCATGCATTTGTCTTTCTAGAAGTCTATGTTACCCACAGACTCTTCTCTAGCACCACATTTCAAATGAGATGATTTGCTTCCTCTCAGCTTTTTTCACTGTCCAGCTTGCACAACAATATATAGAAATTGGAAATATAAGGGGAAGCTCATTAATCAGGTCATTACCGTAAGCCCTGACATTCCAAGTCCTAGGCCCACCCCTTTCAGCACACTGAACAGCTTACTGTGGTTTTAGTCCGAGGACTCGTTTCACCATTTCGGGATTCTTCAGCAACATCCACTTTCAAATATGTATTTGGGGAGTTTAACCACCTTGTCTTCTCCCGCTGCTGTTTTTGTGCTAGGAATTTGAGAGGGGAAATTGGGACAGAATCATCTTCAAATGAAAAGGCAGTCACGGTGGCTGGGATCTCAACATCACTCTTGTGCCTGGGCTTTTCTCTCACTAAGGGTTGCCGATAAGCATAGCCCGTTCTGTAACCCTGTAGGAAAATGGGAGAAATGTAAATTTATTTTACTTGAACAATAGAAAACTTTGGTCATAAAATTAATGCTAATTCATTTGTGATTTTCAGTTCAAAATTGCATTCCAACCCCATGCAACACCAAGACAATTTGCTTTCAACGTTACTTTAAACCTAGGTATTAAAAAACAAGAGAGGTACTTCAGCCTCGCGCTCTGGCACTGTTTTGTTGGTGACAATCTATACTGTGGTGTAGACATCTATGCCATCACCCATGGGCTATCATAAAAGTGGCTGTAGAATAATCACAGCAGTGTAAGAATTCCAGAGCACAGGTACTGTGGGAAGGATGAGAATCCTTACACTTTCCTCCAAACAGATGTCCTCCAGACAGTTTGGACTACAACTACTGTTGTAACTGACCATGCTGGCTCATGTTGTTGGGATTTGTCATTCAAATGTCTGGAGGACATCATGTGGAGGCACAGAGGAAGAAGAGAGACAGATCTAATATGGAAAGAGATAAAGTGTTAGACCTCTGGCTCAGTCTCAACCAAATAAAGTTATCTGTTGATTATTCAAAACAAGTTGGAAGCCTGGTGCCTGTGATTTCCAACCTGTACAAAGGCTCTCTATGAATTGGCTGAATGTTCTGATTAAAACAGTGACAAATCCAATCTATCAGTTAGTTGCTTGGCCAGCGTATAACAGTGTGCAAATTAAGCATTCATGTATGCTACTGCAAGTGTATACGACAAAGCACACAGATGTGCAAACCAACTTAACAGCTTGCAGGTTTGCATTTGTTTTTCTTATAAGTACTGCTATCAGTGTAGAAAAGAAACTGCATGTGGAGTGGGGAGTGTTCAATTAGCAACAGGGGAAGAAAAATATCTCTTTTCAATGTGTAATGGAAGGATAAAGAATTGGTTGTTTTACTGCACATAAAAAAAGTATTGGCTTGTACATACAATTAACTTACTGTGTGTGCAATTCATACAACAAGATCAACGTTGTCGCTCATTCCATGCCACTTGTGTCAGGGAGGACACTGTGGAAGATGGCCTTCTCGGTGGCATTATCTCAGTTACAGAATGGCTTTACAAAGGAGACTTGTCTAGCATCTATCTTGATGATAGTCTGTGCCAGAACCTCCCTCCCATTTCTTAGGACATTTAATCCTATCTGATGGGTTTTATCGAGGCTATAGTTTCTATGCTGTACATAGTGATTTTACAACTTTAATATATTTTAAAATTTCTTCTTAAAAATTATTATTTCCATTTACTTACGGTATCAATTTTTTAAAAAAATTACCTATTATAAAGGTGCTTTAATTTAATTTAAAATTCCATCAACAAAAAAGAAGGTCAGGATGTCCATTCTTGAATCCACCCAATCATCACTCCACCCATTAACCCAATAATTATAACACAATAGTGACAAGAGTTGTACAGAGATCAAAAATAAAATACAGTGAATCCAGGCTAAACCTACTTCGTGGTGTCATTTTCAGGTCCCTGTTTACTGGAAAAAAAGAGAGACATCACAATTTCTTTCTTGGTATAATTCCGTACAGTACTAAGAACGGTTGTGCACGCACCAGGTTGTCTAGCATTCTCATCAACGCTTCAAATTCGAGTTCCCCAACTTTCCATTTGAACTGAGAGGCCATGTTAACTCCTACTCCTGCTGCCACACAGTGTGTGAGTGGTTTATACTTTTGCAAGTCTAGGGTAAGAAGATTGTCTACACCGCCTGCAGCCAAGGCATGTACCTGCAACATAAAATGATTCAGTAATTTGCACTCTTACAAGCACTCTTTCAAGGTATAGCCTTCCTGAATTTTCTACAAAGAAAACCTTTGTTAATATTATTCTTCCCTAGCATATAGTAACATACATAAAAACAGTAGTGAGCTAGTAAAGCAGAGGTGAATAATCTAGAGACTGTGGGCTACACGGAATACCCGGGGGCCTTTTTTTTAAAAGTCATCCTGATCCGTCACACCAAAACCTTGCCCAACCCCAGGACCGGCAGATAGTTTAAATACACCTCCATTCCCTAGTAATGAAAAAGCAGAAGTTACTTCCAGCCAGTTTTCAGGATGGGCTGGTCCTATGTAGTGGTGAAAATTAGCCCCCATGCCCTCTACAGTTGCTCATTTCTCTTGTAAAGTGGGGTTCAGCTAAATGCTAGAGCAAAGTCTGTATCATTTTTGTGTCCTGGCAAGCTGCTGAAGTTCTATATATTGAATTTATTAAGTCTTCCCCATACTCTATGGACTTGCTATAAATAATTGCTTAGTAGCACCCATCCTCATAAAACACACATTGACTAATGCTAAGAAAAAAAGATGGCATTTAAATAGTATTTTCAAATACTGACTACATCTCACATAAAAACTCTCACCTGTGTTTCGCAAGCTAATTGCACATTATAGATGTAGTGGAAGGCTTCTTCTAATGTTTCTCCCAATGCCACTACCCCATGGTTTCTCAGGACCAGCACCTAGGGAAAGGAGATACTCATAACTGACAGAAACTGACTGTGTACTGGAAAAATTAAATAAAAATATTAACTAGAGTGAAATACCTTACAGCTTGGCCCAAGAACTTTCTGGAGTTGGATTCGCTCTTCTTGTTCATCCAGCGATCCTTGATAATTATAATAGGCAACATCCCCAGAATAAGAGCCTCCTGAGAGATAGGTAGTATGCCACACTTCATGGAAGAAACCTGTCTCAAAGAAAGAATGTTTCTAAGGTAAAGGAAATTTGAAAACAATATAAAAACCTCAGGAGCATATGCAAGCACTTATTCTGTGAATGAAATTTGCAGCTATGTCAATGCAGAGGGACAAGGATTCCTATTCAGTGGATAAGAACTTGTTAACAGAATGCTGAGAGCCTAATAGATAGACTGCCAATATACGGATTTTGAAGCAAATGCAGACAAGAGGAATGGCTTTAGAATTAACCTGAGTGTCTTGACTGGCAGGATCAGAAGAAAGACAGGATGCCCCACACTCCTATCCCCTGGGTGAACAATAAAGGTTTGAAAACTATGTAGAGAGGACTGCTGTTCACTGTATAGTCTTTCAGGGCTAAGGAAAGGGAAGACATACACTGTAGTTAGGTGGGAAAATGTTTTGGCACTACAGTCCTTAAATACCATATTCATAAGTTATAACCTTACGTTCACTTCAATGTCATCTTTACCTAGAGTTAACCTGTTGAGAGTAGAACCAGCATGGTATAGTGGTTTGAGTACTGGACTAGTACTCCAGGAAACCAGGGTTCAAATCTCTGCTTGGTCATGGTGACCTTGGGCAAATCACGCTCTCTTGGCCTCAGAGGAAGGCCGTGGCAAACCTCCTTTGAACAAATCCACAACAAGTTCGCCTCAGGAGTGCCATAAGTTGAAAACTTGAAAATTGTATATGCAGCTAATTTCTAATTACAAGCAACCTATACAAGGAACAGTGCAGTTATACAAACATACTACATACAGAGAGCCATTTCAACAAGTATTCAAAAAATAATGTTTGGCAAATTTCCCATTTTTCAGCTATGTTGTACCTATAATAATTTTTTCTTGATATGAGCCAATCTAGAATTTGAGATCCTTAGCTAAGGTTCTGTTACATGTTCCATCTCCCTGAGAGGATAGTTTGGTGAGTACCTGAGACCAGGCGTTCTTTGTAGTGGCACCACAGCAGCAAAACTCCTTCTGAAGGGTTTCTCTATCCCTCTTGAACTTCCAGCAGTTAGCCCACACTGCTATTTAGTACAGCTTTTGGTGCTAAGACCAATGGTTGCCTTCTTGATTGGTTTAGGTGTGTGTGTGCTTTAAAAATTGTTTTAAAAGTGCTGTTTTTGTTTTTAAAGTTTGTTTTCACCTGTTTTATCTGTTTTATTGGATCATTCGGAGCCCTGGTGAGCTGAGCCCTGGTACACAAATATGTAAGTCACTAAGTAAATAAACAGATAAATACAGCTGCTTCTATACAATAATACTTACTTGATCCAGGTATTATGCCACTTATTAGCTTCAATGAGCCTAACATATTACAAATAAATCGTCATCTGAATAAACAACTCAATTATGAACTCATTAATTTATGGCAATACAGCAGACGGTGTAACCTGAACTAAAATTTCTGTAGCACAGACCTCACCCTCTTCACCACCTTGCAGCTTCTAGACTAGGCATAGCATAGAACCAGAATGAAAATGTGTTGTGTTAGACTTATCAAAAAAAACAGAATGCAGAATCTGAAAATACAGCAGGCCCCCCCCATAACTGTGGGGGATATGTTCTGGGACTTACCATGCATGGCAAAAAATGCAGATAATACCAAATGCTATTTTGAAAAATGAGATGAATGAAGTGCATACAGTGAGGAAATGCTACACAGCATGAACAACACCAGACAGCCTGATACTGTGAATAAATGGGGCACTGTTCGCTTGAATTTTCCATTCTCTGCTGTTTTCCATATAATATTATATATACTGCCCTGCATTTCACTTTCTTACTTTGATTTCTACTGTATTACTATTAAATTCAAAGTACACATTTGGACTGTATCTCACTGTGGATCATTAAAATTGTGTGTGTATGTATGTATGTATGTATGTAATGTGGTTATGGGGGACCTACTGTACAAATTAATATTGGCTTGAGTTGAATCTACCACTGTTACCTCACCAAACAGCAACTTTAATTTTCAATCTATAAAATGTACAAGATTTATTTTCTTCTCCGTGTTAATGTGTCTTTTTATGTTTTAGCAAATATTGTAAATAATTAGTAAGAATAAATAACATTATGGTTAGAAAGAACAGAGCTACCTTGATAGTCACATTATACTCATGAATACAAGAACTAAGGGCACAGAAGCACCAGAATTCTATATAGAATTTCATTCTGTATGTCAGTCTCAACGTAGCTCAACCCATTAATAACAAAAGGGTAAACCTATTTCCATATATTACTAAACATATGAAACATGGAATGTGAAGGTGGATGAGGATTTTAGAGATCAATGATCAATTTCAAGTTTTGCTACAGCTTACCAAATTCATCACACAAATTAGTCCCAGGCCTGACTGTAACAATATGCTACCAATTAACCATAGATACAGAAACTTCCTCTTTGTGCCATGTTGAGAATGCACTTACAGCTGCTGTTGCTGGAGTGTGTATGTGGATCACACATCGCACATCAGGGCGCATGGAGTAGATGGCTGCATGAGGGCTGAATCCTGCACTATCAATGCTTAGATTGGTGCTTCCCTGGTCAACCACTTCTCCTATGATATTCACTTTTACCTGAAAGTAGAAGTTACAGAAATAAGTTAGGAAAACATCTCTAATTACATTTGAATCTTGGCTTTCATCAGATAGCAAAGTGGGAAAAGAGAGGAATTTATTCCTAAGAATATGAAATGCACTGTGAAACAGTTTTAGTTGGTTTAGTTTAGTTTAGTCTTTGGAGGTTTTTAAGCAGAGGCTGGATGGCCATCTGTTGGGAATGCTTTGATTGGTGTTCCTGCATAGCAGAGGGCTGGACTCAATGGCCCCTGTGGTCTCTTTCAACTCTATGATTCAACTGGTACTATCATACTTAAATTCTACCTTATCTACTATAGTACAGATAAAAAGGATAAGCCTTCAGAAAGAAAACCAAAGAGTCCCCCAAGTTTGCAGTATCATCTGGACTGCAACAGGATTTCAATCAGCTCATAATACTCTACTGTATTATGAAGCATGCGCCATATCCCCAAGAGAAGTTCTGATGTTCAGATTAAAAGCAAGCCCTAAGCATCAAGCATCTGTGGAGAGCTCTAGATGAAAATAAATAAATACATGTGGTATTTCCAATTAAGATGCTCCAAAAATGTAAAATCTGGGATACTTCTTCTGAACTGGTCCTCCCTGAACTGACCGGAACTACACACACACACACACTGCTGTTGAATTTGCAGTTCTTTTAGAAGTATAAATCTAACAAGGTATGGGAAAGGGCTGCACCTTATATTAAAGTCAAAAACAGTACTGTTGAAGGTAAAGCATATTTTTCTCAAACCAGGAAGGAAGGGAAGGGAACTCAGAGGACCTGCAAAAATGGATGGGTGGCATATTGTGCCCATTTCATTCCTGCATGTGTTAAACCACACTCCAGGTCAAACAGTTTGAAAAAACAACATTCTGAATACAATTAATTTAAGCCTAAATACTGTAAGGAAACCAGATTCCGTATGATCTTGGAAGCTAAGCAGGGTCAGCCCGGTTAATACTTGGATGGAAGTCCACCAATGAATACCAGTGCTGTAGACTATATTTTCAGAAGAATGAAGTGGCAAAACCACCTCTGACTGTTCCTTGCCTAAGAAAATCCTATGAAGTTCATGGGGTTGCCATAAGTCAATAGGCAACCTGGAGGCACATACATATACAAGTCTATCAAATTATCCACTTTATTAAGCACATACCAAATTGGAAGCAGAAGCTTCAGAAAATGATAGGCCTCTTGGAATGATCAGAATGTGATCATGTTCTTTGCTTACTCTTACCTGGAAAAAAGAAGAAAACGTAGCTGTGATATTATCAAAACTCTATGTTTGATTTATTCAGAATTCAGATTGATTTTAGATATACCTTCCAACAGATAAGGAAGGAAGAAAAAATTAGACTTCAGGATACTTACTGTGATATATGAGTTTGGCAAGTGTGCCCACCCAAACAAATCTGTCAGCCTGTACAAGCTGGCTAATTTACAACGAATAAGTTTTTCTCCTTTGACAAATGTAGTGGTATCTACCCCAGATAGGTCATTGATAGCTGTGATCAGTCCAGTACCTAAAATAAGTTGTATACATTTAGTAACGACACTGTTCCAAAGAAAGCAACTAGAAACCAGTAACATCAGGATTTTCACTACCCTCCTAACACCCTTTAGTACTTACAGCTGCTAACCATGATTTTGAACAAGATTATCCCTTTAAAAAACAGAAGGCAGAACTAAATTGTTGATGTAGGTTACTGCCATAAAATACCACCTGAATGTTAACTGAATAATTAAATGCTATCTCCCTGCTTCTGGCTCTTAATTAACACATATTTCAGTACAATGAAAGGGTTAACATTACAGAAGAGAAAGTTATTTCAAAATTCTATCTCCAGTGTAACTTAAGTAGGGGTACTGGTGGTGTTCATACTGTGAGACAAACTGGATCTTTTTGCTACCACTTCTTTAAGCATTTTGTCAAGAACATGTGGACTACATGTAATTCATACATGAATCCAAGGTCAGTAAACATAAATTAATAGATAGGCACTCTCTAAAGCAGTGGTTCTCAACCTGTGGGTCCCCAGATGTTCGTGGACTTCAGCTCCCAGAAGCCCTGAGCATTGACTATAGTGGCTGGGGCTTCTGGGAGCTGAAGTCCACGAACATCTGGGGACCCACAGGTTGAGAACCACTGCTCTAAAGGAAGATACTAGAGCTATCATTAAATTGAACATAGTTTTACTTACTTAGAGGAGATGAGGAAAACCCTGCAAAAGAGCTTGCCATAATATAGTCAGCAATCTGCTGTAGGGCAAGCAATCCACTTGGATTATTGCCTTTCTTCATTTGCTCTTGTATAAGAGATTCCAAGTCCTCCCGAAAAGCCTGTAAAGATATGAAAGCATCACTTAAGGAATGCATTAGGAAAAATCAGTTACCAGTTTCTGCTTCCTCAAACTGATCATATTTGATCAACTGCTTATGTTTACTTAAAGCCTGAAACATTCTGGAACCAGAACCTCTATACTGAACTTCAATGCAGCATCTTTAGTATGGATTGACTGCACTTTGTTGCTGCTGATTTACTGCAGTAGAAAGCTGGAGGAGTACAGAAGTTGCTTGGCAGCATATTGAAGAATACTATTCCAGTACCACGTTACTTCTTGCGATAGAATTCAAGTTCAGCAACAAGAATAATTCCAGCCTGATACTTCACAGTATCACTAGCCTAGCTAAAGGATGCGTGATAAGCTTTCTGCAAAACATGTTTGTTTCCCCTGTCATATTCTCCTTATATTTAAAAAAGAAATCAGGTGGGGGGGCCAAGGATAGATTTTATTGCTTTCTTCTCTCAAAAAAGCTACTTTCTCTCATGTTCGCATCTTGTCCTGTCCTCCTACTCCTACAAGTAACACATTTATATTGTACTATATTCTGCAACACTAGAATTAAACACAGTTACAATCAAAGTATTTGGAATCAAAGTGCAAACACAACGGAAACTGATAAAATACTGACATTTCTAGCTGAAACAAAACTCCTAAGTTAGAAAGAAAAATTCTTTCAGTTTGTGTCAAACGAGCTAAATTCAATAGTAAAATCACTGCACAATCATTCAAATAAATCTCTCTGTATTTTAAAAATTAACACATGACATTTTATATACTATTATGTCACAATATTAATAGTTGTTTTGTGCTGATTCTCTTTGAAGCGAAATCTGGCATGACACTCCATGATGTTGCTGAACTGAACACCATTGTGTCTTAATAGATATACCAGGAGGCACAAATGAAGGCTGTAAAATTATGTTTGTTCTTTAGAATAGATTGGCCTAAGTCTAATGTAATGCTTGGAATATCGTCAGGAATGGAGGCCCTTCTTCTCTTCTTGCAACCTTGTTTTGCATTGAAAATGTGCTCTGGATCATGCCTCCAGTGGACACTTTTGGTCTTCTCACCCAGCTGCAGGTGGATGGAAAAGTTCATCTGTTTTTCTTGCTGACACCGTTCTTGTGCACAGGCAGTCCAACTTTGGATACAGCCCATTGTACCAACCTTATCAAATAATTGCTTCTTGCTTTTTCTTACAAGCACGCACGTTCTCACATTATTCCCATGCCATACAAAATACTGCTAATTAAGTCACATGTCTGATTCACCTCACTATGAGGATTCACAGTAGATGCCAGCGCAGCAGATATCTGCTGGCATTTAGTGAGGTCAAAGCTCAAGTAAGTATAGTTACAAGAGCTTTGCAACTTGACTTCTCTTGGTGCTGCCTTTGCTCCGCCTGCTTGCAGCAGTCCTTGATATCCAACAGTTTATCTCACTATACATTCAGTTGGTGGTTTTGTCTAAAAGAGCCATGGATTAAGAACTGCGGAATCTGATGTCACACTATGTATATAAAAATTCTCTTTGTGTGGTTCTGACGGCAAGGTGGGTAAAAATAATAATTTTCTAAGATGTGTAGGTATTTTCCCCTTAAACTGAGAAACATTTAGTTTAATCAGCATCACTTTCAAATGAGTCTTTTTTTTTAAATAGAAGTCCATGTTAAAGATTTATATTGTAAGGTAAGTAGCTAGTGCAGTCTTTTCTTAAAGCAGAAATGTCAAGAGTCATTTGCACAGGAAAATATGAGAGCAACTTTTACAAAAATAAAAAATTATGTTATTAAATCTGTGGGAATTCTGCACTTGCTCAGTAAAGAAACATTCTACTCAAGAGACTGAATGGTGATTTGCTTATTCAGTGGACTCTCTGTATAAATGACCTCTGCATCTGTGACCTCCAGCTAATGTGGAGCATCATGTTCTATACCTAAAATGGTGGTGATGTGAAAATAGATGTGCTGAAGTATCCATGCACAGATTGCCATTTAAATATGGAATGTGAGCATTCATGTTTTTTCCTATTCATAACCCTCAAAGTTATGGAGGGTCAACTATATGTCTATTGTGTTAGATACTGAAGAACTATAAGGAAGGAAAACTCTGCAAGGGTACAGGGATATCACAATTAACAAAGACTATGATAATGAAGCTCCTTTTTACAAACTCTTCTTATACCCACCCAGCCTCCAGCTCCTCCTCATCTTCTCTGTAGCTGGATGTTTTTTGGCTGCACCAGCATTCAGAGCATAGTGATGAAGGGCTAGAGAACACACAGAATTTCTGTTGCCAGGTTGCAGCAGAGTTTCTGTGGTAAATAATGAAATAAAGCTTGAGCTGGGAAGGAATGGGACTCTACTCTAATTGATCACGCTGTAACTGTGTGTCCACCTACAAAAGGAAAGGTAAATAACGGCTGCCTCCAGAACCCTTTACTGGACATGCAACAGAGAGAAAAGGATAGATTACGTAAGTCTGCCTCACCAGGTCCCCCCAGCATATTAAAAAGCATAAATTACAACTTTGGTTACTAAGATGGAAATCCTAAAAAAAGTGGAGATTTGTGAAATTAAAAATCATATCTGGGTGAATACTGAAAGAAGTTTAGAAATGGTCTCCAAAGCTTCAAAGTGCTAACTCAATCTGGTTTGTTTTCATCTCACATGTGCATATTAGTTTTATCAAAAAGTTTGCTGAAACACGATGAGCTGCTTTTCCTTTTTAGGTAAACAAATCCATCTCTACTCTTCCCATGTTATTTCTGCCTCTGGCACCAAATTTCCTGTTAAAAATGTAATGTCCTGCAACACAGCTGCTTTGTTAACTGAGGCATGCTTGCATTATGTTATTAAAACTTGAGTCCCAATTTTGAGATAAAAGCAGGGTATAAATAAAGATGCTGCTGCTGATGATTATGTGGGGCGGGGGGTGGGGCATGACTTGTATATATAAATTATATTGTAAAACCAATATACATATATTTCTTTACAAACAATGAAACAAACAAAAAAAGGAGTGTTTGAATATCTGTAAGCAGAGTATTCAGGCAGAAAAAGAGATTAACAAAACAAGACTACTGCTGGAAAGAAAATATAATGAGGCTAAAATATTTGTGAAAAGATGTAGATGTTGTTCAAGATGCAAGTATGTACAACTTCCATTTGCTTGGCAATATGCTCTGCCATCTTATTTTTCTCTGTGTTAAATGTACACCAGACATCCAGTGGTCCTCATATGCACAGGACATTTAGTTTTTAATTAAGAATGTCCTTAGCACGGTGTGTACCAAGTTAAGAAATGATTTTACCAGGTACAGTTTCTCAAATAATGTTAAAAGAAATGAGACAGCTTCAGGAGATGTATGGTTCATTGTCCACATTGCCACTAAGTTCGCTTTCTCCAGTCTCTATTAATCAAGTGAAAAAAAAATCTTAGCCAAACTGTCAAAAATCAAATTTCCTGATTAATTTTCTTAAAACCAGCCAACCAACCAACCAACCAACCAACAGCGGTTTCAGGAAGCATTCCGCTTCGCTGAACGTGTTGCACAGAGTTTGGAGGAACGAAAATGGAGTATGCCACCATGTGGCTCATTCCTGATATAATAAATCTTGACTTAGCAAATCAGGATTGCTACATAATGAACTGGAGTAACAGATATATCAGCTTCTTTTATTTGATTATGTCATGCATACCACACATAGAGATGAAAGAGAAAACTTTATCAAACAAAACTGGATTTCAAAATACTAAATGTAAGATTGTTACATCGCTGCAGGTGTAAATATGGATGATCATGCAAATACTCAAAACGTGAAACTCAGTTGTATCTGGAAAAGCTGGTGCTAACATTAAAAACAAAGCATTGCTTACTCATTCTGCATCATCTATCCACTTACCCTTCTTTCCTACTTTATTATCTAAATCAGGAGTTCACAAATACCTGAGATCCAGGGACTAAACCCAGGTCTCACTAGATCTTTGAGGGCTGCATCCCCCCGCTGTGCCCTCCTCACTCCCAGATTATTTTTACACAAAATTTTCTCTGTGTCCCAAGCAATGCCCATCTTCAGATCTAAAAGAGCCCCTCATCTCAAAATGTGCTGAAATTGCCCTAGTACTCTTAGAATGTGCTGGAGCCATTACAAGTTGAAATAATTATGGGTCTCAAAAATGGCCTTGGCTGGTTGCACAAGGCCTGCAAAACGTACTTTTTCCTCCTCTGATTAAATGGTACACAAACTACAAGTAAAAAGATGCATCTGCCTCTACAGTGACTCTAGTGAATGGAAATCAAATGTAATCTTAACAAGGGCCTTCGAGTAACTAGAAAAAAACTAATAATAATAATAATAATTTTCTAAGAGAGTAGAAGAAGTCTGAAGGACTGTATCTCCTTCCCTGAACAATACCCCCCATTACGTGGTTTCAAACTTTATTATTTAGTTAGCTTTTATCCTGCACTTCTCCAGGGGTGGGATCTAAAGTGGCTTGGTTAGAAGGAAACCTTGGCTAGCCTTATTTGAAGTTATTATCAATGCTGTTGCGCAATATGGTGCATATATGTGAACAAGACGTTTACTCACAAATTGTTCTTGGGCTTGGCTCCCATTGTGGGTATCTCCACACGAGGCCTTTTATAAGAGACAGAAGCCGCAAATAGATAGATGGATTACATATAAAGATGTAGTAAAGCTCCAGGGGGAGAGCTCCAGCTGAAATCGAAGGAAGAATTAGTGGACTGTGGACTTGCTACCCACTGGCTACTGCAGAGGCAGATAGCAGAAAAATTTAAACTGGATCAAAAAATAGTAGGGATAGAAAGTAAAGAAAACGAGTTGGACAAATTATTTAATCCGGGTGCCGAATATCTTATAGCAAAATTATACAAGATCCCGCTAAACTTAGAACTTGAAAAAGAGATCATAAAAGAGAATATGTTACGGTGGGGCCAGAATATAGGAAGACCGATACAATTGGAAGGCTGGGAAAGATCATGGTTTATAATAAATAAAACACTGAAGAGTGCAGCTCTAAAAGAACATTATTTTAAGATCATCTATATGTGGTATTACACGCCAACACAAATTGCGAAAATGACTAAAACTGATAAAACGAAGTGTTGGAAGTGTGACCAGAAAGGAACCTTTTTCCACCTATGGTGGACATGCATAAAAGTGAAGAAATTCTGGATACAAGTACATAATAATATAATAAAAATCATTCAAAGGAAATTTCCACTATATCCAGAAATATACTTGCTAAACATGTATGAACAAATAGGACCATTAAAAAAACAAACACATCAAAAGTTACTAACCTATATGATAGTGGTGGCGAGAATGTGTTACGCAAGTAGGTGGAAACAAGTAGAAGTCCCTGAAGTAGAGGACTGGCTATTAAAAATATATGATATAATGGAAATGGAAACGTTAACAGCCACATTGTCCCAAAAACCAAAGGAGAAAATAGAGGAGGATTGGAGTTTGATCCTTCCCATACTGGAAGCCAGATGGGGGAAAACGGCCACTAACAGAATAAGGGAATAGGTGAAGTACATATTAAAGGTTCGCTCTTCTGAGAGGAGAACAATTTTGCGAGTGTAGACTGGAAGAAAAGTCAAAGGATAAAGTATGGAATAAAAAGTATGGAAAAAAATAGTTCACTTGAGGAAAAGGGATTAAATATAGAAGAGAATAGGAATTTAGAGAAAGAAGACCTAGGGAAAGAAATAGGGAATTATAGTGAATTCGATAGTTTTGGAAGCAAGCAGAGTAACATCTAAGAGTTTTTTGGGCTATCACTGGGCTGAAAAATCTAAGTTAGAACCAGCTAGTATAGAGAAAAGAAAATAAGGGAAGAGTTTTTATAAGGATTAAAATTGAAAGGGTGGAGATTGAATTGATTTAGACAAACAAGTACATATATAAAAGGACAATTAGAAGAAGGGGAGTGAGAGAAGATTACATTATCAAACTACAAAAGGTAAAGTTGATGCTATGGGAAAGGTTTAACAGAGTAAATAAGTAAATCTTTTGTGTTAAATTTACCTTTGTATTTAATGAACTCTCTATTTGGAATACGATTGAGACGAACTTGTTGAAATGTGATTTTGTAGTTTAACAAAAAGATTTGAAAACTGAAATCCTACTAGTAGCATGACTTCCACTGTTCTGGGGCTCAACATATCTGATTATTATTGGTGCTTTTCCCTCCCATCACCGGTTCATCATCCCTGCTTATGCAAAAAGAGCTGTGAGATTGGTAGTTCTTGAGAGAGCACATCACATAGAGAAGAATGAATTTTTCTGCAACTACAAGTTCTAGTTCAGCTTACTGTTCAAAAGATTGCTTATTTTCTCTTATTACTGTTTCTTTGATCAGTTCCAGAAAAACCAAACAATATCTAGACAGTAAGTATATAAACATAAGGAAACGGGTTTCCATAAATATCTTGAATCACAACCTACAATTTAAATGCAATTTTTTTCACACATAGCCATGGCGCTGCAGTGTCAGATAGGCCTTCTTGGATCTCTTGACCACAATAAATTATATTCACTCTCACATTCATGAGCGTTGAATTGTACTATTAGCCCTAAGCAGTAATGGTTTTAGCAGGCCAGATTTTTCCAGCTAAATTACATTTGTGTGTTGACAACGAAACAAAGAAACAGTGGATGTAACAAACATTACTAAATGCAATTCATCTGGATTTAGTAAATGCAAAAAAAAAGACTTTTTTTTTACTATGTCTCTGTAAGACATTGTAAGTGGACTGACTATGTAAACTATATTATTATGTAAAACTATGGGAAAGCCACAAATAAAGGGGTAACAAATGCAAAATCCTGAAGTAATTAATGACCTATGGTCTTAACTGTCTGCATTGGGGTATTATTTAAACTATTAGGTTACTCTAAATCTGGAAAAAGAAAGGAGAAGTTAGGAACACAAGGAGGAAAAACCTGGTTAATTTTTGCCAGTATCAATATAATGAAAGATATATGCTCAGAGCTTTTACTCTCTGGAAACTGCTGATAACCAGATCTTACCAATCTAAAATTAGAGGTAACTAAAAGCTCTCGACATAGCATTTTATGTAACACAAAATGAGGGGGAGGGAGGGGAGTCCCTAGCTGACATGGAAAGAAGCAAGAGCGAACCAGCAAATGTGGTTTCCAAGTCATGATCTACTTATAGATGTAAACCATTTGCAGTTCCCCCAGCTTATCCAGAAATCTTGTAAATGTATCCACTCAAACATGGATTCAGTCAGAAGAGTCTCTCCTATCTTTTTTCTCCCACTAAATCCAATAGCTTATTTTTGCTATCTTTGAATCAGAATACTCTCTCTCTCTCTCTCTCTCTCTCTCTCAGAGAGAACAGTGCCTCGCTACAACGCAAGCATTCTTTCAGATCTCCCAGTATCTGTACAGATCCACCATGCATGCTGAGAGGGGACTCTAGCAAAGTGAAGAAGTAACCAGACAAAATCCTGATTTAAATTTTTGATGTATCCCTTGATACTTTTTTACACATTTCTTGAACAACAGTGCACTTATGTTAATTAAATTATATTAATTTACAACCCAGTTAAATAGTTTCCAACATCTAGGAAAGTACTCTGAAGATTTTTTTCCCTAGAGGAAGGGTGTGGGGCTCCTTCTATCCTTGTTTCTTATATTCTTTCTCTGCCTTAACTAACTCCTTTGGCTTGCTTAGCCCAGCAATATCCACATGAGTACTCACCCTTTCTTTGGGTATCATGTAACTTAAATCTGATGAGAAACTGAAAGCCCAAAATTTGAAGCAAGAAGCAGTTATGACAGCTCAGTATTGGGTAGGCTAGAGCCATGTTCATGAGATGAAAATTTTCAATTAATGCTGATGTTTGATTATATATATTTTAATGATTGTGAGTGTGACAGAGCCATTAATTCATTTTTATGACACTTGTTCTGTTCTGGAAATGGGTGTAGTTCCCGGCCTTTCCAAGCAGTCCTTCGGTGCCAAATACTGACACATGTTACTGCTACAAAATAAGCTTTACTGGTTGTATACATTGCAGCAGATCGTATCCAGCAGATAAGTATTCCAGCCCTTTTGCTGATGGAGTCCTATATCCTCTTATAGTGAAAGGAAGAACTGTGTCCTAAACTAATTCTACCCAGGCTATTCCCGACTGATGATTCAATTCAATCTCCACAGCTGGCTATACGAGGCCCCTAAACCTGTGTGCACCATCTCCAGGGTGAATCCAATGGAAAATGAGATTTCCAGGGTTATATAGTACATAAACAGACCAAATCAAATAGCATAAGTGTGACCTATTTACCACCTATTAGCTATCAGAACTGAACAAGCAGCTTGGCAACAAAGGAAAATTAATTCCTCCAGCCTGTTCTTAGTAGCCTTCATATGCTTTTCCAGTCTCAAACTGCCAAGCTAAAACAAAAAGGAAAACTGCTAATGTTTGGACATGATGCTAACAAAGACTCTAAAATCTATCTGTCTGGTAGCAGAAGCTTGAATCACTACACTAATAGGAGTATAGATTTATCTACCATTTTTGTAATGATATTTAGGGTTCACTGTTATTTTTATTCAAGAAAGACATTTAGTCCTAAAACCAATAGTTACAGCTAGAACAGGCCCATGGAGTTAATAGGGTTAATTTAGCAATATCTGATCACTGTTACTTAAAAGGCAGCTAAACGATTGGTCTGCCACCTATATCACAAAGCAAGGAATTCTGGACTCTCCACAATCTTGGGCATCGGCACTTTCACAGCAGGATCATCTAGCTATTTGAATAATGTCTTCAGTCTCTACCCAGAGAAGAGTCCTTATTTTTGGGACACTATTACAGAATGCCAGAGAACAGTACAACCCACTGATGTTCTACTTGAAAATGCTATAAACTAAGTATCTGCACAAAGACAGACTACCCAGCCAAACACTATAAGCATTGTCCTTGATGATGCCATGGCAGGCCTACTTCTTTTCATTATGCCTTGCCTGTTTAAATGTGTAAGATTCTTGGATAGCTTGTAGCTACAAGTTATCAGTTTTGCTAAACATATTCACATGGTGCCACGATATGCCAATAGAGCTATGCTAACAGAACAGGCTTCCTTGTCTCCTTTTTCTCAAGCGTAGCTCCTCTGTCCAGGAAATCTGGATCAAAGGGAAGGGCAGCCTTGAGAACTAACTTCCCCCTCCTCCTCACCTGTCCCTGAGCCTAAACTAGTTTATATAGCAAGGTCACTTTCTAATTACCAATTTATACCAGAAACCAAGTGACTGCCACACTTACCTACATGCTTCCAACAGTTCTTTCGACCGGATCAATTGTATATAATCAAGCTGTAAGGTATAACCATATTTGTTCTATTTCTTTGAAGGGTATACAGCTGGATAATTTTCTTCTTGCATATTACATCTACAGTATTCAACTGGGGTGGGGGGAAACATCACTCAGTTTACATCCATTATTCTTTTCACTGGACTCTCACATAATAATGGGACATACTGTGTCCTTGAATTGCTGGGCCTTCTGAACTTCCCTTTTCTTTGTACCTGTGTACAAATGCAGATCAAATGCACAAGAAACAGAACCAAGTTTCTTGTGCATCTGATGAAGTAACTCTGGCCCATGAAAGCTTGTGACTAAAAGTTATGACTTCAGAAGAACAGCCATACTAGTCTCTCATTGCAAATACAAAGTTCGGTAATACCCTAAAGCAGAGATGGGCAACTGTGGAAGGGCAGGGGCTACACTAGCCCCATAGGAAATCCTGGAGGGCCATATTTGCCCCCCCTCCCAAGCCCCCAAATGCCTCTAGTTGGTATGGAGGCATTTTATCATGTTTTGGGTTAAAAAAACCCTGTTGGGCCTAAATTGGCCTTGGAACCCAAAACATATGGTTGAAATGGACCCCATACCTTCCAGTAGACATTATGAAACATTTAGGGGTAAACTATTTTTATATTATACTAGTATATTTACTTGGCATTGCCCAAGGTTTTTATTTTCCTCTTAAGAACTCACCCAACTTTCCTCTCCATTTCCTGTAACTTTGCTCTATATTTCCCAATGCAATCTGTATTCAGAGTTATTTACACACACAGTTTGGGTTCCTGAGGGAATACATTGTCCTCCTCCTTGCTGCTAGGCCTCATGTCCATAGCAACCAGCCTATTTCTGTACCTGTACATTTTCTCCATATTCCTGAAACCAATCTTTATTCAGAGTTGTTAACATTCAGAGGTTGGGCTCCTGTGGGAATACGCTGTCCTCCTCCTTGCTGCTAGGCCTCATCTCCATAGCAACTGGTCTATTCCAGTACCTGTAACTTATCCCCATATTCCTCAATCCAAACTGTGTTTGTAGTTGTTAAGATACAGAGGTTGGGTTCCTAATGGAATACATTCTCCTCCTCCTTGCTGCTAGGTCTCCACAGCAACCAGCCTATTCCAGTACCTGTAACTTTTCCCCATAGTCCCTAACCCAATCTGTGTTGTCTGGTGACACTGATGTACTGGCTTTTTTTTTCTTTTTGTTGAATTTGTACAATGGCTTTACATTTTTCTGGAAGCATTTTTTGTTTTGAATTTCAGCTTTAAGATTCCTCACATATGGAACCCATAAAATCTACTGTATGAGGCGAGAAGACCTTGTAACTATGACCATTTCTGCACTACAGTGTTATAGTACTATTATTCCACTTTCAACATCCTGTGGAATTCTGGGGTTTGTAGTTTACTGAGGCCAAAGACCTCTCTGGCGTAGAATTCTTAAATGCCCCTCCTTAAACTACAAACCTAGGATTCCATAGGATGATGAAAGTGGAATAATAGCACTATGATAGTGTAGTGTGGAAATGGGCTATGTTGTGTATGTCACTTTAATTTTTCTCACATATGCCTCCCAAATGTTTTCTGGCATCCTTATTGATGGTAGCCCTCATTTCCATAGCAACTGGCCTGAGGCCCAAGAGCTCTCGGCTAGAATTCAAAAGGCCCCTCCCTAAACTGCCAATGCCAGGATTCCATAGAATCATAGAGTTGGAAGAGACCACAAGGGCCATTCAGTCCGACCCCCTGCTACGCAGGAACACACATCAAAGCATTCCCAACAGATGGCCATCCAGCCTCTGTTTAAAAACTTCCAAAGAAGGAGACTCCACCACACGCCAAGGCAGCACATTCCACTGCCAGACAGCTCTGACCATCAGGAAGTTCTTCCTGAGGTTCAGGTGGAATCTCCTTTCCTGCAGCTTGAATCCTTTGCTCCTTGTCCTAGTCTCTGGAGCAGTGGAAAAAAAGCCCACTGCCTCCTCGACATGACATCCCTTCAAATATTTAAACATGGCTATCACATCCTCTCTTAACCTTCTCTTCTGCAGACTAAACATACCCAGCTCCCTAAGCTGTTGCTCATAGGCCATGGCTCCCAGACTCTTCACCATTTTGGTCGCCCTTCTCTGGACATGTTCCAGTTTGTCAATATCCTTGAACTGAGGTGCCCAGAACTGGACACAATATTCCAGATGAGGTCTAACCAAAGCAGAATAGAGCGCTACCATTACTTCCCTTGATCTAAACTCCATAGTCCTATTGATGCAACCAAGAATTGCGTTGGCTTGTTTGGCTGCCACATCACACTGCTGACTCATGTTCAGCTTGTGATCTACCAAGACTTCTAGATCCCTTTCACATGTATTGCTATCCAGCCATGCATCCCCCATCCTGTATTTGTGCATTCCATTTTTTCTGCCTAAGTGTAGGACCTTACATTTCTCTCTGTTGAAATTCATTTTGTTAGCTCTGGCCCAGCTCTCCAATCTGTCAAGGTCATTTTGAAATTTTAACCTGTCCTCCGAGGTATTAGCAACCCCTCCCAATTTGGTGTCATCTGCAAATTTGATCAGCGTGCCCTCTACTCCTTCATCCAAGTCATTGATGAAGATGTTGAATAGCACTGGGCCCAGGACAGAGCCCCGCAGCACCCCATAGTCACTTCTCTCCAGGATGAAAAGCAGCCATTGGAGAGCACCCTTTGGGTTCAGTCAGTCAACCAATTACAAATCCATCTAACAGTAGCCCTGCCCAGGCCGCACTTTACTAGCTTCTTTGCAAGAATGTCATGGGGAACTCTGTCAAAGGCCTTACTGAAATCAAGATATGCTATGTCTACAGCATTCCCTTCATCTATCAAGCTTGTAACCCTATCGTAAAAAGATGAGATTAGCCTGGCATGACTTATTTCTGAGAAATCCATGTTGACTTTTAGTGATTACAGCATTGCTTTCTGTGATAGATGCTGCTGCTGTGATCGAGGAGCAACTGATTGTGCGTGGTGCTGAGCCAGTGAGTGAGCAAGTCAACCTGCAAACATCCCCTGCACTGGAAGGTCAAACAGAGACAGAGTTGCCCCAGCCAGCTCATGACGGAGAGGGAACCAGCGGTGATGCAGAGGAGTTGCACCTAGCTGTGCCCATCAGCCCTCAATCACGCAGAAGGCTGAAAAGGACTGCTCAGAGGGAGGCTGCATGGACTAGGCTGAGGAAACAATAACAAGCAGCACCTGCTCACAGTGGCTATTTCAGTCTGCCAGCATGGCTGCTTGTTTGCAGCAAATTATTAGCAAGCTGTCATGACTTTCATGTCTCCTGCTCCCTGAAACCCTCCAGATGGATCTCTGCCTCCTGAGCCTTTGGACTGGACCTTGACCTGGCTTGGCTTGTGTTTTCCTGGTGTTTGGTATATTCGGACTCTCCCTGAAAGTACTCCTGACCTCCTTCCTCCCTTGCTGGCTGCGGCACAGTAGGGAGAGATTCCTGACACTTTCTAAGCAACTACAAACTGACTGTTTAATGATCTGCTCTAGGATCTTTCCTGATATTGATGTTAGGCTGTCCAGCAATAATTATTTGGGTCCTCTTTTTCCCCTTCTTGAAGAGAGGGACGACATTTGCCCTCCTCCAGTCTGGTAGGACTTCTCTTGTTCTCCAAGAGTTCTCAAAGATTATTGCGAGTGGTTCAGAAATGACTCCTGCCAGTTCTTTTAATATTCTTGGATGTAATTCATCTGGCCCTGGAGACGAATTCATCTAGTTTAGCCAGATATTCCTGTACTACTTCTCTACCCATTCTGTGCTGCATTTCTCCCCCTTCCTCACCTGCTCCCCACCCCCCAGGTTGAGTACTTCTATCCTTTTAAGAGAAAACTGAGGCAAAGAAGGTGTTGAGTAGTTCTGCCTTCTCTCTTCCCCCCGTTATTAATTGGCCATCTTCTCCATGCAGTGACCCTATCATTTCCTTGTTTTTCCTTTTGCTGCAGACATATCTAAAAAAGCCCTTTTTATTGTTTTGATGTCTTTGGCAAGCCCGAGTTCATTCTGCGCTTTAGCTTTTCTGACTTTCTCCCTATATATCCTGGCTATTTGCTTGAATTCCCCTTTGGTGGTTTCACCATTCTTCCATTTCCTGTACATGTTTCTTTTAGAACTTAGCTCAGCTGAGAGTTCTTTCGTCAACCATTCCGGTTTCTTTAGACACTTGTCATTTTTCCTTCTTATTGGCATAGTTTTAAATTGTGCCTTCAGTATCTCACTTTTAAGAAACTCCCATCCGTCATGAACTCCTTTCTCTTTCAGTATTCTTGACCACGGGATTTCAGCAAGTAACTCTCTAAGTTTACAGAAATCAGCTTTTTTAAATTCTAGGATGCGTGTCTGGCTACACTTCGCTTCTCCCTCCCACTGAATGACAAAGTGCAAAAGAGCATGGTCACTACCCCCTGAGGATCCCACTACCTCCACCTCATCAACAAGGTCATCTCTGTTGGTCAGGATCAGATCTAAAATAGTCGATCCCCTTGTCACCTCTTCCACCTTCTGGACCATGAAACTGTCTTCACAGCCAACCAATCATGTGAGGTCTTCTCACTTCACTCAGCCAATCATATGTCTTCACCTGCTTGATGCAGATAAACAGACAAACTCACAGACAAACATTGACTTTTATACAGTAGATTATATTACATTATACTATACTATATTATATTATTGGAAAAATTGTTTTTGACTCCCTAGCAGGCCCAGGGAACCTCCAAACCTAGTGTAAATGCCTTCAACACCACCTCGAGTGAATCTGAGGGCATTCTAGAGCACTTTCTCTCTCTAAATTCTTGACTACAGGGGGCCCTGGCGACCATAAAAAATGTCCTGAGGGGATACATGAAGCCCACAGGCCGCACTTTGCCCACCCCTGTCCTAAAGACTAGCAACATTTATGGAAAGATTGAACTTGAATAATATTTAATGAGACACAGGTTCTCTAGTTTTACTGAAAACAACTGAAACAACTATGCTTCTGGAATTTGAAATTTATTCAATTTATGGGAGTGTGTCATTTTATGCTTCACAAAAAAAACATGCACCTGACCTACTGATGTATATCTGTGTAAGATTCATGCCCACAAACATTTGGGACTCTTATGCTGCTTCCCCCTTCAGTAAAATGATGAGCATGAAGATAATGCAAGTTTTTTCTATGCATTAAAAGAAGTATTGCAGAGCAGACGTTCTAGTTTCCTCACATGTTTTCTATCTGTAGCATTTAATAATGCATAAAGAGGAGCCAAAGGAGAAGATTTTGTGTATGTTCACAGATCTCCTGTGGATGTATCTTTGGCTTGTTTGAATGACACTCATCATTTCAAATCCATTACCTATATAACCTTAGCCATTAGTGGCATCTTTTCACTATTTTCATCCCACTACTGAAGTAAAATTTAGCTTTTTAGAAATCTTAGAAAGAAAAAAAAATGCCTTAGTCTGCTTTGACATTGGTAGTATTCACTCCTGCCGATATAGCTGTAAAAGTCTGATGATGAAATATGCCTGTGAAGTAGCATTTTAGAAATCAGTAGCATGTCTGAAGAGCTATGTGAAATGGTCTATTTAAAACAAATGCTACAGTTTCACAAAAAGCAACAGAAAATTGCACTCTCTTTCTTCCTGGTACACCTTTTGCAGAATCTTTCATACAAGTAACACTGGCTCAAGACAGGGGTTGCCCCATTAATTCTTTTTCTTTGTAAAGTCAGTAAAGCACATGGCAAAGTATGTTATGCCTCTGGAGGGATTTCTGTCCACAGCAGCTGAATTAGTCTTACCCCATATTTACTGAATTCACAGAGTACAATGCTGGCTCCAGGGTGACACTGTATATGGATTACTCCACGTCCAATTCTGGATACATGAAGCCAAGCTTAACTGACATGTGTATTATATTGACAGACTTCACATGAAGGTCAAAAAAGCAATACAGAAAAACTGGGTGAGGTGGTTTCAGAGAGTGACAACATTCAAACTGAAAATTTAGAAGCACAGGTTACCCCCCCCAAAAAAGTTTCTCTCAGTTGGTTAAATGCTACCAAAAAGAACCCTATTGTATTTGCTAGCACCAATTAAAGGTTAAATAGCATTTTCCTATGATTTTTAACCTTACCTAACAACACTAAATATTTTTAAGAAAATGTAGTAGCTGAAACATTTCAGATACTGTCCCACGTTATTGGAATGTATCGGGAGTAACTTCCAATATACACAATGGGATTCCTAATACATGAAGATTGACTCTCTGAGTCACTATTTTTCCAGTCATCCATTTGCTAGATTCTCATACATATTATCATGAACCTCTGATCACTAATTCTTTTTCTCTCTTCTAACAGTATACCACCTGGAAAAAAGAAAATGGTTCTCTTACTCTACAGGACTATGAACATGATGTACTACTACCATAATGCAGAATGCGAATCTTCTTGTATTATTGTATTAAACACTTGTATTAAACATTTTCAAAACTGAATTAAAAAAACTTCATTCACACACTCCTAGCTCAGGGGTGAGGTTCACACAATGATCACACAAAGATGCTACCTTAATAGTGTAATCCTATCAATCCTAAATCAGAGGCAAGTCTCATGAAGTTTCATTGTCTAATTATGTAGCAGTGCTACATACAGTCACTTGAGTATAGATTCACAAATAAGCACTCACAAGCATATAGTCTAAACAGACTACTGAGTTTTATTTTATGGTAGGCTGGTCCATTTCAATGGCACAAAGCCTTATGATCAGACATGAACTGAAAAGCAAAAAAAAACAAGGTTTATTATGGATTCTGAGGAACTACAGTTTCTTTTGGACTCTTGACAGAATTAAAACTGCCATGACTGCAGTTACAAGAAGCAGTGAACTCACAATGGTGTTCTAAAACATTATCTAAATGACAATATAAAATACAGTTTATCCTCTCCAAGAAACCAAATCATATGAAGGCATTTGAAGCAGCAGTTGAGTACAGAATGCAAAGTAAGAGTAGAACACTGATCTGCATGTAAATATCCCAACAGTTTCTATCTAGCAGTGACT
This sequence comes from Iguana delicatissima, assembly GCA_948472985.1. NCBI lineage: Eukaryota > Metazoa > Chordata > Lepidosauria > Squamata > Iguanidae > Iguana > Iguana delicatissima. Next base: position 276,796 of record CAOKZL010000311.1, read on the forward strand.
TCCCTCTCTCTTCCTTGCATCGAAGCACAACCAAATGCCATGTAGCTGGGAAGCTACTTTTTGTGCAGTGTAAATGAAGCATAACGTTAAGAGGAAAAAAAGGAGGGGGAACTCCAGATAAAGCGCTGTTTGTTTGCACATGAAAACTATGCAAACAAGTACTGTACAAAGTATCCACTCATGAAAAGTTACAGTCCTGAGATACTCTCTCTTGCTGTGATGCAGCTCTGGAGGTTTTACCTCTTTGTTCCATTTGTTCTTGTTTTATACATATTTTTGAAAAAAAACCCCACATAAGATGCAAGTCTCCAAAAATAAAGAAACACTGTTATGTTTCCTTTTCCCTTTGAATCCTACTCACAGGGCTCTGCAATATCTGTGTGACTCTCTTCCTTTGTTCCATCATGTTGAAGTCTTGCCGGAGGTCAGGAGACATATTTCTTTCACGGATGTAGTCAGGGTCATTTTCATTGATGCGGTCAAAATATCTCTCTTTGTGAGGCATGCTGGGTGGTGGAGGGGTTGTGATTACCCCCTGGCTGGTCTCTGCACTCATGCTTCAATCTATACTGTTTTCTTCACCTGCAACAATAAGAAGCCAGGAGACATTTAATGGCATTTAAAAACAAGACATCAAATCAACTTCACAAGCATGGATGCATAAAATCCTCCCTTACTCCTAAGGGGAAAGTAAGACCGAAATGCACCAAAACTCTTCAGCAATTTGAAGAGAAATTCGGGGTGGGTATAAGGGGCAGCAGCAGCAGCAGCAAACAGGGGAGAAATGTTTTATAAAAATATCATTTAAAATTACAATCATTAGCTTTTTAATAACACATTAAAATACAGTAAAATAAAGGGAAAATAAAACCCAAGTCTACAGAATTATTAATAAATTACATACAAGCCTTAATTATTTTATGACTATTTGCTTGCTGTCTGCTTGCAGGATCTAGGTTTATCATATGCTGATTAGCAGGATCACAAAAAATTTCAACTGAAATGTCTGCTGCAAGCTACTAGTCACTGAGCCATTACATGAATGCTATAGTTATCTATCAAGGCAAGTTCACAAGTGAGAAACTGACCTTTCTCTGGGCACCTTTCACATCTGCTCAGTTGATTTTCTTTAAGCAAGGGCCTCTAGATATCCAGGCCCAAAGTTAGAAATTTTAGGTTGTGGTGGCCAAAATGTAATAAGGGTGGCCAGCCCAGTAAATGAACCATTGATGAGGAAGAATACTTGTAAATAAATGATTAAATTGACTACAGGGCCAGCACAATCCAATGAGAGCAATGGCTACTCTGTCTCTGCTCTGGCAGGACAGGAGGCCATTTGTGGTGGATGGGTATGCAAGATCCCAATCCACTACCCCATGATTATGGCCCTGGTTGCCCCTCCTGAGAATAAAACCCTCCAGATATTTATTCACTGCAGAAGACCCCAAAAAAAGAGTATCTTTGTGCTTACCACAAGAGATTAACCTTATCTGTCCTCAGAGTTGTCTGTGTTGTCCAGTTAACCTGAGTTCTTAACATAATAGTCTTTTGTGGAGGGTCAGAAACAGTGAAGAAATGTGTACACTTTTTTTTGAAGTTTGGCACAAAGAGACAAGAGCCCTCTCATTTGTACAAGTCCAATACATATACTGTAATCCACAGGGCCTTGTCTAACTTTGTGCTGGTTTAGAGGAACGAAAAAGCAGTTAAGTGTCTCTCTGCCTCTCTCTAAAGAGAGAGTTAGATCAACCCACCTGATCAAGTCAATCTAATAGTTTCCAAGACATGGAAGTACAGGCAGGCAAAGGAGTCAACATGACCACAAACAATAGTTTGGCTATTAAACCAAGCTAGAATTTGCAGACTACTGATAAAATGCACATTTTCGAACTGTGAGCCTACAATGCACAAACTTCTATCAGCATCACTTTCAAGTCAGCCTATAACTTCAGTGGAATAAAACACTTATTTTCTGTAAACTGCTGCCAGAAGCTCATAAGAGGCCACCAGATGGTATCTAAGCCTGGAAAAGCACTTAATCAAAAACAACTCAGATATTGGGATTAGTTTCACTGAACTGTAGCTAGATTTCTATGTTTATATAGTATGGTGTCCTCCCACCTGTGTATCACTCCAGAGATTTTCTTTCCCAGCTGAAATTGAAAAGATACAGCTTGAATTTTAAATATCCTGTTGTAAAAATGTTGAATTTCATCTTAACTATCTTTTAACATACACTGTTCTGAACAGGGACGGTACATGAATGCTGGCATGAGCCTCATTTATATAATGTCATTTCTTTTGATCTGTATATAATTTTACTTCCTACCAGGTACCGTACACACATAATTAGCTATGGTAGCTATTACATTCAAATGTACGATATTTGCCAGCATGTAAGATGCATCCATGTATAAGACGCACCCCATTTATACACTGGCAAATATTATTTGTATAAGGTACACTGGCATATAAGACAACTCCATTTTCCAACAGTATTTTTTTGGGGAAAAAGTGAGTCTTATACACCAGCGAATACAGTACATGTACAGTAAGGAAGATTGTGTAAAAAGCCAGATTCATGCAACTATATGACAGTCACCCTGGTACTGTGTCTTCAGTGTTAGCTGAGGACTCTGGGAGACCAGTGTTTGAATCCTCAATCAGCCATGGAAACCCACTGGGTAACTTTAAGCCAGACTCTCTCAGCCTAAAAGGAAGGCAATGGCAAACCTCCTCTGAATAAATCATGACAAGAAAAGCCTATGGCAGATTCAATGTAAGTCAGAGCCAACATGAAGGCACATAATAACAATAGAAGTATTGTGAGCATCAATAACAAGTTTCCCCAAGGAACAGGAAACCACATGTACTGTTTAAAGCTTTCCCAATTCTCATGCTATCCTTTATTTCATCTGGATGTGTCAATACTATGAGAAAATATTAACAGCATTTATTCCTCTCTTGACACATTGCAGTATGATCCTATATAGCTCATTCCACAGTCCACACAAGCTATACAGGACTTCAAGAACTACTGAGTGAAGGAATGAGCCTCTCTACACTGCCAGTAGGACATAACTATGGCACAGCAGTATAATGGAGGGTTAATGCAACAGAGCTTCATCTAGGAACCTACACAGTACAGCTCTGCCAGGTGAGCCATTTAAGATGGAAGAATCACCAGAAAGAATAACAGTTAACAAGAGATTATAGGACCTTCTGGGTATTTAAATCACAGTAGTAAAAGTTTTTATGTGCATGGTGGTAGCTTAAGGGATTTCATCAGATTAGGCTATTTGAACTGGATGCTTCCTACCTGGTATTTACGTCAATTATTGATAAATGACTAGTGGATACAAATCCTTATTATCAGAAACCTTTTAATACTCCTTTATTAAATCATTAAAATGAAATTAAAAATTCTTCTAGACTTGTTCATTTTGCAACACCTCCCAATTTTACTAACAAAATTTTTTTGAGAGAAATTGATTAGAGGTTTAGTCTCCACACTGTAGCAAAGCTTAAAGACTCGCAACAAAAATAAATGCATCTTCTTCTGTTTTGCCTTTGCTCTATCTCCATATTCCATCTCTGCATTGCTCACTTTCCTTTCTTTCTCCTGCTTAAAACATTTAGTTGTTACCTCCTCAACACAGGAATCTCTTCCTTTTGTATGGTAAATAATACACATTGCTTGAATTTCTTTTCTTTTCTTAATTTATATCCGACTTTTCTCTCAGCATGGGATTCAAGACAGCTTGGAACAACAGGCTTTATTTTTGCATACTGTATGTCCTCTGTATGTGAGGGTGCTCTGTTTCATGAACCCTGTGTAAAACAAATGCGAAGCATTGTGTCCCATTATAGTCAATGGATGTGAAGTCCGTGTGCCTACTGCATCCATAGACTAAAATGGGACACAACATTTCTTGTTACCTTGGATTTATGATGCAGAGGCTGTAGTAAGAGAGAAACCACTGTATATCATTTGCCCTCATCTTGAGATATATAAGCTTCTGAATTCTGAACTGGTAAACAGATTTTCCACAGTAACACACCAAACTGTAGTTTATTTTCCACAAATGCACAATCAATATTCAAGACTGTAGTTACAATCTGATTCTTAATAAAGAAATCAGTATTTTATTAAAGTCATTAATGTGGAACACTCAAGAAAAAAAATAACAGAAACACAGAATTACAGAACCAAAAAAGATCACTGGGGCCACCTAGTCCAACTCCCTCATGGAAGAATATACAACTAAAGAACTCTGAAAATACGGCCTTTAAGATGTTTAAAGACCTCAAAATCCCTTGATGCTACTAATCAGAAATGTCAGTTTTAATCTTTATCTTGCATCTCAGTTGAATGCAGCCCCTTTAAGTCAGGGGTGAGAAAAATGCAGCCTCTGAGACTGTTTTTATGGCTCACAAAGGGTTCCCACTCCCGGTGGAGACAAGGCCTGCTTTTTCCTCCTCACGAACTGGAATGGCAGCTTCCCCTACCCTAGTCTGCTAAAGCACCTTGCCACTTTATAAAGCTCTTGCCATCCCTAAAAACACCACCTTTGTTTATAAAGGGTAAAGCCTTTCCCTCTGCTATTTAGAACCTTTTTTGAACTTACGGTAGCATGGTTCTGTTTGGTTAGAACTACTGAAAATTGTTCAGCTGAGTCCAGATTTATAAAAATATATTATAATCCATATTAAAACAACAAACAGAATAAAATATTGGATTTGTAGGTATGTCCAAGCTCAAATAGATCTCCAGAATGCATTTAAATAGTTCCTTATATCTTTGCAACATCATAAAAGCACAGATCTCTCTCTCACACACAAAGCTCTGGCTACCCTTTTTGTCAGAAGCTTTGTTCCCAAATCGAGGTCACTCTCTCTGACTAGATTCAAAAGTGAGTCGATGTCTTCTGCCCCTCTCTCTAGGCTTTCTCTGAGAAAACACACCATCTCATTCAACCCCTGCCCCCAAGTTGTGTAAGAACTCTCTCTGGCTGAAGAAATGACTCTCTGCCCTTTCTCTGACTCCTCCCAATTCAGTGCCTACTATTTATGCATTTTTTATGAGGCCTCCAACTCCTCCTTCACAAAAAAGGGGTTGGGTTTCTCTCTGGAATGGCCATTCTAGTTGCCTAGCAACCTGTTGCTGGGTAGCTTTCTACCACTCAAGATACTACTCCCCCTATAATCTGTCATACCTTTATTTTCTGAGACTCTTAAAAATAAAGTCAAAATACTGACCAGTTTGGGGAAGGGGCAGTTTTTGTTGTATTTTCCCTTAGTCACTTCCAGCTCACTTCCTCTTCCAGAAGAAAGCCTAAAACACCCTGGTCAAGGGCAGGGGGATAGCCAAGGGAGGGAGGTCCCTCAGTCCCACAGAGGTCAGGACATTTTCAATTTTTTTTTTAAATGAAGGGGGCAAAGGCAAGGACACAGTGTTTGGTACAATCTAGTGAGGTCCAGACTTCTCATAGTTGTTCACAGTAGTTTCAATTGTTTGCAATGGTGGACATTACATGCGTAGTTGTCTCTTCATTCAAATATTCTGTGACCACAACAGAAAGGACAGAGCCCTTTATGATAAATCCACTCTGACTGTTTAACATAAAATTAACACTACATATGAAGTTCTAACGTGAGGGAGAAAATCAGAATTAAAATGCAGCCCAATCAATAGCAATGATCCTACAACAACAGAAGAGGTGAAGCAGAGAGGATACTGGAATTTTCTCGTTAACAAACACTTACCATTAAATACCTATCTAAACATTTCCCTACTTTTAGCTATAACTAAATAGCTACTACATTAATCTGACATATTTCACAAATACACCACAAAAAAATTACCCCTGTTCTTCAGATTTCTGACCAATATATTCATTATACAACCTCTGTTATCTCTGAGGACTTTCCTAGGATATTAGGGTTGCTGTCCCCCCTCCCACTCCCTTTCAAATCAATTACAAAATTTCCAATTATGATTGTTAGGTTCAGTTATGTAACTGTTAACAGCAGAACTCAATTTAATTACCCTTTGAACCCCACATCTCTACCAAATTAATTAGGATATGTAACCACATGACAAGGCTTATTACAAAGGAGGCAGCTTTTCCTGTGAGATAAAACTAGCATTTGAGCTTTTATCCTTTCTCCCAGTAGCTGAACATTTCTTACAGATGCGAACATTTCTTACAGAAACAGGGAGAGAGGGAAATGCCATTTTAGCAGGGTGTCTGTTCAGCCTTTTCAGTTATTCAGCCACTTTTCACTACATTCTGAAAAATGGAGACTACAAAAGACATTTATTTTCCTCCTTATCAAAAGGCCAAACAGTCAAATGCTGCATTGGGAGACAACCAGAATATTTTATTACAGATCTGCATATTTGATTACACCCCTCAAGTTCTTTTTCCACTTAGACCAACCAACTGAGTGGCTGGAATAGTTTTCTCTCCCTTTGAGACTTCTGTTAAAAACAGACTTGTCTAAATGTTTAACAATGGCTCTTCTCCCATTAAGGCATTCATACACTTAGGCTCAGATAATTAACTGCATTTTAAGTTTAAAGTCAGAACTTGGGGAGAAAACGACTGCCTAAGCATTTTAGTTTTCTTTTCATTTTTGCAAAACATGAAATAGAACAAGAAATTAACGAAACATTGTTTATTAATAAATTTCTAATAGGAACCTGAATAGTCAACAATGATTGGTCTAGCAATGCAATGGGCTCACCCCCAAATGAAATAGTAGCTTCTTCATATTTAGAGAACACTCTAGGAAAGCACAAATTTGTAAATTAAGAACATAAATAATGACCATCTCCAATGGTTTTCCCACGATGAACAAATCATACAGAAAACTAAAGTGTTGCAGTGTATTGTGGGAGAAGGAAAGGAAATTAGCCTGCACAAATATTTAACAGCTCACAGTGAATATCCTTGAAGTGGAAGGGAGATGATAAAAATGCACTGTGAATTTTAAAAAATCACCTCTCTCTTGTGCATTCACTAGATTCATCTGGCCCAACGGCTGTACAGCAGTGCTGTCAATTAAAATAGTTGTTGTCTAAGTACAACCACCTCCCCATGTGAACTGAAGGAAGCAGCAGTAAGACTGATGGTTACATGGAAGCATATGTCATGTAGAACTATGGGAGCAAATCAGTCTTTTTCTCAATAATGGAAGGTTATTGCTGATGGTGACCAACCTAAATTTCTTTAGCATAATGAGGGCACTGATGTCTTGGAACTCTAGCACCAGATGGACTCAAAGATGATATCTGGTTAAGTTGCCCTTCTTCTTACAAGCTAGAACAACATTTCACTTTCAGAGACTGCCCCTTCGAGAATGCCTACATCCAAAAGAAATTCATATGTGTGAATCAGAGAAGCATTTTTTACAGCCACTGAGCTTAACTGACAAACGTCTACCTAAGTAAAAAGCTCCCTGGCTGCCAGGAGGACGGCAAGTGGTGGATAGCCTAGTTTCCATTTTTAGGGATTTTCACAGCCTGCGAACAGTGAGTATGATGCATAATAAAAATCCCACTGGTACCTTAAACATGTCAGATTTAAGCTCAAGTATCCGTTAGTACCATCAGGTAATACGCCAATGTCTACAGTTGCATTCTTCAGGTATCCAGAGGGATCTAAAGAATACATGTTATTTGTTGAAGGGAACTATTACTTTTAGAACAAATGAGTTTTTTTAAAAAAGACATATAATACCAAATCTTTAACACTGGATTTGGGAAAATCTTCCTCAATTTTAACCACATCATTTTATAATATATAAATGGTGCCTAATGTAAGTTGCAAGGTCTATACAATCAACACATTCAATTTTAAGAGAGACAATGCAACAGAGATGCATTTCACGAATGTCTGAAAATACACTATTAGTCACCCAAGAAGGGAAAATTATTTTAGAAAAGATAAAGGTCATCTTTGGCACCAGTATTTCCTATGACCTAGTGGGTGTCCCATTGGGACACATGCATATCATAATACAAAGACTTAGATTTTTTTACTGCTTTTTTTCCCTACAAAAGTGAGTTTTGTATTTCACTAGAAACAAAACAAGCCATGTAAAAGTTTGACAGACACTCTATAATTTGGGTCATTATTTATAGTTTTTATTTCTGAATGCATTGTGGATTTGATTCTAATTTGATTACCTCACATATACTGCTATCGTGAACTGTTTTCTGTGTCAACTAAATTTTCAGTTTTCAATAAGCTGAAAACAAGAATATATATACATATCTATTATTGTCACATTTCTTTTACTCTTCTCTTTCACTCATTTCTGTCTCATGTCCTGGCACTTAATTGGTTATACCAGAAAGAAATGGTTACTAAAAATTGTCGATTTTTTAAATAGCAGGCGTGTCAAGGTTTTGAAAAATTTCACAGCACCAGGAAAAGATAGCATTTGCATATTTTCTTGCAGGCAGTTAGAATGATTTACATATTATTTGTAGAAACATGACTGAATGCCAAGTCATAACAGGTGGACTTGTTCTACTGATTCTGTATTTATATTCTGGAATTCTTACAGATTGAGTAAACTTGATCAAATACCTTGCCAACTGTTAGAAACTTGGAATTTAAGAAGCAAGCGTTTCATGTTTTAGAAATTGTTTGTAGCTCACAATCAGTTATAACTTCACAAAAGAAGAGGAAGAAAGGCAGTATAACTGAGGACAAAGTGCTGTTGTAAAAAAATTTGCAACAGAACCAAAGCTTATGTAATATATATTTTTTTGAGCTGCAAATAAACTGACCATCAGCAGTAACAGGTCATCTCTCTCTGCATACTTCTTTCCCCCTAACATTTTTTCCTTCACTCTGCTCCAGGGTAAAAGTTTTTCTTTAAGCTTGGCTGCCTGCTGAACAAACAAAAGCCAGCAAACCAGTCTATCAGGAGAGTAGTACATATTGTTACAAAACATCCATTAATCAGGTGACAAGCTTTCAGGAACTCTGTTTCAGCATCTACTATGAAAGTACTTGCTTTATTCTCAAGTACTTCATGAAACTAATCACAGAGACAGGTTAAGGAAAGAAAGGATGTTTCAGCAATGCTGTTTTGTTTCCTACTTACGGAAACTTCCCTCTCTTCAATAATAGAGATTTCCAACATAATGGAACTCAAAGCTTACTATATATTGTTGGCTTCAACCAACTAATAACAGAAAAACTCAATAGCTTCTCTAGCTCTACTACTACAAAGTGTCTCATGTTAGCTGCTCTTCAGTACTACTTTATAAATCCTGAAACCACTTCTTTTCTGATTTTTTTTAAAAAATCAAGTGGCTATTCAAGTTCCCTTGAATACTTTCTAATGCTGAGCAGTTGTTGAAGATTACAAAGAAATCCTTTAGCACTTTACATACTTAAATACTTCTGTCCCATTCACATTCACTTGGAAACAAGTGCAAAAATGTATTTCTTAGCAAACTTGCATTAAAATCTGTTTTTGAATGCACATTAAATTCTTTAAGGTCACTCTTTAAAAGGCATATAACCAACTGTGGATCAGCTAAGAAACTGGGATAATTCAGGACATGGAAGAATTCCTAATGAAAAAACTTTACAATAACTATGGTTTTTCAGTAGGGATGGGCCAACTAAATCCTCAGCAAGGATTCAAGATATGTGAATTCGAATCCCTGCACCAAAATAGGCAAACCAAATCTTTCGAATCTACCAACTACACAGTTTGTTGGAGACTGGGATGCCTGAAAGCCTGGGAGACTAGACACACAAGGGGAGATGGCAAGTAGGTGAGTTTTTCCCTTTGGAGAAATAATGGCCTTTGCTAACAATTTCAGACATTACATCTGGGGCTCTATTCTAATATATTTAAATTGAAGATTTAATATTTAATATTTAAGTTCATTTAATATTTAAGTTCAGCACTATTTTCTGTGCTGAAAATCAATGGCATGTGTAAATGCTGGGGTCAGTGGGTTTGAAGTAGTTGGGCAGAGGGCAACGTCACACAATCTTATCCAGTGATTGCCACATGTAGGCCAGTGTGCCTCCTTCCATAAAATATGCCTGCTTGGGCTGCCTGTGCCTGCTCAGGCTGCCTCCCTCTGCAAGGTAATAATCTCTATTCTTTTGACTTGAGATTGGAGGGTAAAGATTGGGAATTATTGAGACTGGACTAGAGATTTGACTTGAAAGTCCCTTGCAGGAATTGAGACTTGACTTGAGAGTAGAGAATTGAGACTGGACTAGAGGCTGGGTTTTTTCCTTTTACATGCTTTCCTTGCTGCAGGACTTGAGACTTGACTTAAGACAGCAGGGTGCAGAACTGAGATTGGACTAGAGGCTGGTGTTGTTGTTTTAAGTGCCTTCCTTGTTGCAGGACTTGAGACTTGACTGGAAGATACAGGTTTGAGATTTCAAGGACAGCTGAAAGATTCCTTTGCATAGCTCCCTTGCAAACCTCTTTCATACACAATTCTGGGGTTTCTAGTTTTACAAGGTGTCGCTGTCAAAGTGTGCTGGTGCATCATCAAACTACAAACCCCAGGATGCCATAAGGAGCTATGCAAAGAAAATCTAGTTTTGACATGGATTATCTCTGACTGTAGTATGTGGCCCTGTTTACACATGCCGGAAAATGTGGGATTAATCCACATTTTCCTGCCTGTGCAGAAAGGGCCTCCATGTCATTTTCAATCTGGGGAGATCCTGAGGCAAAACTAGGACAATTGTCCTGGCCAGATTTCTTCAGAGGGAGGTTTGCCTTTGCCTAGGCGTTTGCTAAGGCTGAGAGAGTGTGTCTTGCCCAAGATTATCTTTCTTTCTCTTGCTTTTTAAACCTTTGTTTAAAAAAAAGATTAAAAAGATTTGAAATTTGTGAGATTCGTAGATTCCCAGAACCATCCACGGATTCTGATCCGAATTTGGAAAATTCTGGATTCATCCCATCCTTACTTTTTAGCTTAGAAAAATGCAAGTGGGAACATATAATTTTATAACATTAGGGCTGGTATTAAGAAACTGGGAGGAAGAAGGATTATTATACTTCTCATAATATTAAAACCGAGAGTAACCCAATAAGGCTTAACTATGTGAGAATACGACATATTAATTAAAGTACTTTAGCTAGCACATAGTTTTATTAATTCCCTATCACAAGACTTAGTGATGGGCATCAACTTGAATCATTTTTCTTACATTCTTATGTTACTTATCTTCTTAGACGTATTTAGATATGCCTTGGCAGACATATTTTCCTTTCAAAACAACATGTCTGTTGACTTTATCTTATCCTAGAACATAAGGATCCCGTTTTGGAATTCAAGAACATCCTTGCTAAATCAAATCAAAGGCTACCCAGTATACCATTGTATTGCCTATGAAAACATAATCAAAAGCACTAATAAGAAAGACATTAAGAGATTAGCTCACTCTTGCTATAGTTTTCCACCAGAGAGTATTCAGAAGCTACCTGGGGTTCTGCAAGTAACCTAAATTGTCACAATTTGGAAAGCAGCATATAGTTGCCACTGAATGTTACTAGCACAGGTATTACCACTGAGAGGTCTAACAGATTCATGCTGTCCTCTCACAGGTGGGTAGCTTGAGATCAGAATTTGGATCTGGATGACAGATGCCTCTTGAGAATGGGTCAGTCAAAAGTCTGTACATGCCTTTATGGAAAACTCAGTTTTCCATTCCTCTAAAGCTGAAGTCGTACTGTGTCTAACTCCTACTGAATCTGTTCCCTCTGTCTTTCCCCTTTCTGGAAAGCTTCACAGGAATTGCTGTTTCATTATATTTTTATTTTATTATAATCTTTCAATAAATCTATATTTTCTGCTCTGATTCATCTCAGTTCCCCCCACTTTTCATATCTCACAAGGGCACTCTGCTTCCTAGACTTAACAGTTCCCATTATTTATACTTGATTCACTGTATTTTAGTTACAGACATCACTCTGGATCCTGCCTTACAAGATCAAAAAAACAAGCCTGCACCAGAACAAAATCTAGAGAACAATATCCACAGCACACATCTTGGGGAGCTTCCTCCAATAGTAATGTTGCAGAAAGGTCCATTTATTGAACAGAGTAGTAATTCTGAAGACATATTTAGAAACGCATGTTTTAAGTAAGTGAGGTGACATCACATTAAAATGACTGCTATGTGCTTTGTTCTCTTTGCTGTGGCCTTTATACAACTCAAGGACCTGATTCACATATCTGGGAAGACAAGACCTGGGCCTCGCAGACAATTGCATTTTCTTTGTTTAAGAATTCAAGGAGTACTGAAATGCTTAGTTCTAAAGTGGGTCTTAAGGTCTTCCCACAATACTTAGCTCTTAATTTTTTAACAGAGGTTAAAAGCCAGGACACAGATTCATTCCGGACAGGTGGAAGAAAAGTGCCACTGCATTCAAATTTAACTACCATGACCCACAATGAGACTGCTGAAGCTATTTGTATGGAGAGGGGGCAAGTGGGTGCTATTCTCTCAGCACTGCAGCTGTGGAATGAGACAGGCAGCTTGATATCATGACATGGAAAAGTAATATGGAAGCCAGGACATTGGGGCTGAAAAAACTACTGTCCAAGAGTGAGGTGCAGAATGAAAAATCTAGGACTTCTTTATGGTTCTGTCTCCTCACCTTGGCCATGGTAAGGCAAGCCTCCCACTTTGAGGAAAGAGAAAATGAGCTGAGCATGAGAATGATGCTTCTCAGGATCATAATCTTTCCTCATCCTTTATAAGAAAGATAAGAAAATATAATTTCACATCTTGCATGGTAAAATGATAATTAACTCAGAACTCTACCTATATTCTGCTTACTGTTAACTATGCAGGACAAGTTTGAGACACGGGAGGTTTGTGGTTTCCTGAAGTTCTTAATTGTTATTATAAAACACCAATATAGTTGGCAAATGTTGTGTGTGACTACTGTAAGCATTCTTCTCTACTTAGTGCTTCGTGATGAAAGAAAGGTCCACATGCTCTGAATAGGTAAAAAATTGTTTGAGGAGCCACATGCCTGATCAAAACAGACTTCATCATCTTAGGAAACAAACATCTGCCAAAGTCTGTGCATCTGAAAAAGAGTTGTTGAAATATCTGTAGCTTCCTATAAAAAAAGGGCATCTCCAATTAAAGGCTAAACAAATGCATTAACAATATAATATATATTGTGCCAATGATTTTATTTATTTAGTAGAGCTGAAGAGCAGAGTCCCCAACGAAGTTCACAATGGTCACAGCAAAATTTATGTGTGTAGGAAACAAAAACCCAAACTCTTGGTCTCTGATCTTTGCCACCCTGTCAATTGCTCAAATAAATATCGAACTGTGACTGACTGCGTTCCCACAAGGAACGATAACACAAGACAATGATGTTGGGTTATACTTGGCCATAGTTTTATTAACAGCAGATATCTACAGTTCAGCTGTAGAAGGAACATGTGGGCACAGGATTAGGGAGGATCAATTAAGCCAAGCCTCCTGAGGTAAACTGGCTTCCTGGCTTTGAACAGGAAAGGGATTTTCTCTATTCAACATTGCCTGTCTCCCTTAAAAGGCACTGGGGGTCTTGGCTATTCCTTCAAGTTGCACAGGTTGGCACTCCTGAAGGGGATTCAAGCCTGGAGCAAAGAACCCTCCACTTCACCCTTCATCAGTTGGCAATAATAGGCATGTGAGTAAAATCCTCTCACCCTCTGGTGCCTCTGGGAGTACTTCAACTACTGATAGGGTGCAGGCATTAACCTGTGCCCACATCCTACCAGTTTTGACAAAAAGTGCCCACATCCCACCAGTTGTAACAAAAAGCAAATCTGAGGGACTGAAACCTCATATAACATGGAGCTGCCTGAAAACCTGTGTCTAAAGCAAATCCAGGTATGGTTAAAAAAAAATTAATCCTGCTTAGCTCCTGAAGGCAACATGCTGCACCTCATACTATAAACAGTGTGTGTGTGGGGGGCAGAAGAGCAAAGAAGCTGACTTCTGGCCTAGTCTGCCTTAAATAGGTGAGCTAAACATGGCCCTGCTGGGAGTGATGTCTCTCAGGACCCTCCCTGCATCCTCCTCTCAGCCAGTAGGCATGGAATGACAAACCATCTCCAGCTAAAGGGCAATGTGTGTGTCAAGGATTCTCTGAGTGTTTTTTCCTGTCAGGATAAATGCAAAAAGGTCAAGGAAAGGAATAATCCATCTATTTTTGCATAACACTGAAGTAAATGTCTACTCTTTTTGTAAATGCCTTGCAAGAAGACATAGTGTCATTCTGTCCTAATTCATTCTGTCTCCAAAAACACTGCTGCAGACATCCCAGGCTAGTAGGCCACAAGGAAGATGCTGCAGATCAGCAGAAAGCTTTAACTCATTTGGCATACAATACAATACAAAGCATCTGAAGTTCAAACGTGAACATTTTTTGGGGGGGGGCATACCGTTCAGTAGTTTGAAAAATTGTTTTCAGAAGAGGGGAGCATCTTTCTTTGCTTGGGTAGAAAGAATTTGCTGCAGTCTTGGCAGCATAAGCAAAGGGACACGGGAACTGCCAGTTTCAGTTTTTGTTTCTCATGACCTAGCTTTATTTGCACAGTACTTAATTCAGTTTGGACAAAAAGTAAACAGAAAGGAAAGGGGAAAAATGGATTGAAGGGGCGAAGGGAGGAAGGATACTCAACTATGTCTCTGAACTCCTTCCAACTTCCTGTAGCATTTTGCCTTTCATATGAACAACACTACATTAGGCATTTAAAACAAAAATATTTGTGTTATTGGAACATCTCTTTTTTAATTTTTTTTCTCACCTGTTTGTATTCTGAAATTCATCACTATTACAAAACCAAACGGTCAATGGTACTATTTATTTACCGTCAGCTAGCCTTTTTGCATAATTTATCATGCGTTCACCTATGGATGAACTTGGTCTCAAGGAACAATTTTCTTCACTTCTTGGGCTATAATTTGTTGCCATGGCTCCAATGACATAACTATGGTAAATATATATTAAAAAATGCACAATACATCAATTAAAGTGTTCTTGCAAGAATTTGCAAGTTTGTAAATAGTTATTTTGGTTCTTTCCAAAGTTGCTCTACGCAGCAGAAGGGGGGAAATCCATTGCTCAGATAAACAACTGATATATTAGTTCTAACTTAAAGTGGATTGAATCTGAAGGAATTTCATGTCTTTGTACATGTGCCTTATCTCTTAATTCTCCTGGTTGGGAATAACTAAGGTTTGTTTTTAAAATCTGTATATACTGTTTTAATGAATGTTATTATTTTTAATGTTTTATTTTATAAATTGTTTGCTTTTTAAATCTCATATTTATATACTGCTTTTAATTGTACCATTTTGAATGTGTTGTTATCTGCCCTGAGTCCCATTATTGGGGGAAAGGTAGGATATAAATGAATCAAATAAGTTAATTAATTAATTAATTAATAATAAACAAGTAACTAATAACAAGAGCAATACTGGGGAATGCTCTAGTTTGTCTCCTTACTTCTAGCAGTGTGCTTTTACCTACTGCATTACTATCATATCAGAAAGTCTTTTGATTTATAGTGGTTTTGCCCATCCTCAGAAATGTCACAGCAGAAACAGCTGTCTCCTTGTTCAGAGTCTAGGTTCAAAAGTTGGGAAAGGCAAGCAACTCGTATGACAGGTGCACAGCAGCTGGCAGATTTTACAAATGTTTACATGAACAACTGATCTTTGACAACACTGCTGTAGTATGCACCACATTCTTTTTATAGTACAAACCTTTGGACTCTTTACCCATATAGTATCTGGGCTAATCTTTAACTTTCACAAGTCACCAATACTACCAAGACAAAAAGGTCATCAAGTCTTCTGAACTGCTGCCATCTAGTGAATTTCTGGAATTCTATCACCAATGTATGCCATCTTGAAGGCCACTAGCATATTTTTAAGCAAGAAAATTGTAACCAAGAAGTTATAGTAGGACCAGAACTGCACTGGGTTTCGATTGGGACTATGAATACAGGAAGCCAAAATCTTCCAAATCTAATATGAAGGAAGTGTCTGATGTTATTGTTCATGTTCACTGTTCAACCATCTGGAAATGGCAGTTGCTGGAATGAGGACACAGTGAAGAATACACTATGGGTTTGCACCCGTCCAACTTGTCTGTTAAAAAAGAAATCTGTTTTTTTCTGCTCTATGCTGTGCATCTGAAATTGGTATTATTACATCAATATCTTTTTAAGTAAACAGCTACCCATGTGTATATTTTCCCAATGTATCTCACATATAACTTATGTATTACTGTGTAAGTCTTCATGAAGTATGATGCCCATAGTTTTAGATGTGTTTCTGTTGCTGACACTGAATTTACAAGTACTATGCAAAGTTCACAGAGTCAGGTGAAAATGTTTCTCGAGTGGTACTATAGTACAGCCATCATCTTGGGATATGCCAATAACCTCCCTCCCATATACTATAACCTGCCAATAGGTTCTGGAGAATGACTCCGTTATTTGGAGTGGTTCAAAATCTCTGGCCAGCCACAAAACAATGTGTTCCATTGAAGAGGTCAGTAAAACTGCAAGTCCCATTGATACAGTTCCATACAAATTCCAGAAGATAATGTGCTTTAAGAAAAGCAAAACTTAAAAAAACTGAAGACCTCATGATATAAATGCAGTTTTCAAATAATGAAAACTTCTGTTTAGAGGCTGACTAGGTATAACCAACAATCAGTACTAATTTCTGCAGCGGTCCATAATGGCACCGTGTTACAAACAATATAGTGTAATTAATTAGTGCAACATATTTGGAAAAACTTCAAAAACAAACCAGAAAACAATGTGGTGTTGTTGTTGTTATATCCTTCCCAAGTTGGGGCTCAAGGTGATTTAAAAAGGTTAAAAGAGACATAGCTTTCATATCTGTATCATACAAAAAATAGTATTTTAATTAAGCTAACAGAATTAAAGAGTTAAAAAACAACAACAACAATAAATAAATTATGTGGCACATTCTGAAAGGTCTTTCCCCTCTGAGCAATCAGTCATCAAAGACCTGCCAAAACAGAAAGGTCTTCATCTGCCTATGAAAGGATAGCAGGGAGGGCAACATAATGCATAATCAAGTAAGTTATCTAAATTGTTTCAGACTAGAAATAATAAAATTTCAAAGAAAAACAGCATTTCCTTTGAGAACAATATGCCAATTTAAAACATAAAATTGGCTCATGATATCCTTAATTTGCTCGTACTGTACACATTTAATACAATGCTTTTCCCTTTCCACAGGACATTGTTTACTGGTACAATTTCAGTGACTGAACTGAACCAGGAAAGTTTCAAAAAATGTTATTGACTGATCTGTACTTGAGTGAAGTTTCTAAATGTCGTGAAAATATCATGTTTATAATTTAAAATCTTATTCCTGATGACACTACACTACACTAAAGGGGGGGAGGGAGAAATATGAGAGCTGCCATTAGTGTAATGTTAAAGGGAAAGCCAGCGTGGTGCAGTGGTTTAAGCTGGTGACCAGAATTTGAATCTCCTCTTGGCCACAGAAACGCACTGGAGACCTTGGGTAAGACACACTCCCTCAGAGGAAGGCAAAGGCAAGCCCCCTCTGAACAAAGAAAACCCCATGACAGGTCTTGCCTTAGGGTTGCTGTAAGTTGGAAATAACTTGAAGGCACACAACAACAAATATTAAAGGACCATACAAACTGAGTAACAGCAAATAAAAGCAACTGGTTAATATGTTCATAGTATACAGAGACAGACAACTGCTCAAACCTAACTCGGCCAAAGCAGGTATGCTCAATGTGAGACAAACTGTCTAGATAGGGCACAGCAAGGAATGGCTTTGGGAATGGACAATGTGGATGTTCCCCCAAGGCAATATATGGGGTGGCTGGTTAGCAAGATAAGCTGAAGTAAGTGCCAGGCTGACCTCACTCTCCACAAATGCAAATTGCATTGTTTTGTTTATTTATTTATTTATTTCATCCACAATGCAGAAGAACTTGCAGATGTGGTACAGTGCGATTCCTTCTCTTTTACTATTTCTGTAGGCCTCCATTGGAACTAAAGCTCTCACTATTTTTCTTGAATGGAATCAGTCCTCATTAAACAGACACATTCCCACATTCAAACTATTACAACACAAAGAACCCACTCCTTTTGAAGGTTGAAGAAACCTCTTCAATACTTGCATCTTTGTATGATTTGCTTTATGTTTGGACCCTCCTGACAGATTTTCAAAAGATATTTCCACAAATACCCCAGTAGATATACTACACTCTGGCAGGTGGTATCAGTTTCCCTTAGCTGGCACACAAGACAGTTGTTAAGCTTGGCCATATGGTTATACAGCTATACATTCTGGGGCAATGCTAACTGTCAAAGCAAAAGAAAAAAAAGGAATACTGAAGTTACAGCCTGCAGACTGTAGTATATGGTTATACTGGTCCCCTTGAAGAACAGTTATACCATTCAGGAGCTACCTCTTATAAGCTGATGGATGAAGCACAGCTTGTAGCAAGAGTTTCTGTTTTTACATAATGAACATAATGAAGAATTTAGGTCTACAACTCTGTGAAGCCTAGGGTCATTTCACTAGACTGTCACAGTGCTATTATTCCACTTTCAACATCCTATGGAATCCTTGGGTTTTCAGTTTAGGGAGGGGCCTTTCAGGATTCCATAGGATGTTGAAAGTGGAATAATAGCACTATAACAGTCTAGTGTGGAAATGGCCTAGAACATCATGATAGCCATTCTTTGACAACCCTCCAAGGCACAGGATGACTAGGATTTTGTTAGGATGCTAGAACTGGAACAGAGTTCCAAGGAGGGCAGCAAATGCAGGGTGGGCAGCGAATGAGAGTCACTCTGGCCCCTTTAATTGACATTGTTGATGAAAAGCCTGGGAGCAGCAAGGCCTGTTACACTATGTTTTGCAACCCTGTACAGGCCATTCCACTTGGTGACAATGGAAAGCTATAGGGCTTCCCAGAAGAAGAGCACCTGGCACAATTTTCTTCTGGTCACCATAAAGCACTCATTTCCTCTGAGTCAGAGTGGCACAGTGGTTTGGATGTTGGACTACAGACCCTGGAGACCAGGGCTCAATTCTGCACTTGACCATGAAAACTCACTGAGTGATCTTGGGTGTGTCATATATACCCAGCCCCAGAAGACCCCATGAAAGGAGGTTGCCTTAGGGTTGCCATAAGCTGGAAACTACATGAAGGCACACAACAACCACCACTGCTGGTCACTGCCCTGAACCAGCCGTACTGCTCACCAGAAATTCGTGGTATTAACGATTCAGGTTTTCACTAAAAAACAGAAATGGTATATTAAAGGTAAGGTAACACTTAATTTCAACCTTTGTGACATAATGAGACCTCTTCCAAGCCTTGATTAAGTAAATACTTTACACAGTTGTGTGTGAAACAGAACAGACACTAATTTGAGACTTAAACTACTGCTTTAACGAACTGCTACATGCTCAGCCTGGGAAACAAAAAGTTAAATGAAGTATTGTTGCTCCTTTGGTCAAACATAACCGGGCTATAAAATGTATTCCTGGGGAGCTGGGAGGGGCCTGCTTATCAGCTAAGGCGGCTGCTCAACTGTAAGGGAGTGTAAACGTCATCATGGCAATGTAAAATCTGGACAGAAAGGGAGATAAGATTTGTTAGGCAGGCTTATGTGGCCTAGGGTCAAGTAGTTCCAGTTACAAACTTTGCTATGACAGCAAGAGGTTTGTTCTTGTTAACAAAAGAACTATAGGCTCACCAGGAAAAGAGTTCAAGCAGTGCGTGAGTGAGGGTCACCTAAGAATTCCAGGCAAGGTACCTCAGCAGTGTAAGTTTCTGTGACAGTTACCACAGGAAAAGGCACAAGAATGGTGTCCAGCCAGATCTTAAGGGATGAATCATCCCAAATGAAGAGTAGACAAGGTCAGAACTGGGTCATAGCCAGAAGACCTGTGATAAGATACCAAAATGGCTTTGGAATTTGGAGGAAATACCCAGGTGAAGCACACACTGACCCCTATTCACCTTTCCTCATGTAAGAAAAAAAAATGAAGCACACCTATCATTGTGCTCAACCTGAGGAAGGAAAAGTAACAGAAAAATTCTCAAATGTGCTTTCAATAATTCTTAAATGTGGTCCCAGCATTGTACATGTAAGCATAGGTCCTTGTAAGGGGCAGAAGTGGGGTGCCCAACTTCCTCTAAACCCCATAAATCCTCTGGGTAGTATCCTAGGGCTGGCCCTGGCCACTACATTTTCTTTTTGGTCAGCTGTTGTTGCAAAACGGCACATTAAAGAGCCTATATCCTAGAGGGAGGAAAGGGTGAAGACAATGCCATAGTTCAGGCCATTAGGAGCTTTCTCTTTAAAATAATGTTCACTTGTAGAACTAGCTTTTTTCCCTCCCTCCCTCCTTCTTCTGAAGAGATAACACACAGGCCCTTTCCACATGGGGGGCGGGGAAATGGGGCGGCACACGCGGGGACAGAGCTTACCTTAATCCGGGTGGCTCCGTCTCCGCAAGGAGCAGCGCGCGTTCGCTGCTCCACATGCCGCCGGCATCTGGCGGCGTCCAGACTGGCATCGGGCGGCACTCTGCCAATCAGGGCAGCGCATCAGCCGGAAGCTCACCCCTGGGCAGCTCTGCAGGGACGCGCTTGCACGCCCCTGCAGTTCTTCACGGGGCGCTGCGACGGGCTGGCGCGCTCTTGTTTTAAAAGGACCACTTGAAAGGTGGTCTTTATAAAACACGCGGCGCCACCCCTGCGGTCGCGCGAGGGCGCTTTGGGGTGTAGAACCTCACCTTTTCAAACCACCCCAGCACACCCCACGGTGTAGACAACCTCCTGGTGAGGTCGTCCCAGCGCGGGCTATACCCCCATGTGGAAATGGCCAAACACTTACTTACTGCTTGTTGGAGTCTCACTTTGCTCAAGATACTGTTAGGATTAAACTTCATAGACATTTCTCATGGGGCAGCAGTACTACTATCTCAGCATGTGATTAAGGTAACCAAGAATCATCTTAAAAAGTCCAGAAGCCATATCAGCAGTATATTCTGCATATGATTCCACAGTTGTTTATTTCCTTTTCAGGAACCCCTCCATCTTTTGATGCCCCATTATTTAACAATTCACTCTTTTGACATTTCCAAATTAAGGACAATTTTCATTAATTTGATGGGGGTTGTGTTCTTTCATCAGTTCTTTTTCCCTGTGCAGGTTCAACTGGAATTGCTCGCACATGCACTGGTTGCAAAGCAACTTAAGAAGGAGAAAAAAGCTCTTAAGCAAGCAGAGAGGCTTTGCAAGCAGTGTGTACGCAAGCAGTCCCACATGAGCCTCCATTAAGTCCTTCATGCTCCCTACAGTACAGTACATGGGTTCCGCTTTTCAACCAATTCGTTTTTCTGACAGTGTTCCAGACCCTAAACTGCCAGATAAGTGGGGAAACTTGTACAATGATGCTGCCATCTAGGATCAGGATCCCACTATGGTACACTCTGTACAAAGGGACTTGCCGGAAACATAAATGAAAGCAATTTTGAAGGTAGATATATGAAATCAATATACTCTTATAAACGAAACTGCCAAGTGGAATACACATACAAGTGGGCAGGTTTCCTTTTGTAATTTCAGTCCTTTTTACTTCATTACTGTTGCTCTTCCAAATGGTACTTGCATTTCCATTGAACCAATATCCAGAGAAAACACTGCTTTGTTCTCACTTATGATTACTACGATACCAGCCACTTCATCATGAGGTAAATGGCCCCAGATGAAGTGGAACAACAGCTCATTTCCCACCATAAAAAGGTGGAAGGGAGTGGTGAAGGGAATATAGCAGTAGCAAGACTGCTGCTATATTTCATTTTAGCATGAACTTTCGTGGATATAAACCCAATTCTTCAGGTGCAATACAGAGTGACATCCAGCCCATCAGCAGCTCACAGCCTCTCTGCTTATAACTTGCAGACCACATTTTAATTACAGCAGCTCTGTCAGTGCAGATAGAAAGTACTTTGCCTGTTGGGTTTCTGTTTGCTTCCACTGACTGCTCTTTCTAGATGCTACATTTCCCTCTATAATCTATTTTCTGCTTTCTAATTTCCTTGTCTTGCACTCTCTTCAACAAATGCAGTAACAACTATGCTTCAGAGCCAGCTACAAACTTCTCAAATCCTTTCCCTCAATTCCTATTCTTCTCTTCTCATCATTCCTCCTTAAGGCTTTTTATTCAATACTCAAATCAAAAGTACTGGCATTGACCCATAAAGTCTAAAATGGATAGAGATCAGAAAGACCACTTCCTTGCCATAAGAGAGGAGAGCTTCATTTGAGATCTTCAGCAGAGGCCCTGATTTGCACACGAGAAACCGTTTCCTCTGTAGCGCACCTCAGTTGTTTAAACTTCTCCCACAAGAAGTCATGCAGGTGGTCGAAATGGTATTATTTTGTCTGGTTCCTGGTTTTAAAAACGACTTTTAAAATAGTTTTCACTTGGAAACGGTTGATCCATAATCACAGAGAAGTAATGAATAAAAACTTTTAATATAAGAAAAATAAAAAATACAATAATTGTTCAAAAGGAGGACATAAGCAAAGAGGCTTTGGAAGAAGGGGGGAAAGGAAAAGATTAATTTGGATAAATCAGAAAACAACTTCTACCTATTCAAAGTGTTAGTGAGCATACAAGATACATGGATTTAACTCAAACACCAATGGCCATGACTAAGAGAAATACCTATATTATGCCTATTCAAAAATGAACAAAACCCCACATGAGCTTAAGCTTCACTGATTCAATGTGCAGCCGTTTCAATCTCTGAACGTTCTGTAATGGACACAAAAGATTACCACAACTGCTGCAAAGATCTGCGAACAATCAACTCACCTGTTAGTTACAGGGCAAACATAGTAACATATTTACTAAGTGAAGCTGACAGAGAGGAAATGAAAACTGGGTATGCTGACAATGGTGTGGAACTGAGACTCATGACAGCAAAGGTGGGGGAAATTACTGCAATGAATATCTATTCAATTGAAAATGACTATTTTTCTTAGAATTTATCCATCCAGCCAAGCTTGTCACTATGAC
The DNA here is from genome assembly GCA_948472985.1 of Iguana delicatissima. Taxonomy (NCBI): domain Eukaryota; kingdom Metazoa; phylum Chordata; class Lepidosauria; order Squamata; family Iguanidae; genus Iguana; species Iguana delicatissima. Next base: position 299,951 of record CAOKZL010000311.1, read on the forward strand.
GAAGGGAAAAATCCTGTGTTCTGTAGAATCAGAATGACAAACTGCGGAACACTGAGAAAAACAGAAAACGTTCACTACTGTATAATTATTCTTTCTGCCTGTTCACATAAGTTTACAAAGTTGCCATGGTAACCATTTGCAAACATATGAGTTTTCTTGCTATGTTGGATTCTAAACAGAAATTCTTTTGTGAGAATCCATGAGGATCAACAGCCAGTGCCAGCCACATAATGAAATTCTAATTACTTCCATCATGTCCAACACAGGGGAGGCCGGACACTCACTCATCCTTCCTGAGAAAGAAAAAGGTTTTAAAGAGCCATTCTTGCATTAAATGTTTCTATTCTAAACAATCAACAAGTTATGGGAAGGAAGATTCCTCAAAAGAGTGAACAGCTCTGAACTAAATACAGTGGCCTAAATCCTGTTGTTAGCCAGAACTCGGTTAGACCCACTGACTCAATATTAATTTGACAAGTTTGTTTGATTGATTCAACCAGTCTGCTCAGTTGGGAATGCAGGTATATAACAGCAGCTTACTGTAGGGCTAGTTCACACACTAGTTTTTTTTAACCTAAGCAAACAGCTTTGAGTATTCCTCAAGGTGTGTTCATATGTACAAATACAATATCTAAACTGAGCAATCAGAGCTCTAGGCAGCAGTAATCTCAGCAGATCACTGGAATAGTTACCCAATATGCACGACTGACTTAATATCTGACTTAAACCCTGCTATTTCACATATAGGTGGGGTTGAACTCAGGACTGCTTGCACAGGCTGACAATGTCTGGTGTAACCTAGATCATTAGCTTGGGTGTGGTTCAGAAACACATGGACATTGCTTCTCTAAACTACTGCTCTGATTTTGAGGTCCGAAAGAGGAACATGGAAAATTCACTCCATTGAAAAATATTACGAGGCACTATAAAAGGCTGCATTCATACACGCCAGTTGTTAAATGAGTACAAAGTATGCATCAAGCAGAGCTTGGTATTGTCAGCGAAATAAAGGTAGGTTTATACAGCAGAGGAAAATTTCTATTAACTGTACTGTTACCTTGTGACTTGGGGGTCCCGGGAGGGGCTCCCAAATAACCAAACAACAACAAGCAAGATGGGGAAATTAGCTGGAGCACTCTCTTAGCTAGCGAGAGGCAGGGTAACTTAGCGGGAATCTTTTACCCTATGTATACAGGTTCAGGTCAGTGAGCAGTCAGGCAGTTTGAATAACAACAATAATATTTATTAGCAAGCAGGCAAATTAACAAGAAAACACAACCTCACTACTAACTAAGAAATAGAAAAGAGGAGTTTTGGGGAAAATGGGTGATACGCCACCTTTCTTGTAGTCCTGAAGAATGCCAATTGGAGAGAAGGAAACCCGGCGTGGCGGCCGAGGGGAGCTCGCAGAACGAAGCGACGGCAAGGCTGGATAGCACTCCAGAAAGGTCCAAGGAAGCTCTCAGAGCTTGGGGTTTTTATTTAGGGAAGGTATGACCATGGGCTAGTCTGGTCTTGAGTGAAACAATGAGTTTTGGGCTGGAGACAATGTCTCCGAAAGGTCAGGATTTACATGATTGAGTTAAGGTCCGAATTGACAATAGTATGGCCAGTATGCAAATGCAGCTAGCTTGGTAGTTTAAGCACTTCTTTGTTTTAATACACATCTATAATGAGGGCGTTTGTTTCGGGAGGTCCCCTAAAGCAGATCTGGCAGTTTCTGGCTTGCCTTGGTATAAACAAATGTGACTCAGCAGATAATAGCCATGCCTAGCTTCGTACTTGTTCGGTGGCCTCACAAACACTTGGCTGGTGGCAGAACAGGGCCGAATTCTGATATCAAAATGATATCTACAGGTTACCAAAGGCCAGGCCAGTTCATGGTGGTAACAGTACTGTGGTAAGATAATACCAAATTTCAATAGACTGTATAATGTTTAGCAGAATTAAAGAAACAAACAAATTCCTGTCCTGAAGGAATCACCTGATGTTTTAATAAGATTTTGGAGATTTTTCCTTATATTTAAGACATGCACATTGTAGCTGGATATTCATATAAATCTGTTTGTTTTAGAGCTTTCATAAATCTATACAAGTGGCACATTGTGGGTTCTGAGTTCTACCACAGCAAATGTTGTTGCTGCTGTTGTTGTTGTTGTTGTGTGCTTTCAACTCATTTCTGACTTATGGAGACCCTTGGATGAACTTTTCACAGGGTTTTCTTGGCAAAATTTGTTTATAAGACTTTGCCTTTGCCTTCCTTTGAAACCGAGACAGTATGACTTGCCCAAGGTCACCCAGTGGATTTTTATGGCTGAGTAGGGATTTGAATCCTGATCTCCAGAACTGTAGTCCAGCACTCAAACCACTACACCATACTGGCTGGCAAATGTATACTGCAGTAAAAATACAGTTTTGATACACTGAGTTGACAGAAATAATTGCAAGTGTATGTGCCATTTTTAATCCTAGAAAGGCTAAACAAGAATTAATAGTCTTATATTTATATTTAATATGTTTAATCTTGTATTTATCTCTAATTTCCAAAAAAGAATCAGAAAAACAAAATCCATGGTTTTTGGCACAAGCATGGGATCGCCTTGGTCCGTAAGACTATTTCCCTGCAGAAGCTCCACAGCTGGCCATCATCACATCATGTGCAGTTGATACTTCCCAACAAAATTTTCAAATCACGTGATTTTAGCATTTAGATTAAAAAATACTCTTAAAACTACTATGGTTATTTTTGTCCCTTTTACTACAGGAAACACCAGCTGAAAGTTCTGAAGGTTTAGTGAAGCATTACGTTTTGGCTAAAAATGAGAAAACGCCCTACATGCAGTCGAACTGTCAATTCCCAAACCTATTCTAAAAATCAACCAACAATTTCTTTTAGGAGAGGGCTCTGAACACAATATTGACTGAGTGATATTTGTTATTCCAATGCTTTAATAGCCCAATGTTCATTCATGGTTACCTCAACAAGATAAAAAGTGAAAACAGCATTTCCTGATAGGTAGTGAATTCCTACTGTTTGTCACAGGATTTCAGCCAAAATCTTTGTTCCAAAGGAGAAGTAACATTCCAAGTACACATTGTGGCCAAAATTAAAAAATTAAAAAAAGGAAAAAAACCACTACCCTCTGCTGAAGCTACTGTTAGAAATGTTTTCTGTCAATTGTTTTATTGTAACCATCTTGTGATGTAGGCATAATCACGGTCTCTCTTCTCCTCTCACCAGAACTAGCATCCATACAAGACTAACTGAGGTTCAAGCATCTAAATACAGTTGGCCTTCCAACATTCACTAGGGTTGGAGCACAGGGCCAACACAAAAATGGAAAAATTGCAAATATCAAACTGTGTGTGGGAGGGGGAGGGGGCCAAGGCACGGCGGTGAGAGTGGGCACCCAGGGGCCACACTAGGTCAGGGAAAGGAGAAGAAAATGGGGTGGATCAGCATGGCGGCCTATACATCCTCTCTCTCATCCATCTAGTTCCTTGGGTGTGTGGGGGGGCACAGGGAGAGGGCATAAAGTGTTGAAAAACTGGGGTGTGAGCCATCCTTAGCTGGCCAGACAACAGCTGGGGGAAGAAGAAGAGGACCAGAGGAGGGTTTTTAAAGGGCTGCATAGCCTGATCAGAAATGCTCAGAAGGAAGGGTCCCTTGGAAAAGAAGAACGGGGGGGGGGGGTTGGAAAAACTCACAAATAATGAAAGTGAAAGTGAAACCCACATATGTGGAGGGATGACTGTATATTTTCAGGCAATCTCATCTTTTAAGTATGAGATCACTGAGAACTTGCACTGTACAAGAGATAGAACAGTATCAATTACCCTCACTTTTGGTAAAAACTTTACTTCTCTCCTAAGGCCTACCAGACAATCTGAGTGTGACAAGAATTTCTTTAACGTAATGGCTCTTTTTAAAACTGATAATGATTCATCTAGTGTTAAATGCCAAACTTTTTTCTGCATTCCAGGAGTAAGCAAAGTGGGGTTTCGGGCTATACGTTGCCCCAAAATATCTTCTGAGCCTCCTCAGGGCTCTTTTGCTTTTGTTTTAATTTAAAAACCAACATCACAGAAGCAAACTATTAAAGGCACTATAACCAACAAGAAAAGTAAATAACTTTAGTAGTGCATTAAATTTAAGCATTACTACTACTACGACTACTGCTGGGACCTTCTGTCTAACAACATCTGGAGGTGTTCATGATTCCCAACTCTGGTACAATGCAAGCAACTATTAGAGTGATGGCATTTCTTGGTTTGGTTACCATTACCCAAAAAATAGGGAACCTTGAAAAAACATTTAGCACTTCTCACTAAAATGTATACTTACCAAGATTCAAACATACTTTGGCTGTTTACACTTTTCAAACAGCTGACTGGGGCAATCAGCCTAGTATTTGAACACATACTTCCAATTCTCTGAGTTAGCATTTGTGCTGGGATAAGAGCTGATGAAATCAATGCTGAAATTTTGCATTCTAGGCATCTTTCTCTGGCAATCATACAAATATATACACATTATATCACCAAATATATACACATTATCAAGTATGAATCATTTTTACAAACATCCTATCCTTGACATTGTGTGAAGTCCTGCTTCTACAACAATGTATGGTTGTTGGCAGGATGGCAGGTTAAAGTTCACTTCTCATTCTGTTTCCTTAACACCACTGAGAAAGGTCTTATGTCATGACAATTAATGTCATTTTCAGCATTCAATTAAGCAAGGAACAGGATTATAAGACTAAAATGTGGAAATAACACAAAACAAACTCTCCAAAGTTCCATATAAAATGCCAAGGCTTGAACTCAAAACAGGAGACATGTGAATTTTTATATGTTTCACCTAAAAAATGACATCCTTCTCAGGTCAAGCTGTTTTATGTGCCTGACGTCAAAGAAAAAGAAGCCTGAACTTTCAGCCATCAGAATCCACAATTTTCTATGAAAAAACAGTAAAGTATACTTTGGCAAAGGAAAAGTTTGTTTCAGATGAATAAAAGTGATTACTGATGATTTTAACCATCTGTTTCTCTTATAACTCTGAAACTAAAGTAAGACTGCAATCCTATGTGCATCTATACCTGCCATAAATAAATAGGAGTTACTTCTCGGTAGACATGTACAGAATCGAATTGTCAGGTTCAACAAACTCTGAAAAGAATTGGAATTTGACTCTCCTTTACATCATGGGAAAAGTAACCATGTAAACTAGGGCTAAGGAGTATGTGGCTGTCTAATTCTTGTGAAAGTACAGCTTCCTGCCTCCCAAGCTAACACAGCTAGTGATGAAGGACAATGGGAATTGCCCTCTTTCTCTCTCTCACTGGAGCTTCACGTCCATCCAATTTTGATGTTACGGCTTCAAGCTTGTTGCTGCTGTGTGCCTTCAAGTTGTTTCCAATGTATGGTGATCCTAAGGCAAACCTATCCTGGGGCTTTCTGGGGACATGCCCAAGGTCATCCAGTGGGTTTCCATGGCTGTGATGGGAATCAAACCCTGTTCTCCAAACTGCTAAACCATGCTGACTCTCTCCTTCAAGTTTACTGGGGAACAAAATCTCCACTTATTTTGTTCATACAAGAGACAATCGCAATAACAAGTCAAAAAGATTCTCCTTCTGAACATTTTTTTTTTTTTATTATCACTGCTGCTAAGAAAAAAGTGGTCTTTTCACATTCTCACAGGAATGAAAAATTTTCTGGCGGCTATTTCTTCACAAGCTGACCTGACAAGATACACTTTCTTGTGGAGGATGAGAATATACGCTAGCATTCTGCTCAGTATGTTTGAAGAAAGCATCTAGTTTATTTTACTTAGAGTGTCCTTTGATTAAAAGAAAAGAATTATCAATCAATGTAATTCACCTCTTTTTTCCAGCTGTTTAAACACAATCTTGTACAAACCTACTGCAAGAAACCTCTCTCTGGCTAGCCTGCATAAACTTGGATAAATTTGCCAAATTCTATAATTTTCAGCTTATTAAGTCTTGGTATTTGGTTTGATCTCCAGTACTTTGGATATGCCATTCTAGCTACTATAATTATCTGAAAAGGGTTCCTCACTGTCCTTAGTTACTTGTCCCTAAGACAGCATTTCTTATGCTATCGTATGTGGGGGACTGGTAACTTCTTTTCCCTGATCTTTTTTTACTGTTCTGCCACAGATCAGTTCCGTATATATGACCATTAGCTACAACTGTTACTTTCTTTCCTTGAAATTGTCAGTAGACCCACTAACGTATTTGCAGACTGGCACCAGTCCAAGGTTCACCACTTTGAGTAGCACTGCCCTAAGATATATCAGTAAACAAGCAATTCTAAAATCAAGAGATAATTTCCTTATAAAAATATCATTAATTCCTACCAGGGTTTACTGCCAGAATCCCTGTCTGCAGACTGCCTAATGTGGGCCAGCAATGCTCCCTCACCCACCAAAAATCTAGATGTACAGTACCCAAGACCAACCAACACAGGTGTCTCTTCCTGGAAATAAAAATTCAACAGCAACTTTTAAATTACTAATGATTTGCTGCCATTTCATGATAGTCCAACTCATTCACCTCAGGCGGTTGCCAGGCTCACGTTACTCTAAAATGCCAGGCGTATTCCTGATGTGATGTCAGTGTTGAAGATGGCTGTTTAAAGTTTTTGCTTGGCGTTCAATTACCAGCCTCAGCAGTAACAATGAGTCTGTGGTGAACTTTCTTAGTAACAATTTCTGAGAGGTAATGTCGACAGGCTTAATAAGAAAAAAAACCCACAAGTCGTTACTGATTATTTTTCTTCGGTATTGACTATAAATAGAGGAGAGCTGAATCCCACAGAGAAAACTGTTCAAATAGCGGACACTGGTTCTGAAACAGCAAGTGTTACAACTAATGAGACAGAGGGCTCATCTCTGTTGCAAGAACTCAGAAAACAATTTGCTTTGCAAAAGAAAGAATTTAAAAAGGACCTGAAAGAGGAGTGGAAAGTATCCTTGAAGCAGCCTATTAAAGATAAGATTGAGAAGCTAAACAACAGAGTTCTGGAGGTGGGAGAAATGGCAAATCAGCTTTAGAAGTATTTGCCAAGTATGGTTAATGCCAAGAAAATCCACACCTTGAATAAAAGTGTATAAGAGCTCACTACGTTGCTGGAGCATGCAGAGAACAAAGGGAAAAAGAATTTATACATACATGGGATCAAAGAACAAGTAGAAGGTACAGATACGATAGGCTTGTGGGCAGTTATCTTTCCAGACTTGAATATTTAGTCTTCTGATATTGAAAATGCATATCATGGGATGACATCTAAAGCCAGAGAAGAGTTCAGATTAAAGAATATAATTGTAACTTTTGAACAAGATGAGGTTAAGAATATTTTGAAAGCAGCACAAGATCTTCCTTATATACAGAATATAATGAATCTATTGTGTTTTTCTATTAAGATTTATGCAGAGACTTTGAATAAGAGGAGAGCATTTTGTTCAAATTACAGAAAAATTAAAGAAAAGGAAAAAAATTCTTACAGATGGGACATCCCCTTTAAATTAAACATATAATACAAAAATAAAACATACAGTGAGCCTGCCGTATTCATGAGGAATTGGTTCCAGGACCCCACATGAGAACTAAAAATTGTGTGTTTTCAAGTCCCTACAAAAAACTGACGGACAATAGTGGAGGTGGCAACAAGCTGTGGCCACAGTGGAGGTCTGCCAACCACCACTCTCATGTCCCTGTGGAAGCTCCTCGTTGTTCTGTGATTATTGACAGCAGCAGTGCCCATCCTGCTTGCTTGTTAACAGTATCAATATCATCACCCTCAACAACTGCATGGTGACGAGCAGATGCAGGAGGGACACCGCAGCAGGGGCAGTGCTGATCCTGCTTGCTTGTTTGCAAACAAGTGAGTAGGATGAGCACTTGCCTCGCTGCTGTGTTCCTACTGAAGCTCAATGCAACTCTGTGACTGTCGAGGGCAGTGGTGCCAATCCTGCTCATTTGTTTGCAAATAACAGAGTAGCATCAATCTTGCCCCCATTGCCAACAATCACAGGGTGCTGAGGAACTTCCACAGGGACACAGCAGTGGTGGTGGTGGTTGTCTGTTTGTAAATGAGCAAGCAGGATTGGCATTGCCTCCACTGCTATATCTGTTGCAGAAGCTCCTCACTGCTCTGCAACTGTTAAGGCAAGATTGTTCTTCCTGGTGCCCTCTGGAGAGCATGGGAGACCCCTGCTTTGTAAGGCTTAAGTCTTCTGAAGACCACAGCAACTTGATCTTCGGTGTTTTCAGACTTTTAGCAACTTCGATATTGTTGCTTGCTGAATACACTGGGCCCATCATATTTGTGAGCTCAGAATCTGCAAATTTAACTCTACCTGAACTGAAAAATGCAACAATATGACACCCAGTGCAGAAGCAGTTCCAGAGCAGCAGGGGAGGTGGTCACGAGGCCCGGGCATCAGACACACAAGGGAACTACCCCCACCTCCCTGTAGGCTGGGAACCACCTGCATACCATGTGGGTGTGAGAGAGTAAGCCAGCTAGTGAAAGAAAAAACAGAGGTGGCTTCTGCCTAACAGTGTTTTACTCCATTAGCTCTCTTCTTTCATCAGCTGCTATGCATTCTGTTCTACTCCAGGCCCACAAAGGTTGGAAAGACACGGGAGGCAATGATGGGGTTGGTTAGAGAATGGGTAATACTAAGCCCAACAATCTGCCACCATAGGGAATAGTTGATTCTACTTGACTCTGATTCTGGAAAAATCATCAGTGACAGGAACCATGTGGCAGTTGTGAGAAGGCAGGATTTGGGGGTTAATTCTTCTTTTCCTCCAGATCTGTTATATGGAAAAAAAAGTCTCACTTTGGCTAATATGAGCACGTGGTCTACTGGCACTGGCTTCATCAATGATAAAAATTACCCTCACTAGTATATTTCTAACAAGTATCAGAATATTTCTAGAAGAACCTTTCAAATCCTTACTCATTTTATGTACCTGAGTTACTCTCAGAAGTGCCTTGGCAAATGGGGCCACAACTTGTAACAGCATTTTAAAACAATTTTGTTTTAGAAACAGTTGCTACTATATAACTACCACCACAAGGTTCCACTAGGACATCTATATTTTCAGTGATATGCCTGTCCGAAAATCAGTGTACCTTTCAAAATGCTTTCTTATTGCGCTACCTTTATGTTCAGTACAATATTATAACCCTGGGATAATGACATCTTTGGTCTAGTCACTAAGACTAGTTCTGGCTTAATACCGTTCTTCCCTTGACTAATGTGAAAATAATCCAAAAAAGGATTCATCCATCCATCATATAATCAAACTCCAGGGATGACCCAATTGGTCAGAAAATTCAGCTGATGAAACAACAATTCTTCAGAGTTCATTTTGAAACTAAGAACAGCACTGGCTTCCACCTCGTGTTTGAGCTCAGTTCAAGCTGCTTGTTCTGGCCTACAAAGCCTTAAATAGCTCAGGACAGAATATCCAAAAGACGATCAAACTCTCTTATGAGTCTCCTTGAAATCAGACTTATGATCAGTTCCTGCTCTCAATACATTTAGGATGGGTGTGAAGACTCTTCAAACTGGCCTTTTAAACTCCTTATGTTTGCTTATTGATGATAGACTTTAATGGGGTTTTTTGGGGGGGGTTGTGTGTGTGTGTGTGTGATAATTTTAATTATTTAATTTTAGTGAAATTGCTAACTGCCATTAGTGGAAAAGTAAGATAAAAATGTAATAAAATAAAAATAAGGAAGTAAGTTTTGCATCTCAAGCTCAAGACTGGAAAAGGGAAAAAAAGCACATCTTACTTTGAAAATCTGAACCCTTCTTAGGCTTGCAGATCCTTTTATCAAAGAAAAACGTGCACAAAACCATAGACGGTTTTGAAAAACATGCAGACTAAAAATGAATGTACTTGAAAAATCTGCATGAACACACATCAGTCTTATGGGAAAATGCATGACAAAATATAGACAAACTGCTGTGTTAAAATGAAAGGTCTCTGATATGAAGTAGGCTGACATGAGAATTCTGGTGGGATTTGAAATACAGTGACAATGGACAATGAAAGCTTCGTACATCCTCATTCTTCCAATGAGTACATGAGAAACTATATTATACTTCATCAAACGATGGTCCATATAGTCAGGATTCTTTCTTTACCCTACCTGTATCTCTCACCGAGTTATTAACCAGGCCTGACTCTATTCAACTTCCAAAATCAGACAAAACTGGATGTTTTGAGAATGACATTGTCTGTAAAGATGCTTCATGTTCTCTACTGTCCTGTAGAATTTTCATATGTCATTTTCCTTCAAACTATATAAATAATTTCAAATTACCAATATATTAACCAATATACTGATCTTCTAATTTTTCCATTCAAGCATTTCAGCAGTGCTGATTTACTAGGCTTTCTGAGTCCACAGTATTCAGAATGAAAAGATGCTGTGTAATTTTCTGTGAGAGGGGAAAACTGGCAATCTCACTGATGCTTAACATACAGAATAGGAACATTTTAGAATTTTAAGGATTTTAGAATTGGCAGACAATTCTGTTTTTGCTGCTCTAACCACACTGCTATTACTTTATCATTCAGTCCCTAAAATTTTAGTTGTTTTCTTGTGAATTATGGATGCATTATCACAGTCACATTTGACACAGACTGCAAATCATGGCACTAGTATTGAAAACTGCCATATCTAGGAATCTGCCAATCTACCTTCAAGTAGCAAACATTTAACATGGATTACACAGTAAAAGTTAAAACTGGTTCCTAATCCAATTATATGAAATCATAGGCTTATTACAACTAGGGGAAAAGTGTTCACAAGAGTACAGAATTGAATTATGTGAGCAAATTTAAACTCACCATTCTTATTATGAAGCCAAAGAAGAAAGCGATGTTTCTAGCAGAAGCGCACTGAAATATGTTTCAAAACAGTCTTTGGTTGCATCACTTCCCAATTGGTCTGTCAAATACACAGCAGCTACTACACAATGCATCTTTATGGGTGGAATAAAAGGCTCTTTAAATTCCCTTTTTAATTATTTTTTATTGAATGAACCCACTCTCACAGAAAGTTCATGCCACGATGTCACGAAGAGAAGAACTGCCAGATCACAAGTTATCATCTAATTCATGCAAATTACACGTAGACAGCATTCAAGTATTTCCTTCTGCAAGTATTTCCTTGCACAAAATTCCAAAGTCTTGCTTATGCCACCTACAATATTAAAGCTGTCTCTATGGCTATTTCAGAATTATTTCAAACAACAGCTTCACCCAAGGCTTGTTCACCCTAGGATTTGGCTTAGTTATACTTCTATGCCTTCCTTCTGTTTCAAGACTTTAGTCTGAATTCTGAACTCTATTACTTCTACCTGCAGAATATCATTGATCACATGGTCATTTATTTTTAACAAGGTAATAAAAAGGTGGTATTTAGCAATTGCCAACATAGGGTCTCTTTTTCTTCTACCTTAATATAAATTCAGATTAATCTCCTTACTTGTCTAAACAATTTCCTGTATCATCACAAAGAAAGTCAATTCTTTTACATGGCAGTTTCTGATAACAATGTATTTTGCTACATTTATAAATCTGACATTGAAAAACATGGTAAATTTTTCCTCTAGCAGATGCATACTCCAACAGCTGCCCTACTGCTTTATATGTTAAAATCTAAAACAGGAAGCTGATGTTGATCACATATGGCAATACTGAAGAAATCTTGCCCTGGAGGTGACCTCTTTTTTTAAAATCGAGTCTCACATAACACATGTGGTAGAGGACAAGGGTGGAGCTCTCTTTGAGCACAAAACAACTATTAAAAATGCTTAAAGCATGATTGTTTGTACTCCACACTGGCAAAGTCTACACATTCTGCTATCTGAGGCAAGAAGATCTGAGTTTCGGACACTGAACAGTCTACAGTATCAGGCCAGTTGATTTCTATGGACAAAAAGAGAAAAACTGCCCTATTTGTGTGGGTGTACATGCTTTCAAGTTGCCTAATGACTTATGACCACTCCATGAAGTTCATACAGTTTTCTTAGGCAAGGAATACTCAGAGATAGCTTTGCCAGTTCCTTCTTCTGAAATACAGCTTTAGAACAATCTGGTATTCGTTGGTGGTCTTCCATCCAAGTACTAACCAGGACTGACCCTCCTTAGCTTCTAAGATCAGATGGGATCAGTGCCTTTATGGTATTTGGGCCACACAGAAAATGAAATGCAGAAATGGTCTCATGCTATCAACAAGCTGTCTTGAAGTACTGACAGATGTCAAATCCTAATATCCTCATAATTTGCTACTTACAGGCTTGCCTCTCCTGAACAGCAATTGTTTGAGTGAGCACTAGAGTCTTTAAAAGGGAAATGGCTTAAAGCATTTAGGTTTGTTGGTTATGTATGAAATGTAAACAGAAGCAACTAACATTTTTGTTCACATCTTCAACTTGGATCTACATATTAAAACCCAAGTTAGATGCTATTATCAGAACCACTTCATTAGATCACATTTATAATCATAAATTATCACAACCTTTTAAACACATTACAAATGGAATGTAATCAATGGTAGTGAATAAATAAATAAATACACATGCGCATGCACACGTACAAACTGTGGAGGCAGTCAGGTGGTATACCGTCATCTGTATTTCAAATGTAGGCTCCACAGAACTCTTTTTACATTTGCTAAAACCAAATGAAAATATCTTAATATTAGCTGAACTGGAGATATGAGTCAGTACACTTCCTCCGAGATCCTGGACAGTGGCTGGACAGTTTCACCACTCATTAGCTGAGTAAAAGGAAGACCTCTCTGTGCAAGTAGAAAAGGAGCAGTGATAATAAGCAGCAGTAGCTGGGCCCAGCCACCTTCTATGTTTGCATACCAGCATCAGCGCTCGCTCAATCTAGAGTTGCCTCTCTTTTCAATGTCTGCTGGGATCTCTGGAACTGATGTTTTATGGGATGGATGGCTTGGGAAACTGCCTACTGAAACAACACTGTGATTTTTCAAGCCACCTCTTCCAGAGCGCCTTGGGCTCCAAGGACCACTCACAGCTAGGCACAAAAGGACTAGATGGCTTTGGATAGAGCCAGATTTTGCCAGGAGGTTCAGACTGGACAACTCAGTGTTGCAATAATGGCAAGGTATTCTGCTCTACTATAACTGAATATGATCTCAGCCTTTGACATCTACCCAGGCAAACTGTGTATGGAGTGGATGGGAATATCTAACCTTTTGAAGTTGATGTGTACAAACATTATTTGAGAAATTGCCACAGCTGCCTCCATGTGAGGCAGCCGGTTGTCATGCCCACTCTGCAGAAAGACAAACTCGAGAATCTGAAAGTAACTCATGGGCGAAGTGTGAGTTCCAACATACAGATTGCTTCCTTTCCTTTCCCAAACTTTGGTTTTCATGTGTTTTGCCTTCCACTCTCTGAAGCCCTAGCCAGCTTCACCAACAGTCAGAAATTTTGGGACCTGAAGTGCAAAACATCTACAGGACCAAATTTTGGTAACCACTGCCCTAGTCCATTATGGGCTAAGAAGTACACAGGAAAGATAGAAGGAGAGTGACAGGACAATTGAACTTCAGAATGTTGCTGCCTTCCTGTTGCACACACTAGTCCAAACCAGGAAGGGAGATGGGCCTTGAGGTGTGCTAAGGGAGGTGTCCAGGATTCTATGGTGCCCCTGGGCAATGCACTGTCAACCCCAACTACAGAGCATACACAGATCTGTTTCTCCACATTCTGCCCTCATTAACAGGAAGCACATATGAAAAACTGGATCTCCACATATGAACTAGCCACAGTGGAAGGCTTTCTCTCACGCCTACCACCAGTGTATGCTTGCTTGGGGAGGACATGAGAGAAAGTCTTCTCAGTGGCTGTTCCCATCCTTTGAAACTCCCTTCCTCTCTTTGCTTTCCTTTTGCCAGTAGGCAAAGACCTTTTTGTTTGAGCCTGCTTTTAATGTGTAACTAGAGGAATTTCTTACTGGGATGTTTTACTTACCTTTTAAAATGTTTGTATGTTTTTAAACAATTGTATATTGTTTTAAATGGTGATTTTAATTATTTTTAAAATTTTGTTGTGAAGGTGTTTTCTTTAACTCACTCTCTCTGGGAGCCTCTTTGGGTCCCATTCTAGGAGAAAGACAGCACACCAATGAGATAAATAAATAACATACCAATTCTTGATATGTAGATACTGTTACAAGGAACAGAAGAAAGGTTCACTTCCTGTATTCCAGCTGAGACATCCTCTCTGATTGGTCAAGGCTTCCTGTACTTGGCACGCTACCTGTATTCTGGGAGAGGAATCAAGGCTCTCATGCCTTGTGAGGATTCCTCTGCAGGTAGGCACTGGATGTAGCCTTTTGTATTTTACATATTTTGGACATTAACAGGTTTCATGTGTTTCCAATTCAAAGAATATTTAATCTCTTAATTACTATAGCAACGTAGAAATGGTTGCCTTGCCACTGTTCCCCCTTTCAATCCACGATCCTATTACATATTCACAATAGCTCCTCAGATAAAGCTACATTTCAATCTGATCATTGTCAACAAGGTGTCTGTCTCGGTATGCAGGATGCTCAGTTTTACAGAAAGCTTCTCACACACACCCATACATGCACTGACAAAACTGACGTTTTCTGATGGAAAATCCTTTCCAAAACAAATTACTTTTGTTTTAAAGCAAGGATCTGCCCTTTATTTCCCAACCACCACCCACTCGTCCAAATAAACAAGTGAGCTGATGTTGCACAGGAATTTTAATTGTTTCCATAACTCTTACCGTCTGCCAAAAAGTACTTAATATGAGATAGCTGAGAGAGGACACACAAAATCCGTGCATGTGATTGTGTAATGAATGAAAGAACATTAAACTTCTGCTTCTGCAAATCTTATTTTGGAAGAAAAGAAACATACCCCAAAAGATGTGGAACATCACTGAAGACATTTATAATTGGATTTAGGTTCAGATTTCCTTTTCTAGTGGATAGTGTCAAGTAAAGAAGGATCATTTGGACAGTAAAGAGGAACTATCAGAGTTCATGAACTGAGACAGCCTCCTTCAAGTTCTAGATTCCTATCAAGCTGGCTTACATAATAATAGGGGAAAAAAAAGATTTTTCTAACAGTCAGACTTCGGTGAACAGTTTATAAGAAGAAGCCAGGTAAAATGAGGTTTCACCTGTTATTAAACAAAACCTGCATTGCACCAGGATGTAAAATCACGAACAGAGTAAAGTTGCCAGAGCCAACCTACCCTAAAGGCATCAGATCCTGTCTGACCTTGGAAGCTTAGCAGGGTCAGCTCTGGTTAGTACTTGGATGGGAAACCACCAACAAATACCAGGTGCTACAGCTATGCTTCAAAGGAAGGAACCACCTCTGAGTATTCCTTGCCTGAGAAAACCCTATGAAATTCATGGTTGCCATAAGTTAACAGGTGACTTTAAGGCACATACACACACACACACACACACACACACACACACACACAAGATCAGCAGCCTATCTATTTTGGAAGAAGGTTTTTCTAAATAGTTAAATTCTACTCCTTTATACCACACTGAATTCAAAAGTTAGCCTTTTTAGTTAACCTTTTTAAGGCAACCATATTTTGACAAATTACTTGAAGAAAATCCTTCTGTGGTCAATGAGATTAACTGTCAAGTAAGGATATAGAGGATTCCAGCATAAAGCCCAGTACTAGAATGTTATTGTTGGGGCAAAGATAGGCACTTTATGAGTAGATCTGTAATGAAGTTGAGCACAGTAAAAAGGATTCTGTCTTGGAAACATCTGAGATGCACTCAAACGTCAGATACTTTTTGGTCTTAAAGATGCTACTTTTTCATTTTTACTACGACAGACTGAAATGGCAACCTCCTCTCACACCACAATACAGTTATATGATATGCTCACATTTTGTCAGTAGTATTTTTTTAAAAAAATTACAGTATTTCTTGAGCATTACAGCAACATCTGAACTTTTGGAGAGCTAAGAAGACAAAGGGAACAAATGTTCATAACACTGCATTAAATACTCACATAGAGGAAGAAACATATTGGCAGTGCCTACCATTTCTTTCTCTAACTGCTGATTACAGAGCTTACCACTACTACCATTTGTTCTGTTTTGGCACCACAAGCCTTTCAAATACACACTTCGATATTTTTCAAACATATCTTGTGTTTCCTTGCATATATTTGTCTGCCGTATCAATGTGATCATTGCTGCTCTCTATTTTGCTCATGTGCATTTGTATATTCAGTAGTGTTACACAGGCTAGGTATGCCAAAATTAATGGGATGAGAGTTAGCAGGAGAACAAGCTCTTCTAGGTTAATATGGCACACTATCCTTGGAGTTTTATGCTTTTCATTTGTGGTTCTCTGACAGATAGCTTTGTGTGATATACGATTATTTCCCATCCCATAATGCCTGGAGCAAAACAACTTTAATGACAGCCACTTTTCATCATGAAAGTGATACTATGTCTTTACAAAATTATAAGGTTGCTTAAAAACACTTGGTATCTACTGATAAGTGCTTCTGTGATAGCCACGTGATCCAATAACTTGGTAGAGATGAATAGAAGGCAAACCAGACGACAACTCAGTATTCCAGTTTATGCTTGCAGGCAGCCACGACCACAACTGTGATAAAAGACCACATGGTTTACATGCAGGTAGGAAGATATTATTCCCACATGCATGTTGCTAGTGCAACAACTAAGGAGCTAAAAAGTTAGACGTCTGGGTAGGCAGCACAGAGCCCATACTTCTACGATATGTTTGCATGATTTTTTTTTCTGAAATAAGGGCTATGGGCTTCCTTTAGCAACATTATATAAGAGTTTCCAGTTTCAGATCAATTGTTTTTTAACTTCAAGGAAGCAAAAGTGAAATAAATATACACATACAGGAATTAAGCTGCTACAACATGACCTCTTGAATTTCCAGCAGGGGGCTCTACAGTCACCACCTGCAAAATCATTTTAACACACGTTAACAACCTGGGTATTTGTTCAACGAAAAGTAGACCAACTAAGAATCCAACGACTGAAAGCTTTACAAACAGTGAGAGAATATGTGGGTGGAGGCAAAGTGCTCTTAACAAATGCAATTTGCCTGATGTTAACAGTAAACTAGTAGTGTGCTTTAAAGACACACCTTCTGAGAGTTAGAACTTGCTCATAAATGTAACTAATGATTTTGTATATAATAAGAGAACACAAGAAATTACACTGAGAATGCAGTGTGCAATTCTCATCCTAAGAAACATACATACTTTTTATACACTAGTGAACCTGTTTTGTTAATGATAAAGAATACCCCAATAAAAGTTTTGGGTTTTTTTTTTAATCACCTTTTCTTACAGGCCCTCTCAGTAGCTTAGTCCCTCCCCACAAAAAACCCCACCTCATAACAACACAACTTTTAAGCTTTCAGAATCAGTACTCTTGCAGGAAGTATTTAAATCCAAATGAACCCATAGTATTTGTAACTTTAAACTACTACTGCTGGAAATGTCCACGCTGCTTTCAGGGTTAGAACTTGTCTTTCACAGCTGCAAAGGAAATGACAAGAGAAGAAAAACACAGGCAGCAGAGATCAGCAATTAATTCCATCCACAATTGGCCAGATGTTTGCGTATGGAGGAATCAGTCTGTTTCCTTTAGGGGCTCTCGCCACTGAAAACTGATCTTATACTTTCAGAGACACAAGCTGTTTGTAACATGTTAGGAATGTACACTGGATCACACAGAGATGAAGAAATCAAATCCAGATCTGGCCGTCTTTGCAGCGTGTGTAGCATGTCTCAGCTAAGAGGATCAAGTTATTCTACCCCCTCCTCCCCTCTTCTCCCTTGATAACAATGGACAACTGCCAAGTCAGTCAGATTATGTATCTAGAGTGGACACAGTTGTGCTTTATTAGCAGAAGATAGGTGCAAGTTTCATAGGACACTATCTTTTGTGGCATGTTAAAGGCATCCAAGGCATTGGTATTTCAGGGGCTTGCAAAACAGAATTAGTGGCATACAGGATTACTTGCCATGATTAGTTTCATGAAGAAACATCAAGCAGCATGGTACATCTACTTATAAAACACATATGGTCAATCTAGCATTCAGTGGTGTAGTAAATGCCTCTGCATCTGAGTTTCCCACATTTTCTATCCCCCATTACAACACAAAACTGAAAGCTTTTACTTAAAACCACACTTTCCCTGTTGGTATAGTGAGGTATAGATAGACCATACTATACCCTTGAATGGTGAGGCAACAGTGCACAGTCCACAAGCCCCTACAAGCACTGGACATATTAAACATACATGCTTACCACATATCACTCACTGCCAAAAGCACACCCCTCTAATTCTGATCTATTGGTTTTTTTTATGAATGGAACTGGCTTATTATATAGAAATGGATACTGTGAAGGCTCACCTTATAACTTTCAAGCTACACATTGACAATATTCAACACAAATGAGGTCCCTGTCAACACAGATGACAAGATCGAGTATTCTGTTCCAGGGTAACAGCTATATGTGTATCTTTTAAAAAGCATTTTTCATACATAACAAAATGTGCTGGCAATTTTCTTAGCCAATGGAATAGTCTGGAACTACATTTAAGCACAAATCAACTTAAACACCCAGCCAAATTCTTGCACTGCACACATTGATGCAAATGCACTGTTGCCTGGTATAAAAAAAAACAGCTGATCATGAAAAATGGCTCTTATTCAATATATGCATATGAAACTTCTCCACTCTACAGAGACACACCCATTCTCTTCCTTATTTACTAAACTGAAGTTTTGTAACTGCAAATCTGAGTAACCACTTCTTAACAGAAGACAGTATATCAGAAATAGAGCACACTGTTTTAAAATACAGTTCCTACATTATTCCTTGAGACTATATTTGGTTGACATATATTCTTCTTACAATCAGTACTGAAAGTTGGCAAAGGAGTCTGCATCAGCACAAACAATTATTCTTATATCTGTGACAGTAAACTACCATTTCTTTACTGCTGTAACAAGTCAATGAAAATTACTGTAATATCCACAGGAAAAAGGAGGATGTAATCACAATTTATGTCTGTTAAATGAGGCTGCATCTAATTCTACTACAAAGTAGAACTGCATCTTTCAATTTATGATGAAAACAACACCTCTTGAAGACAGTTTTTCAGAGCTAAAGTACAGTCCCACTCTTACATTTCTGAAATTCAAGATGACGTTTTTTCATAAGGATTGATCATATCCTAAGTAACAGATCCTCTGCCATTACATCTCACTTTGGTTAAACCTTTAAGATCATCTGTTCTCATTCATTTAAAGGATTCACGGTGTGGTTGTGCTCGTCTGCGCTGGCAAGATACCACACAACACAAGCCAGATACAGATATGATATGTGCCTATGCCAAAATGAAATCACCGAACAAGACAAATGCTATGCGCACTTAAATTTGCTATTTAAATTTAAATTTACCTGTCAATATGACACACAACTTATATGAAGTATTTCAGTCAGTCAGTCAGACATTTATTCCAGTCCATAGATCCATCAAAGAAAGGACTTGAAGATAACACAGAACATGTACACAATATTTGAAAGAAAAGTCAAAACAGTAAGACAATCATAATCGACTCTTATCTAATACATAGTGAGCCCTAGTCCTGGCCAACTCTGTGACAAATTTAGCAACAGTCAGGGTCACTTTTGGGGACTTGTTTTCCAGCAGGAAGCTAATATAAATTTGATCTGAACTTCCAGGAAATTTACTCAACAAGGGCGTAATTAAATAGTGGTGGATCTGATTATAGCATCTACAAGCCAAAAGAATATACTTCATCGACTGAACTTCTAAATTATCACAAGTCTTTCCAGACAAGGGACACCAGCAAATCTACCTGTAAGTTGTTCAGTAGAGAAAACACTGCATCTGGCCTTTGAAAAGAATTTGCAGTACTTAACCACCAAATGAAGCACTTGATCCTATAACCAATGGCGTTTCCCAGACCACTGGTATTCTACTACAGTATCGTCCATGAAAAATTGCAAGATAAAGTAAGGCTGAAATAAATTGTATTCTATTCACATTTTGCTGACACAGTTTACAACAAAGGTAGATTAAAAGATGCTAACACTGTAAGTAAATCCTGAAACACCTACCTAGAGTGAGAGTGCATCACAGATCTCAACCAAGACATCTTCCTTGGTTTTAGGTCTCAAGAATGTCAGAGATACCAGGAGTCGTCTCAGCTAAGATTCAGGAGCTCATGTTACATTGCTCAAGACTAGTCAAAACTGCAGTTCAGCTTGCTTATTGCTAGCCAGTATTTGTAACCAAGCAATGTGACAAAAATATAAGAAATGAAAACACAAGCCAAGAAGGAACATATTTTTAGTGAGGCTAGCTGCAGTTCCCAACTCTGAAGTAAGATTTTTGTCTTAGTTCATGCAGATACTAAAAATAAGAAACAAGGTATGGTTCTAACACAGGGTCTGATCTATGAAATGGAACTTTACAGTGGTAATGGAATCAAACAATATGGAGGAACACAGAGCCACTAGGGCACTTCAATACAATTCCACAAGAGACTGCATACTAAGAGTGCAAAACTGACTATTATGTTCTTGTACTAAAGTTCTCAAACTAGATGTGAGACAAACTGGTGCTGAGAGGAGCACAGCTTCTCTCCAGATCAAGTCTAATTTCAGAGAGATTGCTAGAGGGAACATGAACAGGAACATTAGAAAAGTAGCACAGATAAGCAGAGTTCATATTAGTAATTAAATTCAAGGGGCACAGAAATTTTACAAACCTAATTTCACATGCCAAGAGCTTCATAAAAGAAGAGTCTAGGATTAGTTCACACAGTGTGATTTCTGACCATGTTCACAGTCCCATACTTTAGCAGACAATGATCCTGCAGATCCTACAGATCATACAAATCGTCCAGTCAATGAGTGATCAGTCTGTATAATCAGTTTCTACTTCAATGTATGTCAAACTGGATGGCAAATATAACTTATATGTGCTAAATCCAATATTAGCCCAACCTAGAGCACAGCTGAGCCAGCATGGTGCAGTGTGTTGAGTGTTAGACAACGACCCTTGAAACCAGGGTTCAATTACCTGCTCAGCCGTGGAAACTCACTGGAATGAGCTTGGGTGCATTATACACACTAAGCCCCAGAAAACCCCTTCAAAGGTTTACCTTAGGATTGCCACAAGACAGAAACGAAGGCACACAACAAAAACAACACAACTATTAAAATTAATTGAGCTTGTTACTCACAATGTAAACTCTACTGATTTCAGTGTATCCACTCTTAAGTATGCAGATTTAGTTGAATATTTATATATCATGTTTACTAAAACTAAACAGCCTATTTTGAAGCCTGAACTGATTATGTTACCTGGAGTGTGCTTACTCCCAGTGTGCACCCTTGTGTCCAAAGACAGTATGTGTATGACTGACTGCCAGGCCATTAGTATTCGTCCACATTAATCCATTTCCTGCTACTTGTTTTTGCAGAATATTTATTGTGTGATAACATCTCTAAGTCTTCTAGTTCTATAAGTCCACTATGTGACAGCAAATTACTTCATATTTGATTTTAGCACCTTTTCTCAAGGAAAAAAAAACTGTTGCAGGGATTGCTCAATAAAAATAACAAGATAGTAACACTGCAGGAAAATGATTTGAATACCCTGTAGAGCAAGTAAGCCATGTTTTTAGAAGTTAAGTATTCAGAAATAGATGAGCTAGAAAATCTGCATCTCCCTCAGCACTTCTTTAAAAGACAGGAAATGTTGGCCGCAATTTCCAGATAAGGTGATGGAAATTAAACTGCGCAATATCTCTAATCAACCAGGATAATTATACGTTTATTGGCCTGGCATCATATTTGAGGACAGCCTACTTGTACTTAAATATTCTCAGATGTTAACCTTCCTCTGTGGCATTCAGAGTTGAGATGCAGGGTCAGGGTCTTTTCGGTGGCAACACCACATCTTTGGAATATTTTCCACATGGAGTCTTATATAGTGCCGATGTCTTTTCAGCAGCAAGATATCTTTTATCTCCCAGGTTTTTTTTTTCAGTTTTGCTATTTCAGGTTGGTGTGCTTAACCCTGTTGGACCTTTGGTTGTTGCTTTGTTTTAACATTATCTCATGCTGTACTTCTGTTTGGTCTCTCTCTCTCTCTCTCTCTCTCGTGTGTGTGTGTGTGTGTGTGTGTGTGTGTG
Organism: Iguana delicatissima; assembly: GCA_948472985.1. Taxonomy (NCBI): domain Eukaryota; kingdom Metazoa; phylum Chordata; class Lepidosauria; order Squamata; family Iguanidae; genus Iguana; species Iguana delicatissima. The sequence goes on from CAOKZL010000311.1 coordinate 322,289, forward strand.
TGTGTGTGTATTTAACCATAGTGGTCCAGTCCTTTGAGTTAAAAATGGCATGCAAGTATTCAGTGTATATTTTTATTAATGGCAGGGAGTTTGGGATGCTTTAGGATAAGAAAATCAATCTTACCAGCAGTTAAAAGTTTCTTTTGGATGATTAGATCATCTTTAACACCTAAAGTAGGTTGAGAAATGCAGGTCCCTGCTTTGATGTACACATTAGAGAAGTGCCTAGCAGCTGTAAGAGGAACAGAGAAATCTAACATCTATTTTAAGACAGAAAAAACACCTCAATTTGTCAAAACTTGTAGCTTTTTAAAAAAGTCTCTGTACTAATAAGACAAATATAACTAAATAGGGTATCTTTTTGTTGTTCAGGCAAAATATACATGTGTCTCGGCAAGCTTATAAGCCACTGGCCTTCTCTATGCACATTTTTATTTTTAAAGCAGAACAAAAATCATATATTTAAGAAAACATTTTATCACATTCCATATAAAGCTGGGCTATTGTTTTTTAAAAACAATAAATGGTGTTAGGAGTTGATGGAGGCTGTATTCTGCCCCATCCCTTTTATCTGACATTCCTATCTTTATCCTGCCTCGAATATTGTAAGTGAATGGAATTCCTAAGAAAAATGCCCACAATGACTAAACACATGAAGTAGAATAAGGGTTTTGATCTTCTCATCTCTGAATTACATCCAGCCCCACCTTCTGTTTTACATATGAATGGAGTACACACAAGAACAAAGATGCTCAAATATACCATAAAAGAATGTGGGAGAGAGCCTTCATGCGGTGGCACCACTTGAGGACTGAACTAATGTCAGTTCTTCACAGCACCAAGTTAAAATATGTCTTTTAATCTACTCTGCCCTCAGGTCATTTGGGGGAAAAAACAGGGGTACAAATACATGTAGGCGAGTTGTAGAGGGTATTTTAATTATGCCAAAAGAGTGGTTAACACCTAACAACCAATATTTGCCCCTAATCTGGAGCAAAATTTAAATGTTTAATGTATATCAGACGATGAAGGACAAATTGTATTCAACTAAAGTACCTCTTTAACCTTCATTTGTATAACATCCAATAGATCCAAAGATTCCTAAAGAAATTGTGCAGAACACATCCTACCAAGAATTGACTAAATTTGATAGAAAACATTTTAGTCAACTGTTAGAGTGGAAAGAGAGAGATGGGCAACACAGGAAGTTACAATGCAAGTAATATTTGAAATATGGTTTGAGTGTCAAGATCAAAGGTATATCTGAAGTCACTGTGGTTCACTCTGGGACTGGGAAACATTGAGTAAGACACTGGGATCATAAGGAGGACAAAGTTAAATGTAGATAAAGCTGGCTGCACAAAAATGGACTACAATTGTTCCTACCTAGTGACCCATCAGCAAGCAATAGGTCATCATGTAGTATTAATAAAAGAAACACAATGCCTAGTGTTCTATGCAAATCTACATCTCTCAATAACTTTAGACCTTTCTAGCATACTTTGGCACTGGACCAGAAGAGAATTTCTATACTCCTACAAGTAAGCTGTGAGTGTCCCCCACTCTTATTAAAACGGAGAGCGAGATTCCTCTCAGTGGTCCAGACAATCAAAATGTGGCTGGCAAAGCAAATATAAGCTTACTGCATCTTTAAAACAGAAACCACTCTCCTAAAACCTGCTGGATCCTTCATAAATGCAAGCGTTCAGATCTTCACATACTTTATGCTTAATTAAAAACAACAAAGCTACCAGATATTGTAACCAAGTCTTTCTTGGCTAATTGAGCATAGTTTGCTCCTAAACTCTGAGAGCATTAGAAAAGAACTAGGATAGAAAGAAATTGGGTGAAAAAGAATGGTAACCTTCTGAAGTATGAGTATCAGCAACTGTGAGTGACTTAACCCAATGAACCAAAATGATATCAATTTCAGCTAGTATGTCAAGCTATTTCACTAACATAAATATTAAAGTTAAACCTACTTCTTCTTAACAGATCAATTTATATATTATATAATGCCAGTTTTGTAGCACACCCCTCTCATGTTATTAAATCTGCACAGTGGGGTCGTACAATTGTTTGTTGATATGTTTACCGAGTCTCTTTCAGTAGCATTGCTTATACTAACAGGCTTCTGTCCATTTCAAATCCAATTTCAGAAATCCCATATGTTAGCAAAATGGATTTCAGCTTTTTCTACATAACTGGCAAAACAAAATGTACTAAATCCAACAGCTACCAGCACTAGTAGTGGATCAAGCAATATGTTTGCATGAAGTCAGTATCTGCAGTGTAAACAACACTGTCTTTTGGAAAATAAGCAAAATAATTCCAGTTTCAATACCTCAACATGGAACCGTCACACTTAAATCATCCTTGCTATTTCTTTTCTTGAGGTAAAGCCCTTATGCAACTAAATGTGCAAGGGGAAGCAGGGCATGAATTGCTTACCTTAAATAAGGCCCCTAGAATTCAAATGAAAAAGACGATACAGGTTTGCCAAGATGGGGGTTGGGGGTGGACCCTGAACATTTCAACTACCACTCAAACAATATACTCTTGCATCATTCCTTTTCAGAGTATTAGCCAAGGTTTTCTTACCCAGGAGTGCAATCAGAAACTTTACATTAACCTCAACCTTCTTCTTTTTGTATTGCATTAAACTACTTTATCTCATAGCCTAGGAATCTGACAGCGAAAGCGATATGGAAATTTATCTGCTGCCAGAACACGGACTGCATGCTAGCATGCGGTACTGGAAAGAGGACAGGCAGTTGGTGAGATAGGGAAGAGTATTTTAACACTATACAGACACTGTAAGAAAAGTATTAGCTAATAGTTCAGAAAAATATGTACTTATATTTAAATATATATGTGGGATATTAAGACTGTATCCAGCTCAGTGGATCTAAAAGCCAACAACAAGGAAGACATTTTGAATATTTGTTACCACCAGATGAAGAAAACTGATTAATTGTGTGAGTTTTAATAGACCAGTTAAATATACTTAAATGTGCACATTAAACATTTAAAAAACATAAGGAACATGACACAGAGAATTAGAAATACTTCTAGGATAGCATCTGGTACTTGAGGCTTTTAAAGCTCATGTTCTGTTCCGTTTTGTTTTTTAAAAAATCGCTTGCTTGATTACTTAGCAATCTTCAGGCTAAATGCAATGTTCCATGCAGTCTCCATGGAAATTTCTTACTTCCCTCTCTCTGCTGCACTCTGAAGTTCCACAAGAAAATTGGTTTCAGAGGGTTTCTCAACCCATCAGATCCAATTTTGCGGGTGCACAGAGGGGTATAGGGGAAAGAAAAGATCATCCCATTGGATCCCACCATTCCAACACTGGATAATGCCTTCTGTCACATCAATTAGAAGAAGTAGAAAACACATTATATTATATAATAAACTGAGAAAACATTGCACTCCCCCTTTCTATTATGCCTCATTACCAAGGATATTCACATTCTGAATATATGCCAAAACAAGTCAGATGCTAGTACAAGGAAAGTAGAATGTGACACTAGATGATACAAACAGAAGTGTTGCCTTACTTTGTTTTAGATCCATTTTCATCATTTTTTTCAAAATACTTTCTTTAAAAATAATATAGGTTAGTCGCAGTCAGCCAAAACTGTATCAGTATAATACAGTAGTATAGCCTAACTACATACATATTCTTCACAGATGTTCTGACGTGCAGTTAAATAGATGTGACCGATAGTTGTCAATTAAGTAACAGTAAGATGATGCCCTGATTGTTTTAGCTATATCTCTTAGCATGATATCAACTACCTCTAAAGTACTAACTATTTTTCCTACTCTCCTCAGATCTCTCGATGTACCTTGACGATCTCTCGTGGTGATCAAACAGTTAAATAGTCTCCTCTTACTATCTAGATGAATGCAAGGTGGTTTTCCAAATGGACAAAGTTATCATTCACCATCAGTGGGATAGCCATGCCAAAAGTAGAGAAGGGGGAAGTGAACAAACATAAACAGGACCGTTTCTTCAAAATGGTCCCACAGAATGATCTGATTGGATGCGACAGCAATGGTACTAAAACAAAGCAGTTCTAGTCAAAGCCCAAATGAGAGACCATTCAGTCAAGTTCATTAAAGCATCTTCATTAAAGTCTACTCCTGATATCTGTCTATTAAATGAAACACCAGAGTAAAGAAAATAGACCTAGAAGCCTCTATCCACAAATCTGGGCTTACAAATAAACATGTTTCAATTTGACTTTTATCAGCCAGCCTGTATTTCTTTTCTCCACACCATTCCAATGCAGAGAGTCATATGACTCAAAAGAGTAAATTCCTAAAAGCTTTTTCTTATTTCAGATAATACTACATTTACAGTTTATTTACATAATCCAAGTATTGCACAATAAATGACAATTTATTATCCAGGAACATGATCATTAGTCACACTTATTCACTATTTCTATTGTTCCCTCCCTAGAATTGTTGCACATTTATAAGGAAACACAAATTTGCCCTGAGGTAACAATATTTTTTTTATAGGCTACTTATTCAAACACTAAGTGGAGACTATGATTTACAATTAACCTCCTCAATTTCCATTTAATTCATTTGAACAATAAATCTAATAAATTTCTGGTTATGTCTTAAACAGAAAGGACATCCAATAAAAAGCCTTTACACAACAGTTTGTCGTGATATGAGTAACTGTGAGCCAGAGCTCACTTTGATAAATGCACGAAGTTATAATCTAAGTAGGCACATACCCCCCTCATACGCAAAGCATATGTATCCCAATGGGATATTTATATATTTACCTCCTCTCATGCAGCCATTAAAACCTATTCTCCAAATTAATATTTGTTTAAGCTAATGCACCATATAACTTTTAAAAATGGAACGGTGGGTAATTTCTGTGAGGCAAATTTCACACACATTCTAGAATCCAAAGAGAACACCCCCTGCTGCTGAATTTCCACTGGAATCTGGTGAAGTACTTGTGCCGAAAAGCTGTGCTTCCCTCTAAGACCAAGGGCTGGAGCAAATGTCTCATGTTAAAGCACAACTTTTCCTCCTCCTTTTCCTCCTTATTCTTAAAGGTAAACGTCACCTTTTTTTAAAAAAAGCTACTGCTGCCTAATTCCCCTACCAATTTAGGTGGCAAGGAGAGATGTGGAAGAAACCTTAAAAATGGACAGTGGGTTTTCATATGACCCGTATTTTCCACATTCCTGGGTTAAAAGAAACCCACTGGATTTTTTTTTTAAAAAAAAATCAAAGTAATATCACAAAAGGATTATCATTTTTATCAGAGGTGGGAAATACATTTGAGTTTGCATTGTCATTGGATTGGATTATATTGAGGATGGAGTGGTTTGTAGACCACTCCATCCACTTCTGTAATGTCATGTAACCTCTGCCACTCCCCATCTAACTTTTTTTCTCCTTTTTCTATATAGACAAGTCGCTGGTTCCACGCCTCTCTGTACACAGAAAAATGGCAACAAGAGGATTCTTCAAAGATGCCCCCAAGTTTTATCCCTAAAACCTGCTCTGGATGGTTAGGAGAAGCCTTCTGTTAGAGAAAAACTATTTTAATCTACAACTGCCATGAATTCATAAACACTCTTGAGTTAATGTTTATCTGAAGACTACAACCAAACTGCAAGATAATATTTAAGATGTGTTTGCACTTGCATCTGGGCTGTGCTCCAACCTTTCATAAACTATACAGTTCAATACATTAGCACAATCAGCACTGAAGAATGGTTAGAAAAGAGGGAGGAGATAGAAAAGGCCATTTCCTTGAACTGCAGTTGTGAGCAGTCAGGCAAGAGAGGGATGATTTTTGTGACCGAATGGAAAAAGTAAATCTACAGAATCAACCATGGAAACAGTGCTCCTTTCCTCTTCAGAAGAGATAGAACGATTAATACATTCTGTTTTCACTCTGCTATCCAAGCTACAGAAAGTTACACACATCAGCAAACACTATAATTAGTATTCACGTAATAATTCAGAACACAACACAGTGGAGTATTAGTTTTTTAAAAAAACTATCTTCAACGAGGAAATAAGATTTCTTACTGGGAATCTACGAACAATCATCTTTTATCTGCAAATCTGTTAACCTGGTGCCAAATTAGATAAAATAGAAGTAAGGCCTATTGGAAGTAAGGCCTATTGGAAGATTCATAACCTTGAAGCTACTAACACTTATCCTCTCAATCATAAACGACTTCCAGATACCACAGATATTAGGATTTATCAAATTTGTGAACTCTCAGGTAATTTCACCTCCAGTATTTTGTGAGCACACTGCTGTTTTGGATGTATTTACTAAACTTTTCACCATTGTCTTTAATAGTTCTTATAACAGACTCACTGTTAAAGGCTACTGGCTTAAGAGGACAAAATATTCTTGCTTGACATTTACAATTACCTTATCACCTAAACATTAATATATTGGTCAGATCATATTACATTACCTTATGTCTCTGAATTATTTATTTTATTCTAAATACGACTACACTGACTTTCAACAAATTCGTAGGACAGCTGAAAAAATCCAAATATCAAATAATTAAAATACATAATCAAATAGAACAAAGGGTAACAATAAAACGCATGAAAGTAGCATTAAATCATTTTATGGAGATACGTATTGCAGACTAAGATGAAACAAAATACTGACCTCAGAGAGGCTTGTCAGGTTTGTACCTTGATGTCATTTTAGTTCCATGTCAGGGCAAAGCCTTTGGGATATGCACAGTTTTATATACAGACTCACCAGTTTTGTACTGTGTCATGTGCTCAATTACGGGATTTCACTTTTGTCCAAGATCCACATGCTCCTATCAAAACAAAATCCTACTGGATATCTGTGTTTTATTGTCCTTAATTCTCACTGGGCTTGCATTCATACAAAGTCTTCACTAGGTTCTTGAAACCTTCTGGTGAGCCATGATGTGCTCTCTAAGGAGCAACCAAATAACACACCCAGGATAACTGTTATGTTATTGTAGAGTGGTGTGGATATACAAGAAAGAATGCAAAATTTTTTATTTCTCCTGCTATATTTTCTAACTACATAAGTCTCAGCCTGATGGACAAAGGAAAAACCAACTGTTGTTTGGAGCAGGGTACATATAACTTATCAGTTACAGAGTAACAAGTTGTGTTTGGTTCCTTTTCCTCTGGGAAACTCCTCTTTGAAATCTTTACAGGACATGAACCATAGCAGCTGGACACAAAATGACAACTGTCAGGCAGCTGCACAGTTGGGACAAGAGGTATGACCTGAGTGAATTGGTGAATACTATAAAATAAACTGAGTGACTAGTAGCATTTATTTGATTCTCATCCAGCTTATTTTTTAAATCTTATAGAATTATTTAGATATAAATGCATCAAGCTTATCCTGATTTCCAGCCCTACTTTTTTGCCAAAGAATTAATCCATGCATACCTGTAATTATTATCTAAGCTAAATTCAGCTTTGATAAATGATGATGGCAAGGTCACACAGAAACAAATAGGCAATTTGAGGAAAATATTTCTTTGCCAGTTTGCCCAAATAATCAAGTACAATGGGAAAGCAGAGATTTACAATACAGTGGAATCTTGGCTCTGAATATCCAGCTAAAATATAACAGAAGGAAACAATCTCCTTTCTCAGAAACATCAATAACAATTGGCTATGAGAGTTCTAGCATCAACAGTTTGAAATTAATATCTCATCACTCGTTGGCTCAGCTGTGTAATGTATCACTGAATGTTTTATGAACTACCTGGAAGTTTTTTAAAGCTGCAGGCATACAGCTAGTAAAGCTGGAAAGGGGTGCAGAGGAGGAGGACGCTGCACTATCAGTAGACAATATGCAAGAATGAACGAGGGTACACTGACACAGAAAAAGTGGTCCCCAGAAAGAGTTTCAAAATTATAAATGTCTTCACTGTTTTATATAATCACCAAGTAACAGTGATACCAATATCCACAAAATTTCAGACAGTACTTTCACAAATACTGACAACCATTGCAAGTGGTACACTCTTACTTCCATTCACCTAGCATTAAAAAAAATATTCATTCCTGTATTATTAATTTCTACCATTAAGCCACACGTTACCTGGATGTTTTCTTCACTGTTATCTTTTTTCTCTGAAAGCAATTGACCTGCAAATAAAAATAAAACAAAGTATGTCACCTCAAGATAGAACTTGTATGGATTATAAGCTTTACTATTGCTTTACATGGGCAAATACAATCCAAACTTTTTAAAGGAAAAAAACAACAGCAACAAACCAACACCGCCAGGTGTTCAAGAAAGTGAACTCTTCAACTGTTCTGGCTCCCCAGAATTGGCTGCAATACAGCTACAAGGTCAAACCCTTGATATCAACAAGGTTTCAAAATGTTTAACTATGTTTAATAGTTTAATAGATTCTAGCCAACATATATACAAAGCAAGTTATTTACAAATCTTCAGAGATGAGTCAAAATTGCTTTTAGAAAGTAAGAATGAATAGTATAGCACTGGAAATGCAAAGGTAAATGGTACATAAGTAGAATACCAGAAAACTTTTTCGGGGGGGGGGGGGGCAAGATGCCCCCCTCCACCCCCCCGCACAAAATTGCTGGTCTCTCTGAACGACAGTCCTCTCTCCACATTTGTGGGTCTGACATTCACAAATCTGATTATTCATGAGGCACATGTGCACCTCCCCCCGTTCCCTTTCTCCTTCCCCCATCCCCTTGCATTTTGCCAAGTGCAGTGCCCAGATAAAAGACAAGGAAATGGAGGGAATCATGTACTTCCTTCTCCCCTCCAGAGCTCCCATTCCCTTGCCTCTGACCCCGGTGAGCAAAAGACAAGAGAATGGGAAGGGAGAGCCCCGGAAGGGAACAGGAGGGGGATTGCAGAGGGAGTTACTCATAGTTTTTCCACTTTCACAAGAGTGTAAATGTACTTCTGCAAAAGCCCTGTACAAAGTAAAACTCCTCCCATCAGTACTCTAAGGTATATAGAGGACACCAGGAGAGACTTGTTTCTCTCACTCGCTCACTCAACAAGAAGTTATCATCTGATAACTTTTGGTTCAAATAAGAAAGTAGAGTGAACTGGAATCCATTTTTTTGATGGGGGTATGAAAGTTTCTGAAAAAAAATTTATTTTAAAAAACTAAGTAAACTTTACAGAACTGTAGAAGAAGCAGTTTTGACTACCATTTGCCTTCCAAGAACATCCTAGAGCAATGCTAAATCCAAGACAGAGGAAGGTTACTCAGAATGTTACCCAACCTTTTGAAAAGTTTAAAAGCAGTTTTTTTATAAAGTCCAAATTGCTGCAACTATAAAGCAATCCTTTTTCCAAGACTTTTGCCAACCCAAGTGGTTTCTAAATAGCCAAAATGACTTCTAAATTTGCACTAAAGCTTGGCATGGCTAATCTGGTCACTGTTTTCAATTCATCCACATTTAACAGCTTGTCTTGTGGAAAAAAAAGGACCAGCTCAGTGGGGAAGTGGGAAATGCAGAATGGATTCACACTGCCTCTTTCCTTCTCAAGAGCCATTACAGGTATACCTCAGTTAATAATGTAGATGCTTTCTGGGGCTTTACTTCTTTAACAAAAAATGTGCTGCCAGAGGCAAAAATAACATGGAAAGAATAGGGATAGGTTCCTCACTACAAAAAAGAAGAGCAGTTAAACATGTTTCAGCAAACATTTTATTCAAAACTAACCATATGCACATATGAAAAGAAATGACCAAGTCAGGCAAGCCTGGCCTAATTAAACAAAAACATTTGAAGCTTCTCGCCACCACCTGAAGGGTTCTTCCAAAATACATACAGAGATGATTTTTTTTCCTTTCAGCAGCCTCCACTTTTCTTATGATTTTAATTCTGATGGCTGAGTATATAGACCTATGTGTTTTTTTTTAAATATGTTAGGAGAAAGGCAGACTTATCTTGTGTTCCCCTTTTCTCTCTGTTTTGCTGTTCACGTACACTCAGTAAAGAAGCAGCCGTTGTTTACCTTACCTATTGTACGTAGAACAATGAAAACAATAAGAACAATATCACCACAGTAATGCATGGTGACGCTTTTCTTCAGCAGGGACTGGAAACCGTTCAGGACTGAAGGAAAGACCAATGGAGCCAAATACAGGGCAATTCTAGGAGAAAATCTGTTTCAATTTACAAGGATCCTGGAACTGGGTTGAGGTCCGCTTTCTATCAGGACAATGTCCTAAACATATAGAGTACAATATCCCTAAAAATAAATGTCTGGAGGTGAGCTGAAAGAATATGCTCTGGAGTGGACAACAACAAAAATCCTCTCAACTATTAGCCAAATCAAAGAAGCACTCTGGTACAGTTCCTCAATGTGGGTTAGCAAAGTAAAGAAAAGAAATCAACAGATGTTAACAGAAAATATGGGGTTGCACAATAATTGACTCGGAACTAAATTTCTCTGTTTCTACTTCTCTTCTCTACAGCTTCTCAGCCCAAGGCATCAAAGGTTTTAGAAATTGAAAAAGTATCCTTGGGGAAATAATTGGAAATTTTTATAACATGGTATTTCCTTATACCACAGACCAAAGGAATGCAAACAGCTTTACCAAAGAGATTTTCCTCACTGGAAACAACTGACAATTAACTCAACAATTGTTCCATCCTGTTCACTGCCAAAGTCCTAAGCATACAGAATGCAAGCAGAGGAAATAGAATAATTATAGAAAAAAATCCAATAGTCTTGAGAGTATCAAATGTCTTGATAGTAAGGAAAATTAGCACAGGACTTTATTAAAGAATATACCTAAAAGTCCTAAAATCCTTAGAATGCATTTTAACTAAATTTCTACAAGGAAATCTTTGTTTTTGCTTAGCTACATGAACCAGTGTCAACTTTTCCTGCTCCATCAGCAACCACGTTGATGATGACACAACAAATGTGACAGAAGATCATATCAATCCACTGAAGTTACTGGAATGTTAATGGGGAGAAAAAGCATAGTCCCATCAGGGGTATAGGACCAAGAGTTCTCTTCCATATACATCCATCTAAGAGCAGAAGTAAAGGAAGGTGAAACAAGAGACACGTTCGTGTCTTCTTCAAGATGCATAAAACTGGCGATGTGTTAATGTAGTGTCCTTTCATCATGAATTTTAAAATCTCCAGCACTAATTTAAAAGTATTCCAAAGTGATCTTCACCACGACTACATCCACTTGCTTATTTTCCCATATCTTATGCAAAATGATATATATTATATTAAAAAGTAAGACATGTGCAAAGGCAGGTCAATACAAAAAGTCATTTGTTATTTTCTATTCTGGAGAGCAATCCTGTGTATACTACCTGTGTGTAGTCATAGGCTGAAGTTCCAATGAGATCAATTACATTCACATCATTTTCTCTGAATCAACACATCCATTTCTACCCATTTCCAACTACGCTGAACACATACCTTGTACGTAGCGCACCGTCAGGCAAAATTCATTTGTTCATAGGCTAATAAAGGGCTAAGATTTTGGCAGTAAGACACACAAATGCTCCAGGTTATAGAGGATTTTATTACAGGTTTTAAAGATCAGTTTACACTAATTCTTTAGCTGCCTTAAACTCTTGGAAATTATTATACATTTTGATAATAAACACTACAGAATTGTATCATTTGAAACCAAACAGAAATAACTTGACAGCTGTTAGGCAAGCAGAGTGAAGTGTTTAGGCAAAGGAGGAGTAGGTGGAGAGATATGATTTAAAACATTTTCAAATATAAGAAATAATTTAATTTCAAAATGCACATTTGCCAAATGTACCTGCCAGGAACCAAAGATATATTGATTTTTCTTTCAAATGAAGACTATCACTAACTTGTTGGCTAGGAGCATATGGAAACTGTAGTTTAACACATCTGAAGAGGACCAGACTGGGAAAAGCTAAGTTGGCCCTGTGATGACTGTTGTGATTAAACCCTGACCATTTATTCAAGTGCTAAGAAGTCCGGGGCAGTGCTATAAGGCTTATTCTTCTCTGGGAAAGAGACAGCGCTGAGCAGTAACTCTGTAATAATACTTGTTTATTCAAGATTCAAGCAGAGTAGACAGACTTCTAAGTAGAATACAGAACTGCTGATTCTGTGTTAAATTACCAAAATCACTTTATTTATTTAGATACTTATATACTGCCCTTCAAAAAAGGATCCCAGAATGGTTTAGATAAAACAGTAACATAAAAGAAAACATGTACAAATAAATTGGGTAATCACTAAAACAGAAACACAGCAGGTCTCAAACCAGCATAAACAAATCAGTGAAACTAAAAGGCTTGAGAAAATTAAAGTCAGGTCTTTGGGTAGTGCTGAAAAATACAGGGTCCAAACAAGGAACTCAAGGATTCCACAACTAGAGCATCAGTTAGAATGCCTTCTTCCAAAAGCCTCCACAACCTCACTTTCTGTGTGTGTGTGTACACGTCCCTTCACCTGTTGACTTATGGTGACCTCGTGAACTTATCAAAGGGTTTTCTTAGGCAAGGAAAACTCAAAAGTTATTTTGTCACAAAAATAATTTTTAAAGAAGTGATTTTGCCAGTCTCTTTCTCTGAAATAGAGCCTAAAACACCTGGTATTCCTTGGTAATTTCTCATCCAAGTACTAATCAGGGCCGACTCTGCTTAGCTTCCAAGATCAGATGGGATTTGGTGCCTTTGGAGTTTTTAAAGCCTCTTAAACTCATCCTCTACTGGATCTTAAAGAATGGATAGGTACTGTGAAGGACATGAAGGACTTCAAAAGTCAAACTGTGAAGTGTTTTAAAAGCTAGTAAGCGCTAGGAATTGTACCTCAAAAAGGACTAGGAACCAGTGCAGCTGACATTTGTTATTATTGTTACATGCCTTCAAACCGACTCTAACTTGTGGCAGCCTATCCTAGAATTTTCATGTCAGCTTTTATTCAAAGGAGGCCTGCCATTGCCTTATTCTTAAGATTAAGAGAGTATGGCTTGCCCAAGGTCACCCAGTGGGCCTCTATGCTGAATGGGTAATTCAAACCCTAGTTTCTCAGAATCCTGGTCCAGCACTAAAACCACTAAGTCACATTGGCTCATGTAGCTGACACAGCAGTGGCATAATACGGTGACAGTCTAGAAGTTTCATTCTGAATTTCAGCTTCTAAATCTCATTCAGAGGCAGTCCGCACAAAAAGCATTACAGTTGTCTAACCCTAGGTACTACCTGACCATGACTAGGTTATACTTGTCCAAGTAGGTTGACAAGTGATATACTAGGCTAAAATGCTAAAAGACATCCTATGCCACTGAAGCAACTTGTGCCTCTGGTGATAAATATGCATCAACGTATATTTCCCAGACTGCACGTCTAGAAATGTAGATCCAACTAGATGACAATGACTGTCATACCTATAAAAGTTTAACCACTTTCCTAAAGTATTTTCCATTGTGTCTAGATTGGAGATCAGTTTAGCGTCTCCCGCTGTGTCCATTATTGTGCCTGGGCACCGATGTAGCACTTCCATTATTTCACCAGAGTCTGCTGAAAAAGCAGAGATGTGTGTTCACATACCTGTTGATGGTATTTTACCCCCAGCTTCCAGAAGGACTTATTCAGCATGCTCTTATGAATTCTGAATTGTATGGGTAACAGAATAGAACGCTGCATATTCCACACTACACAGTATAGATGCCAAGGAGATTGAAAATATTCAAGCATCACCTTCTAAAATTCTGCTATCCAGGTAAGCATGGAATCATTGAAAAACAGTGACTTTAATTCCCAACTCAAAAAGCCAGTCCAGCAGGCTACAAAGGCAGACTGTTTCAAAAGCTGCAAAGAGATTCAGTAGAACACATACAGTCACACTGTTCCTGTGTCTGTTCCTCTGATAGGGCAACCAAAGAATTAACAATAACAAAACAAGTTCAAAGTGTTGTCTGGAATGGCTCAAAATACTCAGTCTTATCTAAGTGACTAAACCTGAATAGCAACTATCCATTCCAAACATCTTGTTGATAAGGATATTATTAGCAACATTAGCCAACAGTTACTAAACTCTTCAGAAGCAGCCACACTACCTTCTCTTTAAAGGAGGCATTTGTGATCCTCTGGACACAGATTGTCAACTCTTCCCTGCTCAATGTAATGAGTGAAAGGGTCAAGTGCTAAGTATATATGAGTTCAACTGCAACTGTCCAAGTACCTTGCCCACATTCTTAGGTTTCAACAGCTGAAATTCATACAACATCAATGGATTGGACAATACTCCGAAACCCCCAACAGGTTGAGTTGACTCAAATGTTGCATCCAAGATGCAGCAGATGTGAGCAATTTCATTCTTGAAGCACTTTGCAAACATGTCACAGTGACCCTCCAATAACTGCTTCACAATGCTAGATGGTTCTGACTGCAAGAGGTTCTTAACTATTCAAGCCCTGAACAGCACTGGTAGGATGAACAGGTGCTAAGTACAAGTTTCTGCCAATCTGAGTGTCACTGAGCACTTGCAATCATGGGTTCCTTACACTATCAGAGAGCTTTTCACTACTTCAAAGAGAGTAGTAGTACCTTGAGAATGCCTGGATTTTAGCCTACTCCAGCGAGAAATTCCCAACACTATTCTAATCCTTACTTCTGCTGAGAAAAAAGTAACTATTTTTCTACCTTTCTCTCCAGCTGCCAAAGGCATGAAAGAGATTTACAGCCATTAACCAACACTTACTTTAAAACACTTGTGCTAAACAACTCTTTTTTTCCATGTCATTAACTGCTGAGTTCATGCAATTGCTACCAGTTTTTTCATTTAACTTTTTCTGGTTTTATTTTAGCGTGTAGTCTGATATCCTGGCAGTACTACTTTGTTTAGTGCAGAACCATCCTTTATAAAGTTCTTTGGAGAGGGCTGTGTGTTAAAGCTGTGGGCCTCACGCTGTGTTGACTCTCAGACCATAACAGCATGTTTTAAAGTGTCCTTGAGTCCTGAACATTACTATATGTGTTTCTTCAGTTCCTGCTCAGTATAAATGGCTGCCACTGGTAGGAACAGTTAAATATAAGTTATATTTGACATTCTGGGATGAAAACAGTGCATTTTGTGCTTTGTTTTGGGTAGCATCCTGCAACCCATTGCAGGATTGTAATCCCACACTCTTTAACAGATTGCAAACATCAAAAAAGGTGCCTGAAAGAAAGAGAAGATCAAATTCTACCAATATCACAAACCAAAATTATGCAGAAGTAGTGAGAATGTTAAGGGTAAAAAGATATAAAAATACTATCTAAATTGAAGAGCAACTGCGTTTTACTGAGTAAAAAACGCTCTACACTTTACCTTAATTTTTTCGCTCTTTCTAATCCTGCAACTATAGTCAAAGATATTTTTTCTACCATAAATTATCTGTAGTACAAGACATGTCCTTATCTCTTTGCAGCAACTGTCACTCCTTTAATTTATCCTCGTCATTACTCAAACGCAGGGCCAAAGGTTCAAACACTTTTCCTTCCCAGAAAATCCATTAGCTTCAAAAATGTCATGAGTATAACAGTTAAAGAAGTTCACACCTTGAAATATAACTGCAAACTGTTCACCGTTCCTTCCCATTCACAACAGGCCTCTTAATTTGTTTAAGTTACTGGAGTGGCCTATGAACAATAACTTGATTATACAACTGAATACTCCATTCTTGCAATCACAACCCCCTTCCCCACCTGACACTTTTTGCAAGTTGTTAAATTCACCAAACTTCTCTCCAGGCAATTTTAACTTCTCACAGTTCATCAGCAAAACTAGATAAACATATATTAAATGGATATTCCTTTAACTCTTTTGAAACCACTATTTGTAGAGAAAACTTTCCTTTCTTTAAATGAACTGAAACACATCGTCACACTCTGCAACAAAATACTCAGTTCTGTAATTCACATTAAGATCAAATAATTTAATTCACACTACCAGAATAATTCAAACATCACTGACAAAGAAAGAGAATAATATGCATATTGCAAAATTACAATTTAGATGAGGAAAAAAATGTTTTAAAATATTAGCACATGCAAAATGGGGCTAAGTAGATGTAGCACCCCAAATGCTGTTGACCTGCAACTTCCATCATGCCTCACAGCTGACTATACTGGCTAGGGCTAATGGGAACTTGAGTCCAGCAACAAATGTTGGGCCACAGGGTCCCCACCCCGATGTAAAGCAAGACTTAGATAAGGGCAATTTTTTGAAAGTTACTGCTATACAGTTATTACGCAATCTAATTGCTGTTTTTTAGAAGCAAAAGTTTCATATTAGGCTTAAAAATACAGCAAAACCTTAAAAATGGCAATCTTTAGGCAAGTCAGTAAGATGGTCAATAAATGAGTAACTAACTGGCTTAAGCAGAGTGGTATAAAAAAACTTCAGCTCATGATGGCACTGATGTGGGTTATCTGAAAAATGCAGAATTAGAAAATTTTTTGGAGTATTTCCCAATGCCTTAAATAATCTTATCTGATTTAGCATTTTTGGTTTAAATGTTATATTCAAACATATTCAAAAGCTTGATGTGGATATTATTTTATTTAAACATTTTTAATTATGGCAATAGACTATGTCCCTTATATTTTAGAAAGAAAAACTACACCTGAAAGCACACAACAGCCAATACTCTGCATTACCTACTTATTTATGAGTGTATAACTCCTGGCCCAGCCCCTCAAATCCACCTTCGTAGCCAGTTGCCAAATGGAGCAACAGATACTTCGTTCAACTGGCAACAGGGATGCAGGAGGATGTTTCTAGCTCCCTAGAAACCCGTGAGTGAGGTTGCAGAAAGGAATTCTGCCAGGGGTCCTGCTTCTGATTGCCACAGCCTCACTTGCTGGAGACATAATTCTTCTTCACCCCAACTGCCACCTGAATAGATCTTCATTGCTCGGTGTGCTGCTAGCTCTCAAGATAGGTTGGGAGGGGGCAATGATAATACTACTGTGATAATACTACCAATATCATGAATATATAGTATGATTGAATACAGCACAGTTATGGATCAGTAACTCTTCTCCAATATTATTTCTGCCTCTAGTACCAAATTTTCCGTTAATGAACTAATGCCTAAAACACATTCACTTTGTTAACTGAGGTATACCTGTACCTTAGATCTAATAAATATTATTTTAATATGGTCAAGTAGGCATATGGAGGCCTATTCCCCTCTGTGTTTTCAGTTCCTTAATAACTAAAATATGAAAACAAATAAATAAAATGACCGAAGGAGTGCTATATCCAGAGCCAAAGGCCAACTTTCCTTTCCTTTCCCTTATATCCTGCCTGTCTCCCACATGAGACCCCAGGGGATCAACATAGCTAAAACAAGATAAAGCTAAAATGCCTAATGAAAGAAAATTGAAAACACAATTAACCTACAATATAAAAAGTAACAATAAAGATAAAAAAATACAGCAACACCCTCCCCACAAAAGACTCCCTACAATCACATAATCATCACACGCCAGTTTAATTTTTTTTAAAAATATCTTTAACTGTTGGCAAAAGGAGAGCACAGAAGAGTCAAAACTAGTCTCCCTGTGGAAAGGAATTCCACAAAATTTCTATTAGAAAGGTGCAAGTAAGGATCACAAATAATACTGAAATTTATAGATATTTTCCTAAAATTCCAGTATTTTAACCAGCGTGCTGTTTGCAATATTATTATATCTAACTGATACACATTTGCATGCAAGTTAATTTCTAAAGCTCTTAGAAATGTTGATGCATCTTTCAACTGCTTATAAAGAATGCAGTTACTTTTTAACACAAATCCTATCAAAAATTAACACCAGTGAAGCTTAAAACTCCTCCCTAAACTCTTAGTTCACTGCTGACTGTAAAATACACATGTGCCTGCGAAAGTCTACTTTTATCCTATCCAAATACAATAGCTCCTTCTCTCATCAGAGGTTCTTCAGTTCCTTTAAAACAAATGTTCATTTCAATGGGAAAAGCAATGGAAATGCAGTCTGAAGTGTTGTTCTGTAATGGTTTTAATAAAATCTCTCCAGAGAAAATAGAATGCACAGCTACTTCCACTCCAGATTAATTGCATTCCACACTCAACTTCAAGTTTTTGTTCTACTTTCTGTATTTGAACACTAATCTCAATGTTAACATTGTGTGGGTGGGGTGAATCCCATTTGTTCACACATTTCAAAGCAGTCTGGCAATGCTGGTGATAACATTCTATTTCCAGTTGAGTGGCCAAGAGAAGGGATCAACAGTTCAAGACTAAGATGCATACATGTGCAGCTGTGTGCCAGGGCTTATTTCAGGATACCATTCCACTTACAAAGCAGGATAGATTATGAATGCACTTTACAACCTGATGGCATCCAGGAATCTATTTTTAAGCTGTTAATGGAAACGTCTGACTGACGTCTCACAACTGAGCATATTTGCATAACAAGAAAATATCTCTCTTGGTCTTATTCAAGATGCAAATTAAGAGGGCAAACCTATTCACTAGGACCTCAATGTGCATAGTGTGATTTCTTCCCTAAACAATTTAGCAATTTATATTATTGCTTTAAATATTTAGAGTGCTTTGTGTAACATCATATAGGTCCAGTCCCTACAATTCTGTAAAATCAGTTACTTTTATTATTCTACAATAATGGAAGAGAAAGGAGTAGAGAGTGAAAACTGAGAAAGTGGCTTGCCAAAGGACTCCTGGAACAAACATAGAGAGATTAAATTAGAACTGGGTTATCCTAGTTTCATAGCTCAGCCTTTATGCTACCTTCAGTTCTCAGATTTTATCCAGAGAGACAGACAGAAGCTGGTAGGCCATGTTGTAATTTATACACAGCTGGTTGGGTGGGTTCAAGGTGGCACATGGGAAACTGGTGTGATTCCTTTAGCTGCTCAATCTGCACAAGTCTACACCTCTGCTCTTACATACCATCTTATGTTTCAGAAACAAATTTGCTGTTAGAAAAGGGATTCCTCAGTTACCCCTACGATATGCATAAACAGGACCAGAACTGCAACTATCCTCTAATTTCTATCTGAAGGCTCAACTATTAGAGTTCCAACTTCAGGGAACTCAATACAGCATTTTCATATGAAACAACACATCAAACTCCCTAAAAGCATTCCTTTAAAATGCACAAGAGCTGAAGTTCAAAGCAATACTCTATTTCAGCCACCCCATCAAAAGGAAGATAGACCTAGCCAGAGGTGAAAGATGAGTGATTCAGCAGTACCCACGTCTTACGTTTGAACTTCTCTTTGTCTTTTAGATGCTATGGATAGAAATAAATGGCTCATGTGTCTGACAACATAAGCCTTTGATGTTAAGCAGAGGACTGTTAGAACTCACTGAGAACATGAAAAAGGCTTCATTCTAGAGATTAATTTCTCATGGGAATACCTTCCCTCAGCAAGCACCTAATGTTAACAAGTAAAACACTATGTATAAGCAAGATCTCATTCCTGTTTAACTTTGTAGAAATGCCCTAGAATTGAGGGTTGATGGGTGAAGCTCTAAGGCTTCACAGCCCTGTTAGGTAGATAACTGTCTACTTACAGAATAAGTTATGGATTAAACAAAATACACTACAAAGACCCATCAAGTTATTCAGCGCCAAGAAATAGAGTGAGGATGCTAGTATTATTATGTCACAGTTATAGCTGGTGTCTTATTTCCCCGTCATGCAATACAACAGCCATCAGCCAATATCCTTACGATGTCCTTTTTTGAAACTAAATTTAGTTCTTGACTCCTTCTGGATGCATCCATTTTTAGTCCCAATGCTTAGAATTATTTTTGTCAAAAGTGTGCCTACTTCAACAAGGGAAAAAATGATATAAATAACTTTGCTTCCTTCTCCTCAGTTGAGATGGTTAACAGTCGGTCAGACTCAGTCTCCAAAAGAAGGGAAAGGGAATTTTACCTCGCTTCCACTGGGAGCCAATACAAGGGGAAAGACAGGACTGACATTCAGGGCAGAAGTTTTCAAAATATCCTTCTTGAGTGATGATGGCAAGGACAGAACATCAGCCAGCTAAGCCTGTTAAAGTTTAGCTGACAATAAAATGTGATAATGAAATGACAGCTTACTTGAGCAAAGAGTTGTTGTTGTTGTTGTGTGCCTTCTCATTTAATTCTAAATCAAACCTACCAGGGGTTTTATTGGCAAGATTTGTTCAGAGGGTGTTTGCCTTTGTCTTCCTTTGTGGGTGAGAGTGTGACTTCCCCAATGTCACCAAGTGGATCTCCATGTCTGAACAGGGATCTGAACCTTTGTTTTCAGAGTTGTAGTCCAATGCCCAAACCACTACATGATGCTGCTTCTAGCAACTCAACTGATGAGATTTAATGACACAGTATGAAGAAATAAAAATGAGAGAGATGTTTTTACTAACAGTCCAACTGGTGTGAGGTCTGGGCTAGTTCTGGAAACTTCCATCTCATAGCCCGATACTTTCCCCATTCCATCTCTTTCATAGTTGTCTGACTAAACCCATCAGGGAAAAAGAAACTGAGAAGAGCTGCTCCTACTGGAAAAATCAGAGCCCTTTGTCTCTGCCTTATTGGTCTTCCCTCAGCTGCATGGATTCTGCTGCTGCTGAGTAATACTGTTTGATGCTATCTCTTAAGATATCTGAGGAAGCTGTTCAGGATCTAATGCCCTGCCGATTTACCCCTGCCCATTACTGATTACAGCGAAGACAGAGAGCAATCCAGGGTTCTGCTCCTATCACTTATGATCCCGAACAATGCTATGCCTTGGCACAGTGCTGCTGCCACTTCGACTTCCCTCTGATTTTCAGGCTCAAAAAATTTCAAGACAATTTAAAACCATGGACATGCAAAGATTATATAAAATTAATCAGGCTTCAGAGGGATGTTTTTAGTTTCTGCCACAATGACACCAGTGTTGGCAACAAGCCAGCCTTTTAGGAGAAGGTGTTCTACCATTGGGGCACTACAGCAAAAAAAAAGGGGAAAAAAAGGCATTTCCCCATACCCTCTCACACTGTACTGCCAGCTCTGGCTAGACACACACAAAGGCCCAGCCAGCAGACCTAAATCCTCAGGCAGGCATACATAGGGAGAAACATTCTGAGATCCTAAGCTACTTAGGACTTTGAATGTCCTCATCACATCTTGAATTCAGACCAAAGTGTATTGAGAGTCAGAACACTTCCTTTAACACCAGTACTATATGATTTCTATGCTATATTTCAGTTAGCAAACAAGGTGTTGCATTTAGCTGCAGCTTCCAAGTCACCTTCAAGGGCAATTCTATGTACAGTACATAATAGTAATATTAACAACCACAACAGTTAAAACTGGAAATGATTTTTTTTTTTACTAATGAGGAGCTCTAATGGAAATTTAATTTAGTGGTTTGCTTGCTAAATTGAATCGGCTGTACAGTACAAATTAAGCAGGCAATACATGTATTTTGTAAATTTAATAAATATGCTTATTCACCGCCAAAAATTGTGCGAGGAAATAAATGTGTGCATGTATACACATGCACAAAAAAGGAATGAGACTCAACGAGAAAGCAAATCAGGCACCTAAAAACAACAGGATGATGGGGGTGGGGGTGGGGGTGGGGAGAATAAACATTGCCACCTGAAAGACACAGATTCATCAACAGATTTCGTCTCCAATTAAGAAATCAACGAGAAAGTTGAAGAGAGGATGATGCTAGACTATTCAACAAAATGAGACTAGGAAATTAGAGAAGACTCCGAGAGATCAAGTTTGGATGACAACTAGCCCATCCCAAACCACTTTCATTGTGCTAGTAACTGCTCTAGCAAGTTAAAGAAGAGATGTAAGAAACTATTGACCATATAGCTTCAAGGAAGGAACTTTGCCTGGAGAATGCTGGTGAGATTCTGGCCCCAGACTACACATTAGCAGTATCACTGAACAGCATGACACCACTTTGGCCTTTTCTTTGTATGGACATGGTGGAAATCCGAATCTCCAGATCAGTTCAAATCATTTCTGACTGCGCTAATCCACTCTGGAACCAAGTTGGGTCAATCTGATTTGAACTGGAGCTGACCACATATCTGAGTCTGATCAATTTGAATTACTCTGATTTGCTTTGGGATGGGACTGAACCAGTTGCACAGCCCTAACAGGCATAACTTTATTCTTTGATCAGCAAATCTACAGTTACTAAAGTCATCCCACAAGTCTGGTTAATTTGAGATAGAGCTATGCAATGCACCACAAAAATATAAGTCCATAATTTTCCACTAGGTTATAAAAACAGCAACTAATTCAGCAAAAGTTGTGACTGCAGAATTTAATGTAGTGGAGGCTGACACAGGACAATTCGAGACTCTTCATCCCTGGCACCTTTTGTAACAGCTATTATAATGAAAGTCAGCTATTGCAGTGACAATTTCTAAATCAACAGAGGGATTATAACTCTCTTGAAAAGTTTAAATGGCTAAGGGCTTACTAAAGAAAAGCAAACATACAAAGCAAAGATGTCATAATAATTTGCTTTAGTCTGCGATCAGAAATAAAAAGACATAGCTAAAAATGTTTTAACTAGTCATATGATTTAAGAGAGATTTGTCATGCAACAAAATGTTAAAAATGTGTAGTTTTAAGTAAATCTAGAAACTTTCCAATCTGTGTTCAATTCAGATCTGAAACACATACAACCCCTATTCATTGAATTGACATTGCTTGATCAAATTGCTGATCTCAGAAAGCAGTCACCTTTTCAGCTTCATTCTAGTGACATCTAGTAGCAAGGCCTGCTATCATTCAGGCAGACGTCAGCATTTCTGTGAATCACCTACACACAGCTACCCTGTCAATGCTTGTGCTAGATGGATCTCTGTGTACATAAGGAATAAATCCTGCCTAACTACAAAGTAGTAGCTTTTCTTGCCTGTCATCATCCTGCACCTTTTGTGGGAAGCACAAAAATACCATATGTTGAATGGATGTCTTCGTTATGTGTCTTCAAGTCATCCCAGGCTTATGGCAACTGTAAAGCAGCTCCATGGTTCTTCTGTTTGTTTCTTTGTTTGTTTGGGGGGAAGATTTAGTTTGCCATTGCCTTCCTCTGAGACTGAGAGTGTTACCTGCTCAAGGTGGGTTTCCAGGGATGATCAGGGATTTGAACCTCAGTCTCCAGTGTTCAGCACTCAAATGACTACATCACACTGGCTTTCAATAGATGACCTCCTGATGTATTAATAAGGCATGTTACCTTTTCCCAAAATGCTGGCTGCACACAGGATTAATATACTGTTTTATTCAAATACTCATGGATTGTAAATGAAATACAGTGCACCACACCCTCTTCTGGTGTGACCTCTGCACAGATGAATGTGAGGTTGTGTGAAGCATTGCTCCCATTATAGTCAATGGGCCCACATGAATATGCATGTTGTGTCCACTGACTACAATGGGATGTGACACTTGTGTTTTTTGTTTTCCACAGGTCTTGCTGGAAAAGAACTCCTGCATATATGGACACACTATAATACAATATTATTTAACTGGGAAAACTGGCAAAAACAAAAATTGCCTGGAATGTAAAGAAAATGTGACTACAACAAAACTAGAATGAAGTTATGAGGATTAGAAGCACATCTGCCCAAGCTGCCAGGCTACATCAACAGGCTATACTTCAGCCAGGTGGGACTCCCATGTATACCCTCTGGAGCTCCTCACTCTTATTTCTTCACCTCTGGCCTCAGCGCTAACAACTCGCACTGAGGCAAAAGGGAAAGGAATGGGGGAAGGCTTGCTCCCCGCTGCATGCCTCTGGCCCTGGTGCTGAGAACTCACACTGAGGCAAAAGGGAAGGGAAATGGTTTTGGGGAGGCTCACACAAGCCTTCCTTCTCCTCTCTGGAGCTCCCCTCTCCCATTCCCTTGTCTCTGGCACCAGTGCACAAAAGGCAAAGGAATGGGAGGAGGGAACCCTGGACAGGAATGGGAGAGAGATCGTGAGGGGAGTCATTCACAGTTTTCCCACTTTTGTGAGGATTCTGCACCCCAAATCCTAGCAAAAATGGAGGGACCACTGTGGTGGGGATTTATGGCTGCCACAGACATGCAGATTTTTAAATTATTATTACAGATCCTTTTCATAATGATCCCCCATGTAGAATCTGCATTTTTCATCGCATCCACACACTAAGTCAATATTTTCATCATGCTATCCATCTTAAACTCAAATTTTCTTTCCTGACAAGTCACCTTCAGCTCAGATTCTGTCAGCATACATGTGAAGTTAGGATTTTTTTGGTCCTCATGTGCATCAATTCAAATTTACTTAAACAGAACTGCATTTGGAATTTTGATGCTCATTCTCCCATTTTGGAAAGAGACCTTCCTTTAGTGCTCTTCACTACTGTATTTTTTTTAAATCACCCTAAATAATTTTGTGTTGTCAATGAATCTTGCCACCATCTCATCCCTAGTTCCAGATCATAAATGATCCAGTTTAAACACACAGAACACAATATAGATCCTTGGAGAACCTTACTTCTTACACCCATCATCATGAGACCTCTCCATTTCTTCCTACTATCTACTTTCAGTGTTTATACTGATGATCAATCTATAAGGATTTCTCCCCTTATTCTATCACTGTCACATTTGTCCAAGAATCTCTGGTGTGAAACCTCATTTACCTAATCTGTAAAGAAGCTACTAATAATGCTATCATACTACTAAAATGGTATGTTTCTGTCTGCCAAAAGTGTGAATCTGGAGTTAATGCAGATAATACCAACATAACACTAGAATGTTATGAGATCCTCAATGCAACCAAGATCAATAGGATTTAACAGCTACACCAAGCTGCTTACGTCTAATGTTTCTTAAAATTAATATTAAAATGTAAATTCTTACTTCATATTATTGTTTATTCTAAAACATGTGACAGATTTGTTGTATGTACAACCTGATCACACTTATTTCATTCCTGTATAAAGGAGTAAACTGAATTATGACACCCCTTGGATCCTAGTTATGTCCAAGGCACTACATAGCTGTACTTACCGAGTGAGTTTTCATATGACGGCATGTTCCAAACATATGCGGCAATATTTACATATGGTTCTCATATACGAAATCACAGATTATTATATGCTAAGGCATTACCAATACTAATTGTAAGAATCTGTCCTCCTGAGACCAGCCATCTCTGTTTTGCAATGTTGATTTGCCAGCTGGATCAAGCTGCAAATGGCTTTACAAGAGTCACCACTCCCAAGAAAAGCTAGTACTTGGCTGGCTTTCTTATGAGTCACAGTGAAGCATTATATTGTCCATTTTATATATCAGATGGAAAATAATAAACTATTTTAATGCCACTTTTGCTTAAACTGACACTTTAGTGACTCAACAATAAAATAAAAACTAGTTTTAAATGAGCCTCCATAGAATAGTTATTCATTCTCTTGCCCATCATCTGTTAAACCGCAAGACTAAAAACAACTGCTGTACTCTAGTCTGAATCAACGTTTTTTAGGTCATGCTATTTTCAAGAGTTTAAAATGTTGTAAAAATTATCTTCTGCCAACACAACATACGTATGTTGTATGCTTAAAGATATTCCTTGTGAAAACAAGTGGTTTTTAGAATTAAACCTAATGCTTCTTGAAAGTTCATACACGAGAAGCTCCTGAGTAAATTTAAAGGATAGGTTGAGAGGCTATAATGGGTATGTAGTACGGTACATCTTGGGTATACATAGTTTCAATATATCACACAAGTTGTTACGTGTGCACCCCCAATTAAAATTACACAAAAAGTGTAACCAGATGCCTTTAGCAGACAATGGTTTAAAAGAGAACAGTTTCCAAGGACATTAGTTTAACACATATTCTACCTCTCATTGCCAATATTTAGAAAACAGATGTTCTTAACAAAATCCTGTTGCTATACTTCCTTTGATTCTCTATTATCTGTGTCCTGAGGGGCTTAAGTGTTAGGAGGATCAGTCAAACACTAAATCAAATGCGTGCAACTTGTTATTGCAAAATGCTCTTTCCTGTTTCTTCTCGAGTTATGTCTGCATTGCAAACTAGCATCCAATTTTATATTATTTTAAACATTTTAAAACTATTTTCACTCACCAAATTGTTTAATACTCTTTGTTTACTTTGCTTAGGTTATTGATTTAAACTGTTTTAATCTGCTTACACTGATTTTACTTGTATGCTCTTCTACACATATGGCATAAAGAGAGATTATAAATACTTCAACAAGTAAATAGTTAGTCAATTTCTTCTTCCTAAACTGGATACTTCTTTCTAATCCCTCATCCTCCACTCTAAATATGTCATGTTGCTCTAACTGTGCCTCCGAGTTGCTTTCGTTTAGAGGTTTCCATACGCACAGGAGAAGAATTGGTGGAATAATTTGGAGGGAGACAAACAGAAGCCTGGAAATGGGGTGCACTTCTTTCCACCTAATCCTTTGCTCTAAGACACAGCATCCCAAGATGCTGGGACTGGATGGCAACCAAGGCTCTAATATGCACATTCAAACTAAACACAGAGTTAACTTCTAATCTGGGATTAGGAATCATCTCACTGCCCTCATGAGCACTACACTATGCTTAGCTGAGAAGACAGTAGCCTTGAATTCCCAAACCGAGCAGTAATTCCACATTATTGTTACTGTAGCCCAAAGGTCCCTTTTGTATCCCTTAATAGCTACCAAAGAATAGTATACTCTTAAGCAGCACAGTAAATTTGTGGCATAGTAAATTCTTACATAAAGTTTCTTATAGAAGATTAACAGGTCTCCGATGGTAAAATTATCCTCATATATACAACATTCCCCTATGAAGTCACTTTGCCTTAATCGTTAGCACAGTGAATATTTGGTTACATATCATTCAAGTTGATTTTTTTCCTTCTTATTCAGCATACTGCTCTGAAATATTAGTTGAGCCAATTAACACACCACTTTCTGGCATTTTGTTTTTGCCTAAGCAAATGGCATGATCTTGAAAGTCCAAAAAAGATTCCCTGAAAGTTGCAGAGATGAATCCTGAGATCTTAAATTTCATCAGCACTATATATATTTTAAGAAGTGGTAGCTCCTTCCCATTGATCTCAACCTGACCACTCCCACTGACCAGCACACTTTGGGCCAAGCCTCTCTTCCCCCTGTTTTGGCTCTTTAGTCTTCTCTCTTTGTTCACTGGTGCTGTCTCCATTTTCACTACCGTGTCCTGACACAATAAGCATGATTCACATTGGGGAACTGCTAAGCTGAATGTGCATATTACTTACAATTTCCCTTCTCTCATTGCCTTCAGTTAATGTACACTCCTTGAGATTAGAGAGGAAAGAAACAGCTATGCAAAAACATTTGCTCCAAGGCAGCACAGGTTCATTTTCCCCCCTACCAGGAAATACAGTAACTCGCCCCCTCTTCTGCAGTGGATATGTTCCAAGACTCCATGGATACCTGAAATAGTGAATAATACCAAACCCTATATACACTATGGGTTTTTTTCTATATATACATATATAACCATTATAAAGTTTTTGTGCTTTTGGGGGCATTGTCAAGTAAAATAAAGATTATTTGAACACAAGCACTGCAATACTGTAACAGTCAATCTGACAACTGAGATGGCTACTAAGTGAATAACAGACAAGCAGATACACTGGACAAAGCGACAATTCACATCCTGAGTGGGATGGAGCAGGATGAGTGAAATTTCATCACATTACTAAAAATGGTGCACAATTTAAAATGTACAAATTGTTTATTTCTGGAATTTTCATTTAATATTTCCAGACAGCAGCTGACTGCAGGTAATTGAAACTGCAGATAGTGAAACTATGGATAAGGGCAGGGGAGATTACTGTATTAGGGAGAAAGAGAGTATGCATACTCTTCACACAATAATATATAACTTGTGGAGTACTGGGAAACCAGATGTCTGGAGATCACCTTTACCACTGGCATCAAGCCAAGCAGGTAACTGGAAGTACGTGCTGTATTATTTGTACAAGAGGAAACAAATAGTAAAATAAATAAATAAATAAAATTCAGCCAGTTCCGAAAGCCTGCATTAGCATTTGAAGAATCACTACCTGCTGAAGAATCTGTTGTTTTTCTTTTGCCAAGATATATACAAGGTTATGGTAATGGAAAGTTATAAAATCCCATCTATCAATATCAAAACACAACTTTATAATTAGAAAAATGTATGTATATCATGTACACATGCTAGAATTTCTCATTATGATTCCACAGATTCCTTGAAATAACAAAGTAATGTAAAATTAGCTTGAAATCAATTGCTTTTTTCATATTTTGACAACTTGGCACTTAAATGTTTAACATTGTCTTTTATACTAAAACCAGGACAACTTCCAAATTCAATTAGACAATTTATACATTTAATTTTAAGGGGATTTTTCATTACTAAGATTACTGCTTTTACCCAGTGTTTACTTCTATTAAAATTGATTAAGATAATTGTCCTTGTATCAGCAAATTGGCATGACTAAATCCTCTTGACCTAGTGGTTGAAATCACAACAATTATCGTTTCCCCACATTTTAGGAACAGAGCCACTTACTAAAAGTGCATGGCAGAAACCTCATTAAAAAATCAAAGAACTGAAACATTTCATAACATGAAAGAGCTACTGAACAACAGGAAACACTATTAAACAACAGAAAAGAATGAGTTGGAAGGCTATCAATTTAATAATGAAAAATTAAAAGCATTTTGCTGACCCACTGTGTCGCAGTATGGCACTTAGGATGGTATTATTGCTCCTGGTTAAGACAAGCAACCCAGATTTCAGTGCAATACATACTTATTTATTAGGAATAAACCCTATTGGATATAGTGGTACCTCTGAGAAAACATGTGTAAGATGTAACATTCTCTCATTCTCACTCAAGTCAAGGGAAATTAGCCACAAATATAAATGAAAAAGCAGAAGGGCCGAAGCCACCTGTGAAGTTGGGAGAGTTGGCTCATAGCCACTTCGGCTATCAGAAGAAAACGATCATGATGGGATGACCAGAAGCTTTAACAACATACTTTAGCAGAGTGGAAAGCAAGAGTATAACACAAATGGAGTGCACTGCAAATGCTACAGGTTTCAATGTTATAAACAGTGCAAGAGTACAAGTGCACTGAAACCAAGCAACCATGTGTAAGGATCCAGCTACAGAACTCGCAAGTTTCATGTCTATTTATTATCATATTCTTAGGTCCAGACTGACTAAGTGACTAAAACAGATGTTCAGAAGACATAAGACACGCACATGCTTGCAGACCACTTGAGGCATCCCCTTCAAGTCCCTGGGGATGGGAACAAGTGGACTCCGGGGTTTAAGTGATAAACTGAATTGAGTCTACAGTCCTTGCAAAAGTAGCTGAATGCTCAGTTGCTTGGACACTCTATCTGGTTGGTCCAAACTGCCGTATTTACATCTCCTGACCGCTTTGAACTAGTACCCTCCATGAGATTAGTACGTTAAAGTAAAGCCATTAGTGAGTGAATACCCAAAGGGAATACCTGAGAGAAAAGCTCTGAAAACAGTAATGGAAAAGCAGTGCAATATTTCAGTTCTCTAGAATATAACTTCACTGTTTGTCTCACACAAATGAACATTTGTAAGAGTTTGACACAGGAGCTCACAACACTTCCCTGGATGTTCTCTGTCAAAAAATAGCTTCTTTTCCATTGTTTACTTAGGAAGTTCAATTTGAAGTAAAAAATTAGGTTATAAGCAACTGGCATCTAAGCTCAGAATACAATGTTTCTATGTGAGCAATTGGATAGCCCTGCTGGAATGGGCTGCTATTGGTTTAGCAACATTTATCCTGACAAAATCAGAAACTGCACTTAAGGGATAAGAGAAAAAGCAAATGGCTACAAATACATCACTGAAATCCCCATCTACAGGCAAATACACCACTGTATGCTTCAATTATGCAGAATTATTCTATGTGGCTACTAGATGCCTCTTAATTATATTATTGTTTCCAACTGACTGAAGATGCCTTGGTTCTGACAATTCCCCCAAGAGCCATAAATTCAAGGCAAGTGCTTTAAATGGGTACAATGGAGTGTGTGAAGCCAATAAGTACAGATTTGGCTGAAGTAAGCTTAACAAACGAATGCCAAGCATTCAATTTGCAATGAGAAAAGGAGAAAGTAGAGAAAAAGAAAATTTACAGCTCTATTACATCTATGTGTAAGTGAGGAACGATTCTTCATAAAGAGAATGAGACCACAAATGTTATTTTAAAAAAGAATGCAGAGGGCAAACCTCTAGAGTTTAAATACACTTTCAGGCAACTACAACATGCATTAGAAAAGTCATAGATTTGCTCAACATTTAAGAATATTCTGCTGCTTGTTCCCTAGTGCTGGAAGATCACATGAAAAGAACTGTGCAATTTAGTGCATGCAGAAACGTTTTTGGGGGATGGGGATGCTCTCGACTTCTAAGTGATACTCTGGTACACACACACACACACACACACATATTACAAAAACTCATTTTATTCTTTGCAAAAACATTCAAACAAAATATATCTGATTTTTTTCCTTTAGAAGTAGCATACTTGTTTCATTAGAAATGATAGTAGTATTATGGTAGGGTAGATATTATATTGTATAATTGAACTGGAGAAAAAGAGATTGATATAAGGGAGTGGGGGTGGGAAGGGTAACATTATGATAGAATGTACCAATTTTATATTTCTTATGGAAACTTTAATAAAAATTTCATATATAAAAAAAAAGAAATCAAAGTAGTATTAAATTCAAGACTTTAATGTAAGTTACACTTTAGTCATACATGATTCCACAAACATTAGAAGCATCAGAATTTGTGACTGCCAGGCTTTCTCTTCTTAACAGTGGAGTAGTGGAGTCTTTGCCACATTCGGAAAAGCTCAAAATATCCCTAAAGTACAACCTGAGATCAAGTATAATCCTCTACTCTAAACACAGGAGAAGACATGGAGTCCGTCCACATGATACAGTAATACGGTAATGAAGATAAGTTGTAGCCATGCAAATACACTTGAAGCAGAGGGATTCTCAGCAGTTGAACTAAAGTACAACTGAACCGCAGGGACAGTTCTCTGCCTCTTTTCCCCAGCTCCAAGCTTAGCAGGAGGGCTATGGAAAATAGAACTTCCATCTTCCACTGAAAGATTAGATCAGAGGGACTGTTTCTGGGCACTCTTATTACTGCTGAATACATTTAACTCCAATGCATTAATCTTTAGCATGAAAGGTAAGAATACTTTAAAATATCAAACTGTTAACACCTCCTGACGTAAAGGGGCACTGACAATGTCCCAATTCGTTTAGGCAGCTGCATGTAAGCTTAAAAGATTGATAATTAATCAGTTAAGAATCTTATGCATGGAGCCCCAATATCCAGAATTACCCCCAGCTTAAAGATTTTCATCAAATCTTTAAGACAGTTATTTTTAAGTACAGACTACTAGGTATAAACATCCAACATTTTACAGGATGTCTCCAATGGTCTTCATTGCAACATTAACAACATGGCTTACAGTCCTGGCTTGAAACACTGTATTCTCATTATCACTGCTCTTTGGCTGCTCTGAAAACTTCTGTCAGGACAGTTTGGCGTGATACAAATGTCCACTCCACACACCATTGGTGAAAGCTCTTCTGTGTAGCACTTTGACCGCTGCAAATGAAACATCCGCCCCAGAACTTGGCTTTGTCAACATTCCCATGGCTGCATTCCATCAAGTAACCATAGCAAAGTCTTGATATCTTCAGAGAGTCTCCAGACTTCTTTAAAGAGTTCAAATTCAGTGAAAAAACAATGAGAGCAAATGGCTCAAATAAGTCCTCCAAAACAAATCATAGGAAATCATTACCTTCCAGCTGTATACTAATCAAGAAAGGCTTTACAAAAACAATAATGAAGAGAGGATAAAAAAGAACTTTTATACAAAATGTTGAGAATGAAAGTTTCATTACGAAGTAATTTTAAGTTAAGAAAAATTTAATTTTACTCAGCTTTGACAAATTTTCCCCCACCTTGGAGGCCCACATATTATCGGAATACAATCCCCACTATATCTGATTATAGGCCCTACTGGCTGAGGATGATGGGATGTGAAGATGAGAAGCATCTGTCCGAACAAGTGTGATGAAGTTCTGGCTGCTGATCTAGAACTCTAGAGACAAGGGTTCAATTCCCTGAGTGGCTGTGGAAACCAAATGGTCAACCTTAGGCAAGTCACAGTTTCTCAGCCTCCGAGGAAAGCAATGTCAAATCACTTCTGAACAAATCTTGCCAAGAAAACCTCCATGATAGGTTCCCCTTAGGGTTGCCATAAATCAGAAACAACCTGAAGGTATACAATAACATCATATCTCTAAAGTTAAAAAAGGCCACTTTTTAGAACACAAGCTAGAGCACAAAGGGCATTAGTCTCCCTCAACTGTGATGCTGGCTAGGATTGGCAGGAGTCGTAACGCAACACGCTGGAAACCATGAGGTTGGAGAAACTGCAGTAGAAACACAGTTCAAAGATACATGATAAACCCAGATTTGAAATCCATTAGTAATCAGCTTCTTGGAGCAGTTACCTTCTGAAAACATCTATGCTGATGTCACAGTGAATAACATTATCTATAACTCTTAAATTCAAACAATATAATAAAATTTACTGTCCATACATGATACTTCCTCTGCCTAGATATCTGATGACAAAGATATCAAACTTTAGTTTAAATGACATTTACTACAATCAAAATCTCTATAGGAAACACACAACTGAGTGGTCTCAAAAGTATATTGCTGTTATATGTAATTTTCTTGAATTAAATAATATAACATCAAGTTTGTCAAACTGAAAAACAAAGAACAATTGGTCTGTAGTTCTAATCCGGCAAGATTCGATGACAGCTTGCTAAACTTTATAGTGGGTTTTGCTATAGGGGTATGGCAAAAACTAAAAGGCAAAGCTGAACTAAGGGCAAAACTACATTGTTACCTGTGAGATCTGTCTGCATGCTTTTAGGCAGAGCACTGGCAATTTGACTGGAACAGTGATGTTGTGGGTGGGACTGTTAAGTACTTCTCTTGTGCCATTTCCCAATCTAAACTTCTCAGGGGTTGCTGGGGGGGGGGAGAAATGGGGGGCAGGGGATACTGGAACTCTGTGAGGCAGACAGGGAGAATGAGGATTTTAGAAGATTCAATCATGATCTTCTGTATGTGATATAATTAGGCCATAAACTAGTTCCAACAATGTAATGATTTGGTACATATGAAAAGCCTTCACTGCTATCTCTCTTAACAGATGCTTTTAGGTGGGAGAGCACTTCTCCAACATATCAGTAACACTTGTCATACTATACACGTTTCCACAGAACCAACCATGGACAGGAAAGTTCAGCTTCCGGGTTAAAAAATGACTATTGTACAAGAAGAGCACAATACAGTACAATAGTTTCAATTTACTGAAACAGCAACTGACCTTGACAAAGTGACAGATCTTTCAATAACTGAAATTAAGTTTCCTTGCTTATTTGCACAAAGCACCATCCTCCCTACTATTCTTATTTCTATATGAAAGCAAAAAAGCATGTCTGTTATTTAGCCGTGAGAAGGGAGCGGGGATTGAAAGAGTAAATTATGCACACAGAAATAACCAGAGACAAACTACATTGTAATCATGTCATGGCTTTGCCCTCAGTTGACTCTCCCTATAATCCTCTTATGACTCTCACTTATTCTGTCATGGTGAATTTTGTTTACATGGCCTTGCAGCAGGAAAGATGTGGTCGGTATATTTTGTTTGTTTTGTGCAAAATTAGGTACAGAATTATTAATAAATCAAATATTAAAATAATCAAGAAGCACTGGTTTTATATCTTTCTCCATATAGACTTACTTCTTTCTTTCTATGTTGCTGAATATTCATTTTTGTGCCTTCCTGTATTTTCTACTTTGGCATCTAGAATTTTGCCATAAATTTGAATGTAAAATTATGCAATTATTTTCTGTTCCTATTTAGTGTGAGTGTGTGTGTGTGTCATAAACCCAATCCCCAGGATTTATAGCTAACAAGAAATAAACACGGCATGTCACATAAAAATCACAGAGCAAGGCACTAAAATACAATAAATGCTAGCCTATTCACTTGTTTACTCTCATCAGATCAGTGGTGGGCAATAAGGACAACTGACAAAGAAATTTCTTAGACTTCTAAAAGCCTTTGGCAGTGAGGCAGCTAACGAAAACATGGAGACATGAAAGTTGAATTTTCAAGACAGTGTCACGTAACTGGATACAAGACACAAATTTATCATATACATACATACAGACATATATACGTATATTCTTATTGGTGTGGTACAGCAGAGACAAGGCTCAAGATAAGAATACAGTTTTACAGCATCACTAAGTCCACAGTATAGTCCACTACAACATCACTAAATCATCCAAGTTCTAAGAGACAGGGCCAGCAGTATTTTTCAGTTAATCAGAATGATCTCTTATATGATAGGACTGCCAATACACAAGGTCATAACTTACTGGTGACCAGCACAAGCCCTTGGATAATGTCACAATAATACTGGGTGACAGAAGCCTGGCAGGATCAACTTTGCTTTTTTGGCAGGTATGAATCCCAAATAAGTGAGAAGGTGAAACAAAGATCTGAGATTGCAAATGGGTTCCAGACTAGAAGAAAATGGCTACAAAGGGTACGTGTGTTGGTCATCATAGCACTTGATTATTATGTCATGAATATGTAAGTAATGGTTCCATACTTCTGACTCTCCAATATAACGTACTGAACTGTCATGGAACAGATACCGTAACCTCTTATTAAGCAGCACATGACTGTAGAAAACATTCTTTATTCAGTGAGAAAACTAGTTTAATGGCTCTCAGAGAAGTAAATGCTTCTTTTTATAGTCAGCAGGTTTTCTAGTCTATATAGAATAGGATATCTTGAACAACCACCTGCTCTTTTCAACTTACACAAGAATTACTCTCTGAAAATAGCGATATGACATAGATAATAGCTCTCTAGCTGTACTCTTAACACAAACAGAATTTCACACAACCTCTTCAACTATTGGGTACTCAGCCCCCAATGCTATTTTCGTGGCGCTGAACTCCTCTAGTTTCCTTGGACTCTCCTTTCTCTTATTAAAAGAAAGGGGGAGAAGAGAACTGAACTCATCCTCCTGAAGCATCTAGGAGAAACAATTCCCTGTTTAAATGGGTTCCAGGGTCCCCGCCCTGTTTAACACTAAGAAAAACATGTTTTCAAAACCAGAAGTAGGCATCCAAGCATTTCTAGTTTTGTTTCCCCACTTTATTCCCCTCCTGCCATTTATGCAGTGGCTTGGAAGGCCCTAGATGCAGAAAAGTGGCCCCCTAGACTCACCCCAGCTATCCATCCCTGTTTTATAGCTTCCTCAGATTTGAGTGTACTAATTCAGCATTTTCTTCAGTCAAGTTTGTACCAAATACAGAAATGGGTTCTCAGCACTACCAAGATTCTTCTTGAAGTGTCTCAATTTAATTTATGTTTAAGCACTAAATGGTATACTGTTAAGAGGCAAAAAATCACTTCTTTAGGACAGCAGGAGAACAAAGTCTTTAGCACACTACACTTCTTCATTTAGCTGCAGCACATTCTGAACTGTTCACAGTTCTCACAAGCAGTCACATTTTTTTATACTCTACTAATACATAAGGAATGCCCACCACACCCTACTCCAGTGGAGTTTCACAGTCAAACCAAGTAGAGTGGCAACTTCGGCAATTTAAAGTAAAAAAAAGACACATCACACTTATAGGGCCATTTTGTATTTTCCAATACTAGAAAAGCTGTAGTATGTAGCCATGTCTGCCTAGCAATTCAACTCCAAAGTTTCAGTTTTGCTTGAAAGAGGGTGCCAGTACACAACTGGTCCTTTACAAGTCAAAATGTATACATATGCTACCCTGCTTTTACTATTAAGCACTTCATTCAGCTATTACAAGAACTCCAGAAAGCGTAAATCAAGACTTCCTCACAGTGTTCTCAACTATAACTTCTATCCTACTTAAGAACTGGCCATGTAGCCAAAATTATTTTGTGGATACCAGACTGAGAAAGACTAGTATACATTTATTTATTATTAACAATATATGTATCATATATCTAAAGATATATCTGGGCATCACAGAAAAAAACCAGCTTAAGCAATTTAAAATTTAAAACAATAAAAAATTACAGAACATACAGAACAATTTAGAAAGTCAAAACAATTCAAAACACATTCTTGCTTTCTTCACTGTTTCAACCAACTAGCAGGAGCCACATTTTTGTGGCCATTTTAGGCTCATGAGACGACTTGATAGAAAAAAACAAGAAATCAAATTGAACTGAAGAACCACTTGGGCCTGACCTTTTTCAACATTTTTTCCCCCAATTCTGGGGTGTGGGAGCATTCTGATGCACAATTATGCAACTAAGGGGCTGGAGGCAGCCTACTGACTAAACCTTTTCCTTTCTCACTGTTAAGAGCATATATTCCTTAACTCTCACGTATCTGTTTTGTTTGAATCAAGCAGTATCTCAGATACTGGAATAAAACAGGAAAGCCATTTTCTCCATTTAGTCTTCATTCCAGCAATTGCATAAATACATCAGGGAAAAAAAAGATGAGAGGCTCTCTTCTTATTCATTCAGTATTCAGACACTGTGACTCCACCGAAGAC
The DNA here is from genome assembly GCA_948472985.1 of Iguana delicatissima. Taxonomy (NCBI): domain Eukaryota; kingdom Metazoa; phylum Chordata; class Lepidosauria; order Squamata; family Iguanidae; genus Iguana; species Iguana delicatissima. The sequence goes on from CAOKZL010000311.1 coordinate 359,069, forward strand.
AAAAGGCTTCCAACATCAAATTAACTGGTAAACTTTTAATTAAAAATAACAACAAGAGTAATCAAACAGACCATTCTCCAGGCCATAAAGAGTTACAATAAAATAAAGTTTCAGTAACTACTAACCACAGAGAACCTGTGTGGGCCTGACTTCCTTGGGGGGTTTTCAGACCCTTCCCTGAATTTTTGGCTTTCATTTAAAAAAAATGTGGAAAAAGGAAAGGGGAGGTAAGGCTAGCTCATTTTGACTTGTGGAGAAGCTCAGCAAAGAGTTGACAGTGTGTTCTGTTCAACTGCAGAAGGAAACCTTCTCTTGCTTCCTGGCTAATGGTCACAAAATATTTGGGTAACTCCCATTTCTAAGAACATCAAATGGAATTAAATACCTTTACACATACTAAACTATTTGTGCATTAGTTTACGTATTCTGCATATTCTCTCCCACCCAAATGCACATACTTTGATACACCACTAACAGAAGGGCTATGATTATATAGTTTATACATGATATACATTATAGAAGTGTCTTCCAGCGGGAGGCTGACACTCGGTCCTGAGTTCTGACCTAAATTCTGGTGTTACAAGTCCCCTATAGTGTGCAGCAGTAGGATAACTGAGGACTTTTGTGTGTGTGGCTTTAAAAATACAAGTGTCATTGTTGCGAATTAACACCTCTTTTGTTTAAAGATTACTATTCTGAAGTGCTGTCAGATTCTCTGGCATATTACAGCAATCCATCAATGGGAACTGAAAAATAAGCTGCACCTAAATATATTCAGATCACATTTCTTTTATATATGCCCTTACCCCCACTTCAGGCTTGGAAATTGATTCCCTCAAATACTTCCTAATTAGTCTCCTTACTACAACATTGCTTACCCAAGTCCTAGTCCTTCCTTGCTAAATGCCCTCTCTGCCACTGCATTTCCCTTGAGAACAACAGAGTCCAGTAGAAGACAAAGCAAGCCAAGCAGTGCCAAAGTGTGGGAAAGGAGACTTCAACAGGTTCAAGAAGATAAGCTAGGGGTACTTTAGAATGCAGAAGATAGCAACTGGGGAGAGGGTCAAATCTGAGCAAAGGGTTATGGTGGGAGGACAGCCATTTCTTTCATTTTTAAAGGTTTGTTTTTATTCTCCCCGCCTTCTTTCTTTTGTTTACTCTGCTTCCCCTTTGGCTTTTCCCTCCGCTTTTTTCTATTTTGCCTTCTTGCTCTCCCTCTTCCTGCTTGTCTTTGAATTTTCTTCCTCCTCCCTTTCTTCATAACCCCCAGAGTTTTCCTCCTTTTAAGAGGTATAGCAAGTGGTGGGGATGGCAGATGCAAAAAATGGGCCAGATTCCTCCATATCCAGCAGTTCTCATGCAAACTACACTTTTTGGCATGCCGTCTTTTACTGAAATGTGCAAAAGCAAACGAGCCCTTTCTGCTTCCTCCTTCAGCCAAGACTATGTAGGTGAGTTGCCTTTGAAGGTCATCAGTTTGCTCTCTGGAAAATGTGCCTTTTGTTGTGCTCCATGCCATCAAATAGTTGACTTGGCACATGGGGCTCATACTACTCTTGGTAGCCATTTTTTTTTCAATTACCCAAGACCAGTAGCAATTTTCTGGTGGGCACTGGAATTTTTTTTTTTTTTTTTTGAAATGTATAACATGGTTGGGGACCTCTACCTTATGAGAACAATTTTCTTCTCAGCACCACTTTAAGGTTAGCTGGAAGCATTTCATTCAGTGATATGCAAGCTATACATGATCAATATCGGGCTTGCTGCTCCTCTCCCACTTCCCTCTACCAAATGCAACTATTTAAGCCTGCAAGGGACAATGCAACAAAGACAATATAATATGCAGGGGGAAAAATTACTTTATGGAGGTTATGTTAACAAGGGAACTATATTATGATAACAATCCAGCAGCCTATTAAGTGCAGTCAAGAACCTAATTTCAAGCTTAAACATTCTTTTTCAGGGTTACTACTAGTGTTTTGTACAATTTGATACATCCTACATAAGCATGCTCTTCTCTCTCATCTGAGCAATCTCCCTATTTGAGGTCACTTATCTGTCAAGCAAGTAATGGCTGCAGAGTATTTTCCTTGGGATATTTTCAGGGACTCCTGTGTGAGGACTGAATGGATGCATACACATATCACTGGCTGCTAGACTATACAACTCAATTTTGTGAGTGCTTATGCAAAATTTAATCCCACAGTGTTCAGTGGGACTTCACAAAGGAAAACACCCTTACAATTTCCGGAATCATCTAGTCTGACCCATTCCATTCATCAATGAATTCCAAGTTGTCTTCATCTCTATAGGAATCATTGTTATTTTTCTTCCAGGAGGTATACAATACAGAGTAGGTGGCTGCTCCTATCATGTATTCTGACCTTTTCTAAAAATGGGATTGCACAAGTAGAGTCCTAGAACATAGTGTTGGAATGTAGAGAGCTTCTGTTTAGGGTCCAACAACTCCATTCCATCCTGCCCCCCCATGTTTTCCTCTCTTCTGTTCAGCATTCCAAAATCAGTCTGCGCTCTGATGTTTTCCCCCCACTCCAGATTGTTTTTCCACTGTTCTGCATTTTTTCCAGTGAATACTATGGGCAATCTCATTTCTTTTCCTGAGGACATTTTAAAGTATCTGAACCAGGAAAGGACTTCTCCAGAAAATTAGATAATCAGGAGTCTGTTCCATTATCCTCCCTTTCTCATCAACCCGCTCTACCTACTACCCAGCTGTATCCTCCCCCTCTATTAACATGCTCCGTACTAGTACAAGTCTTTATGGGTCCATTTTGTGTGCTTTTCCTCAACTCAACATCTCTCCCTTTCCTCAATATTTGGGTATCTGGCAGAGATGTATTTAAGTCTTCTACTCCAAGTCTCAAGTCAAGTCTAAAGTCCTTGCAAGATACTTTCAAACGAAGTCTCAAGTCAGGAACCCAACTTTATACCCCAACCTGCACTCCAGAATTTCTGGACAGAGTCAAATAAATTCAGTTTTAACAATTTAAGCAGCTTCAACCCTCCACATTTACAATTTTGCTGTCTGCAGCTTTGGAAGTGGGGAAATAGGATCCTTCTTGCTTCCCATTCCCTAAGCTGGAGGCTTTTGTGTCAAAGGGCATAAAAAAGTCCGCAGCTTCTGAAAGGGAGAATGAGATCCTTCTTATTCCCCGTTATTGAAGCTTCAAGAGCTTCAGAAGGAAGGATCCTTCCTCCTCAAGCCCACCGCCTAAAACTTTTGCTGTCCCCTTCTGAGGAACAAGCCCTGTGGTCTGGGGTGAGTCTTGCCTTCTGGTCTTAGGTAAAGTTTTAGAAGGCTCCTCTGATATGGAGCAGGGGCAGGCTGCTGAGCAGACCTCAACCCTGCCTCAAGCTCGTTGCCTAACCCATTTGCTGTTCCCTTCCGAGAAATGCACCCACACTTTGAACCTGAGACAGATCATCATGTGATCAGTAGGTAAAAAAAAGATAGAAGCATTCTTCAAAGTTGTAAGGTTTCTTAAAGAATGTGTTATGTTGCTGAATCAAGGGCAGTACATTGGTCACTAAGATTATACAGGTCACAAGTTGAGTCAGTGCGTCATTTACTGTCAAGTCGAGTCACTGAAGCAACTTAAGACTGACTTGAGTCCAAGTCAATTGACTTGAGTCTGCATATCTGCATATTGTGAGGTTAGCCAAACACTGCCAAAACTCTTGGCTACAGAAAGAGCTCAATTGTAAATAGAGGGAATAATGATTATATAGGTGTTACAAATAACTCCAGCTATGTATATAATTGACTGTCATCATGCTGCATGCAAGAACAGCACCTAAACTCTTCCAGAAGCTTCTGGCACATGCAGAAACTTTTTAAAATCTCTTAACCTTGTACTATAGGACCAATAAAATAGTGTGATGTTTACACTCACAAATTTTCATCTTTTACATGATACATATGAAATACTTGTAGTAAAAACTTAAGAAGGAACTGAAGTAGCCCAAAGGGCTGATATATATGATTATAAAAACATCCCAAAACACATATTCTGACAGGTGGTCGTGAAACTCTTCTGTGGCTAAGCCCTGAAATCTCCTCCCTTTCTCTTGTCAAAATGTGCTTAGTAGTTCCAACTAAATCCTTGAAAATACTGATTCACTGATGTTGGGGGTGGCGGAAAGCAGAAGGAATGGAGAATGTGAGAAAAAGGCAAGAAAAACTTTGCATGTTATTATCCTAGGGCGTAGCACTGTGTGAGCAACACAAAACACATTTATTATTTATTGTATTTGTAGGCCGCCTTTCTACCGGAATTGGGATCCAAAACATACTACAGATGTACAAAAGGATTCATTATACCTAACTCAAATAACAATATATTCCTCCCTCCACATTTGCAGTTCTGACCTTCACAAATCTGATTATTCATGAGGTGCACACATGCCATCCCCCCTTCCCCTCCTCCTCCCTTCTTTTGCTTTTGCCTGGGCATGTGTGCCTTCCTTCTCTGAGCCTGTGCAAAAGGCAAGGGAATGGGAGGAGGGAGCACCACATGCTGAAAAGGAAGGTGCATGTATGCCTGCCTGCCCCCATTCCGTTGCCTTTTGTCTGGGCACAGAGAATGTGTACTGGGTCAAAAGGCAAGGGAATGGGAGGGGGGACCACCTCATGCAGAGAGGAAAGGTGCGTGCATGCCTTCTTCCCCATTCCCTTGCTTTTTGCTTGGGCACAGAGAATGCGCACTGGGGACAAATGAATGGGTGGGGGACCGCAGGAGTGGTTCATGGTTCTTCCACTTTTGCAAGGGTTTTGCACCCCAAACTCTTGCAAAAGTGGAGGGGCCACTGTATGCAATATTGTACATTGTGTAATATGCAACAGAAACTGAGATAAAAGCAATACAGGCAGAGAACTGAAAAAAGCCACCACACCTAGCCTTCCATTCCCTACAAAAACTCTGAATTATCCTCAAACAGGTCAAAAGAAAGGAACACCAGCCTTTTGGCCCAAAAGGGTCAGTCATTCTAGAATGGTTGCTTCAGGGCCTACTGAGCAAATGAATCATGCTCATCTCTATGTCAAGCTAGGACTCATTTTTTTCTTTCCCTCCATTCTTTAATTGCTTCCCAATTAATACAGTAGGCGAAAGCATGTGATACATTTCTGCCGATCCTTAATCCTTGTCCTCGTACCTAGAAGAGGAAGCACCACCTCACTCTAGTGAATTCTAACAATGAAAAATTAACTATCTTGCTAAAGTATAGGACTGAATTAAGATTTAACAAGGAAATCCAATAAGTTAAACCATATTATGGAAAAAAAATTAACACATTATCTAATGAGTCAATCAGCTAATTATTTCCAATCTTTGGATATTTGCTTGAGAACCAAATGCCCACAAATGATATGATGCTTTTGCATACAAATGTTAAGCTAACTGACAATTGTTAATAATTAAAAAAAGTTTGAAGGCAGAGTTGTATTTTGCAATTCATAACCTGAGTTTGACAATGTATTACATAAAAGTCACCACTCCCTCTCTCTCTTCTTCTGAAGAACAGTTACAAGGATTAGGGAAGAACAGCCACATGCACTGGAAGTCTAAGCTATATAACTGTACTGATATAACTTTTAAATTTCAATGTTTTAATAAGAAACTTTTCCTAACAACAAGACAACTACTTCACATGTTGGTAGCTCAGTTGGCCAAACACTTCCTCGCCCAGGGCATCCCTTAATTAAAAATTATATGCTATTTTTTACAAGTGTCCATCCACCATGGGAAGAAGCGTGACATATCTACTTGTCTCCATCCTCCACCCAGACATGACATAGAAACATAAGTACAACTTGACATAGAAGCAAAGTATAGTTCAGCCACTTTGATCATTATCATGGTAACAGTCAAGAATAGGACCTTGCCTGTATGTATCTGTCAGCCCTTCAGACCCCATTACTTCATAGGCCCCTTTATTAGCAACTCATTACTTCAGGGAACCAATCCCCCAACACAGCAATAGACACTCTGGATGGAAAGATGGATGTTGAAGGCAGTCTCCTGCCTTCAATCTAGTCTTTCAGTGGCAGTAAGTAGCTGTTGGATTTGAACTGAAACTAGATCTTTGGATAGTAGAAGTAGCTGCCAGATCAGAACTAGGACCATGGGAAATATAAGTAGTTGTTACATTGGGACCAGAGTCAGTAAGTGGTTAATAGAACCAAGACTGCTAAGCAGCTATGTTGTCCAGGGAGTAAGATTCCCAAAAAGTCTTCAGAAGGGCTATGGTCCAGGATTGAGGGCCTTTCCACACCACACTGTTATAGTGCTATTATACCACTTTCTTTTTTTAAATTATTTTTATTCATTTAAAATCATAAAAATAAAACATTCTATATTTTTAACATTAACGTAGTTATGCTTCAATCATTCATACACAATACATATTTATATAACGTATATCTTACAATCTGTATCTTATTCATACATTCTTTTGCATAAAAAGAAGAAAAAAGAAACCAAAAAATAAAAAAGTAGAATCAATTTCAATACCTACCTACTAATCTTCCCTTGTCACATTTACATAATTTGTGGTTGGTTATAACTTATCTGTATTTGACCAACAATTCTACATGCTTGGTACTTCAACATTCATACCACTACCTCTTTCCATTATTACTTAACTCTTACAATAATGTCTTACTCCTCCAAATTTTTTGTCCACACATTTTTATTTCTCTTAACCTGTGTTACACGGGTAATTTTCTCTCTTAGCCCATTTTGCTCCACCTTATTTATTTCATTTACTACTGTTTTTCCCCATTTGGCTTCTCAAAAGGGAATAACCAAATTCCATTCTTCAATAACCTGTTTTCTCGGTTTATCTGTCAATATTGATGTTAACTTATCCATTTCCCATAATTCATATAATTTCCATAGCCAGTCTTCGATATCAGGAACTTTATATTTTCCATTTTTGTGCAAATACTAGTCTTGCCGCTGTTACCATATGTATTACCATTTTTCTCAGTGAATTCTTTTTAAAATGTTTAGTATCTAACATGTTCAATAAATATATTTCTGGGTTCATTGGACAGTTGATTTGAAGGGTATTAACAATACATTCATGAATGCCCTTCCAATATTTCTTTGATTTAGCACAAGACCACCATATATGGTATACCACTTTCACATCCTACAGAATCCTGGGGTTTGCAGTTTAGGGAGGGACTACAAACCTCAGAATTCTATAAGATGTTGAAAGTGGAATAATAGCACTATAACAGTGTAGGGCAGAAAGGTCCCTGATCTCTAACCTGAGGAGTCTAGCACTGATCTCTGGATCTCCAAAGTGCAACCATGACCTAGAACTAGGGCTGCAGAAACAGAGTTTGTTGTGTTTCATCAGAGTATCTGTGCCTTTTCTGCAAAGACTAGAATATAGGAGTTTGGATGGCTAGGGCCATCCCCCTGCTTGTTCTCATTCACTGGGCACCCCAGAGCCAACATCTACTTCTCTGGCTCCTTACTTCCCTCACCCACCCCAGCTTAACTAATGTAAGAAAAATAGATTGTTCAATGTTTCCTGGTTACACAGAACTGTGCTGGTCCTCCACCTAATCACTGAAGAAGGAAGTAAGCTGGGGTGACAGGCTGCAACAGCACTGAAATGCAGTGGTTTGTCTGTCTTGTTCTCACATTAGTTGAGCCTGTGATAACTCTCAAATGTCCAGAGATCAGTGGTCAGTGCAATAACTGGTAGTGAATAGGTGTTCCAGTGTGGGTGCAACCTGTCACCCCAACTGACTTCCTTCGTCAATGACCAGGTGTAGGATAAGCAAAACTACACAGAGCCAAGAGCCCAAACAATCTTTTTTTTTTTTTTTTGCAATGGATTGGAGCAAAAAATCCATTTTTCTTTTGCAATGATGAAACAAAGGAAACGCCTGCCAGCCATGAAGAACACTGAAACAGCACAGTAGGGCTCTGCTTGCACTCTAAGACAGACACAGGGTATTACTTAAAAAACTGTAGGGACTGCCCTAGTCAGACAATGAATTACCACTCATTCTCCCTATGGGTCAGTTCATATACTCTAGTTACCACATGGAAATGGAAACAGTCTTTGACGTGAATGGAGATGAATGCATGTAATCCTCATCTGGCAACCTGGAACTGAAATGTGTTTACCTGACATTGTTAACACTTCATGTACACAAGGTACTCAACACTGTGAAGGTGTAAAATAATTTTATTGTCATACAAAAAATAAACAACAAAATGTAGAAAAATCACAAGAGCTGAATATTCCCACAAAGCATCATATACCAAAACCACAAAGTCTTTACCTTGGCATCATACAAAGACATACTGATGCAAATATTCAAATAATAGAGTACTAGAAATGAAAAAGGACACTGTTAATCTCTGAGAAATATTATTTGGATACAAACTTAGTTTCTTCCCATCGCAAACTTGGGGGACAACTTTTATTCAAGTTTGTTATACAATTATTCCTGAATTTCAGTTGGAGCAAAGACCAAATAAAGGTACTAAATCATTTGAAAACATATAGCTATTTTATCTGGAATCATACAATTCATCCATTAGTCCAATAATGTCTACTTAGGCAGGAAGTCACCTTCAGGTAAAAAGTGCCCCAAGACCTGCTATCTAATCCATTTAACTAGAGACTGAACCTGAGGCTTTTAACACACGCTGTACGTGGTTAACTACAAAGCTATAGTCCCTCCCAACAATTTTCTAAGTGACAATAAACCCAAGTTTAAGGAAATGTGTTATTCTTTAAGATGTGAGGAGATGATTTCATTAAATCAAGGATACCCAGTCAGTAGCTAAATTATGTTTAACCAACTCAGGTAAGTTACAGCTATTGTACATTAAAACAAGACAAAAAATAAGCAAAAAAAAGTATTTGCAAAAATGTTTCAGAAAGATGAGGACTTATAGCAAATGTACATCTGACTTTACTACAATTTTTATTGATCTGGAACACAGTTGAGGACTATATACAAATACAGCTAAACTGTAACTTCCAGTGTTCAGCAGACCAAATGGTGAAGAATGCTGGAAACAGCTAGTAAATCACACCTGGCAACCTGTCCAATTCCTCCGCCTGATTTAGAGAGGATATATGGTGTGTGTCATTTTGTAGGTAAGTTCCAAACACAAACACTTTAAAATTCTATAGAAAGAGTTGGATAGATACATTTGCTTTTACTCAAATCTTGAAGGCTGTGAACTTTGACCAGCTGGTCTACTAAAACAGATTCAAATCTGAAACACTATAAAATGTAAGACTTAGAAAGCCTTAAGAGGAGCCAAGGGTTTCTTTGACAGCTCAGAAAAGTTTCAGTAACATTTAAAATTTGATTTAAAGTAGCTAAACAATCCAGCCCTGGAAATCCGCTTGTAAAATATAACTTACTCACAGCTTTTACACTAGTCCACTTCTCTTTCTACATCTGTTAAGTCTATAACCTAAATTAAAATACTACTACAGTAACTTTTCCCTTCTGGTTTTAATGCAGTAGGTAAGCTACTGAATAAAGCACTGATTTTTCTCTAAGGCAATATAATAGGATTTAAAAACAGGTGACCTCTCACAATACTTCCCACCTGTTCCCCATCCTCATTTTGGGGGGAAAGCCTACAGGTTCCTGCTAGAAACATGCAACTGTTTGCGGAAAAAAAATCTTATTTTTGCAAAGGACTGAGCAAACAGAAGCCAAATATTTAATACTTTAAATGTATTAACAGAGAATATTGTGTTTGCTCAGATTTAGGTATATCTGCATGCATATAATTACTGCCTTAGCTAACAAGTCTCATATTATCTAGATGTTTCCTATGATTAGAAAGGACTGATCCATGATTCTGGAAGCTGGGTTAGCAATATCAGATCTATGGATCTCCCAAGCAGTTAAGAGTCAAGGTGTTCAGTGGGGGAAAGGCACACTATGAATTGCCAACAGTACGGAAATCAGCCTTTTGCTCTACCTCTAATGTGGTTCTTTGCCACAATGCCCCTGTCCTTGACAGTCCTTCCCTATTTAGAAATATATGCAGGGTACGCATTCCTCCAAGTTAATCAATAAGCAACACTCTTAGATTTATTTTTATTTGTGCACTCATAAATTACCCCTGAGAAGTCTGTATTTACTAAAAAGTAAGTATCAGATGGCTTTTTTGCTATGAATCAATACATTATGAGCATAAGAATCACATGTAGAAAGATCTAATTATCTCCACACAGAACTTTTAATAGACGAGGCAAGCATGCTTTGATTTACTACTTCAAACATGTTTTCACAATTAACTACCAGCATTATTATAGTCAGGTAAGGGCTGTAACCAACATCTTTTACAACAGGCCCTTGTGAAACCTGAAGCCAAAATATATCAAAGGTCACCTTGCATAAAAGAGACTTATTTTTTTTCTAAGCACTCTTACAAAAGCTTTGTTCAAGCAGAAGAAACTCAAGATAGTATTTTACTTAACCTTAGGCCATGGAAGCAGCACACAATTTATATTACAAAGGTGGGAGATGAGATTACCTGCAGTTAGCTTGTTTTATGTTGGAATTCTGGCTGGTGGCATCTCTCTAAAGCAAAGCTTCGGACTACTTTTTCGCCTGCATAAACTAAACACAATATTACACAATTCAGTTATTCTTTGTTCAATTACTTTAGTAAACACTTTAATAGTTTATAATAGTAACATACAACTTTTGGCTAAAAATAAGGATAAATCACTGAAAGCAAATGATAAATATACTGCATGTCTTGTTCAGAAAATGTTACAGGTATGTTGTGATTTGTAAAAGAATATCTCAAAATAATGCCATGCAAACTTTATTATTTTCTCTAAACTGTTTTTCCTATTCATTTTTAACTGAAGGAAACTGGTAACTGTCAGATCTACTTAACATAACATTTTCCATATTTCACAAAATGCAAGAAAGCATAGCATTTCTGGGAAGACTGAAGAGGCATCTACTATGCTCTACTTCATTCCTAAAGATTTTGAGCCCAAACCAAACAGACTTTTAGAAATAGCTATGGGGGGGGGGGAGAGTAAAAGAACTCTGCCATGAACTGAAAAAGCAGTTCAAAGAGTAGCCTCTAATGTAGCACAGGTCTTCTTTGTAAGCTTGCAGGTGGAAAGGTTCACTGGATCATATCTTAAGTACTCATTAACTTTTTGCCATATTGCAACTACATATCTGACACAAACTAAATTATACGTGGTATACTGAAAATGCTACAACATTCAATGGCTGCATTTTGCATTCAAGATCTGCACTTGCAGCATTCAGGGAATATGGGGGTGCACATAGATCTCTAGATCTCCAACTCTACTTGCACCAATGTCCTTATACGCAGATGATGGGGAGAAGTGCTCCACTGAGTCAGCTTTGAGAACTGTAATCCTCCTTTTTGCAGCATATATTATTAGGGAAGGTCTCTGGTGTAGACACAGAGAGATGTCTTTATCCATCCATCCATCCTTCCTTCCTTCCTTCCTCTTCCTACAGTGGAGAAGAGGGACTTTTTAATCTTAGGAATCTTCTCTCCCTCCCTCCATCTGGTCCATCCATTCTGAGGAATTTAGGTTACTATTACATGAAAACTTAAACCCCATGGATCTGCACAACAGCAATGCAACAGGAACTTGAACTTGGTGTTTATGTGTGTATGCTCTTTGATGGAACATGCCATTTTGCATTAGGAGGGTACATGCACACTCAGTATGGAAGAAGTAGCACAGCTGTCTCTTCCCCCCTCCAGTTTGCCTCAAGCATCTTTGGGAAGCACAGCCTTTCTTGTCACTCTTTGTCACATTTTCAAAAAGGCGCCCTTCAGATGCAAGTCAAAGCCATTTGGGAGCATCGTTCCTGTGAACTGACCCCATATGGCTGAGCACTGCATACGAATGAGGCAAATAGGTGGGGCTTTCATCACTTCTACAGAAAATGACCTCTACCGCAGTGCATCAGACACAGCTGGTACAGTTAATTAAATGATGTTATTGGCTAGTTAGTTAATAACAAATCCTTTTACCTGGGATATTTTCACTTAAGGTCCAACTGCATGAATGGACAGCTGCACTGATGCCTGCATGCTGTTCTCCTAATCTAGTGCTGCTAGTAGAGTGGACCCTCTACTCAAAAGTGAAAAAAATGTGACTATCTCCCTCCCGTTTCTGCCTGAGTGAGTGTGCCTTCAGTGCCTGTGCTCTTCCCTGCCTTCCCCGTTGTTCCTCCTCAAGCTGGGAAAGAAAGTGTGTGTACGTCTTCCAGCCCTGCACTCTTTCCTGACTTCTCTCTGATTTTGCCCATGTAGGAGGGGAATGCACACACATGCCCTTCCATCCCAATGCTCTTCCCTGCTTTCCCTCTGTCTTGCCAAAGTGGAGACAAAACACACAAATATGCCTTCCCTCCTCATGCTCTTTTGTGCCTTTCTTCTTTCTTTTGCCAGAATGGAGCAGGAAGGTTCACATGCACCTCGCGAATAATCAAATTTGTGCATATAAAACTCGCAAATGTCAAGGGCTGACTGTATTTCCTTTTAACAAGTTTACCGTTTCCTGCATGCATCCCTCATCAACCCTAAACCTCACCTCTAGAACAATGATCTAGATCTAGAACTTCTAGAACAATGATCAATAAAATCACAACTGAAAAACAAAAGGGAAAAAAACAATATGTAAGAACAGGCTAAAATCAAGTTTAAAATCCAAAAATCTGACAAAATAATGTAGTCTGCTTGCCTGTTGAAAACATAGTATGAATGGAACCAGCCTGACTGTCTGAGCTGACGTGCTGCTGTAAGACACAACACTGTGTCCTGTACTCAATAATCTATTCTCTGGCCTGAAAACATGAGGTTGCAGGATGGTCCATGCAAGATGAGGCAATCTTTCAAAATATTCTGGTTCCCAGCCACACAAGGTTTTAAAGGGCACAACCAAGTTTGGAAACAAACTGGAAGCCAGTACAGTTAGTCCAAGACTAGCAATATATGCACATGCTAACTCTATCTTCTTGGTGGAGCTTCCAAACACCTTTCAAAGGCAGACTCATATCAAACAGTCCAATCAAGAGTTAATTAAAGTATGGTAAGAATCAGAGGCCGTTAAAGATAATATGGTTAGATGGGCACAAAATACTGGACATTCAGTTGAGTTGGATACATGCGTGAGAGCATGGAAAACAGGTATAAAATTTACACCAATTTTAAATTTAAGAGAAAATTTTTATAAAATGCTGCATAAATGGTATATGACGCCTGAAAGGTTGCAAAAAATAACTAAAAATGGAAATGCAAGATGTTGGAAATGTGATGAAAAGTGGGGTCATCTTTTCATATGTGGTGGACCTGTAAGATATCAAGGAAATTTTGGAAGGAAATACATGATGAAATTCAAAGAATTTATAATTTAAATTTTGAAATAAAGCCAGAGTTTTATTTGTTAAATATGCTAGGGCAACAAAGAGAAATAAGATGTCACCAAAAGACATTGTTATATTTGACAACTGCTGCAAGACTGACATTTGCACAATACTGGAAAGAAAGGTACTATGTTGATATAAAAGAATGGAAATTGAAAGTTCTGGATATGGTAGAGATAGAAAAGTTAACATTTTCACCCAAACATCAGCCTATCCAGAATTCTGAAAGGGAATGGAGAGAAGTCCTGAATTGGATAAAGATATAAGAAAAGGAATAAAGCAAGACTGTATGTAATGCAAGGCAACAATGTAATAAGGTCATGTAACAAAGCAGCAACGTAACAATGTAAGATGCAACAATGTAAGATTATCTTTTAATCAGAAACTATGTATGAATGGAATGTAAACACGCAGACTCAACTGGAAAAAAGCAAAAAGCTTGGAAGTGGGGAAGGGTTTTTTTTACTTTCAATTTAAACTGTAATAAAAAATTTTTTTTAAAAAAGTATGGTACACTGTGGCCAAGGAGCCTTTCCTCCAATATCTGTCAAAGGCTGTAAAGGCACTCATGGACACGGCAGCCACCTGGTCCTGCAGAAATACCACTAGATCCCAGAATATTCCCAAGCTGCAAACTTGATCAGAGACAACACAACTCCATTCAGAACAAGCTGTAATTCTAGTCATAGCTGGAGGAAGACAGAGCATGCAAACACTCATTTCCAAATTGACTAACAGAGGATCACCAACCCTTCCTGCTGCAGAGCATTATAAATTAACTTTATAAATGGAGTTGGGGAGTGAGAAAAGAGAAAGTATGGGAGAAGTCCAACTGTCCTACTTCTGAACATTTGAGATATATCCAAATGCAGTGTGTCTGAAATACATATTTCATACCACCACCAATCTATGGCAAATCTTATACAAGTAAATACTAAGATGATCTTGATTTCCATTCTATTACTACTTTTTTTAAAGCAAGGGCTACACTACAGAAAAGCAGTGATGTGCTGCCATAAAAAAGGGTGTGGACTATTACAAATGATGTCGTGTAACAATGAGAATATTCCTGAAGGCAAACTATTATCATCTTTTCTTTCTTAATGCCAAAATACAAGACCAACTTTCTTTTTTAAACAAACAAATTCCCTCCTGGAATTGCCTTAAAACAGCTAAGTGTAAAAAAACAAACAAACAAACCCTTAGATATGTTTATTTTTGATGGATAAAGACTTGTTTTATAGGTTGATGTGTGCTTTCAAGTAGTTTACAACTTGTGGTGACTCTAAGGCGAACCTATCACAGGGTTTTCTGAGGCTGAGAGTGTGTGATATGCCCAAGATTACCGAGTGGGTTTCCATGGCCCAGAGGGGAATCAAACCCTGGTCTCCAGGGTTGTAGTCCAACACTCAAACTATTACACCATGCTGGTTCTCATGACCACATTATTTCAACTGCATCAAGCCATCACTATTCATTAATCTTAGTTTAAATAAGACCTTTTGGGAAGTTGTGAAAGTGTACAGGAAGAAAACCAACTTCCTAATGAAAAAACCTTCCATTAAGAAAACACTACAAAATCACTGAAATGTCTGACACATTAGTGCTTTCTGGTATCATTTTGAGATACTGACAAAGCAGGCTTTGTGTAGATGATCTCTAGGTAACTTTAAAATTGAAAATTAGCTTCCAAAAAGGGGGTGTCATTTAAGAGTAAATGCATTATACTATTAATCTTTACATATGTGTTAGTTTATTATCTTTCTAACAAGAATCAGAAATTTTGTGCTCTCAGGACCGGATAATATGGGACATTCAACACATCATTTAATGTAACACACACATATTTATCTTCTTTTTCACTACAAATAGTAGCTGTCTGAGACTTTTTTCTACCACACTAGAAATTGGCTCCCTATCTCCTGATGCTGATGGGAGCATACCTTCTTGGTCAAAAGCTTTAGACCTTTTAAAAAATTAACTGATTCTAAATCTGTATAACAAAAAAATTTAAAACATGAAATTTTACAGATTTAACTACTAGTTTATACTCTTACTGCTTAATAGATCTCTACCAAGATGCAAAAACCAGGTACATTCCTAGCCAATTTAACTGTCTCTTTACCATTATTAAAGGAGCAGCACAGAGCAAAATTTTATGTGCAGCTATTCCAGTTTGTGGAATCAGCTTGCAGCAGTTCTAGTGATAAAAAAATAATCATCAACTAGAGCAGGCACTCTTGTTGGGTGTTTTTCTTTATCTACTGGAATATCTTCGTATTTTGCAGAAGTCTCCAACAGTCTTTGCTGAATCCTTGGATCATAACATATACATACACAGGTAAAAATATCTATAGCTTTTGAAAGCTTTAAAATCTATAGCTTTAAAAGCAAATGGCTACTCAAGCTGGTTAAACATTTTCTATTCATCTAAAAACAAACACATGGTAAATACTCAACCACTCTACAACAATGCAACTCTACTTACTCAGAAGTAACCCTATCTGACCCAGTTGACCTTACTGTTGTTACTGTGTGCTTCATGTCATTTCCAGCTTCCAGTGACCCTAAGGTGAATCTATCAGGGGTTTTCTGGGTTTGAGGGTGTGTGATTTGCCCAAGGTCACCTAGTGGGTTTCCATGGCTGAGTGTGGAACTGAACTCTAATCACCAGGATCGCAGTCTAACACTCAAACCACTAGGCCATGATAGCTCTATCAACTGGTCTTGCTTCCAGGTAACTACATGTCTTTAGCCTATACTTGTAAGTCAGGTATTATTTTTGAGGACTGCTGAAGAATCAGGAAAACAGGAATTATGCTTTGCTGCCATACAAACAGACATCATGAATTACAAGATATCAGGTACTATAGTTTGTTAGCATCTCAGTAAATTATACTGTGCATCTCAAGCAGGAGCATGAAATCTAAATCAGCCATGGAATATATCTGAACTCATCTTCATAAATGCAGTGATGGACACTAAAGCCTACTCAGCTGCTTAACTATTTTTGTTATTTTCTCTTAAGCTAACCAAATACTACCAACTACCAAACACTACCAAGAACCCTGGTAGGAAACCGAACAATTACAGAGTGATTCATTCTCTGCCATTCATTCCCAGCTTCCATCAATCAGAGGATCACGGACACCTGCAGTGTAAGGATGAATGCAATATCTTGGCCAACAGCCAGTGTCATGGGGTCTGAACATCTGCATGGCTGTGATTGCAAAGCAAAATAAAAGAATTTTGATTCACCATGGTATAGACACTGGCAGCCTAGAACTGTGGCAGTCAGATCTTCTTTTAAAAAAGCAGGCCTCTCATTTTATTGTCACACAGAACTACTTGAAGATGTGCTAATGCTGGCCAGAATCCAAAACAGTCATATGGGGAATTTTCAAATGCACAGTGGAGCTTCTAAGTCCTCCCTGCAGGAAACAGTCCTTCATACCACCTGACTTGCATGACAATATATACACAGCAGACCTTTTTCAAACTGACCATTGTTCTTTCAAGGACTGGTACTAGAAGATTCAATCAAAGAATAGCACTGTGCATGTGGCTTTACTGTCTATACATACCCTTCCTCTTTATCACCTCAAAGAAAAATGTAGTCTCCAGGGACTCTAACATCAAGGCCACGATCTTCAAAAACTAGCACAATGAATTATGTGCCTTTTTAAAACTGGCCTAACAAAGGTATTACCACAAAATGGACTTTGGATACTGAATTAATGTGTCTCCGGCAAGGGATTGATGTATATTCTGAAGCCTATCTTAAAGTTCTTCATTTTCATTTTCTCATTACCTTCCTCCATTTCTTTACTTGCCCTTCCCATAAAAACTGGACTGTAACATGCAATCTGCACTGAGAGAAAGCACAGGGAACTGAAAAACAGGTGGTTAAGAGGGATGGGTGGAAGAAACTGGGAAAATCTAGTCAAGCTTGCTTTTGAAAAGAACCTGGAAAAAGCAGAAGGATGTTCAGCCTTTCGCATAAATGCTATTGTTGCTGACATGTATTTACACAGACACAACACACACAGAGAATCTTCTTCATCTCTGGTAACTTTCTTGATATAAAAATATCAACTACATTCAACAAATGAAATATTTCATATTATGTTCACTATGAACCAATTAGCAAACAATTTTTCAAACTTCGTTCTCTTAATAGGATTGAATTCAAATAGAATGGCAAACTTAACAGCAGCTCTCTTTATTTGCGTGCTTTCCTCTCTGGACAAAATTAGTCCATAGATACACACCATTTTTAGTGTTTATCCCATAATTTTCTAAAACTAAGAGAGGCATTTTCAATGTACATGATTGTAATACAGAATGTAAGAGCAAGTGAAAAGGGAAAGAACTCTGTACATTGCTCATTTGCAACATGAAGCTTGACATATTTCTAGCTTTGCTGTTCTTCAGTAAAATCCACTCCCCCAGTCGCTATCTCCCAAATAGAGAAAGAAGATAAAACGCAGTATAGCTGGCCCTCCACTCCACATTCACTAGGGTTAGGGTCGCAGGACCCTCACAAAAATGGAAAAGTCACAAATATAAAAATGTGCGTGTGGTGGGGTAGGGGGCCAAAGCATGGTAGGGGGAATGGAACCCAGGATCCAAGCCAGTTCAGAATAGAGGGAAGGAGGGGTGGCATAGTGGCTTTCTCATAGTGGCATAGAGCCTCTCTCTCACCCACCTTCTTCCTTGAGTGGCAGGGGGCAACGTGGTGCTGTGAAATTGGGCTGTGAACTATCCTTAGCTGCCCAGATAACAGCTGGTTGAGGATGACGATCAGAGGTGTTTTTTTAAAGAGCCATACAGCCTGATCACTGCTGCTGAGAGGGAATGTTCCCCCAGAAAAGCAGCACCTGAGGTAGAGAGCAAGAGCTCGAGAAACTCACAAATAATCAAATCTGTGAAAGTGAAACCCACAAATGTGGAGAGCCAACTGTATTCAACCAGAAGACACTTTGATCTTCTATAATTATATGCTAAATGGTGTGTTCCACTATTACCACTGCTAGATTTTTGCACCAACAAAAACTTTTCACACTGGTAACATTTAGTACAGGGCAAGAGTGTTTCGTCCTGAATTATATGAATTCATAATAAGCACTGCTCTCTACAATACATGCAATTGGTTCTAAAACATTAACAGGAAGATAAATGGACAAGTACACATGCAACATCTGTACTGGAATAACTCTGACCAAATTTAAAATGTGTCTTACAGAAGCTAGTAGTTACATACCCAGAGGAACAATGCACACAACGCGATGGATACGGTGCCAACTAACTAGAGGCTACGACATTAACCTGCTTGCAGTAGTTCCAAGGCTATGTATCGTATGTAACCCAATAAAATTCTAAACATTCAGTTTTTAAATGTTTCTGTGTTGAAACATTCTTTTTAAATGTTTCTGTTTCAACTACTGTATTTGGCAGTTAAACTGCACTTGGATTTGTGGATTAGGCAGACCAGCTACAGACCTAACCTCACAGTATGGTATTTACTAAGGCAGAGGCCCTCCAAACGTTGTTGGCCTCTTCGCCATTGGCATGTTAGAACTGATGCAAGTGGCAATCTAAAAACATTTGGAGGGCTTGAAGTTGCCTGTTGTACTAAGGAATCTGAAAAAAAAGAGACCAAGAGGTGTTTCAGTTATTTTAATTGCTCAGTCATGCAGAATCTACTCACTAAACAAACTGTAACAGTATTAAAACCCACTTCATCAATGCTAGCATATGTACTGTGTAAACGTAGGCCCAGTTATTTATTACACATTATTTGAAACTGAACTGAGGAGAAAAGCCAATTTCATCTAACAAAATAAGCCAACAAATTTAATATTCCAGTTGGAGAGAGAAAACTGATCAAAGTACTGAGGTAAGAGATCAAAAGAGGTAAGCAAGAATCTAGAACAAAATTTTCTTAAAAATGTTGTCACACTAAGTTGACAGAATATTTACAGTAAATCTCTACACTCTAGGCATGCCCCTACGGCTGTTCCACAAAGCGCTGTAGAAGTAAGCATAGCACAACTACAGTGGGCTTTCAGTACTCGATAGAATTTGGTTCCAGGATCTCCCTCCCTCACACGGATATCAAAATGCATAGATGTTCATGTCCCATTATATACAATAGTGTAGTAAAATGATGTCCCTTTTTAAAAAAATGGCAATATCAAAATCTACCTTTTGGATTTTTTGAAAAATATTTTCAAGCTGCAGTTGGTAGTAAAAAAAAAATAGTAAAATAGTTATGTCTCACTAAAGTTTCAAATCTCTAAATTTCAATTAGTCACTCAGTTGGATAGAATGCTAAGTAAGCTTGCAATATTCACATTCGTGGTTCATTGCAGTTGGTAGAACTTGTTTCCTATACTTATGTCTTGGGTTGCAAATGGTCTCCAGTTGCCATAAAAGACCTCATCCCCTCCCCCACTTCCTAGTACAAGGAATTTCAGCTTTCCTGCTATATCCATTTGACTAGATGGGTGCAAATTATCTATAAGAGTGCTGACTTTAGTTTGTATCTTTTCCACTGTGTGTGATAAGGCTCTTCCCACTGACATACACAGATAACTCCAGAACATGAAAGTCTTACAGCAACGCAATCTCTATCAGATAAACAGTGCAGTCCAGCTTAAGCGCACAGACGAAAACACCAGACATGCACCAATGTAAGACATACAAAACTCTACACTGCAATTCAAGACACAGCCTCTGATCCTCTGAACATGTGGGAAACCACACACTGGGAAACACAGAGGAAGCAGATGAACAAACCGAATATTGGACGGGTATCAATGCAAAGGGACCACACACAACGCGATGGATACGGTGCCAACTAACTAGAGGCTACGACATTAACCTGCTTGCAGTAGTTCCAAGGGGACTGGAGGTAGCCTTTTGGGATACAACTTCCAAAGGAGGCATGAAGGTGACCCCAAGCATTATTAGCCCATTAAGAATGGGCCACACCGAACATGCTAACTGTTCGAACTTAAAAATACTGGCACCCATTCTGCAAAAAGTGCATGAATGACCTCGCCTATGGACGAACACCCTACTCACCTAGATGATTAGGCGATCACAAACTAGCATAGAAGGTATCAGATCCTGTCTGATCTTGGAAGTTAAGCAGGGTCAGACCTGGGCAGTATTTGGATGGGAGTCGGCCAAAGAATTCCAGGTGCCGGAGGCTGTATTTCAGAGAAAAGCCACAGCACGCCACCTTGGGAGCGTTCCTAGGCTAAGAAAACTCCATGAAATCTATGGGGCCGCGATAAACAAACGCTTGCTTGGAGCCAGGCAGATCGACCCAGAAGCTATTATACGCTGGATCGCTGAATCTAGTAAAGGTGACCCCGAAGCTGGAATAAGGAAAGTCTCCTTCTTTCGCTCTAACCTCAATGTACGATAGGACTACAATTATTTTCGCTCATCATTCCTTCCAACTTTCCAAAAGGCGAAACGCAACCTCTAACGGGATAGCAGCAGCCGAGGACGGAAGGGGGCGCCGAAAATGATCTCCGCTGACTCGATTCAGGCGCCGGGTGGGCTGCAGGCAGGACTGAGCCCCACCATCGCAGCGACCATCCTCAGAAAAGAACACCTTCCCTCCAAAACCGGGGGGGGGCCGCTAGAATCTGAGGAAACCTCGCAAACGCCGGCAGGAGCACTCCGAAGCCCCCGTCGCAGTTCAGTCAAGGACTACGAAGTCACGGGACACGGGCCCGCGCGCCGCAAAAGCGCCTACGCAGCGTCCCCCCGCGCCGAAAGCGGCGCAAGAGGCCGGCTTACCCGCGGCGGCGGCGCCGGCGCCCGCGCCTTTGTGTTTCCCTCTCGGAGCCTCCGCCGCTCTGGCTGGCTCGCCGGGGGAGCCGCGGCTCCTCCTACGGGCGGGGGCGGGGCGCCGGAGGCAGGGAGGGGCGGGGCGAGGAGGGCGCCTCACTTTCTGGCAGGAAGCGCCTCCCAGGCCCCGCCCCCTTCCCGAGGCCGATGGCGCAGTATCTGGCAGCGCCGCTTGGGCCCTCGCCGGTCCCCTCCCGCTCCAACGTTTGTCCAAGTTTGAATCTCTGCCCCCTAACACTGCTCAGCGTGAAGAGCACTGAGGGGGGAGGGGCTTCCACAAAACGGAGCCAGCACCCCCCCACACACACTTCGCTGAGGGCGGGAGCGGCCAGAAGGGGCGGTTTGTTGTTATCTCGGAGCGGCCGCGGGAGACGCCTCAGGGACGGTGCGCCTCCTCAGTAAAGCGAGCGTGAGGGGCGGGCCTGCTTCCCTCGGAGCGTCCGCGGAACGTCCCTCGCTCTCCCCACCATGTCGCTCCTCGCACGTTCCCCTCGCCGCCGCCGCCGCCTCCAGGATGTGAAGTCTTCACCCCCCGCCCTTTTTTCCCCGCGCAGCGTTTTTTTTCCCTGCTCCCCATACACTCGGTGGCAGGAGGGGGACGTGCTCACATACACAGCACCGTTAAAGCACGGAGGTTTTTTGCAGCGCTTCAATCGCTGCCCCGAACGTTAAAAACCTCCAGAAACCGATAAAATGCAGTAAAATGTCGCGCTCTCCTCGGGACCAGCAGCTTCCACATGCGGCAGCGCACGCGGCCAAAGCGCCTCGGCCTGCCCCCTCGATTCTGAGGGGAGCAAAAACGGCCCAAATAATGGCGGGTTCTTACACGGCAGTTTCGTTCTTTTCCCGGCGCTGATGCTGTAGCCTGCAGGCAGAGAGGAGCTACAATGCGCTGCCCGCTCTGCTTTGCTTGCTATCACGTATGTGAGTACCACGCCTTTGGGTAAATAAGCCTAAAGCAAATGGGCCATTCTTCCAGAGCAAAGTTAAGGGGGGGGGTAAGTAAACTGTTAACGAACCCTCCCCACCTCCTCCACGAAGCTCTCCCAGAACCTGTTCAGTTCCCGCTTTCCCCCCTGCTTCCGCAGTCATCTTTCTGCTCAGCTTAATTCTGCTACTCCATATTCCCTTCACGTTCCCCATACAACTCTTCCATTGTCTACGTTCAAAAGCCAGTCGTCCCAATCTACCTCCCCAATTTTGCCACAGCTGCAAACAGCTTCTAGCTTTCACCTCCTTGCATTTCCTTCCATGGCCCTCCAACACCCAAAAGGTTGTACAAACGGGTTTCAATAGGACTACTTTAGTCTGCGGTTGAAAAAAATCAATCCGCTTCAGTATATGCAAACCTCCCCAGTCCCTGAAATAAATCAGCCTCTCCTTTCAAACTCCACCTATCTTCAAATCCTTCCAGCAAGCCCACCACCTGTTTCCTCTGAACGGTCTGATTCTAGACACGTTTACTCAAAAGTAATTCGCACTGGGTGTAATAGGGCTTACTTCCAAGTAAGAGTGCAGCTTTTTTTTTTAAAAAAAACCAACCTTTACATCTTATAACTAATTGTAACCATGTTTACTCGATAGTAAATGCAATTGCCTTCAGATGTATTTAGGTTGCAATTCTATAAGACGCTTACCTGGAAGTAAGTTCTATTGAACTCAGTGGACCTCCCTTACGAGGATTTTGCTCTTCGTTCCAGATTAGTATGTTTACCATTATACACAGTTTCAGAATAAACTCCATGAGTGGCCTTTTGTACAGACATTTTACCAATCATTTCTAGCCCTTCCAGTATGCACACACTTAACATGCTTGCCATTCTGTCTCTCACTAGATTCACTAAGCCAACCAGACACACCCACACCACCTACTACTGTGTACCTTTAGTCTTTCCCTTCATCTCCCACAACCCCTTTATGTAACAGGCAGATTCTGACAACTGAGGTGTTTTTTAAAAAAATGCCATTATAGGTTGATTACTGCAGAGCTGGACTACTTTTGGCTCCCCTTTACCTTCCAGATATCACTCTCATACGCTTTTAAAGAAACACACTCTTATACTGCTGGAGGATGTGGGTATTTTGCCAGCTGCATTATGGCAATATATCATTTCAAATTTACTGTGGTTGAATCTCGAGTATGGAAACGAGTAAGTTGCATATTTCCACATCATTAATTAAACACGGTCCTAATTACTTCCTTTCCTGTGTTCAAGTTCATGTAAATTTACTATACAAAGACACTAATCAGGGAAAGGAAAGGGGAGGTGTCTCTAGCAGTCGGACCATCATCCAAGTCTGCAACCCTTACATAAAAAAGCATGCAGCAGAATAGATTCCAAGTGGGGCTAAGTATTCCTCCTGCTTTTCCCATCACAGTTTATATATTTTAAAAAAACTGATTGAAAATTCCTTACCAGAAAGCTTTCCTGATTTTCCTGTACGCTTCCCTTTTCCTTTTGTAGGAGTATTAAATCACACAGTGCTGCATAGAGAGACACACACACACTGCAGCAGCAGCAGCTCTGAAGCCAAAGGACAGGAAAGTATGGTACTTCCTAGAGAGGCTCTCTATTGCCACTAGCTGCTGGCAGAAGCAAAAAGCATTTTTTCCCTTAAAGCTCACTGATTCTCTTCAACTATTTCCTGCTATCTGGAATACAGGAAAGCTAATCAAAAGACTTGTAGTGGTAGAACTCTATGCAAAAGTTCAAACAAAGAATTAAGTAGGATAACAATTTAAGTCAATGAATCAAAGAAAGGAGGGAACTTCACCCAGTACCTGTTTAGTTGGAGACTTGAAATCTCATTGACTTCTAGGGGGAGTTATGTCCCAGACAGTGTAAATCGCATTAAAACCCAGGTACAGTTTGATATCATGAAGCTTTAAAATCTACATCATTCAATTATCCCATATGCCAAACAAGTGTTTTTACTGTTAGTTAAATATATATTAGTATAAGCAGAGATACTGCAATGCAGTTCTACTGAATAATACTAAATGTAGTATGTAATAGAAAATTCCATGACATTTCAGAGGAAAACAGAGTAGGATGTAATGAGAAGAAGGAAAACAAGCGTAACTCCATCACAGAGTTTCCATTAGTTTTCATTAAAGGTCTAGAGCAATCCAGTTTACTCAGAAATAAGTTTTTCTTCCAGCATGGGATACAGGATTGCAGCCTTTGAGCTGATGAAGACACAGAATTCTGCTCCAAATGGCATGAAATGCTGGTTATTTTTACTGTGTCTATTATAGTGAATACAGTGAGGTGTGGATTATAGTGGTATAAATTATATGTAAGGATCCCTGAAGCAAACAGATCTGTGTATGCAATAAAGACTGTAGATTAGTCTTGCAGTAAGAACAGACCACACAGCAGAATTTCTGAAGAGTACTACATTATCTGTTGTATGCAATTTATATACACTACATGTAATGAGCAACTTTTTCACTGCAGCTGGTCTGTAATAGCATTTTGCATATAAACAATCATATAGTAGTTGCAATTATATATAGAATATGATTGTATGAATCTGCCCAATTTTGTCCATTGCCCCAGTAATAATGCAAAAAAACCAACAACCCAATCCTCCAACAAAAATATAGGTAGTGTTTATATTTATGAACATTATTTGCAGAGTAGGCTGGTTTTAATTATGGTAGTGTGATTTTTGTCCTTATATTGATACCTCATAAATAGATGCGATGTGTGGTGTATTCACAATATTGTTTACTGTTTGTTGAGTGCTTTTTTTAATCTATGGGAGTTGTGTCCTTCAGCAACTAGATGAAGCTGACATAAAAATTCTGTATCAAAAGAGGAAGGAGCAAGGATTGTGAACGTATGGCCCTAAAAAGAAGGAGCTTTGGTTAAAGTTGTTATGATGCAGCAGTTTTTAAGGTACTTTGAAAGAAAAATCAAACACTAAATTGAATATGGAGTGATGGAATGTATACTTTTGCCCAAAATGTGTATACCTTCACCTCCCAACTTTTGCTTAGGACTGACTGTATTACATAGTGTGTCTTGCAGAGGTATTCATCCCCCTTTGACTTTTCCACACTTAGTTGGTCTGCAAGTAAATTAATTGAAACAGATTTAACTGGCCTTGTCACTACTTAGTGTATACAGGATACTGAACAATGTGAAGGTGCAAAACATTTTTATCCAAGCATGAAAGTTAAGTAAACAAAATCCAAACGGACACTTGTTGGTCACGTAAGTATTACACCCACGCATTCAGTCCTTGTGAAAGCATCTTTGACAGCAGTGATATTTAAAGCACAAATTCACCTAACAGGGCACTCAACTTAATCATTTGTGTATTTAGAAGTAAGTCTCACAGAGTGTAATAGGGGTTACTCCAACATACACACACAGAATGGGTTGCAGCCCAAGGTCAGCCCATACAAGAATGCTGCCAAAACATACTTATTTCAGTAAGTGCATCATATGGTAGATGGGATTTCCAAAAGGACACAACACATAGATCTGCAGTGTTTTACACCTATATGCCATAGTAAAATTATTTTGCAGCTTCATGGTGTTGAACATTTGGTATATTTCAAGTGGTGACCATGCTAATTAATTCCTTTGAAGTTCCAGACTGTAACACAACAAAATGTAGAAAAGTTAATGTGGGAGGAGTTGAATATGTCTGCAAGACACTGTGTCTCTGTACAAGAAGCCATGATTTAAATTTTAATAGCTTACATACTGGAAGTTTCAGTTATTGTGATATTCTAGGTTTGTGTGAAAATTGATAGTAGCCATATGGAGCCCACCAAAAATCATGCAGTGTTATGTTTACTTTAAAAGGCTCTTAGGCTGTTTGCCAATCCATTTGCAAACCATAATTCTTTGACTGAGTCAGTGGTCACATAGGTATAAACCAATGGCCTGTGGGCCTTTAAAAATCACATCTACCATATGGAATATTTACTGAAATAAGTGTGTTTGGCAGCATCTTTGTGTGAATGTATCTCATTTAAGATGGCCCTTCGGCCATAAACCATCCTGTGCTTGGGAATATTGAACACTTTGGGACTTATATCCAAGTAAACATAGGATTGAACTTCACATTCCATTTAGTGAATTTGTGCTTTAGATACAAAGGGGCTGTTGCTTCTGACATTTCTAAAGAGAAGAGGCATACTGTACCTCATGCTTAAAAAAAAGGATCTCTGTTTGCACATACCTCACAAAAAATGGAGTTCTGCTATTCTGGAGCATTATTTGATTTCTGTATGAAAAAAGCAATGAGAAGATAATGAGAAATTTATTAGGAAAAGACATTTTCATATATAGAATGGCTCCTGGAGCAAAGCACTTGATATTTTGTCACTCAGCTATGTGTTGCATAGCATACATGCCCAGCAATCCCTCTAACGTGTTCAGTAACCATAATAAAAATACCTCAATGTTTCTCAAGGACCATTTTTCCAAATGAAAGGCATTATGTTCCACTCTTTTATATTCTGTTCTCTCTTGCTTTATAGCTTTGAGAGCTTTATGGCATACAGCCAGATTGTAATGTTGTAAATGTGCTCTTTGTACAAATGACCCCAAGAAATTTCTTAGGATAATACATGTTGCTGCTGCTGCTAATGAATGTGTGCACCAAAAGAACATCAGGCTGCTGAGAAATATCTTTCAAATGATAGCTCAAAGTTTTTAGATATTGCTGTATTGTCCGAGAGCTAAATCACTTTCCCAACTTGGGTAAGTAGTTGTAACTAAGTTTTCTCTTGTCTCTTCATTGCATAAAAGTGTTGTGACCTCCCAATGGTGTTCTATGGTTATGTTCTAAGGCAAAGGTCTCCAGGCTTTGATCTTCTAGATGTTTTGTATTTCAGTTCCTGGAGAACCAAGCCAAGCTTTGTTTGAGTCCAAACACCTGGAGGGCCAAAGGCAGAGAATCGGTGTTCTAAGGACTTCAGACTATTTCTCAGATAACGTAAAGTCTTAGATTTAGCCTAAAACATGGACTCAGATTTAGGCTATACTATATTCTGAACAATATGGTATGCTATTGTCATCTATGACACCACGTTGGCATTAATATAATGTTTGTCTTTATCCTTCCCCTTTTCACTTCATTTTCTAAAAGGAAAGATACTTCAATATGCTTTACCTGTGGTAGGAAGTTAATGATCTTCAAGGTTCCTTCCAGCTCAATCATTATTTAGAGAGGATATTGATTGCCATCTAGGTACTTCTAACAATGAAAGGTAACTTTGGGTGCATCAGACCTGAACTTGTATATACTCCATGTGTCTGTTTCAGTGAACTGATACATCTGGTTCTTAGGTCTGTTACTTTGCTACTGATAGCTACCCAGCCCCAGGATAGCACTGAAGCTAGAACTAATCAAAGCATTGTGAATCACACTCTAGCTTTTCCTTAAACTTTTTCAGCAACTTCCTCTCAGTGGGCTAAACCCTTATTTAACTACTTGTCCTCCTTTTTCTTTCCCACTGCACCCCTGCTGCCCCCTTCTCAGCATTCTCTTGGATTTGATTGGTTAAATCCACGAGAAGATGAACTCCATTCTGTCTGTCCCTACTATATTTTGAGAAGACTGTGTTTACCACTCTCTGATCAAGCAATCATGGAACTGAAGAAAAGAAACTCAGTGGAAACAAAAGGAAGAAATACCATAATTAATGAAAAATCCGACAATTTAGAAGGTTAATAATTTGCATGGAACTTACCTTATTCTCGCTTGAGGGCTAATTCATGAAGTAAGAAATAGTAAAAAGAAAAATGAAGAGGTCAAAGAGTATTCAGCTTATCTGAAAAATAAAGCTATATGAATTCTTCCATTTAAAATAATAAAAGATTTCTCGATCTATAATAATAAAAAAGAATGCTTATCTCTCTGTGTAGCTGTCTGTGCCATAGCTCCAAGATTGTGAAATCTTAACTGTAAAACTTGGCATGGATAGAGATGTGCACTTTAGGGTCATTTTCTTTTTAAAATCAATATTAGAGACAGGGACATATCCGCAGACAGGGATAACCTAGTTGATGAGGTGGAGGTGGTGGGATCCTTAGGAGGGAGTGACCATGCTCTCTTGGAGTTTGACATCCAGTGGGAAGGAGAAGCCAAGTGTAGCCAGACACACATCCTAAACTTTAAGAAAGCT
Organism: Iguana delicatissima; assembly: GCA_948472985.1. NCBI lineage: Eukaryota > Metazoa > Chordata > Lepidosauria > Squamata > Iguanidae > Iguana > Iguana delicatissima. The sequence continues at coordinate 387,550 of CAOKZL010000311.1, forward strand.
GATTTCTCCAAGCTTAGGGAGTTACTTGCTGAAATCTCATGGACAAGAATACTGAAAGAGAAAGGAGTGCATGACAGATGGGAGTTTCTTAAAAGTGAGATACTGAAGTCACAATTGAAAACTGTGCCAATAAGGAGGAAAAATGGCAGGTGTCTAAAGAAACAGGAATGGTTGACTGAAGAACTCTCAGCTGAGCTAAGTGTTAAAAGAAACATGTACAGGAAATGGAAGAATGGTGAAACCACCAAAGGGGAATTCAAGCAAATAGCCAGGAGATGTAGGGAGAAAGTCAGAGAACTAAAGCACAGAATGAACTCAGGCTTGCCAGAGACATCAAAAACAATAAAAAGGGCTTTTTTAGATATGTCTGCAGCAAAAGGAAAAACAAGGAAATGAAAGGATCACTATGTGGAGAAGGTGACCAGTTAATAGCTGGCGGGGGGGGGGTGAAAAGGCAGAACTACTTAATACCTTCTTTGCCTCAGTTTTCTCCCAAAAGGATAGAAGTACTCAACCTTGGGCGTGGGGAGCAGGTGAGGAAGTGGAGGAAATGCAGCACAGAATACGTAGAGAAGTAGTACAGGAATATCTGGCTAAACTAGATGAATTCAAGTCCCCAGGGCCGGATGAACTACATCCAAGGATATTAAAAGAACTGGCAGAAGTCATTTCTGAACCACTTGCAATAATCTTTCAGAACTCTTGGAGAACAGGAGAAGTCCCAGCAGACTGGAGGAGGGCAAATGTCGTCCCCATCTTCAAGAAGGGGAAAAAAGAGGACCCTAATAATTATCGCCCGGTAAGCCTGACATCAATTCCAGGGAAGATCCTAGAGCAAATCATTACACAGTCAGTTTGTAATTACTTAGAAAGCAATGCTGTAGTCACTAAAAACCAGCATGGATTTCTCAGAAATAAGTCATGCCAGATGAATCTTATCTCTTTTTATGATAGGGTTACAAACTTGATAGATGAAGGGAATGCTGTAGGTGTAGCATATCTTGACCTCACTAAGGCCTTTGACAAAGTTCCCCATGACATTCTTGCAAAGAAGCTAGTAAAATGTGGACTGGACAGGGCTACTGTTAGGTGGATTTGTAATTGGTTAACCAACCACACCCAAAGGGTGATCACCAATGGCCGCTTTTCATCCTGGAGAGAAGTGACTAGTGAGGTGCCTCAGGGTTCTGTCCTGGGGCCAGTGCTATTCAACAGCTTCATCAATGATTTGGATGAAAGAGTGGAGGGCGTGCTGATCAAATTGCAGATGACACCAAACTGGGAGGGCTTGCTAACACAGCAGAGGATAGGATCAAATTTCAATACAACCTTGAGAGATTGGAGAGCTGGGCCAAAGCTAACAAAATGAATTTCAACAGAAATCCTGCACTTGAGCAGAAGAAATGAAAGTCACAAGTATAGGATGGAGGATGTGTGGCTGCATAACAGTACATGTGAAAAGGATCTAGGAGTCTTGGTAGATCACAAGCTGAACATGAGTCAGCAGTGTGACGCAGCAGCCAATAAAGCCAACGTGATTCTTGGTTGCATCAGTATGGAGTATGGTGTCTAGATTGAGGGAGGTAATGGTACTACTCTATTCTGCATTGGTTAGAACTCATTTGGAATACTGTGTCCAGTTCTGGGCGCCTCAATTCAAGAAGGATGTCAACAAGCTGGAATGTGTCCAGAGGAGGGCGACCAAAATGGTGAAGAGTCTGGAAGCCATGCCCGATGAAGAACGCCTTAGGGAGCTGGGTATGTTTAGTCTGCAGAAGAGAAGGTTGAGAGGGGACATGATAGCCATGTTTAAATATTTGAAGGGATGTCATGTTGAGGAGGGAGCAGGCTTGTTCTCTACCGCTCCAGAGACTAGGGCAAGGAGCAGTGGATTCAAGCTGCAGGAAAGGAGATTCCACTTGAATCTCAGGAAGAACTTCCTGACGGTTAGAGCTGTCCAGCAGTGGAATATGCTGCCTTGGAGTGTGGCGGAGTCTCCTTCTTTGGAGGTTTTTAAGCAGAGGCTGGATGGCCATCTGTTGGGAATGCTTTGATGGGTGTTCCTGCATAGCAGGGAGTTGGACTCGATGGCCCCTGGGTCTCTTCCAAATCTGTGATTCTATGATTAATTAACTAGGTACAGTCAGCTCTCCACATTTGTAGGTTTCACTTTTGCAGATTTGATTATTCACAATTTATTTGCTGGCACCTCTGCTGCCTCCCTATACCATTTTAAATAGGGACTGCAAGCTTTGTGAGACTGAGAACCTGCAAAGGAGGCTTGTAAGTCCCTCTTAAAAATGGTGTGGGGCAGCAGTGGAGGTGGAAGTAAGTCCCACCAGTCACCCACTTCTGCCTTGTGAAGGAACCTTGATGCCTCAGAGGAATCCACAGTGGGTTGAATATAGTGTTCATACTTTTTGGTGTAACATGATTTGGGAGGCCCTAGATTTATCCACAGTTTTTCCACTTTCATGGGGGTCCTGTGTCCCTAACCCTAGCGAATGTGGAGGGATGACTGTACAGTTGTTCCTCCACTTTCTTGAGGGTTCTGGACACAAAACCCTTGCAAAAGTAGAAAAACTGCAAATAACTTCCCCCCTGCTTGCCATCCCGTTCCCTTCCAGGGCTCCCCCCTTCCTGTTCCTATGCAAAAGGGAAGGGAATGGGGGGTGGGGAACGGCTCACACTAGTCTTCCTTTTCCCCACTGGAGCTCCCCCTGGCATTCCTATGCATTTTGCCCTGGTGCTGAGAACTTGTGTAAGCCTACCCCCATTCCTTTCTATTTTGCCTCTGCATGAGTTCTCCACACCCAGGGCAAAATGCATAAGAATGGCAGGGGGAGCTCCGGAGGGGGAAAGCTCACATGAGCTTTTCCCCTTTCCCTTACATTTTGCATGGGAAAAGAAAAGAGGGAGTTCCAGAGGGAGGGAGGAAGGCTCATGCAAACTTTTCCCCACCCCCTTTCCCTTCCATTTTGTATGGGAAGGGAAAGGAGGGATCTCTGGGGGTGGTGGTAAGAAACACAAGCTTTCTCCTGCCTCCCTTTCCCTTCCCTTTTGCATGGGAAGGGAAAGGAGGGAGCCCAGAAGCAGGAAAGGAAGGGTAGCGCAAGCTTTCCCCACCTTCCATTTTGCATCAGCATGAGTTCTTCACATTGGGACAAAATGTAGGGGAATGGGAGAAAGGCATGCACAAATGCAAATTTATGAAGTCAAACCCACAAAGATGGAGGGAGAACTGTATGTTCATGGCCTGTAGTTCCATCTTTAGTAGATGAATCTGCAGTCTTGCCAAGGATATACATTTTTTCACTCTGGAGGACCCCTAGGCAGCTTTACATGGTCTTTCCCTCTATTGGGTGTCTGAACTCTTAAAGGCATACAAGAAAAAGAGGAAAGTCCTCCTGCCTAGGAAAGGCTGTATGAGTACTATGGTGGAAGGAGAGAGAGAAACCACTTAGAAAGCAATGAAAAGGCTGTGGGAAAGAACACTTTGTAACGTTTTACAAAGTTGGATATTCTGCTACTTGTTGAAAGTTTTTATTCAATATCTCCTATATTCTTTTTCTGGCTTTGTGTCTGCCTTCCTGTTTGGTATCTCTGGCTTGCTATCTAGGGAAGTACATAGGAAAGAGACAGCAGGGAACTATATGTGAATTGCTCAGTTGCCAACAGAGGAAGAAAGACTCATATGGCATGGACAGTAATATACAGTTGAGAAAGCTGATAGGGAAAAGCTTCATATGGAAAGATTTTGGGGCAGGGGAGAAGTGAAGTCTCAGTAGTAATAAAGAGACACTCTACTCGCATTTTGGTGAATTCTCTTCTTTCAACAATTCACTTGATTAAGGGTACATTATTTTCAAAATATTTTCAGATTAATCTATCTTATTTGTATGTCTAAGCATAAAATGTTTATTAACAGTAAAGGAAATTAGTAGGGGGAAAAGATAAAAATATATGTGGATAAAACCCAGGATTTTGATATTCAGTGCTACACTCTGAGATTCCAAACTAGATCTGTCATCCCATTACTTACAAGGACCTTTTTTGACTACCCTAAGCAGGAAACTTCTCTAGCTGGAATAACTGCTGCGGAACACAGTGTTATTAAGCATGAGCTCTATCAAACTTTATTGCCAGCTATAGGGTAAAATAAATTGAAAATTGAATTTTAATTAAAAAAAATAAAAGTTGCAGTAAAATGTACAAATATGTTGAAATATTTTCTATCTCAGATGGAGTGCACCATCCTCAAACCTACCTCTTTACAGTGCTAAGTTCAAAAATGATCTGTTGAGCCATTTTCTAAGTATAAGACGTACTATCTATAAAATGTAGTTCCATCACTTTCTCATTAGGGTGGAATGTGATTTATCTGTCTTATCTTATAATACAGTTGAAGTAAGACATAGTTTTCCATTATGGTGAAGGGTGGGCAATATAGGTAGCCACAGCAGTTATACTTCTTAACATGTGTTTCTCCCTTCGTTTCCCTGTGAAGTAAAGCATTAGCGATGTGTTCACATTAACTGCTCAGTTAATGTGAACTGTTCTTATTGTGTGGCATAGTTACTGTGATTATTTTGTGCAAAAGTGACTTTTCTTCACAAGCCTCCCTCACCAGAGTTCCCTCTACTTGTAGATGTGCATGAACTTGGGCCAGAAAGATATACCCAATAATTGCTATATAAATGTAAATAAAGCAAATCTCAAATTAATAAAACCTCAAATACATTATTTTATCAATTGAGTTAATTACACTTTCTAATCTGAAATAACACACAATATATAGGTAACTGCATGGTTAATAAAAATAAGATTAATTAGAAATATTCTACATCGTTCTAATAACAGCTGTAATATTTTGATTATCTGATTTCCATGTTGTTTCATAACCTTGTCTGCTATCAGATGTCCTGGCCCAGCAGAAGAAATTTCCAAGGCACCTGTGTCAGGCCTCATTGGAGGAGTATGGTAGGGAGCCGATATCTTTTTGGGCATTGCCCTTTATTACCAGGAAAACTGTTGAATACCAGGCTTTCTCTGTAAGTGATTCAGTTATGGCTCAGGCCACATGACAAACAGGATGACAAATAGGATGGACCACTTTTGGTTGGATAGTCTATGGAATAGAGGTCCTTTCTGTACCTCCCCCATTGTCCTCAGTACCATCCTTTCCTGCATGTATACTTAGTAATTTGATTGAAAGATGTTTGCTCATATGAGGAGATGGGGTGGCAGGGAGACTGCTGCTCAGATACTTGAAAAAATATCTCAAGCTTTCCTGGTTAGGGGTTAGAAATGGAATTCAATATAAATAAGAGGTCTAACCCCCAGACACTGAAACTAGACTTGGGTACCGACCTTTATGAGTAGGCTGCATGTATGTTCCATGGGAACTGAAGGGGAAAGGAGCCCTTCAGAGGGCTCACTCCTGAATGTTCCTGTGGGGTAAAACCATGAAAACCTACTCATCCCTGTTGAAAAATCCACTACAAAATCCTGTTCATGACTGCTTGGAAATCATTTTATTCAGTGGGACTTACTCTTTGGTGAGTGGGCGTAAGGTTGTTGCTGTAGACTTCTCTCTTAGCAGAACAGCCTAGTGAAGCCCCTGCTTCTTCAGTGAAACATACAGATAGATCCCACTGAAATGGAGAGAGAAACACTGAAAAGAAAGAGGCAGCAAAATAGAATTCCAACAGTGTGATGCTTAGGAAGGCCTTTCCTATGTTGGCTTTGCCTCAACCATTTTTACCTCCTGAGTTGGGAAGAGATGGATTAGCTTTCCTCCAAGCCTGTTGTACACTGGGAAAGGTGGATCCTGTTACTGCTTCAAATAGCAGCCCTACCCTGTATTTTTTTTCCTTGTTGCTCAAGTTGGCTATCTCTGCACCTCCCTGTCTTCCTGTCTTGTAGGGAGAAGAAAACCTTAGCTTTGAAAAGAGAAATCCTCTGTTTTCCTTTCCTGGCAACATGGCTGCTGTCATCTTAGTTCCCACTGGCAGTTCTTCCCCTGCATACTAAGTAGATAGACCAGTTGTGAGAGAGGCTGGCAATTCTTTCCAAGAAGTCCAAGGACAGTTGACTAGAATGTCAGTACCTCCTGGGATTAATAGGAATGTGTTTAAGGGACACAGGGCATATTTTACATTTTAAGGGGTATCTCAATGTTCTGAGGTTCCTCTGGTACCAGTGCTCTCCATTCTGAGGTTCCTCTGGTACCAGTGCTCTTCTTTGGTGGGAAAGAAAGGATGTACACTGCATAATATCCTTCAAAGCATCATGGGAATTCCATGTACTCCTGCAAATCAGAAGTCACTGGTTGAATCCTGAATCAGCCCCACTGAGTTCAGTGGAGAGCTTGTTCTCAATGCAGTCTACATTTTCCATGGAAGAAATTAAACCAGATTCAAATTACTGGAAGCAAAACTCCAAGATTATGAAAATAATCAAGCATACATCTTACCCTTTTGTAGTACTATTACTGTCCCAATAGTTTTACAGCTCATATAATGCCAGAAAACCTAGTTCTCATTTCCTGCTAGCCCCTGCGGGGCAGGAAAGAACATCCTGTTCTTATAATAACATGGGAGTGAGCGGGGGGGGGGGCAGAATCAAATCAATTTGAAACTATATAAAAAGAAAAGACAATTCTGATCCTGGTTTTGAATTACATAAATGTAATAAGAGCAAAACAGATTTCTGAATCTATTGTTTATAAACTCTTAGCCTCACAGAAGCTTAGCTGAGAGTTCATATCAGTCCAGCAGTGAAAATATCCAGGTGCTATCTTCTGAGTGATCATTTACAATGTTGAAGGAAGGCAGCATCCACATTTAGGGTGCATTTTGTGTAGTGCCCAGTAATCCAATGATGGGGGAGCAGAATTACAGCTGTAGGTGGACTGAAAGAAGGACAGTAAGAACAATTCCAGTTCAAGGTCATAGGCTGGACAGTGGAATTCATGCTGATCTAGTCACTTTCTAGGGGAAGTGCTGGAGAGCAGTCCCATCAGAATCTTTTTTAAACATGTTTGGAAAGGAAGGGACAAATTGTTCCACTCTGGTTATCAAGGTTCTGAAGTCTGTACAAAAAAGCTGCATGCATCTAACTATTAACCGCAGGTTTGAATCAAATTACTATTCATTTTACTATATATATTCCAGAGGAAAAAGCTTGTCAAGGAATAAGAAGGACATCTTGCTATAGAGGTTGAGGCAACTCAAAAGTCAACCTACTAGATACTTATTCCAGGTAGCCAGCAGGAGTTTAGAACAAGGAGTGCTGCTGTGCTACACCAGTGAATGCTTAATATGGGACTGGAAGATAACCTTTTATTAATTAAAAATGAGCCATTCTAAGTTTTATGTTCTGACAACATATGTAGAAAATATAAAAAGCATGTTTAATATCATATGCAAATATACCTCTGGTATACAGTCCTAAATTACTTATTTGGAAGTGCGTTCCACTGAAATTGTTACAGCTTATTTCCACATACCATGTTTAAGGGATTTATTTCAAAAAGAAGTTCTCAATCATTTTTAAACACATGCTTCTAAGGTGAGAAACGTTTAGTTTCCCATTCTCTGTAACAGTGTTCTCACCCCTTTTCCCAAACTTGGCTGACCAAAACAGATACAACTTAGCATGTCCACAACTGCACATATACTCTTCTTGTATGTCTGTTTATTATATTAGGCTTCACCTAGATCAAGAATGTCTGTCTCCCACGAGGTGACGTCCTTGTTTTCCCAGCAATAAAGTAGAACTTGTTGTGGATTTATTGACTGTGTAGCCTAGAATTATCTAGGGACTAGTCCTGTTAGGGACTTTCCTATTTGCTTTCACTGCTTCCCTCTCTCTCTTTCCTACATTAGCACTTCCCATTATTCAGCCATCATCAATACTGCTGATCTGGATTCAGCAACTTATTTACATTTGACAGTCCAACCAGCTCCAAAACAGAAGAGCAAGGGCTAAATCTAGTTGAAATGTCAGAATGTCTCTCTTTCTCCTTCCTACAGCTCTCTGTGCCACCTAAAAACTACCTTCAGAGGGTTTCTTAGCTTTCCAGGGCTGATTTTGGTCATGCATGGTATGCTGTGGTTGGGAGACAGAATTACCACCTCTCAGTTCTGTTGGATTTTGCCCTAGAAGTCTACCTTTGGCTTCTGCCCTATGGTTCTTCTACCTAATATTCTGTCTCTAATAATGGATAGTGCTGTATTAAAAGTGTCAGTGTACAAAAGCACAAAGTACTAAGGGATAGCTCCAGTGCACTTTTCAAGCTGATTATGTAGACTATGAACTCCTCATATGACAGACAGTTATATTTCTATTACTCATAATTTGGCTATGCATTTTTATAACCTTATAGCTTTGGATTTCACTATAACTATGGCCACTTCTGCACTACACTGTTATAGAGCAATTATTCCACTTTCAACATCATGTGGAATTCTGGGGTTGTAGTTTACTAAGGCCAAAGAGCCCTCTGGCTGAGGTTTCTAAATGCTCCTCCCTAAACCGCCAACCCCAGGATTCCATAGGATGCTGAAAGTGGAAAGTGTAGTGTGGAAATGACCTATGTCAGTTAGTTTTTCAGACTGGTTTTGCACTGTACAGAAACATTATTTCTGTTAATTTACTTAGCTGTCCCTGAATTCAAGTGCATCAATGTTCTACTTATTCCCAGTATTTTAACTTTCTTTTTAAACTACGGCAAGTCCAAGTCCAGATGTGGTGATCCACCTACTTCCACGCCTCACCATCTAAATTAACTGCTAATTTCATGTTTATTGGTACACATGTACGCGCACACTTGGTTAAAGCCTGAACTCTTGTTTTTAAAAAACAGTTTGAAGTGCTAGTTTAATCAAAATCAATAATTTTTTTAAAGACTGATCTACATACTATCTAATAACTACATCATTCCTCACATTTGAAGTTGTCATATTTCAGACAACTGATGGGAGTTGTAGAGAACATTTTCTCTCAAACAAATTTTACCCTGATTTCTGGGTCCCTTGGGGGACACCTCATTGTGCTCCACATGATGAGGAATGGAAACCAGCCAGAGCACAAGCAATAGCAATGCGAGAGGCAGGGTAACCTAGCGGGGTCTTTTTACTCAGTTTTTACGGGGTCAGGCCAAGCCAAAAACCAAACAAGAATGTCCAATAAATGATTTTATTGAATGCAAGTCTCACGCATCAACGTAATCACGCACACATGCACCCAAAAGCTATTAAGAAACAAAAGAGAGGAAATTGGATAGGGGAGTATTGGAGGGATACAGTTGGGGTAATACTACACCTTTTCCTGAAGTCCTGGGGCTGGGAAGGCAACAGAGAAGTGGAACTCAGCACGGAGAGGGCTGAAGGGATCACTCAACGGTCTGCTGGGTGACCAGGAGTGATCCAAAGAACCACTCAAAAACTGGGACTATTTGTAGGGGGAAAAGTACCTGGAGGACTAATCCTTTCCTGGAGAGAACAATGGGTGTTGGAGTGATAATGAAGCTCCACCGTAGTAATTTCCTTTGGGTGATGGGATTGCAAGGTGTTGCCAAAGTCTCAGGATCTTTGGCTGTGTTAGTTTGTGGTGCGACTTCATGTAAATGGTCCTCGCCTGATGGAATATTTGCTCAACTTGGGGCAGACACGCTAATCCCCTCAAGTTGGTTTCTGAGGGGCTGAGGACCCTTTGTTTATTGTGGGTTTGCACATCTTGAGGTCTCTAGGGGCTACCTGACTGGGGATTTTACTGGCCTGACCTGGTTTTTGATTGTTTGACCATTGCTGCCTACGTGCCCATCCGGGTAACCTCTCAGGCACATTGAATAATATTTTAATATCAAAATTGTAGACCCTGGGATAAGGTTTTTCCAGTGGAGTAACACAAAAGACTTACTCATTTAAAGTTGTGTGTCCTAAAGCTCACCCTCTTAATACATACACTTCTACTCCCTGCTTCCAACAATTAAAAACAAGTCATCATATGAAAAAGAATACCAACAAAATCGCCTGATATTCACTTACACAGTCTCTGCTTTCTCTCTTTTAATAGAGCTTCCCACACTATTTCTCTTCTCAAGTCTATTAGTACTCTCTTTAGATTATTACTACTTTTAACACTTCTCCTTCCAACCAGCTAAACTCTACTGTCAAAAGCCATCTGTGGTATTCATTTCAGTCACTCTTTCTGTTGCATTGCCTTGGCAACAAGATTTTGCAGTGAGGCACCAGCTTTGAACTTGTCCGGGTCCATGACAAAATGCATGCAGCATGTTTTACTCACTAACACATCAGGTTGCCGTGACAACTGTTCACCATATAACCTCACTTCCCCCGCTTTCGATGTTGTAGCACTTACCATTTCTGAGATTCTCATAGGCTGCAGAATGCAACTTGTGGGTTCTTCAGTCTATCATAGATCAAGCAAGTATTAAATAGAGAAATAGCTAAATAATTGGAGGGGATCAATGTATGTATGACGTGTTTATGAATTCAGATAATAGGGAGATGAAGTTTTCTGCAGAGGAATGCAAGTATCACAGAAGAAATGTGGAAACCATGTTGAGGGAGGAAGTAAACATCTGAGGGTATTCACAGAACATGGATAGTTCATTCTTGTCGTGCTTTAGTTTTCTTTCAGTAATGCACTCCAGGCATTTAAAAAGTCATTACACGTTGGAGGTTTATTAGATTATGTCTGGACTGGCAATTCTGATCTAGGATTGAAGGTATGAAAGTGATGTTATTTACTCCAGATTAATCAGTCTGGAAAGAAAAAAAAATTCTAGACATTCTCAAAATTCTTTTATAGACAGTCATATAACTGTAGCCCTACTTCTCCAGACACAAGACCTAACTGCAATTCTCTGCCTCCAACACAAGGCTGATGTTTTTAAAATCTTTTTCTTCTCTTCACCTTTCTACTGCTTCCTTCCTTACACAGACTAATGATGCAAGTTCACTAGTGACACAAGCTCCCCAACAGTGTGTATATGTTGGGACTAATATGTGAAGGATCTGGCACTGGGATTCATTTGCATCTTGCTTTGAATCTTTCCAGTCTGTAGGTGTCTCTAAATGGCACATGTATGTATGGAACTTTTTAAATTTATTTACCTAGAAATCTCTCTTCATGTCCACTTGTGGGATTCTGGGAGAACGTGTAAGCAGGATAACTTCTCTTCTTTGGAGAACCGTGTAAAGCAGGGCTTTCCAGACAGTGTGCCATGCCACATTAGTGTGTCGCCTGATCATATTTTTAAAAAAATATATTTGAAAGGTTTTCATGAGACATGTTGTGTCCCCATACATTTTATTAATATAATCTATGTATGTGTCTGTATCTCTTATAAGGCGTTAGTTTAACCCCTGGTTTGCTAGTAAAACTGAATTACTGTGTCGCAAAATGATGCATATCTAAAGAAGTGTGTCACCAACATGAAAAGTTTGCAAAGCTCTGATGTAAAGTTTTTAAGGAAGGCCTGCCAGGGTTCTCTGAAGCACAGAATGCAAATAATGGATATTGTATATAAAAAGGAACTTGTCAGCCAGCTTCAATGTCATTCAGCACATAGCACTGTGTTCCTTCTTTTCTCTCACTCCTGATAGGAAAACGGCATTCTGTGGACAACTGAGCATGCTCAGTCATCCCAGGGCTATTAGGGGAGATGATTTTATTTTATTTTATTTTATTTTTATTTTATTTTATTTTAATGATGCCTTTCTCCCAGAGTGGTACCCAAAGCGGCTTCCAAAAAATGATAAAAACATTAATAAAACATTTAAAACAATTAAAAACATTAGAGAAGCTTATAAAATTATAAAAACCTACAAAAAATTAAAAACATCTTGATAAATTAAAAGTCTGCTTAAATGAGAAAATTTTTGCCTGCGGGCAAAAGGAGAGCAAAGAGGAGGCCAGCCTAGCTTTCCTAGGAAGGGAGTTCCAGAGGGCTATTGCGAGTAGCCACTGAGAAGGCTCTCTCCTGTGTGCCCACCAGGTGATCCTGGGATGATAGCAGGACTGAGAGAAAGCTTCTTGCATTTCTTAGAGCTTTGACAAGTTCGTATAGGGAGATATGGTCTTTCAAATAGTCCTGACCTGAGCTGTATTGGTCATGATCAGCACTTTGAATTGTCCCTGGAAATGAACAGGTAGCCAGTGAAATTGTTTTAACGAGAGAGTTCTGTGCTCCCTGTAGTTGGCCCTGGTCAGCATTCGGGCTGCTTTGTTTTGAACCTGCTAATGTTTCCAAACTATTTCCAAAGGCAGCCCCACATAGAGTGTGTTACAGTATATACATCAGCATATTGGTGACACCGAACCCCAAAACTTTAAATGACCTCTCCCAGCACGTTCATGTAGATATTAAACAGCATGGGGACAAAACAGAACCCTGAGGGACCCCACAGGCGAATGGCCAGGGAATTCAACAGGAGTCCCCCAGCACCACCTTCTGAGTTCATCCTTCCAGGAATGACCAGAACTACTGCATGACAGTGCCCCCAAGTCCCATCCCAGAAGGTTGACCCAGAAGGATACCATGGTTAATGCTATCGAAAACTACTGAGAGGTCCCACAGAACCAACAGGGACATCCTCTCCCTGTCTAGTTCCCTGTGTTCCATGAAGGTGACCAAATCTGTCTCTGTCCCATAACCAGGCCTGAAGCCAGACTGAAATGGATCTAGATAATCTATTTTATCCAGAAAACCTTGGAGCAGGGAGGCCACCACATTGTTATCATAGTGAACTGGCCTGGCTTCGGTAGATATTAGATATCATTTTGATATCACAATTCGGCCACATTTTGCCACCCTCACCCAAGTGTTTGTGAGGCCCCCGAACAAGCACGGAGCTAGGCATGGCTATTAATTGCTGAAACATTCCTTTCTCCACCTAGGCAAGCCAGACTCAGCCAGATCTTACTTTAGGAGACCTCCCTAGACAAATACTTCATTAAGGATCCACGCTAATACAAAGAGCCCCTTGCCCCGAGCAGGCACCCTGGTGAGCTAGAAGCTCAACTGCCCAGGCGAGCTGCATCTGCATACTGGCCATTCTATTGTCAATTCGAACTTAATCATGGTAAATTCTGACCTTTCAGAGACATTGTCTCACGCCCAAACCTCATTGTTCTCTCCCAAGTCCAGACTAGCCTACAGTCATACTTTCCCTATAAAAAAAACCCAGTTCCGAGAGCTTTCTCAGATCACTCCCAAGTTCCAGACCGCCCTGCTGCTGCTTTTCCTGGCGAGCTCCCCTCAGCAATCCACGCTGAGCTTCTTCTCTCCATCTGCAACTTCTCCAGGACTATGAGAAAGGTGTCATATCACCCACTTCTCCCGAAAACTCTCATTTCTTATATCTTAGCTAGCTGTGTGGTTGTGTTATCTTAAGTGTTTGTCCATTGTTAATAAAACATCATTTTTGCTATTTTAAAATTGTCTGGCTGCTTGACTGACCTGACCCTGTATACATAGGGTTACAAGATCCCCGCTAAGTTACCCTGCCTCTCGTTAGCTAAAGTGAGTGCTCCAGTTAATTTCCCCATCTTGCGTTATTGTGTTTGGTTATTTGGGCGCTCCTCCCGGGACCCCCAGTTAACAGGGTAACAACATGCTCTAGAACAGTGGTTCTCAACCTGTGGGTCCCCAGATGTTTGTGGACTTCAGCTCCCAGAAGCCCCAGCCACTATGGTCAATGCTCAGGGCTTCTGGGAGCTGAAGTCCACAAACATCTGGGGACCCACAGGTTGAGAACCACTGCTCTAGAACCTTGCCCAAAAATGGAGTTTTAGTGACTGGCTGATAATTATTCAGAATGGCAGGATCCAGGGAGAGCTTTTTTAGTAATGGCCTCACCACAGTCTCTTAGGCGTGCTAGGAACTTTCCTTGCTGTAGTGAGGTGTTCACCATTCTCCTTACCCACTCAGCCAGTTACCCTGTAGCTGCTTTCAGAAGCCGGAAGGGGCAAGCATCCATTATACATGTGGTGGCTCTCACTTCTCCAAGGATCTTGTCTGTATCCTCAGGTTGGCACAAATTGAAACGAATCCAATCATACAGGACAAGCAAGTGCCAAGATTGCATCCACTGAACCTGTCTCAACTACAGCATCCAAGTCAGAGTTTGTTTGTTTTTTTCCTCCTGAAGATATTTTATACCTCAGAAAACATTGCGTTTTCCCTGAGCCCCACTGATACTTTCCTATTATGCATGGCCAGTGCCATTGTAGTTAGAGAAGGCCTGATACTGACTGGAACACAGCCAATAAATGGGATGACAACTAATATTTAGAAAAACACACATTGTTCTGTTCAGGCAGTGAACATCCCTCCATTTGCACTTGGTGGAGATGAGTGCACATCTCTCAGCCTTTAGGAAATAATGGCACATATAGGGATCTAGTCTTTTTGCATCAAAATAAGGAGGCTCTTCAACTTCTTTTCCTTTTCATGAGCTTCCTGTGGTTTTATCTACTTGGGTTGTATAATCTTTCTTCCAGTGCTTTTCACAATAGTTCATCTTTATATCATATTTATTTTCCATCTTGATGACTGTACCACAGTCAAACTTTCTTCCAGGCAACAGAACTCAAAAGTCAAAATGTTGAACAATGGACAAGTTTGTTTCAAAATATAAGACACCAGCAGTAAGACAGGATGCAGCATGTTTCAAGTGTTGCTTAAGTTTGCAAACAGGAACAGGAAAGAAGCTACATTTTCCCTCCGCTTCTTATTGAACAAAGTTGTCATCACCCCAAGGCAGGAAATTGCCATGGCGATAGGATAATTAATGTAGGTTTGAAAGGACAGTTGTTCTATTTTAAACATATTGCCTATTATGAGCTGAAGAATAGGAGTATTGCTCTAACATCCTGCTCTTATATGTATTCACTTGAGATGGATATAAGTTTCATTGAAATCAGTGGAGTTTAATTCCATGGAGTTGTTATGGTTTAAAAAGTAATGGTCTTACCAAATCAAACAAACAAAAACCCTACCCTCTAAATATCAAAGAAGTGGAGAAAATTAGTATATCAGTACGGTAAGATCTTAATACACTGACTTTAAAGTCAGTTTTATTGAAAACCAGTGGGACTTTCTTGTTTCTTATAGCTGAATATTTTTGCTTTTGACTTGTGTGACAAACAGCCCAGAAACCTCAATGTGCAAATAAGCTCCATGGAACAGTAGATTGAAAATTATATCAGGTGGTAGGGCAGGTCTGTCTGGGATAGTTGTTTCATGTGTGGAAATCTTCATTGTTCTTATCATCATAACTACTACCACTATCCCATTCACCACACATTTGCCCTCTTTCTTTCCAAGTAAATCCTCATGGAGCTAAAGTGTACACATCAGTTTGATCCAATGTTTTCCCAAAATAGATATATATGGAGAAATGCAAGACCAGATTACAAGGTAGATCTATGAACAGAAACCAGAAAACATGAAATCAGGACACAAAATACTATGCACATTGTAGCAGCCTTACACAATGGCAGTGTGACTGTCATTTCACAATTTTGAATAAGGCTGAAAGAACATGGTGTTTTCAGAAAATAATGAAAACAAATCACGAAAGTGACAGTGATTTTGTCTCGTGAAGTGCTATAGATGGTTGCTGGTTTTTTAAAAAAGTTAAAGCGTCTACGTGAAAGGTAGGTGTTGTAGAAGTATAATTAACTATAACCAGCAAAGGATTTTGAACTTATTGTATATTTTATTTTTCTGATGAGTGCATGTTTAGCACTAATGAGCTGTTGAACAGCTGTTTAGCTATCACTGCTAATCAGCTGTTCACATATGTCAGAACTAACAAGTTAATAGGGAGATAATTGGCCTTGAAAGCTCTGAACAGGCTATTATTAGCACTGTTACATATGTACTGTTCTGTTATGCACAGTGGCTGTTTTCCGCATCTGGCCCTGGATAGTACTACAGTCAAATGGACCCTAAGAAAAATATATCTAGAGTATGAATGAGCTTGGAGGCTTGAACTCCTTTTGGATACTTTGAATTCATATATATGCCCTCAAGTCACCTGGTGACTTATGATGATCCCATAAATTTCATAAGGTTTTCTTAGGCAAGAAATAGTCAGAGGTGGTTTTGCCAGTTTTTTCTCTGAAATACAGCCAATAGCACCTGATATTTATTGGCAGTCTCCCATTCAAGTACTTACCAGGGCTGACCTTGCTTAGCTTAGACATGATCTGATGCCTTTAGAGTATTTAGGCCCTTATTTTAAGGGATGAATAAAGGAATTCCCCACTGTTTGATGCCCCATTATCTGATGTGTTATGTCCCCACACACTCTCCAAGACTGATATGGTTTAATTTCCAAATAGTATTTAATTGTGAACTAAATTAATTGGCATCGATATAAAATGGAAGCCAAAGTGATTGGAAGGTCAAGCTGGGCAGAGGAAAATTACTGACTGAAAACGTGTGATTGCAAGGCAGGTCAGCCAACATTCCCTCTAGACATAGCCAAAGTCATTGTCAGGCAGATTACCAAGCAACTCTGGAGACAATAGGCTTAAACTGAAGCTGGAACATCTCTGAGCATATAATGGTCAAAAGGGAAGTTCTCACCAAATAGTGATTGTTTTAACTCTGCTCCCTCACACCTGGACATTTCCCAGCTTTGTCTCCTAAACCTATCCATAATGCAGATCTATTACAACAGCCATTATCTCTTTGTCACCTAAGCACTAAGACCATTAACTCCATATGGACCCCACTGTCTGTGTTGCAACTCCCATTGTCCACTAGGCTGGGAGAACCATGCACTCCCATACTCACATGGGTAGTTTTTGGCTATAAAAACCCAAAGTTTTGAGCAATTCAGTGCAGTCTCTCACTTTGCTGAACACCACACTGTTGCTCTGATTCCTGAACAGGAACTGTCCCTAGGTGCACACCTAAGCCACATTGCTGCTTTCCTCACTGCTCTCCAGGTTCGTAATTATTACCTGTACCCTAAAATTCCTGTATTCACAACTTTCCTCCCCATACCCTTCAGATAGCTCTTGTGTGAGCGTGTTTGTGCTTGGATCTTTTGTGTGCATGTGTGAATCTTAAAAAAAAAAAAAAACACATTTTGGAATATCTGGCTGGTTCTTTCCTGCAGGACCCTGTAAACATTGTTCAAAAGATCTTGTTAAGTTATCCTCCCCTCGAAGGCCTCCTAATTTTGAGCTAATCAATTCCCCTCAGCCACATGGAGGTACTGGCATCATGGGTGGACCCCTGGGTCACCCATGTTTTAGGGTAATGGATGACTTGCTCTTTTGATGCTTCTTATTCATCAGTTGTCCTTGCCTTGCTTGGAACCACTTGCTTGGAACCACATGTGCACTCTTTGTAAAGTGAGCTGGGAATGGGAAATGGAATGGAAAAAGAGTGCTAAACCAGCTGAGAGACTTTGCAAACAGTGTGCATGTGGTCGGTCCAAAGGGAGCCTCTATAAGTCCTCCATACTCCCTGCACTACAGTACATGCGTTCCACTTTTCAATCAATTCTGTTTTCTGATAGTGCTCCAGTCCCTAACCTGTCAGATAAGTGGGGGAAGCCTACAGTGGAAAGATGCCTTTTAGAAAGGGAAAGATTCCTCTGCCATCCCTCTACTGAGTTAATTGAGTACATGTGCACTCAAGTTTGTGTGTATATACTAAAATAAACAAATGAATAAATAACATACACTAAATGTGACACTTTGGGCCTCTCCTCAGTAGAGAGTGAATATACCAATAAAGGCTGGAGAATGAATGCTTTCTAATTAGCAAATGATGCTTAGTTTATTGTATTGTACTGCAGCTTTTACATAATCACTAAAGGAGATCAATTTATTTTGCAAGTGTACTTTTTCCAGTTGGTTTAAAAAGAACAATTTTGTGGTCTTGTTACTTAAAGAGAGCATACACTGTTACCCCAAAAGGTGGGGGACCTTGAGGTCTTTGAGTAGTGCTAGCATCTCCTTAGAATTTAGGGGAATTATAGCTCAAAGGAGGCCTGCAAGAGGAGGGTAATCATGGGAACTTTTCACCTTTGTATAGCAGTACTAACCATCGGACACCAGTTGAAAGTGAAAAGAATGCTTATATTGGAAGAATTCACAAACACACACACACAATCAAGCAATTTCGTGAATCACGCAAGGCTAGTGGGGGTAAAAGAGAGAAAGGTTGGATAGCGAGAGATTTTGGGGTGAAGTGGGTGATAATTATCATTCCAGACGCAGACGATCGAAATGAGATGACTCAAACAAGAGTTTGAGGGTAGCAGAGGGAACGAGAATCAGGGAGCAAATGGACAGACTGACACACCTACATGTGTTCAAGGTACTACAAATTGTTGGGCTTGGAGCCAGGGTTTATGTACCCTTTTTCCCACCCCAAAGGGGAATGTGTTGATTACTTTCTGGCAGAATAAACAAAAGGGGTCTGGAACAGACTAATGGTCTTAACTTCAGGTGACAAAGCACTGATGGGACTCATGATAGTCTCTTAATGTCTGGCAGGTGGGAGAACAAAGGAGAGTTTCTGTAGAAAGAAGGTACAGGATGATGACCATTGGTTTCTTAATTGGGGAAGTTTTGTTTGCTATTACTGTATTTACTAGCATATAAGACGCACCCCATTTATACATCAGCAAATACTATTTCCCGGTGTATAAGACACACTGATGTGTAAGATGCACCCCATTTTCAAACAGTATTTTTCAGGAAAAAAGTGAGGCTTATACACCAGCAAATAGGGTATATGTGAAGGTTGGGTCATTGAGAGAATTGATCAAACCCATTAGTGCCAGGCCTTTCCCGTCTAATCGTTTTGAACTTATGACCTGGCCATGCTGCTGTCATCCATCTTAGCATGTGGCTTCCAACAACAGTTGCCCACAGGTCTTCTAGCCACAAGTGTGTGATTTTTATATCAGAAATTACATAAATGATATTTCTCACCAATTAAATTATATTTCTTGCCAATCAGACTGTAACATGGAGTGGAGTGTACGGCATGGTAACAACACTGCCTGAGAAGTGTCATATTTATACATCTATTATTTATTTAATTTATGTTCTACCTTTCTTTCCTTTGGGGACCCACGTAATTTATGCAGAGTGAGGGAGGAGGGGGTTGGTGCTCAGGTCAATTATCTTCTTTATGAGAATAATGTGTCCGTCTCTTACCTGTAAAATATGAGATGGCATAATGCAGATACCATTTTGGTGTCGTAAGGCAAATGCTTTGCAAGCAGAAAGTCCAGGTTCAGGTCCCAGCATCTGTAGTTAGAACTAGAAAAGACTGGTGTCTGAAACCATAGTAAACTACTGCCAGTTAGGACAAACAATAAACTGAGCAAGAGAAGTCAATAATCTGACCTGATACATGACTTCTTCCTATGTTCCTATGACGCTACAGAAGGATTAAGGAGCTGCAAAAGGACTGGATTGCACACAGTTGGAGACTGATCTGGCTAGAAGATGGATTAAGCCCCTTCCTCATCCACAATTGAACCCCTCTTTCTTTGTGCAGTCCTATTCAAACATGTTTTTCTGGATGAGAATCAAGGCTGCAATATCCTGCAGTTACAGAGCCTTAAGCTTCCACTTTGAAAACAAAACAGTTGGCATTCTAACTGATTTTTGAACTTTAATAGTACCTCATAAACTCACAGTGGTATGATAAGATGTCAGCAAGCAAGGATTTAGCAAGAGCTCAGGAAACTTCCTTGATAATAAACCATCTGTTACATTTAAGCTCAAGTTTGTTCTTTCCCTAGTCTACTTACATTTTTCAAGACTCTTTGCTCTTTCCCACTGGTTTGAGTAAACAGTTGCAAAGACATGCATGCTTGGCAGATATATACATACACATGCATACAGAGACGCACACACAGAGAGAATATTAACCTGCAGGCTCAAAATTCAGATTAAAGAGGCCTGATTTGGTTTCCTTGAAAATGCAAAACCCTGTCTGTATTATGTATTATGGTCTTGTAGCATCAATTATAGTTTTTGAGGAGGCCCTGCCTCAGAATCCCACCTACTTTGCTGCGGACACATGAAAAAATACAGGTGTCTTGAGTGTGCAGTACTCCGCACACACTTCCCACATGTGGTAGGTTTCTGTTTACAATATGGACTGAAATACTCTACAGGATATCTGTTCTCTAAGACAATCAACTAAGTGAGCAAGTAATTACACTGCATTTTCAAAAGTGCAAGTAGAGCAATGTGGAATGGTGTAGGGAGCAGCATATGTAATTCAGAGGATCAAAGTCCATGATTTTAAGCAAATTATGCTTCTTTTTCAAAGGCTGTTTGGTGGCAGTGTATTGTGGGTCATGCACAAAAAGGATTGGAGACAGTTATGTTGTCCCTTTCCTTGAATACAGTTTAAGAGTGTGCATGGCAACCTAGCAACCTTGATGGTGTGGGGCAAGCTTTGAATTTAAAAACAATATAAATGAACCAGATGCTTCCAAAGGCAAATAATGTTTCTGACTTTATCTGGGATGGAAAGAGGCAGGATTACTCTAAAACCTTTTTGCAGAAGCTCATTAAAAAGAGGAATGGAGTTACAATATATATACATCAGTCTGTTAGGCATCTAACTTGAAGTTTATTAAAAGATGAATGAAGGTAAAAATGATCTGGAAGCAGATAAGAGTTCTCTTAAAGGCATACTGTGAATAAGATAGAGGAGTAGGAAAATGCTTGACCTTGGTAATGGCTCAGTAAGATATTTCTCTTTGTACGCTCTCCCAGCAGTTAGCTCTTTCTTTCTTTGTATGCACCACAGTAAAATGTCTCTTTAAAAAACTGGAATAAATGCAAAAAGAACAGGAAGGTTATCTTGAGATTCTTAATTTTTTTTTACTGAAATGTTAATAATGACTGGATTTCAGCACAGTTCATGGGAATGTGATGAGATAAAAAGCTAAATAAACATGCCTAAGTGTGTGTGTTATTATTTCTTAATGAAAGGTAGTTTTAAAATGGAAAGAAGATATTTCTTCTCGGTTTCTGGTTCCTACAAGTTAGATCTGACGGTGGGGTTGCTAAGGAACTAGAACAAAACACAAACTGCTGACTGGTGTATAATTCTCTCCCCACCCCTTATCAGAAGAAAAGTGGTAGGACTATGGCTATTTTCCCTGTAGCTTGGTAATTTTGAGGAAAGCTATATATATGTTTAGTGAATAGGCAGACTTTGTGCAGGGATCCACTTTCAGAACTGCTCAAAACTTCTAGGCTCCATCCTGTGAATTAGTAGTTATTGTTATTGTATGCCTTCAAGTCATTTCCAACTTAAGGGGACCCTAAGTTGAACCTATTATGGGGGTTTCTGGGACTAAGAGTGTATGATGTGCCTATGGTCACTCAGTGGGTTTCCATCGCTGAACAGGAAATCAAAGCCTGGTCTCCAGGGTTGTAGCCCAATGCTCAAACCACTACACCATGCTGACTCTTGGATTTATAATGCAGCAGCTAAAAGTGCCAATATTTTTGATATTCAGGATTGTCCTATCTATAGAAATCAACAGAAACCCTGTCTTACATCTTTATGGAAACCTTAGCCTGGTTTCTAAATCAGGAGAAAACACAACCTTTCTGTCTATAGAAAGGCGAATGATTCTGTATTATCTAGTTTTAAAATCTTGCTATTTAAAAGAAAATACATTTGAAATGTTTGACATCTCATTCCCACATAATTTGGGAAGAAGCACTTAGAGATGAGAGCTGTGGAAGGAGGAAGAAAGAAGTTACAATAATCTTATAATAGTAATAAGTGATCCAAAGGTTAGTCCAAAAGCTTGGGGTCCCCCAATGTACACATAACTCAAACCAACACAATTGCCCATATTTGATTTATTTTATTTCTATCCAGCTTTTCTCCCTAAACTCAGTATGATTCACAATTTGAATTAAAACCAAATATAGTTCAAACAATAGATAGTACAAAAGTTAAAAAACAATCATACTGAAAACATTAATTTAAAACTGTTTTTAAAGGATAGTTAAAATATGGTAATAATGATCCAAATCCAAACATAACACACCCTTAAGAGGCATGGATGAATAGAAAGGTCTTCATCTGCTAATGGAAAGTAGGCAGAGAGGAGCAAACCTACCTTCCCATGGAATGAATTCCACAACTTGGGAGCAGCCACAAAAAGTTTCTGTCCTATGTTCCCACCAAACATACCTGTAATGGTGGTGAAACTGAGAGATAGCCCCCTCTGAGGATCTTAAAACTCAAGGAGATACAGTCTTTCAGATAGTCTGGACCAAGTGGCATAAAGCTTTATAGGTCATAGGAAGTGTGAATGGGTTGAAATCTGGTACCCACCATATCCGAACAGATTGGACATGGAGCTGGGATGAGCTCTGAATCCGGGTAAGAAGTGAAGCAGCAACACAGAATGCAAAGTATATGATACAATAAAACACAGAAAAGAGTTTCTTTGGCCAAAGGATCCTGCTGATAATCAGAACTGCATTCAGTCCAACCTACTAGCAGTAGTGATCCAGAAAGATAACTTTATTCCTCAAGCTTCATATTTTTATACTATTTTCTTGATTAGGAAAGCAAAATAAAACATACATCGGCAAGATTAGTATTTCACTTAAGACTGACTACTTGTTATTTCTTATCTAACTCTTCCGTCAGATGTCTGTATGACCACAACAGTGTGCAACTACCAAAATGTACATAAAGAAGGCTATTACTGACGTAACAAATCATGTTATTGATGTAACATGTGTACTCCAGATTTCAGCAATAATACTTTCATACAGTACAGAACAAAGTTTAGTTAAACAGAATGTTAAGAACAGCAGATGATCATTCTTTTTGTTAATTACATTAATAAGAAGACAATTGGGAATCTTCTAACATCCCTCATGTGTATTTTTTAAGCCAACACAAGCACTTTGTGATATGTCTGTTATTCAATTTATATCCATAATGTAATTCTAATGGAGAAATTGCAGTTGACTGACCTTCTCAAAATATATGCTTCCCCGTCCCATTTATGTTTTCTTAAATTAAGTCTTCTTGTAATTGTTCCTTACAGGCATATTTGCATAACAACTCCAGTCTCATAGCCTAGTCCTGTGAGTGTTTGGAAATAAGTCCATCTGAAATTAGTGGGTTTTATGCTTTTTCTAGCATGCATTGGATTGTAGCCTGTTTTACACAATGACTATAATTTCTTGGTGTGTTTGAAAGGAGTATAATATGTCTCATTCACATGAAAGCATTTCTAAACGGAATTGGTTTTTATGATACTGTGCAAATTACGTGTCACAATGTTTCACTATACCGTAGAAGCAAGGAATGGGCTTTGTTGATTTATATTATTGGCTGTTTTGTTTCATTTTTGAAAGAGCCTCCAATGTCATATGTGGGTCATCCCATTGGCATACGAATTAAGATACTGGGAAACAGATGTGGATTCCTGGAGCCTGTTATTAAAACACACACACACACAAACACAAAAAGAAAATAAATAATCAGAAACAGTATTTGCACCAACAAATAAGCCCAAAATCAAACCACACAGCTGAAAAAAATCATTGTTTGGTTCAACAAATACTCTCACAGAAGATCTTATAATTTATCTTTTGCCAGGTGATTACAGTGTATTAGGAAAGTAAGATGGACTTCTGGATTCTTTTCCCAAAACTACTGCTAGCATTGGCAATTGTTAGGATTTTATTTCTCTGGAGAGTACAAGTTTTATTCTTGTTTCTGAACAAATCTTGCCAAGAAAAATCTGTGACATGATTTTACTGCTGCTGCTCCAAATCATACAAGAACTTTCCTGGTGTTGGACCTTATTACTAGAGGGCTCAGTACCGGCAGAGCTTCTGCCTAGCTCATAGAAGCTGCAGGAGCAGCAGCAATAACATTTATTGTGAATTCACAGCCCCTGCAGTGGCAGATTCATCAGCTGCTCATGTTTGAGGCCCTTTCCACATGGCGTTTTTAAAGCGCATTAGGTATGGTCCCTCCCCGCTTCAGGAGCTGCCATTCTGAATGATGTTCTGGCCAACCAGGTGCTGTCCCGGCCTCAGGCAGTGCTGATGTCGCTTTTTTCATTTTCGCCTGAAAATAACCTCCCTTTCATGCATCAATTGCGCGAGCCAAGGGCATGCAGAGCCGGCATCCAGTGTGCTCCCGGGAGTGGGCGGGGTGTGGGCAGTCCCTGCTGCCTGTCTCTCACGCAGTAACTCCCAGGGGAAGCTCTGCCCAGCAGCAGGGCGGCCATCGCAGGAGGAAACACTACAGGACACGTTGCCGCGCGAGGCCACCTCGGAACTGACGTCACCATTCACACTCGAGACAACAGCAGCCCCTAGGGTCCAGCCGACTGGCATTTAAAAAAAAAATCGGTGCTATCATTAGCACTTTAGCAGGTTAGCACTGTAGCACAAAGTAGCATGCCCTAAGGGCTGATGGCCAGCCTAGTTCTCACAGTGGAATCGACGAGGAGACCCCAGAGCGAAAACCTCCCCCCCGCCATTCCCATGGCCATCACCCAAGCAGCCAAACACCTCCAACCTTGCTAAACATGGTGGACACGTCAGGGAGTCCAGCCAACATGCCCAACATGTACGTCCCCAATGAGAAATGCAGCGACCCACACGTCAGCAGGAAGAATGGGCTGCACACACACAGGGTGGGTAACACCTGGCTGGGAAGCACGGCATGTGAAAGGCACCCTGGGAACTTGGCAGTCCACAGGGTGGAAGGAACGCCATACTGCGTGGGATGCGGCAGCTGAAAAGGCCACTGCGAGTCTGCGAGTCTGGACAGGACCCACGCAACCATACTATACACACCTAGGAATGTAGTGGCACCACTTCATTCCACCGTGGGGACAGGATATCATGTGCAGTTCAGGAGCACTGGAAAGCAAGAACCATAGTGTACACACTGGAACATGCCCAGAGCTGGGAGACAGAAAGGATGAAAGGCCCAGAAAACCATGGACCCCTGCGAGGAAAGCCTCAGGAAGGCTGGGGTGTCTAACCCGATGGAAACCAGCTGACAGCAGACAGGAGAGCCATGCTGTCAGATTTCAGGGGACATCCCAGTGTTCACGAAGCTAACCCTTTTCCTGCTGCTGCAGAGACCTGGACATGGCACAATAGGGCCAAATGTCAGGCAAACAGATTGCACCCAAAGATCAAGGAGAATCCCTGGAGGGCACACCTTTCTGACAGTGCAATGTGCTGCCTCCCAATGTGGTGGGCTCACCTCCCTTCCTGAGAGGTGTGCAAACAGAGGCTGGATGGCCCTCCATCAGGAGTCTTCCTGCATGGCAGTGGTTCAACTCCATGGCCATTGTGAACCCTCCCAGCAATAGGATGCTAAATCCCATGACTCCATGGTGGAATCTTCCTTGTTGGTTGACACGGCGGCAGCGACGGAGCTGGCTGCGTGGGTGGAGAGGGTGGCTCTCCTCGTTCGCCGCTGCTGCCGTGCCCTCCAGGCCTGGACAGCAGTGATGTTGTTCATATAGAGCTGCATGGCCTGTGTCCCAAGGAGCTCTGTCTACTCAGGCTCCATCATGGGTTATGGGAGTGGTGGAGACAACTACACCTCGAGCTGGGTCACAGCTGCGATCTGTCCTGTCAGTCCCTGCCTTTTCCGGTGCAGCCTGTTATGCATGGGCTCCTGCTACCGGCCTGCCTTTGAGGCTCACGTGAGCGCCTGTTGGCAGGATCTATTGTGCTAATGTTAGCATGATAGCTGGCAAAATAATAATAATAATAAAAACCACCGACCAATCAGGGGTGGTGGGGCGGGGACGGGGCGGGACCTGGGCATGGCCCAGGACACCTACGTGCAGAAAAGGCACCAGGTGGGAGCTGGTGTTCTCTTGCGAATGCCCCATGCATGTGGAATGCAATAGGCTCTGTACTGGGCCTCTTGCGATATTAGCAATACCGCGATGGCACAAGTTCGTTGCGCTATTAAGGTAAGGTTCGGAAAGGACCTGAGATGATAGGGTGAAGAAGTAAACAGTGAGAAGTGGCTGCAACACAGCAATATCTGTGGGCCCAGATTAGCATCCAGTGGGGTCCCCATCAATTGCATTATGCTGAAGGCCTGCCAAATACAGTGCCTGGCCTACATGGTCTGGTAGGTGTGACAAAATTCTGAGGGTATGGCTATGTGAAATGCCAGTGCAGCCTGGAAGCAGCTTGCCAGGCAACCAGAACAGCTCCTTAGGAGACAAACCCAGGCCAGTAGTGTGTGGGAGGGGCTGGTGGCGAAGAGAAAAAGTTATATAAAGCCAAGCACCTGTGGATATTTTGCCTTTCAGTGAGATTCTATTCAAAGAGAGCTAGGGAGTAGAGTCCTTCTGCCAGTCAGAGAGTGTGACTGTGTTGGAAGGGTTAATTCTCATTGGAAGCCTAGCGAGAGGCCGAAGAGTAATTGTACCCTAATAGAATTTGGTCAGAGAGTGTGACCAAGATTAGGGATTGAGCCTTTGGTGGGAGTGTAGCCAAAGGGCTGTTACATTATACTTGCATTTTATATAAGAGTCTAAAGATATAAGTGAACTGTCTGAAAAGTGAACTGAGGAAATATATCAATCTGGACCTGCTTTTGGAATCTGAAATGCTACTTTATTCCGATTGCTATCTTAATAAAAGTTACAGTTCATTTTTGTAAATACTAATTCAGCTGAGTTGTACACCATATATATAGTTAACACAGAAACATGCTACCATAAAACTAATAACAGGTTCTTAACAAACATTGAAAACCCTCACCCTTTTACACAAAGGTGGTGTTATAAGGGGGAAGACAGTGTTGTATGGTAAAGACAGGGTACATTATCAGTTTGTGAACTGCCACATCAAACAGGAGTAAGGGCCTGTCACAGTAGCTATCTCTGATTCTGGAGGTCCTGGAATATATCATGTTCTAGAATAGCATTCCAGAATCTCCAGAAAGTAGTTAGTTTTAGATGTGAAGAACTTTAGACTCCTAGAAACCAGTGGAAATATTTGTGTAACATATTATGTGTAAATATGTTGGGTTATTTCTGAGTGAGGTGTGATAGCATATGGCTGAAACCTGGCTTGCAAAATCTGGTTTTCAGTACTGCAGGCAAATATTTAAATGCTGTTGTATGTTCTTTGGAGGAAGAGTTGAGTTCATGTGCAATAAATAATTAAGATAGTATGATATAGCATTGTATAGGAAACATATGTTTTTTACCTACTAGCCATGGGAAATCCACTGTAGTTTTCACTGTTTTCTGACATTTCAATAATTTTTCCCCCTCCTCCTCCTCCTCTGCCTTCTTCTGCATGTTTTTAAACCTTTCTTTAGAGCCATAAAAAGACTTTTTGGGGAAGAAACTTAGAAAGTTTAGATTCTCTGGATGTTAAAATCTAACTGATGCCAAATTCCACAAACATACACATATAATAGATATATAGCTCTGTTATAAGATAAATCCACTTAGTCATTTTCCTCTCCAATACTTATCCAAAAATATTTGATTGTCTAATTATTTATCTATGTTGACTTTAGACAGTGGTGTTTCAAATCAGGCTGCAGCAGCTATAGAGATAGGATTAGGCTATACTTTAAAAAAAAAAAACTTGACCATGTGGGAAATGAGATTTGCAGTGGTCACAAAGGTGTGACATTTAGGAATCCTGATAAGGGGATGTTTATTTCCTGATATAGATAGAATAACAAAAGAGTAATATCCTTTGTCATATGACAGACATTAGTATCTTCTGATGTCATATCCTCATTTTTTTTTAAAAAAAGAGGATTCAAATGAAATGGAAAACATTAACTCCAAATTCCAAACTCATACCACAGTGTGTGTGTGCGGGCGCGCGCACCCATGTGCGTGCGTGCGTATGCAGATGTTTGTGTTTGACCACTACATGCATGCATAATCATTTAAAAATTAGCCAGCAGTCATAGTTCTGATGAAACTGCTAAGTACTGTTTTCATATCCTAAATAATTAAATATAATATGTTTGATAAATTAATTATTAAATATTTTACATTAGACACAGAGGGTGGTTTTAGGATTACCACAGCTCTCCAGAGTCCAAAATTTAGCATCAAATTATCCTGGAGTTTCTTGGAAATCTCATCCCATTTCCAGTCTTTGGTATTTAATGATTTTCCATGCATTATTCAAATATAGCAAGGAGTAAGGCTGCCAGAAAGAACATTAATCTCAGCAAGCTCTCATTTAGAGTCATGCTGATCACTCTTTCTTATCCATTTTGCCCATTCTAAATAGGTGTCCATAATGCCCATTGAGTATTATGGGCTCTTATGCCAATTTAGACATCCATGTGTGTTTGTGGCACACAAACCTCTTAATACGATTATCCATCTAGTTAAAACTGAAAACAAGTATGATAATCCCAAATCCAATTTCTGCCAGATAATAATCTGTTCCCATGAGGATCTGTATGAACACATCAGTTTTTGGTATGATCAAGTCATAAGGCTGAGGAGTCCATTGGACTCCCTGGCACACATCAGAACTGAACTCCACCATTAGCCAGAACACTGTTAAAGCTGAAACATTGAGGGCCAATCTGTGCCCTTTAGCATATCTGATCCAGCTGCCAGCATCCTTCACTATTGGCTATGTTGCCTAGAGCTGTTGCATCATGTGGCCCAACAGTAACATCATTCTCACCTGTGGTCTGTCTGGGTAAGCAGATTTTGGAGCATGGTTACAGGTAGAGAAAACGGTCACATATGTTACTGTTAGCACTATGAGGGCACCATTTGGATCTTCTGTATCAGGCACTAAAATATAGTATCAGGTTGTTTCAGGTCCTGCTACATGACAGTAGCTTGGGTTGTTTCCAAGTCACTCTAATAATCAGGTAGTAGTACTATGGATGGAGGAATACTGAAATACCTGCCTCATTGAGAGCCTCAGTTATTGGTTTCACATCCATAATTAATTCAGGTCTGTGGGAGTTGATTCTTGTTAGTAGAGTGGTGAAGCCACCCTAAGTTTTAATCTGAACTTTAAAGAAATGATGCAAGGTGCCAAACCATATATTCCAGATAGGTCGAGCTCCTCTGACGGTCCTTGAAAATTCAGATAAAAACTTAGTCCAGATGCACTGCCCCCATTGATAGGGAAGCAATCACCCATCACTGATAAACCACCTGAAGTTATAGTTCCCTTTTTGACTATGAGGGAGAGTTTTAATGATGTTGTTGTTCCAGCTACAGATAGCACTGTGTACGGCACGGGCGGTCACCTCTGTTGCTGTGCGTAGCAATAAAGGCCTTGTGTTGTGCATCCATGTTGTTCTGGCTTTCTTTGATACAATCAGACATTATTATTGTTGCGAGCCTTCAAGTCATTTTCAACTTATGGCATCCCTAAGGCAACCCTATCACAGGATTTTCTTGGCAAGATTTGTTCAGAGGAGGATTGCCATTTCCTTCTTCTTGAAGCTGAGAGAGTATAACTTGCCCAAGGCCACCCATTAGGTTTCCATAGCTGAGTAGGGATTCAAACCCTGATCTCCAGAGCTGTAGACCAGCGCTCAAACCACTATACCATGCTGGCTGTCAACCTGACATTGAACAGAATCTTATTTGTTAACTAACCATCAGTTCTTGTGCTGACCTTTTATATATAAACTCCAAAAGCAGTTCAAGAGATTAGTATCAAAAGCCAAGGATAATAGCTTAATCCATAGCAGATTGTGAAGTCCTGAATCAAGTACTGCTCTTAAATCAATGAAAAGATTACATAAACCTGTTCAGACAGCCTATTTAAATGTGGCTTGACTACATGATTCAAAATAATGCTGTGATCTTGCATGTCCTGATCTAAAACCAAATGGTCATGGGGCTGAAAGCCTATAAATGTCAATCAACTACTCTTGTTTGTCACAGCAATGATAGGCTACGTAATGTGTCATCTATATCAAAAGGGCTTATAGATGTACAGTTGGGTGAATCAGTTAGAGCCTTTCTTATATATTGGCATCATAACAGTGGCTAGCATTCAGACAGGAAACAATCAAATGTATGTGAAAATGGCACTACCAAGACTGGAGATCACCATTCCATAAAGGGAGGGAAAAACTAGAGGGAAGGTAATTTCCCCCAAAACTTTTACTACTTTTAATTGCATTACATGTCTTTTAACTTCTTCCAGCAAAAGTAGTGTGGCCATTTTAGATTTTGTGGTGAAAAAATCTAGCTTCCAGACCACTGACAATCTGGTGTCAAACAATTCTCTTAAATGCATTCTCAGACCTTCTACTTTCAGTCCCCCTTAAGAATGGTGAAAATGACTGAGGCTTATGAGTCACAAAATTGTAGTGCAGGTGTGGAACCAGTCATAAAATAGTGGCAGATGGTTTGGCAGCTACTAATACTATTTGAGATTGACATGTAATCTCTCTTTGGAGACTGTTAGATTCTTTGTCAGAGCAATTTCCTTGTGACAGAGAATTTCATTGTTCAGCCTTCTTCAAATGAAATATGCACTTCGTTCCTTTGGAGATAACACGATAAGGCAGAATTTGATTGACCTACAGGTTCCAAATCAATGATTCCCAACCTTTGGGCCTCCGGATGTTTTGGATTTTAACTGCCAGAATATCTCACCATTGGCTATGCCTACTGGGAATTCTGAGGGTTGAAGTCTAAAACACCCAGAGAACAAAAGATGTAGGATCATAGGTTTAGGTAAAGAAGATAATTCATTTTATATTTTTCTTTCTCTACTTCACATATCTCTTAAACTATTCTTTCTCCTCTCCTCTTGTTTCTTTTCCCTTTCTCTTTTCACAGTTAATTCTTCCCTACCTCTTATAGCCCATTTCTTTCATTTCTCCCTTCTGCTGCTTTTGTAACATTAGAGAAAGTTGAAACTGTCTTTCTCCATCCACATTTCTGTCCTTCCCAGATAATATTTTTCAGGTTCAGCTTTTTCCTCAGTTTCCCACCATTCACACACATGAACAGTCTCATCTGTAGTGCCTCTAACAAGAAGATGGATGCAGAGCTTGGGGGGAAGAAGGAGGCCCACCAAGTAAATACATAAGCCCCTCCTCCCAGAGTATTTGCAGGTTACAGCAATAAAGCGGTTAAGTCTTGGAAATTGTAGTAAGCTGCAGCTCTCCTAGTTGAGCTTCAGATCTGCGCATAGCCCTTTCCTCTTGCCTGGAGCTGAGTTTACCAGAACTGAAGAGCTTGCATCCTTGTCTCTCATCTGGAGATGACCAATGAAAATTGGAAATTCAGGGCCAGGCCATGGAATCTGGCAACCCTTAATTCAATATTGTTTCCCATTGATTTCCAAATGGTAGTATGAAATCTGTTACTCATCTTGCTCTATATTTGGGAAGGTTTTGAAGCAATTAATAAAAGCTTCCTTTGTTTGGATTCTCCTCTCCCTGAGACCCATTTATTCTCACCTGGGCTTTCTATGATATTTGTCAATTTTTGTTCTGCTTTTATAGAGAATGTGCATGTATGTGTGTAAGTAACTGACTGGAAAGCCATTCATTCTATCAGAGGGGTGTTTCAAGAACTTTGTTCCTCTTGTTCTGCATAGTTCTAGCTAACTTGCCTAACTGGTACTGTCATCAGTAACATTTTAAAACTGTACTAATAAAAACTCCTATAGGTATAATTCCATAGCCCTGTAAAATGTTTCTCCTTTCTTTATATCAACGAAGATATTTTTTTCTTTTCCCACTTAAATGTCAGAAGCAGTATTTTATTAGAGAAATCTGAATGCAAAGTTTTTATTGATGCTAGGTCAGTTTCACAATATGAAAGAGATAATAAAGCACTCTGATGTGCTTTACTGGCACAAGGGGAGAATCTCAGAAGGAAGTTGAAACTGAGTTTACATTGAAAGCTATTTGACTGCTGTTACCCTGTTTACTAGGGGTCCCAGGAGGGACACCTAAATAACCAAACAACAACAAGTAATATTTGGGGGAAAATTAGCGGGAGCACTCACTTAAGCTAGCAAGAGGCAGGGTAACTTTGCAGGATCTTGCAGCCCAATGTATACGGGGTCAGGTCAGTCAAGCAGTCAGACAGTTTTAAACTTAGCAAAAAAAATGATGTTTTATTAAGGACAGGCAAACACTTAAGACAACACAACCACACCGCTAACTAAGAAATAAGAAATAAGGGTTTGTCGGGGGAAATGGGCGATACAACACCTTTCTCGTAGTCCTGAAGAAGTTGAAGATGGAGGGAAGGAACTCAGCGTGGCTCGCTGAGGGGAGCTCGCCAGGCAAATGGCAGCAAGGCGATCTGGAACTCGGGAGTGATCCGATGTGCTCTCAAACTCAGGGAGTTTATATAGGGAAAATATGACCGTAGGCTAGCCTGTACTTTGGAAAGAGAACAATGAGGTTTGGGCACGAGACAATGTCTCCGAAAGGTCAGAATTTAGCATGATTGAATTAAGTCCAAATTGACAATGGAATGGCCAGTATGCAGATGCAGCATGCCTGGGTGGTTAAGCATTTAGCTTGTCAAGTTACCTGCTCGGGGCAGGGGGCTCTTTGTATTAGCGTGCATCTTTAATGAAGTGTTTGTCTAGGGAGGTCTCCTAATGCTAGATCGGGCTGAGTCTGGCTTGCCTAGGTGGAGAAAGGAATGTTCAGCAATTAAGGGCCATGCCTAGTTCTGTGCTTGTTCGGGGGCCTCACAAACACTTGGCTGAGGGTCGCAAAATGGGGCTGAATTGTGATATCAAAATGATATCTCATAGCTTCCGAAGCCAGGCCAGTTCACGATGATAACAACTGCAAGACAAATTCATTCATTTGTATTTTAACATCCTTACTATTACTAGAAGAGCTGGGCTAACAGAAACCACCACCTTACTAGCATTTAGTCCTTCACTCCAATCCATTCAGTCTTTTCTTTTTTTCTTACATGTAAAGGGCCTTTCCGTGCTACGCTGCTATGGTGCTATCATTCCACTTTCAACATCCTATGGAATCCTGGGGTTTGCAGTTTAGGGAGGGGCATTTAGAATTCTCAGCCAGAGAGCTCTTTGGCCTTCGTAAACCACAAACTCCGGAATTCCACAAGACGTTGAAAGTGGAATAATAGCACTTTAACAGTGTAGTACAGAAATGGCCATTGCTAATTGCTGCTATATTGTGTCTCGTGGACCACTTGCTGTTATTTTGTATCTGATCGATGGGGCAAGGTGGAAGGTAAGAGTGAACACTGGCTGGTGCCCAGTTGCTATCAGGATGGGATGGAGATAATGGGGGACATTGAAGGACAAGGCAGTTAAAGACAAGCACCAGCCCAAGAAAGTGTTAGGGGGCTTCCATCATGTTATAACCAATGAATGCTTTGCACATCTACATTTGCATGGATAATCTATAAAAGAGGTATGCTGCCTGTGTTGGTCAGTTTCGGCAACTTCTATGGAAGTGTGCTGCTGTTGCTCATATTAATCCATTGATTAAAGCTATTGGAAAGTTCAGGGTGTGTTCATGGATTGTGGGTCATCCAGTACATGACATGTGATCCCCTTGCCAACTGAAAACCATTCTTTTTCTCCATATTATATCATGACAGTGGCCTCTTGTCTAGAGTATAGGTTATACATCAGGACAAATAGATCTGGTGGCAACCCTATTGCTTTTGGAGTGAGCCATACTTTTTCATGACCTACATAGTGAAAGGCTTTGCTGTAATCTATAAAGACTAGGCCAATTTTCATCTTAAATAGTCTAGTATGCTCTATTACCCAACATATATGTGCATTATGATCTCTAGTGCCTCTTCCTTTCCTGAATCCAGCTTGACTTCTGGAATTTCTTGCTCCACATATAGCATAAGTCTTTGTTGTAAAATCTTGAGAATCGCTTTGCTCACATCCTTGGTGTTCTTCTTCTTGGGAATTAGAATGTATATGGAACATTTTCAGTCTGTGACCCATTGTCTTGTTGTTCTCTGTTTATTGCTTTGTTTTGCATCTTTGTTTGTGATAATAGCTGATCCTTAACTGCAGAGATGTTATCAGTGAAGCTGATTGATTTGATTTTTCAACTTTTTTTAATTCTATAATGGAAGGTCTTAGATTTAGGGTAGGAAATATGCAGTCCTCCAGATGTTTTTGGACTGCAATTCCCAGCATTCCTCACCCTTGGCTATGCTGGCTGGTGCTGCTGGAACTTGCAGGTCAACAATACCTGGTGGGTTGCATGAGTCCAACCTCTGACTTAGATTATTTTCAAGCAACAACATAGCAATATAGGATAGCAACCTTTGTCTAAGGCCACAGTACTACAGACTTCAACTTATAGGCCATGAGACCTTTGGCTCTTTTGCTGGATACTGAAGAATTATTGTGCCTACCAGAAGAGAAAGGCAGACACAGCTGAGATTTGGCAGACATTGTTCAACTAGCCTTCCCCCTGCAAAAAGAGAGGGAAAAACTTTGCCTCACAGAAGGTGGTATCCAGCTAACTAATATTTGGACCCATTTCAAATTCCTATCCTTAATATGGAATTTCTGTAAGACAGAAGTGGGGATCATGGGCCGTTCCAGATGTTGTTAGACTGCAACTCCTATCAGGCTTAGTCAGCATAGCCAATAGCAAGGATGCTGGGAGTCAAACAACATCTGGAGAACTACACAATTCCACTTCTGCAATATGGGCTTTTTGCAGAAACTGGCTGCTAAACTGTGCTTTTGTTTTAGCCATACAAAAATTCTCCAGTTGACACAGGAAAAATTAAAACTACTACCTGTTTTGCTGGCACCAGTGAACAAGAAACATGCCAAACCCACAGAAAATACATATATGAACACATTACAGAATATCTGTTTATAATTTGAAACTGCCTTGGACAGAGGAAAATAGCTTCATTTCAAAGCATTTGAACATCTCAATTTTCCAATCAATGAACAATACATTTTGGAGAAGCTACAGAATGTCATTTTAAGGACTGTACATAGCTATTTGTTAATTGTCATGGCTTCCTATGATCCTACACTAATTCTGAAGCTTTGATAAAATCTTATTCCTGATTTACTCAGCTGCTCTTAATGTTTTCCTGGAATATGGAGATCCTTCACTAAATCAAGGCCAGGAGCAAAGTGTCAGAAGACTGGGAATCATGATGAGTCATAAAACTAAAGTGTATGTATGTGGGGGTAGGCTAAATTTATTTTAAGTGACAGTCTTAATGCAATGTTGTTATAAAAGGCGGAACTGCATGTCACTCGCATATGCATGTAACAAAGTCCAGATGGCTGCTTTTCCCAAGGAAAAACAGATTTAGAAGGGGGAGACAGAAAGGGAGATGGTAGGACGTAATGGTTTTACTTTCTCCTACTTCCTCTCCATACCACCCCCCATTGCTTTTTCTTAGACTATTGTCTATGTGACTTTTGTTAGATACATTTGTTTGTAGCAAAGTAAAACAATGGCAGGTCAGTAAAAGGAAAAGCACCCTTGATCCAGAAAATGATCCTGGATGAGAATGCCAACCTGGCTTGTGTTACAGAAACATCACTGGACAAAGCTGACGAG
This sequence comes from Iguana delicatissima, assembly GCA_948472985.1. Lineage (NCBI taxonomy): Eukaryota > Metazoa > Chordata > Lepidosauria > Squamata > Iguanidae > Iguana > Iguana delicatissima. The sequence goes on from CAOKZL010000311.1 coordinate 423,167, forward strand.
GTTAACCTCTCCCAGCGCTGTCCCTCGCCAGGTGCTCTGTCCCACAGTCTGCTGGGTTTGAGAATGTATATTTGAAAGTGGGTGGCCTAAACAGAATAGAGATTTTGTTGGTGTAGCCCCCCTGCCTCACTCAACTGTTACCCTGTTTACTGGGGGAACCAGGAGGGACTCCAAAATGTGCTCAACTATAGGTGGGGAAAATTAGCTCAAAGCACTGCTTTAGCGTTACGAGAGGCAGGGTAACTTAGCAGGATCTTGTAACCCAGTGTTTATGGGGTCAGGCCAAGTCAAGAAGCAGACTGGTTTGAAAATAAGGAATGATCTTTATTAAATACAGGCACACAATGTAAGCAACACACGCACACAGATAACTAAGGAAAATAAAGGTGTGAGTGAGACAGCGGGATTTTCAGAGGGATAGTTGTTTCGGGTGATACGAAACCTGTTCCTGAAGCCCGGGAGAAGATAGAGAGCGATGCTGGGGTTTGGTGTGGCTCAGCACGTGGAGCTGAGGGGAAGCTCGCCAAGCAAAGCGGCAGCAAGGCAGTCTGGAACTCGGGAGCGATCCGAGGAAGGTCTCGGAATCAGGGGTTTTTATAGGGAAAAGTGTGACTGCAGGTTATGCCTTACTTGGAGACAACAATGAGTTTTGGGTGTGAGATAATGTCTCCGAAAGGTCACAATTTAGCATGATGGAATCAGAGCTGAATTAACAATGGTGTAGCCAGTATGTAAATGCACAATGCTGGACAGCTGATGGTTCAGCCTTTGTCAAGTTGCCTGCTCGGGGCAGGGAGCCTTTTGTAGGTAGCGCACATACATAATGTGGTGTTTGCCGGGGAGGTCCCTGAAGCTGCGATCAGGCTATTTCTGGCGTGCCTGTATTGTTTGAGAACATTTCAGCAGTTAAGTGCCGAGCCTAGTTTCGTGCTTGTCCGGAGGCCTCACAAACACATGGAGAGGGGTGGTATGGTAAGGCCGAATTATGATATCAAAGTGATATCGGGTGCAATCGCCAGGTAGGCCTAAACTGCAGTAACACAACTTTGCTGCTCAACAGTCTTCCTTCCCAAGCTGGCTGACTTGGTCTTGTCAGTGATTTTGGATCCCTCCCGCACACACACTTGTTGTGCTGAGGGACTTCAACATTCTTAGTGAAGCCACTCTTTTGGGAATGGCTCCATGTTACCCATGGTACTGTCCCAGTTGGTATCTAGCCCCACCCACGCTGTAAGCCATACTCTACACTGAGTTTTCTGCTCTGGGTGGGATGACAATGATCTGGGTACGGAGGAAATTTCCATAGTTCCGTTGGTGGGGTCTCTGAGACTCAGAGCTTCTGCAGAAGTGACAAGCCAACAAAGATGGCCCACCCTAGGAGCCTTGAGGATCCAGATGGATTCCTGATGGAATTTGGGGAATTTCATGTTGACTTGGCAGGTGATCTCATTGATGCACTGGCTGATCTCTGGAACTGAGAAGTGCCCAGGGCAGTGGACATGATCTCTTCCAAGCATCCTATCCCATGGCATGAAGCCTTGGTTTCCTAGGGAGCTGGCTGTAATAAAATGACTGAGTCAAAGACTACAGTGTCAATGGTAGAAAAATCAAAGTGGGTATAGGCTCAACTTGTTGGAAAGCCTATGCTGTGATGGTGGTGAGGGCTGTGAAGAGATCATACCCTGTGTCACTACAGTGTCTGCACAGCAGAGTCCAACAGAGTTATCCCAAATTATCAGAGGTCTTCTACATTGAGCCCCACTCAAAAAGAATGTGGACCACTCAACAATTCACTGTGAAGAATTAGCACAACATGATGCAAGCAAAATTATTTGGATCTGGGCTGACTTGGATGCTGTTGTTGATACAGAACCAATGGAAGTAACCTTGGCTTATGTATATCCAGAGTTGTTGGATATACTGTATTTGCTGGCATATAAGACACACTTTTTTTCTTAAGAAATACCCCTGCAAATGGGGTGCATCTTATACACTGGCAAATATGGGTAACACTAAATGCATAGGAATGAGAGAGGGAGCAAAAGGAGTTCTCCCTGCTGAGACAAAACAAGAAGGGAGGAGATAAGGGAAGCCTGGTGTAGCACTCCTTATCTTCCCCTCTTCTCCTGTGCATTTTGACTCTGCTGGGAGTTCTCCCTGCCAAAGAAAAACAAGAAGGGAGGAGACAGGGGAAGCCTGGTGCAGCACTCCTTTCATTCCCCTCCTTTCCTGTTCATTTTGCCTTGTCAGGGTACTAAAATTTTTTTTTCCTGAAAAATACTCCTTGAAAAATGTTGTGTGTTTTATATGCTGCTATGTCTAATATGACAGCAAATACGGCATTTCAATTTGTACAACCTAAGCCATTTTCTTCTAGTATTTGAATTTCCCGAGGTGTTGCAAAACCATTATTGTGTGGAGAAAAACGTGGCTTTTCTGTACAAAAAACATGTTTTCAGTGATAAAAAGTATTTTTTTCCTGTAATTTCTCCAAAACACTTGAGGAAATTGAAATATGAGGAAAAGACTGAAAATACATATTTATTTTTTCCCCAGTAGGGAGAAAACTACAGCAATTTTTTTTTCTCCTTGTGAGCAAGAACACAATATTTGAGGATTTAAATCCCCACTGTTAGCTGTCCAAAGCATTATTCTGCTGGAAACATGTGGCCTTTCAGCACTACGCTGTTATAGTGGTATTATTCCACTTTCAACATCCTGTGGAATTCTGAGATTCATAGTTTACTGAGGCCAAAGAGCTCTCTGGCTGAGAATTCTAAATGTCCCTCCCTAAACTGCAAACCCTAGGATTCCATAGGATGTTGAAAGTGGAATAATACCACTATAACAGTGTAGTGCAGAAAGGCCCACGGTGTATATGTATATGTTCAATACAGTATAATATAAGAAGGTTTAGTTAGGCCTTAAGTTCTGAGTAAGCCTTAAGTCTGCAGTGCAAAGTAATGCAAACTTTCCTAAGCTTAATGCAAGATAAATTCCTATCAAAGACCTTGCAGGAAGATCACAAGAGGAGACTGCACCATGCTTCTATATCTATCATTCTGGGTCACAGCTAGAAAAGAGGTCATGGACAAATAAAGATTGTTGGAGCCCTGGAGCATTTTCAAAATAAAGTCTCTTTCGTGCATGTAGATGAACTGGCTGCTTTTGCACTTCACTGGGTCAAGCCTGCATGGGTAACCAGGCCAAAAAGAATCCTTTCTGTAATCAGAGTAAGATTGTTTCAGGCCTAGGGGAGGAAGTTCTGGGCATCCCTCCATGCCTGTGTTCTAGCTAGCATGACCGAGAGCAGAGTTTTGGATACAGTGACTCCAACACACCATACAGTTGAGTAGATGGTCTTGGACAGTTCTCTGTCATCTCAACCTATCTCACAAGGTAGTTCCCTTACCCATCCATTCATGGAAGTCTACTGATGTCTAGCTCCCATGTTATGCTACCTGGTCTGAGATCTCCTGCAGACTGTATCAGTGGTCTTACGTAAATAGCATTTCCATTCATTTCAGCAGTTACCTCAAAGCATCTAAAGATCCTGGATGCCCAACTAACCATTAGGAAAAAAAACCCTGTTTGCATTATTTATAGTAATTATACAATGTATTTCCACTTGGATTCAGAGAGGAGTAATATTTGTGGATGGAAGAGAATGTGAACTCCATGTTCTCTTTTTTGGCCTTCAACTCAGTTATATTCCCTAGCTAGTCCAAGGAAATGGCTTTGCATGCTTATTTCCTACATAGAACTGGAATTTTAGAACCAACCCCTCTCTCTCTCTCTCTCTCTCACTCACTCACTCACTCACTCTCATTCTTCTTCTTTTTTTTTTTAAACCCAGAAGTTAAAAATGTAGTCACTATAAGAAGAGCAGTGTGGCATCCAGCTAATGTTTCTCACTCCCTGCAATTTGTGAGTAAACTTTATTTAGTTCCTGATACTGGTCAGAGTCTGTTAAAAATTTACCAACTTTTATCTAGCAGTTTTATGATCAGAAAGCATGCTGACCTGATACTATTGTGAAGTGTATGATTTTGTCCTTTCTGTCAAACTCCACCTGCAGGGGACTGAAATCTAAATTTGTAGTCTAGATGACTTAGGTCCAGTTTTATGGACTTCACTTGACTTCCTTGGTCTGTTGTGGCTATAAATTTTATCAGACCACAACAGAAAGTTTGGGGAAAGCCCTGCTTTAGACCTAGCTTTGACTCTACCTGTTCTTCAAATCCTAGTTAAGAAATTTAGGTTAAACTCCTACCAGCTCTTATGTACAGGTATGACTTTGCTTTCCTAGATCTCCACAGTACACACATGGCTTATGCCCTGATAAAAATGCAGCACATAGCCCTGCATCTGTAAACAATTACTGTAGACATTTCTCTTGCACTGTTCTGGAAAGATACAGTTCTTATGCTTACATGTATGTAACTTCCTTCCATAATAATATTTAGTTATGACTTCAGCAGAAGTGAGCATTTAAACAAAAAAAAACCAGGCATCAATGGATCAACTTTTCAATCACAGAACAGTTAAATTCACTTGCTGCTTACTTGATGGATGAAGGGAAATTTCTCCAAGATTTAGCCTGTTAGCAATAAACCCAGCAGATGATCTGTTGCGTCTTCCCTTGGCAGTTGTAAACTGGGGCTGCTGCAAGCCACATGATTTTATTACTCTTCAAGTCGCACTGCATGTCCTGTGGGTAACCCCAAACTCTAGCAAACTTGCTATAACCTGGAAGCATCTCTTTGTTACTGACCCACCAAATCCCTTTGCCTTAAAACAGAAGTTCTTTTTGCAATTATATAGCAGGGATCATGTGTAACATCTCCTTTTGCTAAAGGGGGAGAAGGTTATTGAAAAGCCACCTGTGAAAATTTGCTCCAGGCTAAATAAACTAGCAAGCTGTTACACTTTAGGGAACAATGGAGAAAAGATACCAGATTCTTCTGTAATTACCCTTGTCACTTTTGAGGTTATGTGGATTTGAGAGGGGAGAGGAGGGCTGAAATTGAAAACTGTATCCATTTATTTTGAAGAGCTGATTATCGTATCTGCTGAGACTTTTTAAAAAAAGCAATATGGTTCGTATGGAATTTTATAATATACAAAAATAATTTCAGGCATATTTGGAAGATATGATAGAATGTCTTCAAAAAGTCATTAGGTCTCTGTTGTTGTTTTGATCTACCAGCTTCATATTTTGCATACTTTTGCAAGCACATACATTTGTGTTGCCACACTAAAGAGATATATGGTGAACAAGACCCAAGAGCAATACAATAAGAAACTGTTGATTGACTTTGGCTTCCCAGTGTGTGTCCTATTGTTTGTACTATGCATCTGCATTCACAATTTGGCTGGCATTCACAGTGACGCTTCTGATGAGTCCAACATTTTGGGAGTACCTAATGGTACTGTTACCCTGTTTACTGGGGGTCCCGTGAGGGACACCAAAAATGTGTTCAACTATAGGTGGGGTAAGTTAGCTCTGAGCACTGCTTTAGCGTTATGAGAGGCAGGGTAACTTAGCAGGATCTTGAACCCTATGTCTACGGGGTCAGGCCAGTCAAGAAGCAAACTGTTTTGAAAGAATAAATGAGATCTTTATTAAAATACAGACAAACAATGTGTGCAACTCACTCACTCAGATAACTACAGAAAATAAAGGTGGGAGTGGGACAGAGGGATTTTTCAGAGGGATAGTTGGCTTGGGTGATACGAAACCTGTCCTGAAGTCCGGAAGAATAGAGAGCGATGCTGGGGTTCGATGTGGCTCAGCACGTAGAGCTGAGGGGAGACTCGCCAAGCAAAGAGGCAGCAAGGCAGTCTGGAACTCGGGAGCGATCCGAGAAGGGTCTCGGAATCAAAGGTTTTTATAGGGAGAAGTGTGACTGCAGGCTATGCCGTACTTGGTGAGAACAATGGATTTCGGGTGCGAGACAAAGCCTCGGAAAGGTCAAAATTTAACAAATTGACAAAGGAGCAGCCAGTATGCAAATGCACGATGCTGGACGGTTGATAGTTCAGCTAGTTAAGTTACCTGCTTGAGGCAGGGAGTCCTTTGTAGGTGGTGCACATACATAATAGGGTGTTTGCCAGGAGGTCTCCTGAAGCTGCGATCTGGCTACTTCTGGCTTGCCTCTATTGTTTAGAAATATTGCAGAAATCAGCTGCCAAGCCTAGTTTCGTGCTTGTCCGGGGGCCTCACAAACACGTGGAGAGGGGTGGTGGAAGAAAGCTGAATTATTGATATCAAAAGGATATCTTTATGCTATCGCTAAGGCGGCCTAGAAGCTGCAGTAACAGTACTGTACATTTTCCTTATGAAAGGAAATCTCCATCTGTATTATACTTCGCAGTTTGCTATATAGCAGAGTAAGGTGAGAAATCAAGTGTAAAAGAAGGCTAGATGTGTGGACCTAGATGAACTGTTTCTTTAATCTACACTCATATATACTTGCCAGTGGGCAGAGCCACATAAAGGAAGAACCAGCTTGCTAAGAACCTTCCAAACATCTTTTTTGTATCCATGCTGGAAGGCATGGCTGAGACAATATGCCATATAAAACCATGATGGGGCACCATTTTGTTTTGAGATTTGTGTCCTGATTGCCTTCAAAGGATGATAACGGATGTATCTTGGCAAGATAAATGTAAATAACTTTTCATCCACTGGCTGGAACAATTTTGCCTAGGGATAGATTTGTAATCATCATGGTAGGATTGTATTTTTTTTAAAGGGGAGAAATAAGTTTGTTGTCTTTTATTGCCCTCCTCTAGGAGTACACATCACCCAGCATTACCATTCCTGTTAATACTGAGTTCAGTCCCAACATGCTGATAGCATTGTATCAAACCATAAGACCTATTGAGGAAAGAAGAGAGACAGAGAGGCGTGCGTGCTTGACTAAATCCCAAGATTTAAAGATGTTAAACAAAACAAAGTAAAGCCTCCCCAAAAGTCCAGTGTGAGGACCGGGTATGCTCAATGCACAGGAACTTATTTATTTAATATATATCCTACTTTTATCCCATATGGGACCCAAAGTGGCTTCCACCATAGTTAAAACAATACAGCTGAAAACAATCTGGAATGCAAATATTTAAAAAGCATTAAATGCAACCCTCTTAAATAAACAAACAAACAAAAATTTAAAATTAAATTAAGATTAAAAGTGCATTAAAACCTACTGATTTTACTACTCCAGCTGATTAAAAACCTGAAGGCCTGTTTAAATATGAAAGTCTTGGCCTGCCAGCAAAAGGGGAGCAGGGAAGTGGGGTAGCTGAGCTTCCATAGCCTGGAAACAGCCACTGAAAAGATTTCTCACCAGCCCTCCCTTAAAGATCTTAAAATTCAGGCAGGCTCATATAGGGAGATGCAGTCTTTCAGATAGCCTGGATAGGGGTAAAGCCGTAGAGGGTTTTATACATCATAGCCGTCACCCTGAATCTACCCAGAAACCAGTGATGTAGGCTTGAGTCGATAGACTCGGACTCAAGTTGGACTTAAGTTGCTTCAGTGACTCGACTCAGACTCAACTCAGCAATAAATGATGCACTGACTCAATTTGACTTGAGACTTGTATATTTTTAATGACTGACTTGCTGCGCTTGGTTCAGTAGCAACACATTGATCGAGAAACCTTATGACTTTGAACAACACTTCCATCTCTTTTTGCCTACTGGTCGCATGGCAATCTGTCTGAAGCCCAAAGTGTGGGTGCATTTCTTAGAGGGGAACAGCAAATAGGTTAGGCAATGGGTTGAGGCAGGCTTGAGGTCTGCTCAGCATTCTGTCCCTGCTGCATATTGGAGGAGCCTTCTAAAACTTTACCTAAGAGCAGAAGACAAGACGCTCTCCAAGAGTGCAGGGTGCATTTCTCAGAGGGGAACAGCAAATGTGTTAGGCAACAGGCTTGAGGAGGAAGGATCCTTCCTTCTAAAGCTTTTGAAGCTTCAGTAATGGGGAGTAAGATAGGATCGTATTCCTCACTTTTGAAGCTGCAGATGGCAAAATCGCAAATGTGGAGGCCTGATTCTGTTTATATCATTAAAACTGACTTTATTTGGCTCGAATAATTCTGGAATTTTGGTTGGGACATAAAGTTGACTTCCAGACTTGAGACTTGACTTGAAAGCATTTTCAAGGACTTCAGACTTGACTTGAGACTTGAAGGTAGAAACTTGAGACTTGACTTGAGACTTGGGGTAAAAGACTTAAATACATCACTGCCAGAAACTAGTGAAGTTGTTTCAGCAAGAAAGTTATATACTCCCTATAACCAACCCTGGTCAGCAATCTAGCTGATGTGTTTTGGACCTGCTGAAGTTTCCAAAGAGTTTCCAAAGGCAGCCCCACAGAGTGTGTTAAGGTAATCAAAACAGGACATAATCAAAGTGTCTTACTTTCAGAGTAAGTTGGAAAAAGAAAACAAGGAAGGAGGAGTGGAATAATAATAGTAACAACAACAACAAAAACAATACTACTACTACGACTACTACTACTACTAATAATAATACAGAAAAGGATCTACTTGCCAGATTATACTACAGCTGAATGCAAGAGATCAAACAATATTCAAAGAGATAGCTATGTTATCTATTTCAGTATAAAAAAGAAAAAGGAGAAAGGAGTAAGCTAGCAGACTTTTAAGACTAATTCATCTTGATGTGGATTTCAATTCACGTCTTTAGATGCACTGATGGAATTAACATCAAACCAAGTATATTAGCTGTAATATAATTGTGGTGGTGGGGGTTGAATCAGAGCGTGATACAGGATGATTATACAATTTGTGACAGTGGCCATAAACCTTCAAACAGTTGTATAAGATGATTCAGGTTTGTCAGTCCGTCTGCTGTTCTGAGGTGTGAAAGCAATAAATCTGCTGACCAAGACTACTTTCCCTTGAAGTCAGAAGCTTTGCTGGGAAGAATTCTTTTATTAGATGTCTGGTTGTTAGGACATAGGTATGAATATTTGAAGTATGCCAAAAAATAAATAAATCATTGTCTTTGTCCATGCTTTGGATGATGGATTGGAACTGATAAATTTATATCAGTTCAGCTGTTTCTCTTTCCAGTCTTTGTTTGAAACTTTTTTGTTCATATTAATCCTTTTATAAGAATTAATATTGAATGTCATAGATCATGAATAACAGCTATGTAAAAATATGTTTTAAGGTATGTCTATATATATTAAGGTAAAAACAATTTGTAAGATGAGATATAGCTGGAATGTATTGATATTTTCTTTGTTACGTATTGGATTCATATTTGTTTTTATGTTGTTGCTGATACTGAATAAAAAGAACTTTAAAGAAAAAGAATTTTTTTTGTTCATGAACACTGCTTCTAAGTAAGAGGCTGTGCATCCAGGAAAGTTAAATAGCTAACAACACCAATTCTTCTCCTGTCTCCCTCCCTTCTTTCTCTTTTGCTAGGAGTCTTGATGATCTTCGCTGCTTGCTGTTATGAGCTGTTTTTATGGCAAGGTGGTGGGAGAGGAATAGAAGGCAAGTTATATTGATCACTGTCAGGAGGCATTAGCTGAGAGAGAAGGCAAGCAGAAGGTGGCTGGTTGTATCTAATGTGTTTTCTGCTCAATTGTCCTTTGCTCTGTTTCTCTTTTCTTTCTTTTCCATGAGAAAAACACTGAAGAGGATGGAGTAAGAAAAAAACAAATGCAGAAAGGATACAGAAAATGACATCACCTCTGGATAGCTCATCCCTTAATTAATATTAAGAAGCTGTGTTTTAAATGTAGCAAAGAAATCCACCCTTGGAAAGAAATGATGAAACTCCACACTTTAATGTAGTCAGGACTGGGCAGTAACATGCCCGCTATTCTCCCTAAAGCAAAATGTTGCTGGAAAGAAAAACAACAACCCCTAACTCTTCTATGATACAATGCACTTAAAATGAAGGCTGGGTAATGCAAATGTAGTTCTTTGTTCTTGTCTTTCAGATTGGAAGTTGTTGTTGTTGCCATTGTTATAACTTCCCACTGCCTGAAATTTCAGGAACCGAACTGGAACACTGTAAGAACACAGAAAGAAAATAGCACTGATGCAAGGTGACTGTGCTACGTGGCTGAGGAGGAATTTTAACCTGATTCTCCCTAGTTCAGTACAGGAATACCTCAGTTCACAAAGCCTTTGACAAAAACGTTCCTTTTCACAAAGTCTTTTTAAGGCCACCCAGCCCCCCTTTTGTCCTATCTAGGTGGAAGTGGATTTATTTATTTATTTATTTAAGCGGCATCAGCATTGGGAGGATAGCGAAGGAGAGCTGGAGAAATAGGCTTTTGGTGCCAGGTTGCACCATTAGGCCTATAGTAGATGACACAATAAAAGCCAGAGGTAAGAGTGGGTTTCTAAGCTAGCTGATCCTACGGTACCCATGTTATCTTGCCAACAGTAGGCAAGATAAGTAGAAGATGTCTTCACAGTCCAGAGCAGGTGCAAACAGCAAAACAGAAAGAAAAGGTGAGAGCAGATAGGCTGGCCTCACTAGATTCCCCCAGCATTTTCAAAAAGCATGGATCTATAAGTCTGGCCACCAAAAAGGAAATCGTAAGTAAAGCAGAGTCTGGTGAAGGAAAAAGTCATTCCTAAATGTATTTGGAAGAAGGCTTCAGGTCATCTGTAGAAGGTTCAAAGTGTCTTTGTTTACTTAGTCAAGGCTTCCCTGACCTGCATATTTCATTTCATGTTTGCATATTGTTAGTTCTGAATAAAAAGTTTGCAGAAACATGTTGAACTGCTGTTCTTTTTTATCCTGCAGGAACCTTTCCCTGTTCTTTGTTCTATTGTTATTCTGTTATTCTTTATTCTCTTGCTATTTCTGCCTCTGGCACCAACGTTTTTGTTAAAGAAATCATGCCTAGGAACACATCTGCTTTGTTCGCAGAGTTATACCAGTACTTTTATTTCCTTGAATTTTTTTTTAAATAGGGATGTTTTTAAATTGCTTTTAAATCTATATATAGTTTAATTACATTAGCTTTGCATGTTTTAATCATGTGGACTTTTATCTGTACTTGTGTTAACTTTGTAAGCCATCTTGGGCTAGGAAAAAAAGCAGGAGATAAATAAAATAACAATATGTGTCATTTAAATGTGCTCAAGGAATTAGAATTTTTAAAAACATTTTCAAACCGCAGTTGGTTGAACCTGTGGATATAGAATCTGCCGATATGGAGGGACCACTGTGTTTTGTTTTGAATTCACTGGCATAAATCAGCAGTGGAGATCCTCTGAACTTCTAGATCAGGAGTGGGCAAAGTGTGGCTTCTTGGGTCTCTTTTGGTGGCCTCCAGGACCGCCTCCCCAGGGGTCAAAAATCTTTTTTGCTCCATAATTGCCTGGACAATGTTGCTACCATGTTTTGAGCTCCTTCCCCCTCCACAATACCAAAATGCAAACTTTTTCAATTTCTCCCTGGAAATGTCATCTAGGGGTGGCATGCAGAATATTTCCACCATGTTTTGGGAATCTCTGGGCCCATTTATGCCCAACAGAAGCCTTTTTTAAAAGTGGAAAATGAGTAAGATTTCTGCTCACTTTTGTGCTGCCTATTGTGGGTCTAAAATGTCCCAGGAAGCCCCCAAAACATAGTGAGAATGTCATCCTCTCATGCATCTTAAAACTGTTTTTTCCCCCTTTTCCAGGAGCAGATGCAGTGGCAGGATGTGTGTGGCCCTCAAAAGTCTCCTGGAGAGCTAATGTGGACTCCCTTCCTTTCACAGTTGCCCACCTCTGCTCTAAATGTTGTTGGACATCAACTCTGGTACCAGCTTAGCTTACGATAAAGTACCTTGGGAATTATAATAAAAAAAAATGTAGGGGCCAAAGACCCCGATATACATGTTTAAATGGAAGAAAGGCAAGATATAAATAAATACACATAATTACACATGCATGTTTCATCAGACATAAAACTTAAACTGCCTGTATTTCTATGTACAACAATGAGCAGTCCAGCTTAAAGAGCAACCCTCTATCTTTTTTAACTTTCTCAGCCTCCTCAGCCATCGCGTTAGAACTGCTTGGCACGCAGTCAAATGTCAGACTGCAGCTCCCGTCATTCTTTACTACTGGCTGTCCTCGCTAGAGGTGGTGGGAGTCCAGCATCAGCTCAACCAGTGGGGCCCCAGATGTTTTTGGACTTCAGCTCCCCGAAGCCCTGAGCATTGACCATAGTGGCTGGGGCTTCTGGGAGCTGAAGTCCACAAACATCTGGGGACCCACAGGTTGAGAACCACTGAGCTAGAGGGTCATGTGTTCCAGATCCCCAGGTACATTGTGAACATAAAGGCATCCTATTCATTTATGGAGTGAGTACAAGGAAGGAAGGGAATAAGGCACAGTCATGAACAGCCACAGTGGACGTCTGGAACCAGTTCCCTCTCTTGTTTTCATAAATAAAAGCCATCACTTGATGGAAATATTCTTTGTTGTTTGATTGAACGTGGTTTAATCAAATCTGCATATATTTGTATAGAAATAAAAACCAGTACACCGAAGGGAAAAAAAAAGAAGAAATGCTTGGGGTGCCCACCTTTTATTCCAGCGTGGTGGGTAACAAAACATTCAATCGGGGTGGCAACAAAAGGTTCAAGGCGTAAATCGCCTCCTCTCCTTAGAGACGCGAAGGCCTTGGATCGGAGAAAGGGTGAGGCTCGGTGAATCTGGTATTTCGTGCGTCGCTCCCCCACTTCGTCCTCCAATCCAGTTCGGATGCTTAACCTGCTGAACGTGGAAGCAGAAAGGGCTGAAGAGGAAAGCCACAAAGAACCGGCTCTGCTGCAAGAGGCCACACGGAACAGCCGGACTTGCAGCGCCACCACCTCGCCCCTGGTTCCCGCTCCGAGAGAGAAAATGCTGAATCCCGAGCCTGGACCATTTCCGCACGGTACTGCTATAGCGCTATTATTCCGCTTTCAACACCCTATGGAATCTTGGGGGGTTTTCAGTTGAGGGAGGGGCCTAAACTGCAAACCTTAGGATTCCATAGGGTGTTGAAAGCGGAATAATAGCGCTATCACAGAACAGTGCGGAAAGGGGGAAGCCTCGGCGGGCTGGAGGCTCCGCCTCTTCTCCGGCCTCGGTGGCTCATGGGGCCTGGAGACGTCAGCTTTTCATGGCAGCCTCCAGGAAACGGTGAAGTGGATGGTGTAGCAAAGAAACGGGGGAGGAGAAGAGAGAGAAAAAAGGACCAGGTGAGGAATCCAAGGGATTTAGCACGGGGGGGCGTCCTCGGATTTCCTGGGAGGGAGAGAGGAACGCAGTATTTGGGGAGGGGGTACTAATGAACAATGGTGGCCATAGGTGGTGCTGGGAAGATCTGTCAAACAAAACCTCTTTCATTCATAGACGGAGCGAGGGGTCCGGGCTTGCAGCGATGCGGAGCAAAACTCCAAGCCCCCTGCCGTTCTGTAAAGCCGCAAAGAAATGGCAATAATTAAAGCCGTTTCCGCACTAGACTGCTATAGCGCTATCATCCCACTTGCAACATCCTATGGAATCCTGGGGTTTGCAGTTCCGGGAGGGGCCGCCGGCCCCTCCCGGAACTGCAAACCCCAGGATTCCATAGGATGTTGCAAGCGGGATGATAGCGCTATAGCAGTCTAGTGCGGAAACGGCCTGAGTTTCCTCTCCTAAGTGAGAGGGGCTGATGATGCGCGCGTGGGTGAATGTGTTTCCCCGTCCAGTGCGATGTGCGTCCGATCCTGTCTGTCTTCCGAAGTGAATCCTGATCGATTCAGTCCAGGGTATTTCCTCAACGCATATTAACTATACCTAAGACCTCTGCCTTAATGTGCTGGACGTTGATATTCCAGGATAGCATTTCCTAAGCAAGCTATGTTTCTTTCATTTCTCTTCATTTGTTAGGAAAAGCTTTAGAAATATCTGATGGGCCAAGCAAGAAACGAATGTGAGGTCGTTTTTAGAAAGTATGTTTACCAATGAAAACGAAGTCATTTTGTATGAGTAATACAGGACAAATGGATTTTTAAAGAATTGAACTAATTTGAATATGAAAAGTGAGCTTGGGAGTGATGTAGACTTGTTTAGGCTTAAAGAATCTTAAAAGGGAAGAAAGTTCTTTGAGGTTATTGGCAATGAGGTGTATCAATTTCTTAAAAAGTAGCATTTTAGACTTCTGAAAAAAGATCCATGATATGCATGCGCCTGAGAAGAAGAAAGAAAACTATTCTACCATTGATTTAGATTTCATTAAAAAGGCTTCTGGCAAGAAAAACACTTGACTTAATAAAAATCTATATGGTTGGCCCTCTGTATCCATGGATTCTGCATCCACCAATTCAACCAACCATGGCTTGAAAGTATTAAAATTCCAAAACGCAAACCTTTGAGTTGTTCACCATTTTATATAAGAGATGGCATTTTACTGCACCGTTGTGTATAATGGAACTTGAGCATCCATGGATTTTGGTATCCATGGGAGGTTGTGGAACCAAACCCCTGTGGATACTGAGGACCCACTGTACTTTGAGAGTCCAGAAGAAGCTTGAAAAACCTTCCAATGAAAAACACTACCTTGTCATTTTAATGGGTCTCAGGCTGAAAACATAGGTACATCTAGCTGGGAATGTGCAGCACCTAATACAATAGGGTTTTCTTCTCTAAGTAAAAATGCATAACATTGGGCAGTATACTTTTTTAAAATGTGCATCAGAATAAAGAATAGGTCTTCATGACAAGTCTTAAGTACATCCTCTGCCTCTCTCATTCTCTTTCTGTCTGCATAGCAATCATAGTGATTTTTTAAATAGAGAGGTTAGTTAACATAGTCTCCACATTTAATGGAGAACCCACTTTCCCAGGGAATACTTAACTTGCAGAGTGGTCTGAGGGAAGTTAGAAGAAAAGGAGCCAGACCAGGAAGCTCATGTCTTCTGCTCCTGAAGACACTTCTAGGAAGAACATAAAAACCTTTGGAGATCAGACCACAAGGCCTACATTGTCCAGTGTTCTGTTTGTTCAGTGGCCAGCTGCGTGATTATGAGAGGCACACAAGGAGGATATGAGGGTTCATGCTCCCCAGCGATTAGTACTGAGAGCCAGACTACCTCTGATTTTGGAAGGAATATATAAACATCATGACTTGCGGCCATTAATAGTCTTTCTTTCAATATGTGTGACTAGTCCCCTTTGAAAGCTATCCAACTTGACAACCATTGCCACATCCTGAGGCAGCAAATTCTGCTCTGTGTGAACTGTGCACTGAAGTACTGCTTCTTTTTCTCTGTCCTCAGTCTCCTAGCATTCAGCTTCACTGAGTGATGTAGTGTTATGAAAAAATTCTCCTTATCCAGCTTTCTTTATGCTGTGCAGTTCCCTTGTCCTCATTTTATTGCATTTAGTATTTTTGTTGAAAGCTGCATGGAAAAGCAGGATATAAATATCAAACTAAACAAGTATTGAATCCATGTGGCAGAGTGGTTAGCATGCTAGCCCAGGACGATGGTGGTCCAGATTCACAAGTTTCTTTAATCGAGCAGCTTGCTAAGTGACATTGGGCCTACCATTTTTTCTCAATCCAATATATTATAGGATAAGGCCTATAATGTAGTTGGAGAATACATGATTTGACTGTGGGAGAGCTCAGCTTAATTCATAGTCTGAGAAAAAAAATGTGTTTGCCTGGGAGTAACTGTCCAGGATTTCACTGTGGGAACTTTTTCCTCTCAGGACAAAAAAGTGTGTGTGAAGTTTGTAAGCTGCCTAGACCTTTTCAGAAGAAGTATATGATAAAATGTAACAAGGAGAGGGAGTGCTATATGACAGGGGGGGAAAAATTAAGTTGTTGTGTGCCTTCAAGTCACCTTTGACCTGACTTTCAGGGACCTCATTATAGAGTTTACTGTACTTGGTAAAATTTATTTAGAGGCTGTTTGCCATTGTTGCCTTCTTAGGCTCAGAGAATGTGACTTGTCCAGAGTCACTCAATGGGATTCCATGGCTCAGCAGGGATTCAAACCCTTGTTTCCCAGAGTCCTAATCCTAAACTCAAATCATGCTGGACCATGCTGGATCAGTCTATCAAAAGGGAAAGTAAAAGAGTTAAATTACTTGTACCTGTCCAGATAGTACAGGAGGTATGGATAATTGCTGCTGAAAAATTGCTTGCTCCCTCTGGCAGCTCTGCAGCTGACCATGTGCTGAATAGGCACTTCTTCCTTGACCCGCAGTTTCTGAATAAGCATGAGATCTTCTGTGTTCTCCCTTCCTAACAAATCATACTTGCATAATAACTTGTTCCCCTTTGCAAGTGCACCCAAAGTACGTTTTCCAGTTAATAGATGGTATTAAAGTTTGGGATGGCCTGGATTGCTGTTGATGTTGATCTTGTTTTCAAAAAGATTTCAGAACCACCAGTGTGGAATTACCCTATTTGTCTTCCCAGTAACCCTGTAAGGTGGGGTAGAGTTTAGTGTGGCCTTGGGCCGCCTGGCCAAGGACACATTTGATCATAGTTCTGAATTCAGCCTTTCTCCCACTATGTCATGTTGCCTTCTGTTCTGCTATTGTGAATTGGCACAATTCTATCACTGTAACAATCTTTGCTCACAATTAGCCATTGTGCAAAGGGAGAAGTTATTGTGGCCAAAGTCTCTGTACCTTTGAAGTTTTGCCCTTTGCTTTATCAGGCAGTGCTCAGTTAATGAAAAGCAAGAAAAGTGCAGAATAGAATTTTGCTATCATAGCCTGAGGAAGCTGGGATTCAGAGAAGAAGACTACCCAGAAAAGGTAATGGAGGTATATAGATTGTAGATCTAGAGACACCAAGGGTCTCTGTGTTACACTGTGAACATAGGGGCTGCATTGTGCACTCATGAATTTTTTGTTTTTATTTTACTTTGGTTTTAAATACTAAAGGAACAACAACAGCAGGAAAGATATAAGCCCTGTTGCTTGGTTGTAGTTAGTGTTGTAGAAGTGCAGGGAATAATCTGTACCCTTCAGCCTACAGTGGCACTGGAGTAAATGGCCATACAAAGAACATAAAAGGGAGGAAAAGAACAGTCCTTTGCTGAAGGTTGAAGATCAAAGTCCTTGGAAATATACTGTTTGAAGTTCTTGCTAGTCTGGTCCTTTCAAGGTAGGAGTTGAATATGTTTTTGTTCTCATGTGTGTGTGTGTGAGAGAGAGAGAGAGAGAGAGAGAGAGCGGGAGAGAGAGCAAGAAATAACAATAAAGAAAGTGAGAGTAAGTCAAGATTTTTTTCCCAGTTAAAATGATACATAGTCATATATAAGAAAAGTGAACCTGGTCTGGCTTGATTCTTAGTGTGTTTACCTTTGAATAAGTCCTACTGAAGTCAGTGGAATTTATTTTCCTGTGGAAGGATTCAGGTTTGAACCAGCAGTTGGGAAATAGAAGTGGTTACTTGTTGCAAGAGGGGAGAGAAAAAATGAGTTGTAGACCGCATGGCACCTGGAACCCTGTTAAAAGTTCATAGATCTTATTTTTTAAAAATTATTTAAATGAAGTCGTATTCCTTTAATCCTCTTTATTGGAATGTTGTTGTTAGTGATGGTAATAAAGTGTCTTTAATGATTGAATTTCCCTTGACAATAAGGGCTTTATAACAGGACTGGTTTTCAAGTCCAGTTCTGTACCCCCTTTGACCTTTATGGCTGACGATATCTTTGGAATCAAACCCTTAATGAGGGGTTGACAATGGAGCATTACATCGTATCTGAGGCTGAGGGAGTATGGCTTGCCTAAGATCACAGAGTGGGTTTCCATGATTGAGTGGGGATTTGTACCCTGATATTCAGAGTCATAGTCTAGTGCCCAAACCATTATGCCACACAGGCTCTCTGTAAAATCTTTACTCATTTTAAATTTAATTTCTATGTGATACTGTTCTTATAAAGTGTAACCTGTGAAGTAGAAAGCATACACTTGGAAGTATTTGGTGATCTCTGCTTTATATTTAAGCTTGGTGCATGGCTGGATTTGGTGATAGTCAAATCACACCACTTTCATGCTTGCTAAATGATAAATGGGCTAAAAAGAATCCTTTTGAGTTTTCCCCCTCATCAGCACTGTCTCCAGCTTTCAACTGAAAATATAATAAAATATACCACTTATTTATTATATCAGTATTGATCTTTTATCATTGAATACCAAGGTCAGGGTTTTCCATGGCACAATAGTTCTGATTTCTATGTGTGGTTGTGAAAGCTGGACAGTAGAGAATGGAGATAGGAAGAGGATCAACTCATTTGAAATGTGGTGCTGGATGAGAGTTCTGTGGATACCATGGACTGCCGAAAAGACCAATGGTTTCAAGAGCCAATCAAGCCTGAACTCTCTCTAGAAGCTAAAATGATTAAACTGAGAATATGGTCTCTTAGACATACCATGAAAAGACATGACTGATTAGAAAAGACAATAATGTTTGGTAAGATAGAATGTGGTGTGAAAAGAGAAAGACTGTGTTACAGGTAGATAGACTCAATAAGATAAGCCATGGTCCTGAGTTTGTAAGACCAGAACAAAGTTGTTGATAAGGTGGTAATGCAAAGATGTCTCATCCATAGATTGCTATACGCTGAAGAACAACATAACAAGTCCTATCTTTTCTCCAAAGAGTCTTCTCCATTTTGTCCTTACAACACCATTTTGAGGTAAATTAGGCTGAGATGTGGGTGACGGGTACAAGGCTGAATGAGGATTTGAATGCAGTCTTGGTTAACAGTCTACTGTAAATCACTGCACCACACTTTTTTGAATCAATATAAAATGGCTTGGAGTTCAAGATCCAAGCTTCAGAAGTACAAGTGTTCCCTTGCCTTGGAAAATGGTCATGAGAAATCAAGTTTTGTAGGACCAACTGGTCGTTCCTCACAAGTGAGTATAATAAGAAAGAAGACAGGAAGCAGAGACTGGCTCTGGGAACATTCTCCATGACGGAAAGCAGCAGCAGCTTGTGAATTGTTTCCTTCCTGTCCTATGTCCTTGTCCTTCCTTTCAAAAGCCTCAAAGCATCTGTTACTCTTAGTGCTTCTCTTACACAGTACTTCCTCCAATCTGTCATCTATCAGCCACCCCTTGTCAAAAATCCAAATCTAAAAGCTGCAAAGTTGGTAAGGGTCTGTTGTGTAAGCCAGAGTGTAGGCAGCAAAGAATAGAGGGAACCAAGAGGCATTATACTAAAGTGTCTCCAGCTCTGGATAAGGGATAGTGAGATGGATCAAGCGGTGAAGGTTTACTTGCAAATTCTGACTGAAGACTTTGGGATTTCATTCTGGGATCTGAAATATTTGGCTTCAAAATTCACAGGACTGTAACAACATGTTTGTTCATTTTTGTGCATAGGAACATGGCTCCAAAGATTACTACAGAGCTGCTTCGACAGCTTCGGCAGGCAATGAGAAACTCCAGATATGTTCCAGAGCCAATCCAAGCCTACATTGTACCTTCAGGAGATGCACATCAGGTATGGGTTTAGTAGAACTGTCTTCTACTAATGGAATGAATGTCCCTTTTGAAAAGTACTAGGAGTGAAGCTTCTAACTGTAAGTGTTTCATTCAGAGACAACTATTGCACCTGAAATGAAAGGAAGTCAGAGCAAGGAGTAATAAACAAGACTTCATAGAGAGAGCCATATCTTGATGGCATACCTCAATTAATGAAGTAGAGGTGTTCTTGGACCTTACTTTTTTAACAGAAACTTTGGTACCAGAGGTAGAAATAATATGGAAAGAATAGGGATAAGCTCCCACACCACAAAAAAGAATATTTTTTTCAATATGTTCAATATGTTTCAGCAAACTTTTTATTCAAAACTAATATAATGCATGTGTAAAATGGAACAACCAGGCCAGATAAGCTTTACATAAGTAAACAAAAATATTTTGAATCTTCTAGAGATCACTGGAAAGTTTCTTTCAAAAAGCATCACAGGATGATTTTTTCCCCTTTCAACAGTCTCCATTTTCTTATGATTTCCATTTTAGTGGAGAAACTTATACAGTGGCTCCTCTGCTTTTGTGAGGGTTCAAGGCACAGAACCCTCACAAAATGGAAAAACCACAAATAATCCCCCCAGCGATCCCTCTCCCATTTCCTTGCCTTTTGTGCACCAGGGCTAGAGGCAAGGGAATGGGAGAGGAGAAGACTCATGTGAACCTTCCTCCCCATTTCGTTTTCCTTGGTGTGAGTTCTCAGTCCTAGGACCAGAGGCAAGGGAATGGGAGTGGGGAGCTCCAGAGGGGAGAAGGAAGACACGTGTATTCCTCAACCCCCTTGCCCTCAAATTCCTTTGCCCAAGTCTGGGCACTTGCCTGCCTTCTCTGCGCCCAGCAAAATGAAAGGGAATGGGAGAAGGAGAATGGGGGAAGCATGCATGCACTTTGTGAATAATCAAATTCACAAGGGTCAAACCCACAAATGTGGAGGAAGGACTGTAGATTTGTGCTTTTTCAACATGCCAAAGTAGTTAATGGGGCAGCCCAATCTGCTTTCTCATTTTATTTTTGTGTTGCTCTTCACATATGCTTAGTAAATGTATGCAGCTCTTTACCTTGCCTGTTGTATGCAAACTCACACAGCTACAGTAAGATCACCTAAAGTAGAATCCCATTCTTTCCTGAGTTGGGCTTTATTTTATTGTTTACTGCAGACACACTGTTGCTATCCAGTAGTGGAAGTTTGTCCTTTTCCAGCCTCCTTCACTATCTTTGCAAGCCAATACTGCAAAAACACTTCCAACTAGATAGAAGACAACAAAAGGGGTGGGTTAGGCTGGGCTCCTCTAAAAAGGCTTTGTTAACTGAGGTATGCCTGTATTGTGTTTTGGTGGGAAAATACATGCAGGAGAATCAGTTAGAAAATACTTGATAGATTCAAGATTTTTTTTTAAAAAAAATGTGCCATTCTTTCTTAAGCAACATACTCTCTGAAAAGGGTGTAGGCAGAAAGGAGATTAGAGATTAGAGGGGAAAATGAGAACAGGAAAGGAGACAAGAGGTGAATAAAAATGTATTTATTTCTCAATGCTTTAACCAGTACTTGTGAAATCATAATGACAGGAAAAAAATCATACGGACCTTTCTTAGGCCATTGGAGAGCAATCTGTGGCCCTCAATTGTGCCTCCTGTTTTCCTGATTGTTGTCTATACTGACTGAGGCCGATGGGAGTCTTGCAACTTCTGGATGTGCTTAGATGCACCACCCTGGCTTAGACCTATTACCATTTGGTTCACACCTCTTCCACTGGCCTGTAGTTACTAGAATGGAAGGAAAGGGAGGCCAGGGACCAGCATGAGATGGAGCTATTTGGCCATGTGAACTGCAAGGAGCGGTTGTCCACTAGGTGTACATCTGCCCTGTCTTTAAAACCCTAGCTTGTTGTTCCTTAATGCAGTAAGGAAGAATTACATTTCATAGAGACGTTATGATAGCAGTGACTTGGGGAAGATGACTTTTTTTGAGCTGTGACTCCCAGAATCTTGCAATCAAAATGCTTTCTACTTACAGAGAAATCATTAGATTTGTGTGCTCCCCTCTTCCTCTGATTTAGCTTGGAGGAGGGTTTTACTAGCTTCTTCTTCCACTCTAAACTAATCATAGTTTTGTGCTACTCACACAGCACATAATTAAATTGAAATTTGCAACCATTTAATTTTTTTTCTATTCACAGAAGATGGGGCCATCAGTACCTCTCCCAATGGATATGTGTTTCATAAAGTACCAGAGTTCCTCAGTATATCACAGGAGTGAGGGACATGAGCATGGCTGGGGGCAGTGTTACCATTAAATTTGTATTTTGCTTGGAGGCTTTCACTAGATACCCCAGCTTTATCACACAGAGTTTTCTAATTGCATTCAGCTGAATGGGGTTACTGTAACAGGGGTTATAGTTGTTTTGCACACCATCCACATCAACATTGGGAGTGTAGGAATAGAGGGAGCAAGACTAGAGTGTATAAAACCAACACCAGAATAGGGTTCACAATTGCTTGTGCTGGCTGAGTCTGTTCTGTTTTCCAGTAGGGACCTTAAAAAGTTGTGGTCACTTCCTGTTTTTTTAAAAAAGCCTTTTAAGGTCTAAAACCAGCCTGGGGGTATGCAAAGTTATGTTTTAATGTCATATTATACCCTGAGAGATATCTTGGGTACATAATTTGGGGACAACATTTTTTAAGGTCTTGGGGAGATGTGATTCTCCAAAGGCTGGAGTGGGGGGGCATAAATGGTCTCTGGACTCCTAGAGGTTGCCTACCTCTGATGTACAGAAAGAGAAGTATGTAAAATGACATTGGGTAATTTGGACCTCAGTGCTGTAGTGATTCTTTTCCATTAATTTGCTTATAGTCTGCCAATGTAGACACCCCAATGGTGTATGCGTGCGTGTGTTTGTTTATATGTATGTATTTAGAATTGGTTATCTTAACATCTCTGGCTGTGCAAAGAGCACTGCCTCATTTTTCACAAAGGTACATTCTTCATCTTATACAGTGGGGTAGCATATGCATAGGCACTAGCTCTACTTTCAGGTGTTACAGAGGAGGTTTTTTTCCCCCTTTGATTGTTTTTGCAGCTGATACATGTTGTTTTTCCCCCTGCCCAAGGCATCTGCTTCTCTACAGCTCTGGTTACACTTGGCAAGGCTTTTAACATGTTTCTGTGAATTCTGGAATAGCACCTGTGAGATTCTTTACTTTCTTTGAGGAATGCAATAGTGCAGGCATATTGTGCTATGCTTTTCCTGCTGGGCCAGTTAATCAGGTTATTTGTGTACAGAGAGCTGAATGGATGTAAAAACTGCTTGTTATGCATTCACTATATTTCTTACTTTCTATGATCATAACAAAACTTTGTCCGATCAATACAGTTGAAGCCTTTGTTGGTCTTATTTTTAATACAGGCTTTTGTCAAAGCCAGTGTGTGGAGTAGATAGAGGTTCAGGCTTAGACCACAGAGACCTGAGTTCAGATTCTCACTTGGCCACTTGGAGACCTTGGACCAGTCATTACTTTTCAATCTAACCTACCTTTCAGGGTTATTGTGAAGATAAAAGAGTGAAGCTGACAATGGGAACTACCCAGAATTCCTTGGAGGAAAGTTGGGATAAAATGTAATAATGAATAAAGTAAATAAAAGGGATATATCACTAGTGTATTTTTTTTAGCAGGGCAGTTTTATGATAGTTTTAGTTAGCAGTAAGATTAGGTTTAGACCAGGGGTGGGAAGCTACATGGGGACCTAGATAATCCCATGGGCACACTTCTGGTAAGCCCAAATTTTCCTCTCTAGCCCCTCTCACAGTGGTGATAGGAAATGGCATAGTAGGATTTCCTTTTGCCATTTTGATAGAGGCTGCAGAGGAAAATGTGGGCTTGGGGGTTAGTACAGGGGTGTAATATGCCTCTCAAACCCACATTTGGGGTGTTAGGCTGTGGAGTGAAGGGTATTGTGCATTTTCACATGTTTCTGCATGATTTTTGGGCAACAATTGCCTGACAATCTTGCTGGAAGTTTAAAAAATAATTTTGGGAGGTTGTGGGGCTTTGAGGGACTAGTGTGGAGCTTCAGGGGCCATAAAGTACAGTCACACGTGGCCCAATGGCTGCAGTTCTGACTGTTTTTAAGTAGCACTAAAAGTAAACAGATGAAATGTAAGCAGATGTGTATCTCTCTCTCTTTAGTCTCTCTTTCTCAATCTCTCTTCTCAATTTGCCTGAGTGCTTTATGGGGCTGATCATTTAATTTTGCCTTGCTCATTGAAAACTGGTTGCGCACCAATACTAACCATGATTAATGCTAACCATTATTAATTCTCACCAGGGTCTTTTCACACTAGACAACTATAGTGCTCTGATTCCACTTCAGCCACCACAGCTGCATCTTATGGGAACTTGGGGTTTGCAGTTTGATGAGGCACAAGAACACCCTGGCTGATAATTCTAAACCCACTCATTAAATTGCCAGCTCCAAGCTTCTATAGGATGTCGCCAAGATGGTTATAGTGGAATCATAGTGCTATCCTGCTGGTGTGAAAGGGCCCCAGAACTCCCATCTGAAATGGAGATTCAAAGTGTTTTTTAGGCTTTGGTTAAGAATGAACCTGGTCAGTTTTAACTGTGGATAACATCGAAGATAATTTGATGGCAAGGCTAACAAGGAAAGAAGGGCAAATTCATGCTGTGAGAGTAAGAAAAGCAAAGCATGCCTAACCAAGGCTGCCTACAATTTGCAAAACATAGGTTACGAGGGGTCAGCATTACGTCTGCATTAGGTTTGTGTTAACCATTTTTTATCTGTGAGCAGAAGGTTAGAATGACTGTTACAAATTATGCATTCTGCCCTAGCAACTTAAACCTTGAGTTGCACAGTATGTATAGAGCAGTGAAGATTTCTAGGTGTGTGTGTGTGTGTACGTTTCTAGAGTGTAGAGGAAAGGCTAGAACAGGTGATGAACAATGGCTGAAATTCAGAGTAGGAACCTTTTTAGGTGAGGCATGTTTTCAAGAACTCCTTTTAAAATCCAGTTAGAGGATGTTAGTAAACCAAGAAGGTTCACAGATCTAGGGCATTAGTTTTACAGCTGATGAGATCAGAAGATAGGAGGGTTTTTCTTCCTCTCATATTGCCACATCAAAGGCTTGGCTAATTTGTCTGGCCAATGGTGTAACCAAAAGTGGTTATAAACATGAACACTTGGGAAATCTTTGGAGGAAAAGGTACTGCAGACATGAAATCGGCAAATGAAAAATAAGTGTGGAAGCTTAAAAGTGGAAGAACCCAATTCTTAATGATGTTCTGATGAAGAATATGTCAAGATGCAAAGTCTTTTTTTAAAAATAGCCTGAAAGAACCTGAGTAGAATAGAACAACTAATCTTGGTCTGTATTATTTCACTGCTTTTCTTGCCTCTCTGCTGTTGTGTCTCATTATGCTCACTTCTTGCTTTTATTCAATCTTCCCCAGAGTGAATACATTGCACCTTGTGACTGCCGAAGAGAGTTCATTTGTGGGTTTGATGGCTCAGCAGGTATGTTTCCAGAACTGTGTTTGACCCAACAAATTTGGCAGTTTCTTCAGCTGTGAATGCCAAGCCTTTCTTCAGGCTATTTTTCCTGTACTTTTTTTTTTAAATCCAGTTTGGATATAACTAGCTTAATGCACATTTCTTGTGGGAGGGAGTCTGCCCAAGTTTATCTCTGCAAAAGTTTGTAGGTCATTGCTCACCAAACACTGTTTAAAGCAGAAACACTGTGTGATATGCCTGTTTTCCTGGACTGGTTCCATTTCAGAATTGCAGGTGGGAGATCAAATGCTTGCATACTCCCAGCATAAAATGCTCCACACATGCAAGCCATTTGTGTTGCTAGGCATTCAGACATTTGATCCCTGCCTTCTGTCTGAAATGGCAGAGCCCTATAATAGACACACCAGGAAATCCTACTGCTCATCTTGAAAAGAGAAACTCTGGATACTGACTGTAAAATAAGCTCTTAAACGGTACTTCACAACTGTTAACATCCTTCTTTTATTATTTCTGTGTGTGGGCACACATGCAAAATGTCATGAACAGAGCAGCTCTGAGTCAGGATTTCTGTTCATCACCCTGTATCCCCTAAACTGGTAATCTCACACTGCTTCCAAAAATTTCAGTGTTATGTTAATCTTATATTCAGCAATTCCTATCTTCATTGTACTTAGCTTTATCATGGTGCTGTATCTCTTTGTATACTTTGAAAGATATGAGAACGTATATGGACATGTGTTGCTCTAAGTGAGTTGGACACCTTCACACATGTTTACAGTCACTGTCTAGTTCTAAAGTGGGTATTTCTTTCCCCCTCAAAACTTATAGTGCAATTGTTTCTAATGTTTACTCAAGGTAAGCCCTCTATATTCAGTGGAACCTATGCCTAGAAAAGTATTTATGGGATTTTGCAGTGAAATTCTGTAAGTGTTTCCTTAGGCATCAATCCAGTTAACTTCAGTGGGACTTACTTTGAGAAAATGGGTATACAGATGCATAATTAGACATAATCTCACCCCTTAGACTCTGTGATATCAGATCTATTTCTTTTCCCCCCATCTTTAGGAATAGATGCCAACCCAAAGTCTGGTTCCTTTTATTTTTACATACAAGGAGAGGGAGTTGCCAGGCCAAACAACCTGGCTGCTGCTGATTATAATCTTTTAAGGGAGTGGAAACATAGGTAATTGTAGCATAGGTAATCGCCTCAGCCACACTTAGGTTAGTTGCTGTTCTATGCCCTCATGTAATTTCTCACTTATGGCAACCCCAAGACAAGTCTGTCCTGGGGCGTTTTTAGCAAGATAAGTTCAGGGGGGCTTTGCTTTTGCTTTCCTATGAGCCTGGTAGAGTATGACTTGCCTGCGGTTATCTAGTGGGTTTCCGTAGCTGATTGGGAATTCGAACCCTGTTTTCCAGAGTCATACAGAGGTTGAGTTCCTGAGGGAATACACTGTCTTCCTCCTTGCTGCTAGGCCTTGTCTCCATAGCAACCGGCCTATTCAAGACAGTCACGGTTGACTGAGGCCCAGGAGCCTGACACAGACAAACAAACAAACTTTGACTTTTATGTATTAGTAGATAGACCTATTGAAATGAATGGGGTTTATTAGTCACAAATAATTCAAGCCCCATTGATCGTAGTGGGTCAACTCTATCTACTCTTCCGTCAAATCTATTGTAACATTGCTAATGATTTTCACTGTTTTCTGAGGTTGGGTGTGAGCATGAGTGTGTGAGTAAGTGTGTTAGCTCACTTCTAACAAATTGCTGGGTAGAAAAAGCAAGGTTTGGTTGTTCTTTCCCTTTTGTTCAGTCTATACCAGCTGGAATGGTGATGTAATGTCAGTGTAGTAATAAACATTTGTCAACCCCCAGATGACCCTACAGTATAGTAAAAATCTTGTTAACCGTTTTGTACAGTGATTGCAGTTTTCCTTGCTTTTTCTGTCTGTGAGGCCAATGAAAACAGATTGCTTGCAGCCATGGCATATCAGGGATTAGCTGTAAACAATGTTGGTTATCCAAATTCAGTCTTTTTAAAAATAGCAGCAATATTTTTTGCATCTGAAATCTGCTAGGTGTGTGGTGGAAACCCTTGTTTATCTTGCATAGGAACAATGTGTTCTGTCTAGCAACTACACGTCCTATGGTTTCAAGCATGAAACTGCAGCTATAAGACACAGATTTCATTTTAAGCTGTGCCACTAATTAACATGCAGTGGAAGCATTCTCAGGTTATCTATTCTATGAAGTCCTGTTTCCCTTTACTGTAAAATGGGAATTAACAAGCTTTTGAGACCAGATATAAGCATACCAAACTGTGAATACAATGATTTGTTAATGGCCTAATGCAGAAGGAACCAAGTTGATCTATTAGGCCCCTGGCTTAATGATATGTGCCTCTTATGATGTCTTCACAAATGGCATTTGTTTTGCATTTGTTTTGCAGAGTTCTTGTGTTTTGATCTTACATGACCATCTTGACCCTTTTAATCAGATCTTATGTTTTAGGTCTGTGTATAATGTCATTTGGTGCTGACATATGCACACATGCTTTTCTACACTGTCAGCATATTTTCCAGATATCTTAAATTAAGTAAGATTAAATAATTTTAAATTCATGTCTTTTCTTTTCTTAAAAAAAAAAAAGGAATCAATAATTTAAATTGTTTTTTTTAAAGGGCTTTATTGATGAGGACAAGATATTTTAAGTCTTTATCCGTGGCCTTTACTAAAACCTAATGTAACTTTTGACACTGTAACAGCAAAGCGTGGGAAAGTTGGTTTTTAGATTATAACTCCAAGTTTGTCATACCAGTATGACTAGTGGCCATTTTCGCTGTCAGATTGTGGGCGTTATAATCCTAAAAGTAACTAATCCAAGTCCTGGTTAACAACATGATACTATTGTGGAAGACACTGTGTTCCTGGTCAGTATGCTAGGACAGGATGTAAGAGTAAGGGTATGTTAGGCCAGATGACATATTTTATATATAAGCATGGCTTTATACTACTAATGTGTGCTGATTTTAGGGAGGTTGAACAGTGGAAAGCTTTGATAAAAATACTAGAAGATAAGTATCTATTTGAGCAGCATAAATTGTGCATGAGATGTATTTTCTTGATGTTATGTTTTTATTGTGCTTCTATATCAACTGATAAACTAAATTCTCTGAGTAGTGTGCAAAATATTAAAAATACAAAATATAAACCACCAGCAATTACTTGAAGTGGCACAATAATAAAGGTGTTTTACAAAAGGCAAAGAATTGTTTGAACTAGAGAAGAGCTTCTAAAGAGGATACCTGGCTGATGAGAACTCTTCCCTGGGATTATAACACATAATCCCTGGGATTATGTAATGCCTTATGTATGATTTAGTGGGAGGAGAGAGAGTTTTTTCCTGTATATGCCTCTACAAGGGGAATTCCAGTGGCTGACCTGAACTCAAGATGTTCTGAAGGAAACATATTTCCATCTGGTTAATCTTTCTTTTTCAACAATTTGTAATAATGACAATAGTGACAATTTCTATATATCTTACATGATGCCAACCTCCTATTTTTTTCCTGTACTTCCTGACAGGAACTGCCATTGTTACAGAGCGAGATGCAGCCATGTGGACTGATGGACGCTACTTTCTCCAGGCTGCCCAGCAAATGGATAGCAGCTGGACACTCATGAAGATGGGTGCGTGGCAAGTCCAAATTGATGTTTTACTTTACTGCATGTGTTCAGTGACTTAATTAAGCTCTAAGACTCCTTAATACATTAGCATTCTCTCTCACTCTTTCTCTTGCTTTCCCTCCTTATTTCTCTGTCTTCTGTTATAAAATGGAGTAGACTGTCTTTTAAAGAAGTTTGCAGCGCACATTCATGTGAATGTCTACTTTCTACTTTCCCAACATGTTTCACTCATCATAGGAAAAGCAGTTGTTTTCTTGTAAGAAGCAAAAAATAACAGTCAGTTATCATATCCCTAATATGATCCTTCTGTGAAAAATAATACTAATAGGGCAACTTGTGGCCATCTAGATGATAATGTATATCAGTGTTCATCATCCCCCACCAGTGGCTGTGTTGGCTAGGTCTGATGAGAATTGCTATCCAGCAAATCTGGAAATATTTGTTTGTTTTATAGCCTACTTCTTTCCGAATATGGGACCCAAAGTAGTCCATATGTTTCTTACCCTGAAATACTGACATACTTAAATTTCTATAAATGGTACAAATGTAAGATACACCTTCATACAGAAATATGTTCACTGGATTGCAGCCAGACTGACAGACAACCATTCCCTAAACATGTTGTAGAGGTTCTCTGATCTTCCACTGTAGTCACTTTTTGAAAGGTAAGCTACTTAGCATTAGGTTGAAGACCGCCTAGACCTAACTTCGTGTGCAGTGAAGATCCAATAAATTCTGTGCCAAACATCCCAAATGCAACAACGAAAAGAGCTATATTGGAAGTTTAGACCAGCGCTACTCAAAGTGGGGGCCCCTGGGGCAGTTCTGGTCCTTGGCTGCTAGTCCCTGGTGCATTTCTACCAAAGCAAAAAAGTCAATTGTAGCCAATGGGCACAAATATACTGCTGTTCCCTGAAAGGGTTGCCATAAGTCAGTTTTGAAGACATGTAACAAAGGCAACACAGGTGTGTATGTGTGTGGTATGTATATATATACGTGTGAGTAAAGACCAAGGATCTGCAAGGGGACCATGAAATGTAAAAGCCTTCTGTTGTTGACCTCTTCTTACTCTGAATCAGAAATAGTTTAAGCCACCAAAAGCCAGCACTGCAAGCAACAAAACTGGAGCTAATGGCTGTGTTCCCAAATTTGCACCATCTTTTCACTTCCCTTACTTGCATTCTCTTAACAATTGGCTTTCTTGTGCCACCATGACTATCTCTAATGCCGTAGCTCTCTCTGACACTAGTATCCCATAATAACTTACAGCTGCTGCTGCAGTAAAGAGACTGCTGCTTAGCTTATTCCAGTCTTTCCGGCCCAAACAAGAGCAGTTTTCATGTGGTATAGCCAGCGGGAGAGGGGAAGTAAAAGAAGAGGTGAGGTCTTAGTTGCTGGAAATAAAGAACTCACTTGTTCACCTTTTCTCCTTTTTCAGTTGTACAGATTGACTGTCCCTTATCCAAAATGCTTAGGACCAGAAGTCTTTCATAGTTCAGATTTTTTTCAGTTATCTGAATACCTGTATTTGCATACAGATAAAATACAGTACTGTACAGGAGGTCTCTGGGGAGCCTGGGAGTGAACAAGCAGGAGTGCCACAGCCACTTTCTTGAAGAAAGCAAGGGTCACTGGTGAGCTCCTCAGAGATCTCCAGTGTGGTACTGTATTTTTTTCCTACATACACATATCAGGTTCCTTATATCCTCAGTCTTTCATATCCTCAGTCTCTCTCCAGCCTTGCCTCTCATAGATGACACAAGTAGTGAATGAATAAGATGTGAGGCAGGAGAGTGATGCAAGGCTGGAGAGAGCCACAAAGATCTGCAAAAAGGTGGTAGGAGTGGATTTGTGCTGAGCAGTCTGCTTGGATTCCAACCATTTCACAGATCTTCATGTCTCTTTCCAGCCTTGTGTCTCTTTCCAGCCTTGCATCTCACATGTATTGTCTATGATATGCAAGGCAGGAGAGAGTCTGAATATATGGGAGATGGATGAGTAGGAACGTCACAGCTGTTGCCTTGAAGGCAGAAGCAGGCAGATGGTGACAAAAGTTTGGCTTTTGGAGGTTTTGATATTTCTAGAGAAGGGTTACTGAACTTGTACTAGCATCAGTGCAGGCAGGGAAGGAGAAATTCAACAGCTGATTCTCAGATCTTTTGCTCCTGGAGATAGGAGTAACCATAGTTCACTGTTGGAAAACCTGTGTTCATACAGAACAGTTCAGGGGATGTTACTAAGCAAAACTGGCAAAGCCTGAGATTTTGGAGGGACACTGCTTAGTAAGACTGGGTGATGTTGGTCCATCTAGCTGGACATTCATGTCCTTTTCCAAGGCATGATAACAGGGAATAGACAGGTTTGTTTGGAGTGACATAATCTAGGTAGCACAGCACTGTATCTAGCTTAGTCATTAATTGGGATCGTTTTGAAGAGCAAGAGAAGGGGAGATGATAAATGACATTTGGTTTCGTTGCAAGAGGAGTCAGTCTAGAGGTCTACTTTCATGGTGAGAGGGGGCAGCAATGAAGAGTCATGGTTTCTGGACCATCTCTTCCTAGTGGTCTATGTATGTTTGGTTTCCCTTGGATCTGACAGTGTATTCCATGTTCAGTATAATTTTCTTCAGTTTGTGTTGGATATTGTAGCTGTTCCCTATCCTGTGCCATTCATCTCATTGTCAAGCCTCCATGTATGTATTCTTTTCTTCAATATACATCATCTTTATTATATTCTTTTCCATCTTCAGGTCTGAAAGACACTCCCACACAGGAAGACTGGCTTGTGAGTGTGCTTCCTGAGGGCTCCAAAGTGGGAGTAGACCCATTCATTATTCCAGCAGGTTTGTTTTCTCATATTCTTATTTGGATGAATGATTTGATTCTGCAGTCTTGCTTTATCATTGAGTCCAGTGGTCGGCAACTCTCTAGGCATCAGGGACCATTTGTCTCTGACTCTCATGAGCTGCACCCCTTCAAAGCAAGCTCAGACACCTCTGATCTTCTCTGTAGTTCCTCTCAAATGTTAACAGGAAGCAATGTTGCATCACCTCCTTTTGCAATTTTGAGAAGGACTGCAGAGGAGAATAGAGGTATTTGGAGTTAGTATGTGATTCTAGGATGCTTGTGGTGGTGGAGTATTTTCCCATGTTCTCACGCATTTGAGTGACTTTCTACCTGGTTTGGGGGGCAAAAATGGCCTGAAAAATGTAAAAAATGTTCCATTTTTTTTTTTAAATTGAAGAATGGCATACTTTGAGAAAAGGCTGGATCTTCCGGGGTCATAAAACTAGGGCCCTGGGCGCAGGTCTGCTTACTCCTGATTTAGCCTCATATTTGAAGTTATACCTTCAATATCTTGCTTTTATGAAATTTCCATCTATCATGAACTCCCTTCTCTTTTAGCATTCTTGACCACAGAATCATACGCAGTATTTCCCTAAGTTTACTGAAATCAGCTTTCTGGATTTCATTTCACTATGTCACACTTCATGTAATTTATCAGGCCTTCATTGCATTAATCATGTGACTCTTACAATATTACACTTTTATAAAGACTGAACCTGTATCTCATTGCATCTCTTTAATAAGCTTTTTGATAGTTAACACACAGAGGAACAGTAACATATAATTTAGCCATTTTTCCATCAAACCATATAATTTAGCCATTTATCCTCCTCCTCCTCCCCCTCCCCCTATATTTTTCACAGGGTATAAGGCACTATGTAGACATTTCCTAAATGTTTTCACATGTACAGAATTTCATCCCTTGTATTATATATGTAACTATCTATCCATCAAAAAATGGAATTTCATTTATAGGTACTGCACATTTCTAAACAGAGATCTGTGAACCCATCGACATTGAGGAAGTAATCTCCTTGAGCATTGTTAAATCTTAACAGCATCTCTTGTAATCATAAGCATCTTAACAAGCATCAGTTACAATCGTAATGAGATAGATATCTATTTTAGTATCGCTTGATTAGTTTTACCAATATTATCTTTCTCTTACCAGTGTGGTCTATCTTTACTAGCATGTCTGACCAGTTGATCATTTATCAGGAACAGCACAGCTGTCATGGAAGGTTTTCTTCTTGTGCTGCACACTACCAAAAGCAATCTAATCTGTGGGTTCTGTCTGGTTCCTATCAGTTGTCCAATCAAAATAAATCAAAACAAAGGTGCTATTACTTGATTGTGATATCCAATCAAAAGAAAGATCCTTATCTTTGTGGCTACTGCAGTACCCTTGGAGTCTTTGTCTGCCGACCATCTTAATTACATCAACCATTGTATCAGCTAGGAGGTTATTATAGGTCACATCTCTTATCTTATTTGCATTCTAGAAGGCATTTTTCCCAGACTTAAGCTGCTGCCCAGTTCTCAGTGATACATACACTCTAATATATCTAGCACTCTGTATTATAGCTTAGCTCACATATTCTATACTCTATAGGTTACACCAGATTACATTCTGATATGTAGGATGAACTATATATCAGGCTGACTAGAACTGTGTACTAGAACAATTCCCAAATCCTGCAGTTTCAGAGTGTATTTCCTCAAGATAAATGCTTATCAGATTGTCTAAATTTGTTTAGATTTGCTTGTATTTAGTCATCACCATAACAGTATTTTAAAGTAGTGATATATTTGCTTAAAGGTGCAGGAGTATTATGCTGTTTAGAAAGCAGAAATTAAGATGCAATGATATAGAAATCACTGGGTCACTGAATAAAGTTGCCCTGTGGGAGATTATGGACAGGGCAAAGGAAGTAACTCATAATACAGTTCGTAGTTGAACTATAAAATTAATTTGTAGAATTCCACATTGTGAGCTGAAGTGAAGGGCACCAGTATGGACAACTTTAAATGGGGATTAGATAAATTCATGGGAGGTATGACTATAACCATGTCTACTATTTATGGAAGACTCATATTATCTCCAGCATAAGAACAGTTTTGCCTCTAAATACTAAATACTCTAAATACTAAATACTCTAAATACCAGTTCCTGGGGAGCACTGGCTCTTGTCTTTTTCAAGACTTTGACCCCTGTTGGAACAAAACACTAGATAGATAAATGTTGAATCTTTGGTCTGCTCCAGAAGAGTTTATCTTGTAACATTTT
The DNA here is from genome assembly GCA_948472985.1 of Iguana delicatissima. Taxonomy (NCBI): domain Eukaryota; kingdom Metazoa; phylum Chordata; class Lepidosauria; order Squamata; family Iguanidae; genus Iguana; species Iguana delicatissima. The sequence goes on from CAOKZL010000311.1 coordinate 457,047, forward strand.
ATGCAATGTTACTGCCAATGTGGTATTTCTGTTCTTCTATTTATACCTGAGTCCTTACATAAGTGGTACATCCACCACCCCTGACAGTTAGCCAAGCTGGCTGAGGCTGATGGGAGATAAAGTCTGAAACGTCTGGAAGGACCCATCTTGAAGATTACTGTGTTGACACAATGAAGTGGCATAGAATCGTTATTACATTGTGGCTCTCATCCAATGTAGCTTTGTTTATCTACCTCTTTGTTTTTGTCAGATCAATGGAAGAGGATGTCCAAAGTTCTGAAAAGTGCTGGTCATGCTCTTGTGCCAATCAAAGACAATCTCATTGATGCCATATGGACAGATCGACTACCACGGCCTTGTAAACCTCTTATGACCCTGGGCTTGAGCTACACAGGTTAGCAAGATTCCAATCATGTTTGTATATATGGTTTGAACAGGGTTGTGTTTCGGGTACAGGAAAGAAGATGGGGATGCACAGGAAATATTGAAAGTACAGTGATCTCTTAATATCTGCACAAGTACTTAACATCTGTTGGGTCATTTTGTGAATGGCTGTTTTGTGTAGAGATAGATGCACTGGAATATTCACCTCACTTGAGCTCCAGTTTTCATTGTGTGTTGCAGGGATCAGCTGGAAGGACAAGATCACATCTCTGCGGGGAAAAATGGCTGAGAGGAAAGCTCCCTGGTTTGTGGTGACAGCCTTGGATGAAGTGGCTTGTGAGTACGCATATCAGTCTGGTTTTTGTTGCTTTGTTTGTTTTATGTTGGTGATCTCTGTGTGGCTAAAAATGAACAATGCAGCAGCCTTCATAGAAGTTTGTTAAGATGACAAGAATGTAAGAACATAAGAACAGCCATGCTGGATCAGGCCAAAGGTCTAGCTAGTCTAGCATTCTTATTCCCACAGCAATCAATCAGCATGTTCTCTGTCTCACTCATGTCATGCCCCCCCACCTTCAAACTGTTATCAAGAAGAATGCTGATTCTGTATTTTTAATGGTCATCTAGAAGAGGGAATTGAGAAGATATTCCTTCTACATGAAACTGTCTCCAGTTTTCAGATGGCAACCCTAGGAACCTCTGCCTTATTAATAGTCTGCTACTATTGATCTCCCCTGTTTTTACCACGTACAACTGAGAAAGAATGAAGATAATGATACAGTAGGTCCCCCAAAATCATGTGACCAGTATCCAAAGTTTCACTTACCCACAATCCACTCCAGGGCTGTGGCTGCCTCTGCCAGCTGAGGTCCTTGTTCTACTCAGCCAGGCTGGACATAGACAAGAGAGGCAGGGAAGCTTGGTGCAGCTCCCTGCTGCTTCTCTCAGCTGAGGAAGGAGATAGATGCTCCTTCCTCAGTCAAGAGAGGCACAGAGGAAGCTTGGCATGTCCCCCCCACACCTCTCTTGGTCAAGGGAGGAGATGACTGTTTCTCTTCAGCCAAGAGAGACACATGGCTCTGAGATCCAGGCCTCCCACTGGATTTGGCTCCCAGGGAGGGGGCTACTCATCAAGCCCCACTGGGAAGAAAGAGGGAAGGAAGGAGGAGCCATGCAGTGGAGCTGCCTCCCTCTCTCATTTTCTCAAACGGCCTGGGGTTCAAAATACAACATTTGGTATTATCTGTATCTTTTGCCATTCACATTAAGTCTGGAAACATATCCCTGATGGATATGGGGGACCTGCTATATAAGCAAAGTAGTAAGTAGTATGCCTTCCTGAAGTTTAGGAGCCTGTGTGTATCAATGGAGAATGTGTAGGATTTGATCTGGAAAGCACTTGCTGATTGCTCATTTGGTGGCTTTTAAGAGTTACTTTGAAAAGGAATTAGTGTTGGTTGTTGTTATTCCTATCACGGTTTGTTTATATAGCACCATCAATGTCCATGGTGCTTTACTAGTAAACGACAGGAAAAAACGGCTAGGCTTGCCAAAGGTATATAGACTTGCACACACTCGGGAAGGACAGAGTGATGCAAAGAATAAAACAGATTATCCAGATTATAATACAAAAACAATATACATAAAGCAGAGTGACAAATACATATCATCAAAACATACAAGATAATAAAACAATATTAAATGAAAAATCCAAAAGCTTTGGAAAACAAGAAAAGCTTTGGAAAACAAGTTACTGTTGAAATTCTAAGTCCATTGTTAGTTACTGTTACAATTACAATTTTAAGGAAGGAAATCTTCTGTTGCTTCTGAAAAGTAATGAAATAGTTACCCTTTGGATACTAAATAGTTACCCTTTTTTTACTTTTTAACGTAACTGGAGATTTTAAAAATATGTCCTTTTTAGAAGTCCTCATATCAAAAACCGCATAACTTAATGGACATACTGTAATGACCTGAGGCATTGCATGTGACAACATTTGGACCATGTAGAAGTCCTTGTGCACAATTTACTGAGACAACACTTTGTAACAGTGAAAGTAACTAAGACCATTTTCACACTAGACTGTTATAGTGCTATTATTCCACTTTCAACATCCCGTGGAATCCTGGGGTTTGCAGTTTAGGGAGAGGCCTCAAAAGCTCGAAAGTGGAATAATAGCACTATAACAGTCTAGTGTGAAAATGGCCTAAGTGGTACGGGTGTACTGATAAACTGCATACACTGTATATACTATATATACTTTATACTGTATGCCATTCTACTTTTAAAAAGGTATAAGAAGCACTTACAGTGTAACACAGCTATGTCTTGTGTTATTGGCGTAAGCGTTAATTTAAGTAGTTGGTTCCAAGCTCTGCAGGTCACTCCCTTTTAACTTGAATCCTCAATCCAAAAAATCTCTGTTATAAAACAAAGTCATACAGGGAGGTTTTAACATTGAAAGGAGCTGAATTCTTGTCCAGATAAGGAAGTTGCTCTATCTGCGGCCTGTTTCCCTGTTCCTGGGCTAGAAGAAAATGCTCCCAGTGTCCTCACTGGTTACAAAGTACACAGTTCTGCCTAAACTGGGAGGGAAGTTTATCTCTGTTGTGTAGAAAACAGATTCATAAAGTAGCCTTTTAGAGCCAAGCCTCACATGAAACTGGATTCCTGAATCTGAGCATCTTGTCCTTGTAATTGTCCCTTCTTTGTCAGAAAAGATGTTGCATTATGTTTTTCCTCTCCAGCGTGAGAAGCATTTTTCTTTTACGATGAATGACTTCCAGTCATCCCGGATAGGCCTAATATGACTCTTTGCCAGTGTAGTTTTCTGTATTTCCCAGAACATTCCATTTTTGGGGTTCAACACATTTTTGCCAATATTAGCCTTGCAAAGTGAGACTTTTCCAACTGGTAAAACTTCTTTTTTAAAAAAATCAATGTTTGTTGTTGTTGTGTGCCTTTATACATTTCTGATTTATGATGACCGTAAGGCAAACCTTTAGTGGGGTTTTCTTTGCAACATTTGTTCAAATTTGCTTCTTGGACTGAGAGAATGAGACTTTCCCAACCAAGCTCACCCAGTGGGTTTCCATGGTCGAACAGGGATTGGAACCCTGGTTTTCTAGTGTCCTAGTCCAACGCTCAAATGCTCTTACATACTGCAGTTCCTGACCTCCCTGACAGTTGTGACTGTGTGGAAAAAGATAACATGTGAACCGTTGTTACACAGCCATTACTCATACATTCTTGGCAACCGTTTCAGCAGTTGTGGTGAGTTTTGGGAGTTGCTGTGTTTGTGTAGGTCAGTTATCTGTTTAGCTAGACAATATACACACACATCATTCTTGGTGACCATGGCCATGAGCACATGCTTTGTAGTGAGTGTTTGGAAATACAAATTTGAACAAATGCCTGTGAGCCAACCTTCAGCCCCACCCCTGCTGTGAAAATCATGATTTTGAGCTGGGCTTCTAGTGCCATCTTGTGGCCCAAGCGAATTATCAAGTGATAGAACTTCATTGTTTTGCAGCTGGAGGAAGATAGGATTTTTCCTTTTTTAAAATATTGAATTATAGTTTGGTTTATAACACTGGATTCTTCCATTCTTTTGTAGGGCTTTTTAATCTCAGAGGCTCTGATGTTGAATACAATCCAGTGTTTTTTGCTTATGCCATCATAGGAATCAATACAATCAGGTAATGTGGACTGTGGCTTTCAGGTTGGTTTCATGGTAATTTTATTCTGGTCATTTTGAAATCCCCCCCCCCCAAAAGTTCATATTCAGGGCTTGAGGAGGTATTTTAAAGCCAATTAAGGTAAGGAAATTTTAAAATTTGGTTTATTTCCTATGAAACCTTCTGCTTCTTATACTAATTTGATTTAGTTAATGGTAGATACTTTGTTTTGAAGAGGAGAGCTAATTAAGTTTGCAAAATATTATTTACTTTTATCTACTTCCATTTTCCTATGAAGAATTCAAATACCATTGTGGTAATTATACTGCAAGCATTATCTATCTGGCTGCTAGGCTGGGTTCACTGGTAAATATACCAAACTGTAGCCTAAAAATGGTATGCATATTGAAGTATAGAACTTTAAGGATATCTCCTTATCTCCCCCCTTTATTTTTTTAACAAAAGAGAATTTTGGTTGTATATCTTTTTCCCCACCTCTTTCTTTTTCAACTTCTTGCTTTGTTAAGGCTGACTGAAATATTGCAACTAGGAATGGAGAGATCAGACTATTTCTGCTTTGCGTTAGTCTCTTATATGTTTGTTCAGAAATTTATTCTATTTCTGCATTAAACTAAGAAGATATAATTACATTTGTGTTAGTTACATTTGCTTTAATTACATTTGTTAATCTGTTAATGTAAAAAAAAATTCTTCTATTTAAATATTTGTAACCTATCTTGTCCCAAAAATGCATTTCTGGATGCATTTTGTCTGAAAAATAGGCATTTTTATGTGGATTTGGATTCTTTTCTCCATATTTTTCTCCAGGTTGTTTATTGATGGTGATCGCATGGCAGATCCAGCTGTGAGAGAACATCTTTTATTGGATTCTTCTCAGGATGCTGAATCAAGTGTCCAAGTGCTGCCATATGACTCCATCCTCACAGTTCTGAAGTCCATCTGTGAAAGCCTTGCTCCGCATGAGAAAGTTTGGCTTAGTGACAAAGCCAGCTATGCTCTGACCCAGGCCATCCCTAAGGTCTGTATGCTTTGGCGAGACATCAGGCTTCTCTCAGCTCAGCGTCACCTATGAGCATTTCTATTTAGTCCTCAGGCCTCCAGATTTCCTTTTTTCTGAGATTGTGGAGCACTTAATCTCTGGCAGGCCTACCCAGTCAATTTTTAATTATACTTCTGAAAGTACTTTTAATTGTATTTCTAGCGGTAATTGTCTTTTTAATTGTGATATATTTAAATTATGAGATATTTGTATTTTAAATGGTTTTGTATTTTAATGTACTTTAATGTATTTTTAATTGTATCTATGTTGTACCCTACCTCGAGCTTTGGGGAGAAGAAGTGGGTAACAAATATAAATTTACTACTGCTGCTGCTGCTGCTGCTGCTGTTGTTGTTGTTATTATGTTAATTTGTTGGAAATATATAGATTCCCTATACTTTAGTCCTTAAAGCACAATATTACCAGATTAAGGATACTTTCATACTACACAGTTATAGCACTATGATTCCCTTTTAACTGCCATGGCTGCATCCCATGGAATCCTAGGGTTTGCAATTGGGTAAGGCACTCGGGCTCTCTAAGAATTTTAAATACCTCCACCTAAATTGCAAATTCGAGGATTACATAGGATGTTGCCATGGTAGTTAAAGTGTGATCATAGTGCTATAATTGTGTCATGTGAAATGCCCTCCAAATCCAAAGTTCCATTACCAGAGTTTTTGGAGCTTTCTGCTTCTCTTCATCTCTGAAAACTTCAACACTGTTTGAACATCAGATGTATAAGGACCTCTTTCATGCTACACGATTGATAGCACTGTTGTCCCCTTTTAACTGCCATGGCTCCATCTTATAGAGTCTTGGGATTTGCAGTTTAGGTAGAGATTGTTTAGAATTCTTGAGCAGAAAGTTCTGGTGCTTCACCAAACTAGAAACCTCAGGATTCCATAGGAGCAGCCATAGCCCTTAAAGGGGGACCATAACTGGGTAGTGTATAGTGTGAAAGGGTCCCTGGGCTTTGCAGTTTCTTTATATCCAATCCTAATTTGACTCCAAGAATCTGAATTCAAATCCAACACTCTTTAGACATTCTATCCCCAAATTTACATTGTTAACTTTTTTAAAAAGTTGCAATTCAGATTTTCAAGTCGACAGTCAATGGTCAAAATCCACTGTAGTCCCCTATGTCCCCAAAGCCAGCTGCGGAGGGCTGAGAAACCTTTCATACTACACAGTTATAGCAGTATAATTCTTCTTTAACTGCCGTTGCAACATCCTATGGAATCGTGGGATATGTCATCTAGTGAGGCAGTATAGTTGTCTGTCTGAGAATTCTAAAAATCCTCCTTCAATTTCAAAGTCCAGGGACCCTTTCACACTGCACAATTATACCACCATAATCTCCCTTTACATGCTATGACTGCTTGTATGGAATCCTGAGGTTTGCAGTTTTGTGAGGTACTAGAGTTCTCTGGCTGAGAATTCCAAATGACCCTCTTTAAATTGCAGATCCCAGGACTCTATAAGATGGAGCCATGGCACTGATGAGGGGACAACAGTGATACAATTGTGTAGCATGAAAGGGCTCCTTATGCAGCTGATTTTCAAGCAATGTTGAAGTTTTCAGGGACGTAGAGAAGGGGAAAGCTTTAAAAACTCTGGCAATGGAACTTTTGATTTGGGGCCATTTCATGCAATACAATTTTAGTATTATGATCACACTTAACTGCCACAGCAACATCCCATGAAATACTGGAATTTGCAGTTTAAGGAGAGGTATTTAGAATTCTCAGCCATGGAGCTCTAGTGCCTCATAAAACTACAAGCCTCAGGAGTCAGTAGGAGCATCCATGGCACTTACAGGTGGTGGTATAACTGTGTAGTGAGAAAGAGTCCTCGGGCTTTGCAATTGAGGGAGGGTTATTTAGAATTCTCAGTGCCTCACTAGACTACAAATCCCAGGATGTTGCCATGGTAATTGAAGTGGAATTATGGTGCTGTAATTGTGCAGTGCGAAAGGTTCCTCAGCCCTCCAGAGCTGGGTTTGGGGACATAGGGGCTGCAGTGGATTCTGACCACTGACTATAAATTTGAAAATCTTAATTGTGACTTCCAAAAAGGTTACCAATGTAAACTTGAAGATAGTATCGTTAATGGGTGAAAGTAGTTTTGGATTTGAATTAGGACAGGATACAAAGAAATGCACATTCAAATTACAGCATGTTCTTGGATGTCTTTGGCTGCTGCAACCTAACCATCCTTCTAGGGTCGTTCAGCAGATTGTTGTATGTTAGATTTACTGTGTGCCATCCTAGTGGCATTTCAGCTAAACAGGACGTAAAGAAAGAAATAAAAAAGTATAATTAAAATTGGATAGTATCAGAAATCTGCTTTAAACTTACTGCTTTTAGAGGATAAGACATAAATGTGATAAAGGGGGAATAATCTGGGAACAGATAAACTGTCAGATGATAAACCACATGCATGGTGTACCTCTTTTCTGTCTCTCAGGAGATTTGGAAGGGTCTGAAATAGTTATAGTATAGTGGCGGGACAATCCCTGGCCTCATAGATTATCAGGCTTCTTGACAAAATTTGTGCATTTGTGTTCTTTTTCCTCAGGATCACCGCTACCTCACCCCTTACACTCCCATCTGCATTGCAAAGGCTGTGAAAAATGCATCAGAGGCTGAAGGCATGAGGAGAGCTCATGTAAGTGACTTTCTGAGTTTAACCAAGTGATTGTCTCTTGCTGAAAGAGCTGCAGATTATGGATTGTAACTGGTCTGTGCCACAGTGCTTCTCAGATGTCTTGCTGGTGAAGTGGTTGTGGACAGAAATGTTTTCAGTAATGTTTGCTAGTGCTGGTTGATAAATTTCGTCCTTAAATGTTTTTGCCCAGATTTTCAAGATTACTAAATGCGTGCATTCTAAATGCATATATTCAATTGCCTTGTTTCCTCTGTTTTTATTTTAATAACAGATCAAGGATGCTGTTGCTCTATGCGAGCTATTTAATTGGCTGGAGAAGGAGGTATGATTTTACAGAATTTTATTAAAAGAGAACGGAGTGTTACTGCATAATAAAACCTCACATGAATATGTGCTTTAACTGATGCCATGAATATTTATTCTTGAGGTTTGTGTTAGAGAGGATGGAGGTGGCTCATAGAATCATAGAGTTGGAAGAGACCACAGGGGCCATCCAGTCCAATCTCCTTCTGTGCAAGAACTCATATCAAAGCACTCCCAACAGATGGCCATTGAGCCTCTGCTTAAAAACCTCCAAAGAAGGAGACTCCACTGCACTCTCAGGCAGCATATTCCACTGCTGGATAGCTCTGACCATCAGGAAGTTGTTGCTGAGGTTCAAGTGGAATCTCCTTTCCTGCAGCTTGAATCCATTGCTCCTTGTCCTGGTGTCTGGAGCAGTGGAAAACAAGCCCACTCCCTCCTTGACATGACATCTCTTCAAATATTTAAGCATGGCTATCATGTCCCCTCTTAACCTTCTCTTCTGCAGACTAAACATACCCAGCTCCCTAAGTAGCTCCTCATAAGGCATGACTTCCAGACCCTTCACCATTTTGGGTGCTCCACAAGACCAACTTACAGGAAGAGGGAAGGCTCTGGATGCCATTCAGTTTCCTACTTTTTAAAACAAAACAATGGTTTTTGGATGCTCTCATTTGTTAGATGTGATTGAAAGAGAAATAGTTAACTATTGTTTGGTTTATGGAGCAAGACAGGCTGTAGAGCCCTGTAGAGATAGTCACAGCCAGTGTTATTTGGACAACACTGAATTTCATTCTGCTTTTCACATACCATGTTAGTATTCTTAGTGACCTCACTCAGGCAGAACACTGAATGAACCATAACATTAACATTAATAAGTCTGGTTGAATCTCTCACACTGTTGTATTTTTTTTCTACCATTACTGTGAAGAAGTGATCAGAATCATTCAGTTCCATTTTTAACAAACCATAGTTTGGTGTTGTGCCCAAATCAAGCCAAACTGTGGTTAGTTTACTGAAATCAGCCAACTCCCCCCTCCCAAAAGAGTCATGTATAAATCTGCATTGTTTCAATAACACATAATCAGGATTGATCACAGTTAATGCTCCAGATATGATACTAAATCATGGCCAGTTGAAGGTGGAAGCAAAAGCTTCTGATCTCTGCCTCACAGCTACATCAGAGGAGGAGAAGGATGGATGTACTTGAGGCTTAGCCACGTTATTCACATTTGTATGCCATCATTTGTTCCAGTTTGTATGTGGTGCCTAGAATGTTAAAGAAAAACAACCAGAAACAAAACAAACAAAAAAACAATGTCTCTTTCCCTTGGTGAAAACAAGATACATCTGTAATAGTTGACAAGTAACACTATGTTATCTGTAGTCAACTTCACATTAGATGAAAGAAATTCACAAAATGAAGAGAGGGAAAAGGCCATCTTCTGGCAACTTTTTTTCCTTCAAAATCTTGTACAAGTCTGGACTGCAAAAATGGTAAGAAGTAGCGGTCTGCTCCCCACCTGTCCTGCTACCTTGCTCTTTCAGCTGCCTTAGGGCGGCATGAAAAAGAAAACCCAGCACTCTTGTAGACCACTTCCTTCAATAAAGGTGAAGGGCAAAAGGTTGAAAAAGGGCACAACTTGCATGGTATTAGTGATCACAATTAGTTTACCCATTCTCCTACTGCTTCAGGGCCATCACTATGTACTGCCCACCCCCCTTAGGATATTCCCAGCATAAAATCTTTCTTCCTACAGATTTTGGAGTTGCGTGTTAGATGGTAGTCATTACTAACTCCCCCCATTTTTTTTCAAGGGAGGGATGATCTTGCTAGGGGTTCATGGTCTATCCTTAATAAAATCCTGACCCACCCTGCTGAATCTTCTGATTTTTTTTTTATCATGGTCTGAATCTATACAGAGATAAGAGATACATAATGATATATATCTTGATCAACAGGTGTTGGAATTGTACATGATTCTGTCACTGATTAGCAAGAACACTACTGTCATGGCAAAAATGTGATGAAAGCTTCTAGCTTGATAGAGGGAGCATGATTGGCTTTGCCACTGCTGATGTCAAGGTGGATACAAATTAATAGCCACTGATATCAATAAGCAAAGATAGCATGGAAGATGTGGCCTGAAAGGGAAAAGTTAGGATTTCGTCCATAAGGTAGAACTGATTAAAAAATACCATCAAATCTCTGTTTCCCATGCTATGTACTTTGTCTGTTAGGTTCCTAAAGGCAACGTTACTGAAATCACGGCAGCAGATAAAGCAGAGGAATTCCGTAGGTAAGGAAAAAGATGACAGCAAAGAGGTTATTTTTCCTTACAGTTGCTATGTTTTCCAATAAGCCCATGGGAAAGCAATATCTATTTGTTTTCTTGAGACACTACAGAAAGGAGGCTTGTGTCTTTAAAGGCATGCAATTTAGAGAAGAGGAAAGCCATCTCTGTCATGTGCTTTGTATTCTCCTTATTTATCGTGCTCGACTGCTCTCCTGCCTTGAACAAGGCTTGAGAACAAGAAAACAAGGTTCTTGATCTGTAAGTTCAGAACAGTCTTAATGTATTGGTAGCTCACTCTGGGCAAACTCTTTCCTGCTTCCAAGAGCTGATTCCTTGGCTTGGCTGTACAGCAGCAAGAAGATATACAAACTCAGTATATTTTGGGATGCCAGTTAACCTTCTACATTAGATGGATTAAGCATTGTGTATAGGTCACAACTGAGGTAGGTTAAACTCTGTTTTGTAGTCACCATTGCGCCAATCCATAGCCTTCTCGATTGATTCTGTACTCATTGTCTGACAAGGTCAAGGCAAGAAAGTCCAAGCCCTAATAGCTCATTCAGACAGCTTACAAACTCAGCAGATGTACTGTGCCCTCCTTAAACAGATATTGGCCTCATCCTCTATGCTTTCCGAGAGCACAGTGCCTCCTTGCCATGTAAGTTCTCTTTCATAGCCAGCCCAGCTGAGAGACCTGCATCCCAGGCCTGAGAGAAGAGAATGGTCAGACAAACATCCAATTCAGGAGATGATTTCAGGAAGATTCTTTGGCTATTTCCAGTGACCTGGGTGGTCTTGTTCATGAAATCTCTTTTTTTCAGCCAGCAAGAGGACTTTGTCGATTTGAGCTTTGCTACCATTTCAAGTACAGGTCCAAATGGTGCTATCATTCACTACAAGTAAGAACAGCCAAGAGTCCCTGTGTTTAGCTGCTGACTCTGAATCTTTGAACCTTGTTGAGCTTGCATGCTTCATTACAAGAGCTGAGAACCATGTAAATCATGCCTATTTAAAATGATGGTGAAATATTAAATAAGCAGAATGTCTGTGTCCAGGAAGCTGACTTTATAAATATGAAGTCAGCTTCCTCGACATAGACATTCTGCTTATTTAATATGTCTTTGAATTGTTGAGGATTTTCTTTCTGGGGTCACAGTATTGCAGTTTTTCCATAGGCAAGGAAAAACTGGAAAGATCTGGATCAGTAGGGACTGTTTGTGAGATTAGGGACAGAACTGCAATGCAGAACTAGCTGTGAGCATCCTATTTTGACCACTCTCCCTTTGCTTCTGTAAGGCTGAGAAGACCAGAAAAGTAGACCTGTTTGCATGCTGTGATACACCTATAATTGCCTGCCTCAGACCTTGTATATACATGGGAGAAGAAACATCAAGAACCAGATTCCTGACAACCAAACCAATGCTTGCTTACAAGTCAGACATGAGTGTGCTGATGCAGAGGTTCAGCTCCTCTGATGTTGAAAATGTGCTCTTATTCCCCTTTCATGGATTGCCATATAAAGCACCATGTACTTTAAAGAAGTAAGCACATGTCTGAAGATGTCCTCGATACTCTATACTGATCTAATACGGAAGCTGGTTTAATTTGGTACAGAACCTTTACTGAGGACAAATACTCTTATTGAAAAAAATCTAATTGTGTAGTTTAAGTAGAAATGTGTAATGATGCCTTTTGATTTCACTGGAAAGGTGATACAAATGTTGAGGCAATAATTTTGTTCTTTTGAATAGGCCTACACCTGAGACAAACAGGACTTTAACTATGAATGAGATCTATCTCCTAGATTCTGGTGCTCAATACAAGTAAGTGGGCAAATTACTCATATAGCTAAATAAACTCAGTTTAATCCCATCTTTAATCTGTTCTAGGTACGGAGAAACACATAGGCTGCCTTCTATTTGTTCCAGAGAAAAATGTGATAGAGAAAATATTGACTCATGACAATGTGTTCCTGGCAGAGACAGGGAAGGAGTCACTTCTTCTTTGAAATAACAATTGATTTTGTCACATTCAGTGCCATTTTGATTTTTTGATGGTAAGGTAGGTTTTAGACTCAATATACTAAGGTTTTGGCAACCAGATAAGCTTAGGAGGTTGGTGGATACTTTTATAGGAATTTGGCAGTGAGTGCAGGAAATCCAGAGCTTGGAAAACTTAAAAGTTTTTGGATTATGGCTCCCAAAATCTCCAAGCTGTTTGTTGCACTTCCAGTCCAACAAATCTAGAGGTGCCAAATTGGCCAAGGCTGTGCTATAAGCAATATACTGGCCATGTTGGCTGGGAAGAATTCTGGGAGCTGTAGTAAAAGAAAAAAGTAACTTTTTCAGACTCTTAAGCATGAATATGTGTTTTGGTATAATATGGCTAAGGTGGCAACAGAGTCCTGCTTCTTTCTGTACAGTGTACCCTCAGCAAACAAGGCTTGGGAAGGTATCACCATAGTCTGAAAAGGTAAAGCAATAGAGTGACATCATCATTTGTATCATTCATTGCTAATATAATATAGCAAAATGAAGTTCAGAATGACAGAGACATCTGGCTCAATGATATGGGATAGGGTGAGATCTTCTTCCACTGAAATCTGTGGCCATTCTGTATACTTAGTGGAAGTCAGGTTCCCCCGCCCATTTCTTTTTCTTGTTGTTATGGGTGAATTATATAGAAGATCCTCATTTCCAGTGTATCTTTTTTCCCCCCTTACTTGTTCCATAGTTTTTAAAATTGTCATCCATTCCTAACTTTCATAAGCTGTCAACACAATACAGTTAATTGCAGTTTGACACTATTTTAGCTGCCATGGCTATGTGCAATGGAATCCTGAGATGTATATAGTGGATAGAATTCTAAGTATTTCATCAAGCCAACAAACCTCAGAATTCTGGAGGACAGAAGAATGGCATATAAATTGCTATCAAACCACTGTCACTGTACACAGAGTGTACATACTGCACACTCATTATTGCTGTAGTAGCTTGGACCAGTGCTAATGCTGCATTTTAGAAGGTATTATCTGCGGTCCAATTTCCCTAGTCTTTTTGAGGTCCCTTCGACGGCAATCCTCATTGGCCATGCTGCCTAGAGATTATGGGAGTTGTAGCTCAACAAATCTGAAAGTGCAAGATTGTCTGAGGCTGGCCTATAGGAAATAAAATTTAACATCTGTGTAACTTTTTTAACAGTTCTGAGCACTTGCAAATTATCTGTAAACTGAGAGAATAATCTGGCTTTAATTCTTCCAAAATCTTGCAAGATACCTTGAATAGTACTATCTCCCATATTGGAGATGAGGGAGAGGACAAGCTGAGAGAAAATAATTCACTTGAGGTACCCAGTGAGTTAATTGCAGAGGCAGGGTTCAAACCTGGGACTTCTAGATTTGTGGCTCAGACTGGTAGCCAATTTGTTGAGCAAGGAATGTAGCAGACCTGATGTGCCCTCTGAGGAGAATTGCTTCTTCAGAGATTTGGCATTTTTTTTACCCAGCATTTGTAATAGGCCTTTTCAGTAGGAACCGTGTGTGAATGCTCTTTGATAAGGCTTGTACAATGAGATCCTTCTTTCCAGACAGCCTAATGATCGGCTCCGTCCATGTCACAATGAGAAGCAGCCACTTGAGTATAATGAGTCAGCCATCCATGATATTTTTCCGGACTCTGAGGACAGGGGGCTGAATTGGCTTAAGCTGCAACCTTAATTTGACTGCTTTCAGTGTCATGTGCTAGGGCAGAATGTCTGGACCCTATAGGAAGAACTTTGTGCATATGTCACTGTTGAATTTCTCTTGTTCTTCCCCAAATCCCATTAATGTTGATGCACATTGTGGTATAGAGTACTCAAGTGGATTGCGCTCTTCATTTTCAGATAAAAGGAATAATTTGGAGATTTGCTGGATATCCATTAATTTTCTCACCAGATAGAACAGGCAGATAACGTGGAAATCTGAAGAAAAATTCTGTAGTCGATAGAGCTGGAAAAGTTTCCTTTGCCAAGAAGCCAATGCCACAGAATTGCAGATTCTAGGCTGTAATCCTAAACATGCTTTCCTGGGTAATTCTCACTGAGTTCAGTGAGTCTTACATCTGAGCAGACAAATTTATATTGTATTTTAAGTTTGCATAATGCTACCTGAATGTCATCTTGCAAACTTAGAGGATTTCCTTTTTGAATTCGACTTATTCTAGCTCACTCCCTTGACCTCCCCGCCCCCTCCGTAACACGCCCCCTGAAAAAATTCTGGAGAATTTCCATGTTTGCTTGAGAACTTGAGACATGGTGGTGGCAGTTACCTCGGAGAACCATGGATCAGTAGACATCCTCTTTCCCTATCCTTTGCATTTGGAGACTTCACAGCTTGCTTTTCTTATTCATTAAAAAATTATTCTTTGCACTATGTAGCATATCTTTTGCGAAAAGTGGAGAAGTTAGGTCTTTGGACTACAGTGTCTAGAATACCACAACCAGTATGGCTGCTGTTATAGTCCAAGAAGGCTAATTTTTATGGGTTCTGATTACTTCTGAAATATAATGTGCCAAGGCCTTGAGTCTCACTTACAGAGACTTCATCCCCTACTCCTGCAGAACTAGCAGGAGGGTGAAGGTCACTTAGCAAAGTCTCTTGCATTGCATCTAAATCTGTTGCACATAAACTTTCCAAATAGCTTGGCCTATGCCATAACAGAATGCAGACAGTTATCCAGATTGGAATGTTCCACAAGCAAAGAGCAGAAGGAGCTAAGTGACTTCAATGCCAGAAAAGCCAGAGGGATACAGAAGAGTTTTGTTACAGCAGAGCTCATTTCCTCTGAAGTGTTGTTTCCGATGCTGCTGGATAGCACTCTTGGAGACCATTCAGTCTGTGGGAGCTTGCATAAGCATGTGTGTTTTGAGCTGGTTTGGAGTGTGGTTTGTGGAGTGATAATATTAAAGAACTAAACTTCCAAATAAGTTCAAAATCTTTGGAAAACCATGTTTGCATTTCAGTATGTGGCAAGAGGCTGATTTGTCTTCTTTGGAGTGCTGTTTAAGAGAGCCAGGACCCATAGGAAAGGGTATTAGGGTGGGAAAACAAGGTATGTTTGTATTTATCAGAGTGTGGGAAAGTTATTTTTTGGACTACGACTCTCAGAATCCTCCAGTTAGCATGGTCTCTGCTAATTCAGCTGTCTGTAGGCTGGACATTGTTTACTGCCATGTGTGGAAGGTCATGGCTATATAGATAAACTTGTGCTTTCTTGCTACTCCACCCCCTGTGTGTATATTTTATTTTATTTTGCATTTTGTACTAGTCACCAGCCAGGTTTTCTGATTAATTTACAAAGATTGTATATCAAGAACACGCATGGTCTCAGAACATCAGACCATTAAAAACGATACCAGTACAGCCAATATTAAAACCATCAAAAATCAGTGTTAAAATTAGCACAGAACCAGCTGCCCTGTCAATATTACTGCACTTTAAGTTGCAAGTGAGGGGTGGTATTTTGGAGTTCCTACAGATACAATATTCTCCAATTCTGGGCTGTTGAGGAAGAGGCAAAGGACTCTGGGTGTCTCACTGAAATAATCTTATCATACTTTAATGTCCAAAGCCAATTCACTGCTTCAGGAAAACTACAGGTACTTGTATTTCCAAAATACCACAGTGCCTAGTCTTACCATCTACATACTAAGGACAGGCAACTTTGACAGGTTCAGGGACCAGTTTTCTGCTCCTACGTCTTTCTGGAGGATGCATGAATTGCAAAAACAAAAAGATTTAAAAAGTCAAAATCAAAATTAAAACAGAAAGGAAGTGGTGGGAACTCCCTTTCAGGATCCCTCTCACACTGCACATTTATAATACTGTGATTTTACTTTACATGGCACCATCCTATGTTATCCTGGGATTTGCAGTTTTGGGAACAGCATTTAGAATACTTAGCCAGAGAGCTTTAGCATCTCACCAAAGTACTAGTCCCATGATTCCCTAGCATGTAGTCACAGCAGATGAAGTAGAGTCATAACACTATAACTGACTAGTGTGGAAGGGCTCTGGTTTTGAAGAAAGGTGTTTCTTTCTTTTCTTTTTTTACAGTACAGGGAGACCCTACAACCTAATTAAAAGATGAATGGAAGCTCCTGAGGTTTTCCAAGAGAGACATATTATATTGGGAGGGGGTAACGAGGGAGACAGAAATAGAGCAGTCCAGGGACTTTGGAGGAGTTGAGGGCAGGAAATATAGTCAGGGGAGGGCACATGCAGCCCCAGGGCCTTATTTTGTATGCTCTTTTCCCATATGAAGTAGTTTTCAAAGGTGTCTTTTATGTTCATCAGGCTATTCTAACATAAATATAACCTAAACAGATTTTTTTCTCTTTTTTGATGTTTCTACCCTCTGTTTTGTAAGTATACTTTGCTCTGTTTTCTCTCTCTCTTCATCTCTCTCTCTCTTCTTTTCTTTCTCTTGAAAGGGATGGTACCACCGATGTGACGAGGACTATGCATTTTGGCACCCCATCGGCTTATGAAAAGGTACAGAAGAATTCCATTTTCCTGTTTGCTTCTCTCAGAAAGGACAGACTTTGAAGAAAGAAGCACAGCCAGTAGGTGTGTTTCTAGATACAGTGGCTGTGAGATGAAGACACCAAACTACTCTTAAAAGTCACAAGGGGCTTGGCTTCCCCTGAGTATTTCTGTTTTGGAAAAAAGGCCGCTCACTTAAATCAGTGATTCTGAAAGTGCTGTCCTTGGACTGTTGCTGGTCCAGAAGTCATTGTCTGCTCATCTGCAGAGCATTCCAGGAGAAGCAAGAAACAGTTGTAGCCAATGGGCACAGATATGATATTGTAGAAAAAAATGTTATTGGGCCCCCACAACAAACAGGCTAAGAAGAAATTTGAATAGTCTTCAAATTTCTGTATTTTTTTGAGGAGGGGGCTGATTTATATCCTGCTTTTCTCCCAGTGTAGGAGCCAACGTGGCTTACAGTGGAAGTGAAAACACAGCAACTAAAGTGCTGTGTGGTACAGAAAATTTCCAAAGTGTTGAACCATCAGTGTAATCAAAACATTAATTTAAAAAACAATAAAAACACACTAAAAGCCTATTATGTACATATAAAAAGCAGCGTACCCATTGCAGATCTTTCTACACCAACCAATTAGAGGCTTCAGGCCTGTTTTGATAAGCAGATCTTTGCCTGTTGGGAATAAGAGAGCAGAAAGAGGGTTAATTGAGCCTTTGGTACCTTGTCAGCTTATGGAAGGTAGGGGAGAATTCTGTCCCAAAGCATCAGGGAAATACTGAAATCCCCCCTCGCGTCCCCTAAACGACACAAGGGGGCCCTTTTAAATACATTTTGAGGTTTTTTAAAGTAAGTATTAGAGCAGTACAAGTTATTTTAGGCCTAAAAGAGGCTGAAGGAAATAGACTTGAAATGACCCCCTCCCCAAACATGGAAATTCCTGGGAAGATTGTATTTACAATATATGTATATGTATGTATATTGCAGTGGAATCTGAGAGGTCTCACAGAGGATGACAGAATAGAATCCACGCTTGAGTCATTTTGGGTGACTAGGGAATTGCATTTTGTCCTTAATTTTGGTCAGTTTAGTGTTAATTGCCATTTCAGTACAAAGAGTAACAGCTCTTAAATTTTACAGCATTCTTTTGAAACTTGATTTGATCTGAATTTCTTTGGAATTGAGGATGTAAAATGTAACTTAACATTAAAAGAAAACTCCACCCCAGTCCCCATACATTCCTTTAATATATGCTGTTGGGTAGGAAAAAAAGAGGTATTTTAAAACAAATCGCAGCCCCGTTTAACCAGTTTCCTTTTCCATTTGGCAGTAACTACCCACCTGCTTTAGCAGTTGGTTTTAAGCAGGTTAGACTATGCTGCTTTGGACTGTGGTCTCTACGCTTTCGTTTTATTCTCAAAATTGTCTTCATATTTCTTTGATGACACAGCTGCACCATTTTCTCCTGGTCAGGCAAAAAAAGCTAAAAATGCAAATGTTTCCTGAGGCAAGTGGAGGCATTGGTGGTGCAGTCCATATGGAGGCTGAATGCACAAGGCTGGATGCTGCCAGAAATGGCTCTTTGTTATCAACTCTGCACCTTTGGGATATGGTTTGACACACCAGTCACCATCTTTTACCATCAAAATAAGCTACAATTTCAAAATCACTGGCAAACCACAGCCCAGACATTTATATGGATTTATTCTGGGCTGCAGGTAATCTGTGGACTGGCCCTTTCCTGCCCTTGCATTTTTTTTCATACTGTTCCATTCTTTGCAGGAGTGCTTTACGTATGTGCTAAAGGGTCATATAGCTGTCAGCGCAGCCATATTCCCCAATGGAACCAAAGGTTAGTTACTTTCCATTTTCTCCCCATCACAAGTAATTACCTTAAATGCGACTGGGTTTCTCTGGGTTCAGAGTGATTATATTTGTAAGCTATGATAGTCTAGGGAGCACAGGTTTTCAGAGAAGAGAGATATTTGTATTTGGAGATTTTTGGAGTCCAGGGAGCACAGGTTTTTAGGAGAGAGATGTTTGCACTTTCAAACCTACTATTTCAAAACCTTTAACAAAGCAAAAAGTCTGCTCCTTACTGTTTCCCTTTTCTGACTGAGGTGTAGTAAAAGCAAAAGTGTATCAAGTTTGTTCTTTTTGAATTATTAGTGCATTGTGCATTGACATTTTCCTTTTGTGACTTGTAGGTCATCTCCTGGACTCCTTTGCCCGGTTTGCTCTCTGGGACCAAGGTTTAGATTACCTGCATGGCACAGGACATGGGGTTGGTGCTTTCTTAAATGTCCATGAAGGTCCATGCGGTATTAGCTACAAAACGTTTGCAGATGAACCTCTGGAAGCTGGAATGATTGTTTCTGATGGTAGTATTTTCATTACTGTTGATTGTTATGTGAACTAGGTTGAAGACTATTTGAGTGATTGTGTTCTACCTCTTAAGTTTTGGAAGATTTCTTCATATAAGCATTTGTGATTCACTTGGTTCCTTGTGTCTTATAGGCAAGGACAGGAAACTCAGTAATACTTCTATAATCTTTAAATATCAATAACATGTTTATATAAATATATAGCATGTATATCATGCTTACGAGTGTTCAGAGTACCAGCTACAACAATGTAAAGTAGCTCTGTGCTAGCATTATGTTGAGGCTGAGAGATGAGGGCCTAAGATTACTTAGATAATCTGTGGTAGATAACATATGAACAATGTTGCCCATGAGATTCTGAGACTGGTAATCCCAAGAAATAACATTTCTAAGGTCTTGCTTTATGCTGCTTCTGATTCTGCAAAATGACTTCTGTGCTCAACTTACAATAATAGTCTTTGCTGCCTTTCTTTGCAAAAGATGTTTTGTTTGTTTTGGTGGATATTTCCTTATCCTATTGTCCTTTAAAATCTTCAAGCTGTTAAAGCTAAATCTTACCACACGTTTCCTAAAGTTGTTAGGAAATTTTCCTTTGATGGGATTTTTTTTTTTTAAATTGTGGGTAACTTTGTCTCCACAGAACCTGGTTATTATGAAGATGGTTCTTTTGGGATTCAATAGAAAATGTTGTCATAGTCATTCCAGCTAAAACTAAGGTGAGTAGTTTCTTAGTATGCTCTGAAAGAGCAGTATCATCTTGCCAGGTTTTTGAATGTAAAGTGTTTTAAATATAAAAATCATCATCAACAACAACAAAAACAACAACAGAATAGTCAGAACAGAATATGACAAAGAATTGAGTCGACACTTCCTGTTTCAGGATAGGATTACTTATTTTCTATTTCATTAAGTTTTTTATTAAGTTTAAGAAAGTATAATAGAACAACAAAACAGAAAAAGAATAAATAGCATTATCTACAAATAAAATTACAAAATATTTTCCAGTAAAAATAAAGAGTAAACAAGGAAAGAAAAAGGAAGAAGTACTTCCAATTTAAATATCAACAGCTATATGAAACAACCTTATCTCAACCTCTCTAGCTTCCTTACACACCTCTCCATTATCACTGAACTACTACTAGTTGAATCCAACAACAGTCAGATCATCTTTATCTTTCCTGAAAAACTCTATAAGGGTTTCCACTTTTCACGGAATCTTCCTAAGGATCCATCTGGAATTAAACCAGTCAGTTTGTCCATCTCAGCTGAGTCCCTCAAGTTTGCCGTGCGCTTGTCTGTGGTTGGTATTGCTGAAATCTTTCCATGTCTATATGTTAGTCTTGCTGTGATGATCATATATTGCAATAGTCTTTTGTGATCTTTTTCTAACTGTATCTCTATAAGTCCCAAAAGGAAAATCTCAGGCTTGACTTGGGGATTTTTTCCCAACATATGTTGCATCAATGTATGTATTTGTATCCAAAATGTTTAGCTTTTGCACAAGTCCATCAAGCATGATTAAAAAACCCCTTATTGTTTTCTACACTTCCAACATGTATTAGCAACATCTTTATTCATCTTAAACAATTTCCCAGAAGTGATTTATATCATTTTATAGAAATAGATCGTTTTATAGAAATTATTTATAGAAATTTATAGAAATTTCTAAATAAGTTAAACTTTCTGTTCACATACATTCCCATTGTTTCATCTGTGTATTGTATCTAAAATTTTTAGTCCATTTAATCATATAATCTTTAACCTGTTCTTCTTCCAAATCAAATCAAATTTCAACAAAAGCTTTACATTTTAGCAATAAGATGTTCATCATCCATACAGAATTGCTTTTCAAACTCTGATTTATCTTGTTCAAAACCACATTCCTTATTATCTATTTTAAACCTCTCAAAGAGCTGAAGATATGAAAACCATTCAAAAGAAAATCCCTCTGATGACAATTGGCTTTTATCTTTAATTTTATATGCATCTTCTGATTTTACCAATAAAGCTTGATAAGTCATCATCTTTGTTTTCCCCTCATCTCTCTTCTGTAAAATGCTTCCTGTGCTGAAAGCCATAGAGGCATTTTAGGACATAATCTACTTTTATATTTAATCCATACTTTTATTATAACACATCTTACAAAATGATCCTTGAAATCAACATTCACTTGAACTTTATTATACTATAAATATCCATGCCACCCAAATCTCAAGTCATGTCCCTCCAACTCTGACAACCTATTTCTTAACATTATCCACTCTTTGAACCAAACCAGGCAGGAAGCAGTAAAGTACAACTTCAATTTTGGTAAACCCAAACCTCCCTTTTCTTTTGTATCTTGTAGTATTTTAAATCTGCCTCTGGGTTTCTTTCTGTGCCAGAAAAATTTATACAGATCTTCTGACATTGCTTAACAGGTGCTTCACTTAACGAAACTGATATTATCTTGAATAAAAACATCATTCTAGATAATACATTTATTTTTATCACAGAAATTCTACCCTTCATTGACAATTTCACATTCTCCCATCTCAGTAAATCTTTCTTAATTTCATTCCAAACTTTCACATAATTGGTTTGGAACAACAAGCAATTCATGTTTGACAAAGTAACACCAAGATACTTAACTTTTTTTTCTATCTCAAAACCAGTATTATACATTAAGTCATTCTTCCTTTGTTTAGTCATATTCTTCATTAACATCTTTGTCTTTTGTTTATTTATCTTAAATCCAGCCAAAGCACCAATTTCTTTCAATTTTCCCATCAACACCTCTATACCATTTACAGGATTTTCCAGCATTATAACCAAATCTTCGCCAAATGCCTCAGTTTAAACATTCTTTTTCTGACTTTTATACCTTGAATTCTTTCATCAGACTTCATATCCCTATTCAGTACTTGGAATACCAACATAAACAACAGTAGTGACAATTGACTTGTGACAATGGATTGGTTATTTTCTTTTGGAGACCTCTCCCTTGGCCATAGATTCTGTGGACAGAAGTGTGCGTGCTGAAACAAGGCTTACCTTTGGCACAAAATAACTAAGAAGTACAGCTGCTGTAGAATATTGTTGCCATCATAGTACAAATAAGCCGAAACGCAAAGATCACTTAGCCTTCTTTTCAGTTTAAAGCCTTTGTCTGGATTATAGCAGTCACTGTTTTAGAATGGGATCATTTGCTGTCAAGAGGGTCTTTTAGCTATAGAATAAAGATGAAACGTGTCTTCTTGCTTTTCTAGATCTATTGATTCTTTTTTAAATTATTATTATTGCCAAACTGAAGGATGACATTAACAGCTTCCTGTTGGAATGAAACCTTTTACTTGTTTCATCTGCTTAGCATGTAGGCATGCTTCTTTTCCAGTCATTCCTCTACTCTTTTGGTATATGGTTGTTGCTATATACTGAAAGATATAGACATAACTTTGGAAAATGTCTTTGAATTGTCACATTGGCTTGTTGGCAAAAGTACATTTTATACATAAGCAGAATAGGAGCTTATGAAACTGTAACATGGGCCTTAAAATCTGATGCTTGTCCCATCTAGATTAGAATGACTGAAGCAATGGGATTTACATAAGTGTTCACCTGCCATCAAAGATATCTTTCAGTGGGGCTAGAAATTGGATTCAGGGCATAACATGTCCAGATGCTGCTGCACCCTGACAAACTTACCTAACTAGTCAGCTCTCGTTTACTCAGTGAAAATGGGTGTAAAAAGTTGGGGAGGGCAATTCTAAATTCTTTTCTGTGACCCAGGAGGAACACTTTAGAGAGAGTCTGGAATTACATAATAACCAAACTGTCCTAATATATATATACTCTTCATGTGAAGTCTGTAGGAGGAAAAAAGCAACAGCACTCTAATTCAGCTAGCAGCTTTCTCCAATAACTATTGTTCTTTCCCCCCCAACAGTATAACTTCAGTAACAGAGGGAGTTTGACTTTTGAACCTTTGACCCTGGTTCCAATCCAGACCAAAATGATACATGTTCACTTGCTAACCCAAAAAGAGGTAAGAGAAGAACACATTGCATTTTTTTAAAAAAATATTCAGGCTTCTGCCATGAAGTGTGAAATCCTCAGATTTCTTCCTCCCATTCCCAGACAGGACATACTAAGAAGGTTATACCCACTACAGCACTACAGCACTACAGCCGTATCTCTTGTCAAACTTAACTGGAAGGTCGTGGGAGTTAGTTTGGTGTTTTTTGGGGAAGAGTGCAGCTTGGATGGACAGGAGAACTTCCAAAATCAAAAATTGACTTCAGAATATTACAGATGGTACTGATTGATATTTTCCAGTCATCTTATCCAGGCCATGAAATTCTACTTATTCAGAGTGACAATGCTTGAATAGTTCTTTTTAATTCGTTACGCAGACTTGCGTACAATAACTTTGTGCCTAGCAACAGTGAACTCAGTTCTCCAACTATATATCTTTACATAGCCAAAATGACAGCAACTATGCACAGTGCACAAGAGGGAGATTTAATATGATATAATGATTTGAGCATTGGACTACAAGACTGCAGACTCAGTTTTGAATTCCCACTAAATCATGGAAACCCACTAGGTGACCTTTGACAAATCACACTCTTTCAACCTCAGGCAAAGCCTCCCTGAACAGATCTTGCCAAGAAAACCCTGTGATAGGTTCTCCTTAGAGTGGCTGTATGTCAGAAATGACTTGAAGGCACACAACAGCAAACAAACAAACAAGAAATGCACAAGAGGAAAATATTAGAAGGTTTAGGAGAATACCAAGGTTTGTGGAAGAATGCCCTCCAAAACCTGAGTGAGTACTGAGCTTGCTCACTGGACACAGAATACTGTTTGCTGGAGCAAACACTCCAGAACACAACATGCCTATAGTGATGGAATGGAGTATCTTGGAAGAGGATATATGTGGCTGTGTGGATGTAACCGTCAGGAACAGTCCACAACAATCCAGTTCTTTTATAGTAGAACTTTGAAACATAGGCCTATCTAGATGCTGTTGGACTGAAAATCCCAACATAGCTAGGGTGAGGGTCTCTAGAAGCTGCAGTTCAATGACATTTGGAGAGCCACGCTTTCTCCATCTGACCCCATAGCAACACTTTCTCCATAAGATCTCACAACGACATTGGAAAAGAAACATACCTATATAATGTAACAACTGGAATCCAAAATTTCTTGAAGGTTTCCTCAGCTGGACAAATGCCCAAAGGCTATAAGACAAATGCCAAATCTTATAGATAGGTCCGGTCATTTGCAGTGAGTTGCGAGTGGAAGTAAAGAGTAATTTTTCTGCTGAGAAGGACACACTCATGAAACTTCTATAGCATAAATGAGTGCTGACATTCTTATTTTTCAAGTAATGGATGCTGATTTGTGTGATGGACATTTTTAGGCATCAACAGCTGAAGTGGAAACAACATGAGTGTGTGCCTCTGGATACACGACAGCAAATCTTTCCTGAGTACTGTGAAAGAGCAAGGATGGGGAGCAAGAAGCACTTTGCACTGCAACATTGTGTTGCAGGTGAGTGCTTCTTCACAAATGAGGGCTACGAATGTTTGCCTTCCACTTTAGCTACTTGGCTTTTTAGATGGCTGTCTTTCACATACCTTTCCCCTTCCAAGTGACAGTTGTGATGGTTGGAGACCAAGGCGCATTCCCTTTTTTTCTTGGCAGATAATTCTTTTCTCTTTTCCCACCCTTTTAGTGCGACTGGGTGAACGACTACCATAGAAAATGCAGAGAGGTGGTTGGGACCGAACTTGAACGACAAGGACGACATGAAGCTCTCCAGTGGCTCATTAGAGAAACGGAGCCAATCTCAAAAATGCACTAACAGCAGTGTTCTTTGTGTGTCTGTTTGTTTTTTTAAAAAAAATTTGATTCTTTTTTGAAATTGCAAAGGCAGGGCAGATTCAGCTTTACAACAATATACTTGGTGTCACCATACTTGATGGTGGTGGTGAAAGGAGAATGTGAAAATGATCAAGAAGAACAGAGGAAAATGGGAGCAGAGTAGAATTTGTTTGGAGGGAAGATTTCTTTTCAAGTATTGTTTTTTTCCCTTTTTGATAATGAAGAAAAATAAATCCAGAGCTCTGAAATTTTTAACCTTTGGAGAGAAGATGGGTCACTTGGGAAGAATGCACAATCCCCTCATGGCGTTGTGAGTGACTGGATTCCATTGTTTCTGCTAATTCCAAGCTTGACGAAATTGCTTGGGAGATAGGAGAACTTGCTATGACCTAAGTTGTTCACCTCTGACAATGCTATCTAGTGGTAACTGAGAATGTTGTTATAGAAAAGGCATTTTGTAGCATCTTCGAGACTAACTGAAAGAAAGAAGTTGGCAGCATAGGTTTGTAGGGTAAATCTACATCAGGTAGACTTAGTTTTTGAAAGCTTATGCTACCAAATTCTTTGTCTCAGTCTCAAACATTCTACAAGATTTCTTTACATACTGATTCAGACTAACAGCTATTTCTTCGAATTCTACCACCACAGAGAACATTATAGTATTTCAGGTACAGATTTGTTATAAAATAGACATCTGTGTGGGTTCTTGAGACTGGGAATTCATCATGGCTATGTACTGAAAGATTTTTAAGCGTAGATTTCTGCATTCCCATTTTATACATGCAGCTAATTCATGAATTTGTATATGCATGTTTGTCACTTGGTGGCTCCAGCATCAAGTAATACTTTGCTGTCATAAATCAGACACCACACAGTGCTGTCCTGTGCATGTTTACTCTGAAGCAAGTCCCACTGTGTTCAGTGGGCCTTACTCCCAGGTACACAGGTTGCTAGCCACTGCCAAGAAGATTCAGATTCGGTTGGTCTTATTCCCAGGTATGTAGGCTGCAGGCCACTGCCAAGAAAATTCAAATTCAGTGGCTTTTGTTTCCAGGTATGTTGGCTGCAGGCCACTGCCAAGAAGATTCAGATAGGCCCCCATCATCTTAACTCACCTTGAACAAAATGATTTTTGATAGATGCAGTTCACAAGTTCAGACATCTGTCAAGGAGCAGTAAATCTTGGAAAAGTGGTGACTACATCCACGCTCCACTCCTGATTTACAAGAAGACTTTCTAAATTGCTTATTGTGAAACTGTTTTGGACACCACCTTGTTTAAAGCTTGCAGTGTACACAACAGGAGCCCCACAAATCTCTCTGTATCTGTCCCAACTCTTGAGGGTGTGGGCTTTCTGGATGTATGCATTAAGAAAACTGAGGTTAAAAAACCATGCTGTGTGTAAAGGGCCTTGAATGTTCAAATGTATCTTTTACACACTTTGATCATATCTCCTCCTGTTTTTGCATTGCCCAAACACAGGAGCTCCAAGTGCCAATAAAAATCACTTTATGTCATTGCTGTATTCAGTTCTACAAAGTCTATAATTTGGGGCGGGGAACCTGCCAGTTCCTACAATTAGGGGTGGCTGTGGAACCTCAGCCAATTTTTCTTATTGTGAGTACATTGCAACTGCAAAATTTGAAAGCTTCAGGAAGCAGGGAAAGATTTTTTTTTTTAAAGATGTGTCAACTAATGTGCAGTTGGTATGTAAAGGAAAAGAAACATGGAATAGCCCAAAATGGGATGTGGGTGTTTTATCAGCTTTGAGGAGGCACAGAATGTTTGAAAGCAGTTGAGCATAAACAGAAAAGAGAAAGAAAACATATGTGGGAGGGGACTGGACTCAATGGACATCCTCTGATTAGAATTTAACCTCCCAAAAATAGTCTTCAGTTGTGAAAGGCAAAGTGCGCAGCTTGTAAAAAGAAATGGGAACATCCTTAGATTGGCCATGCTGCCCAAAAAATGAAAACAAAATAAAAATTGGGCAGAAATCTACTTTTTTAAAAAATGGGTGAAAGGGGTGTGTGGACAGAAAATGCATTGTTTGGAGGTGCTAAAGGCTGCAGTAACAGCTCTGGAAGTCTACCTGTGGCCCCAGATGAGAAGGTCTGTGTTTGGGAGACTGCATCCAAAAAGTGCAATTCCCTTTTGCCCTAGAATCATAGGAACCCACTGTATATGAGGCCGTTTCACACTACCAGTATAGCACCATGATGCCACTTTAACTACCATAGTTCCATCTTAATGAAACTGGGGGAGTTATGGTGTCATGAGATATTTAGAATTTTCAACCAGAGATCTGAGGGGTCTCACTATATTACAAGGTCCAGGATGCTGCCATGGCAGTTAAAGTGGAATCATGGTACTGTACCCTCCAACATTTTACAGATGTTGCTGGTCCAAGCAACATCAGAGTGGAGTCAAGATGGCAAATATTAATGAGGAAGAAGTCACAAGTTGGCAGAGGCTAGACCAGCTTATTTTTGCCTGGGACCACTGGGAAGGGGAAAGGCCTGCCCATTCCTTTTCTGTCCTGCCTGCTATATGAATTGAATGCAACCTACTTTTGCACTCTGAGCTCAGTTTGCCTCAGTGGAAGTAAACTGAGGGGGGGGAGGAGGAGAGAAATTGGAACGTTTTAAAAGCCGCTGAAAAGGCTGGGATGGCAGACAATTAATTGGGAATGTCGCAACCAAACTGTGGTGCTGTAACTGTGGAGTGTGAAAGGGTCCCAGGTCTGAAGATGACGGTAATGTTTACTCTGAAGGTTTGTCACCATAATCCCAGACAATGGTTTCACCAATTGCCTAATCCTTTTAAGTGGAGCTGCCAGCAAAGAGTTTGTCATTAAGTGGAGAAAAGTAGCAGCTTTGCCACAATAATACCCATGTTGGCATACATCAATATTGAACTCATTTTTTTTCCAGGCATGAGACTGGCAGAAGAATGGACAACGGGGTTGAGGATATGAAAACAGATCTGCCTCATGATTAAAAATGACTAGCTAAGAAGGCCTTTTTCAGTCCTTTTGTATGAAGGCAGGTCTTTGTCAGCATAGTGTAGCAGTATGAGTGTTAAAATAAGACTCTGGAAGACCAGTATTCAAATCTCCACTTAGCAATTACATTCTCTCAGACTTAGAAGAAGGCAATAGCAAGGCTTCTCTGAAGAAATCTTGCCAATAAAGCCCTAGGATAGGGTTGTGCAAGTCAGAGTTGACTTGACGACACATAGCAAAGGCTATTTCCGGACTGCACTGTTATAGTCCTATTACTTCACTTTCAATATCCCGTGGAATCCTGGGGTTTGCAGTTTAGAGAGGAGCATTTAGAATTTTCAGCCACAGAACTCTTTGGCCTTAGTAACTACAAACCCCAGGATCCCACAGGATGCTGAAAGTGGAATAATAGCACTATAACAGTGTAGTGCAGAAATGGGCCAAAGGTTTCATCAGAGAGAAAGGCACTAAAAGCTTTAGGATGGTTCCAGTTTATGCTTTTATTGTGTGACTACACTGCCTTGTTCCTAGTATTTTCTGGGAAAGTACAATAATTCTCTGTACTTTCCCACCAGTGCTTTTTGTCTAACTACAAGTTATCAGTTATGGATGTAAAAACACTATAACTACAAAATGTCTCTTAATCTGTAGTGCTGAGAGGCATCCACTTGAAAGCATCCTTAGTTGAAATTTGTAGCAATCTGACCAGCTGGAATTGGGAAAGCCCCACCCTTTTGGAGCATGACTCTCAGAATCTGGAGTCCAGAAAATTAAATTTTCCAAGCTCAAGTATGTTAATACCTCCACTACTCCCTGTGCTACAAAGAAAGGTAATTGAAAAGCAGGACATTGCTAAGGTTGGCTCAGATTTGCTTTTCAACTAGTACCTGGCTAGGAGAGAATTTCTCCACACAATCTACATTTCTATATATACTTGTTACTTTCTTCCAGTAGTGGGAGTGATTCACTTCCATATACGAAGTGTTGTCACTCCCTACTATCCAAATATGAAGTGAGGCAGGTGTTCCTTCCCCCTCAGTGGTGTTACAAATTTTTACTTCTTCACACTGTACCTCAAAACCAGTGAATAATTTTATTTACTTTTATGGGGAAAAAGGAGATTTGTATAAATAGTTTTATAAACAAATTTGAGAGAGACTTCTGGATCTACCAGAAGTTGGGGTAGCTGTAAGAGGAAAATGTAATTCACAGAATATGAAAGGAACTGTGCTGGCATTTTAATTAACTTGCCTTTCTAGTGGTTGTGTACCAGCTTGGAAGAATTTTAATACAATAATTAAAACTAGAGCCTATCTGTTCACTATTTGGTGTCCTTTGGGGATTTCCAGAGGCATTGAAAGCAGCTCAGACTGAAAAATTTGCATTGTTCTTTTCCCCCTCTCATTAAAGGTTTTCCAAATTTGAATTGTTGCAAGTGATGCATACTGATATGGGGCAGGTGGGGGAGCTTCAAAAGGGAAAAAAGTTTCCTTTGCCAATTTATTGTATGCATGTATACACTAAAAATAATTATAAAAGTATTACTATACTACCAGACTAGCCAAAGAAATTCTGCTGCATGAGGCAGAAGAAGGAAATGGTACCCTTCCTCCTTTCATCTTAAGATGCACAGACTTCAGAGACAGCCAAGGGTGGGTTTTTTTTTTTTGGCATTTTTTTGGCATTCAAGGCAGAATATTCCACAAGTACTTCTCCCATTCTTGTCAATACAAGTACAACAACAAATTAAACAGCTAACAATCGGGTGCCCTTTCATGAAGAAAATGTGCTGCCTAAGACGGCTGCCTCAATCCGGTTATGGTAGAGTTGGCCCAGATGAATACTGGCTTGTTTATTTTATATTTGCAAGAATAAATATATCACATGCAGGCTGGGAAGAATGGAACAGTATTCTAGAAGTATCTGGAAGTTAACATCATTGCCTTCTCTCTTTATCTATGTTTTCTGATACATACTGGATAAATCCAGGGGAAGGGGAGAACTTTTGAACATACACTCCTCCCTCCACATTCACAGGTTTGACCTTCACAAATTTGGTTATTTGCGAGGTGTGCACATGCCTTCCCCCCAATTCTCCTCCCATTTTCTTGCCTTTTTGTCAGGCATGGAGAAGGAAGGCAAGCACCCAGACAAAAGGCAAGGTAATGGAGGGGGGAAGAAGTTGCCCCCTCCCATTTCCTTGCCTCTGGCCCTGGTGCTGAGAACTTGCACTGAGGCAAAAGGCAAGGATATGTGGGGGCGGCATGTGCATGTACCTTCCTTATCCTCACTGGAGCTCCCCCCATCTCTTGCCTCTGGCCCCAGTGCACAAAAGACAAGGGAATAGGAGGGGGGAACCCTGGAAGGGAATCGGAGGGGGATTGCCCGGGAAAGTTATTTGCATTTTTCCACTCATTTTTTTCCATGCATTTTTTCCCCAATCCCTTGCAAAAGTGGAGCTGCCACTGTAGTTCCTTTCTGATTGCCATAAAGAGTAGCAGCAGAAAAAGATATCCTTGTCATTAAAGCCAGTGAGATACTCTTTGGCCATTTCCATACTAGACTGTTATAGCGCTATTATTCTGTACTGGACCGTTATAGCGCTATTATTCCAGCTGACCCTTCCCTAAACTGCAAACCCCAGAATTCCATAGGATGTTGAAAGTGGAATAATAGCACTATAACAGTCTAGTGTGGAAATGGTCTTTAATAATGACATTTCTTCAGTAGTTTCTCCTCTTCATTTATTTATAAAATTCTGTTCAACTGTACACTAAATGCAAAAATAAAATTATGCTTCCAGCCCACTATTTTTCTCTCTTCTGTTCTTGAGATATAATGGATTGTGAAAACAAATCCTTTTATTGACTTCATAAATTCACAGTATAATCTTAGACAGTAACACAATCCCCTTTAAACTTTTTTCTCCTTTGTCTTTCTACCATTTTCAACATTTCTAATGAAAAAAACCCCAACAATGTAATGAAAACAACTCTAGGTTAACTAACATGGTCAAAAGATGATTGATCTCATCATTTGGTCAACCTTATCAGCAAAAAGAAGGCTGAACCATTGGCATGGACCATTTTGGGAGAAAGATGGGATATAAATCCAATTAACAGATAAATAAAATGGACTACAGAAGTTGAATTTGCATCGAAGCACATCTGATAGCGGTAT
The DNA here is from genome assembly GCA_948472985.1 of Iguana delicatissima. Classification (NCBI taxonomy): domain Eukaryota; kingdom Metazoa; phylum Chordata; class Lepidosauria; order Squamata; family Iguanidae; genus Iguana; species Iguana delicatissima. The sequence continues at coordinate 488,399 of CAOKZL010000311.1, forward strand.
GACTGTCAAAAATAGCTGAAACAGAGGCATCCTAAGATGCTTCATTCACTTTAGAGTTATTTTGGATTTCATTTGGCCTTTCTTCATATAGGGAGCAGTCTCTGGGAGACAAAGTACATTCTGAACTGAAATTCTGATACTGAAACCTCGCCTAGCCTAAAGCATAGCTGCTGCCTTTCAGATTTGATAAATAATCCACTCCAGATTTGGAAAGACCCCAATTTCTTCAGTGCACAAAATTCTCTCTGACTGGCTTTGAACAGTTCATCCAGCAGGCAAGAGTGCTTCTCCTCCAGTTTGAGCATATCCAAACATTTGGGCTAAGTGCAAAGTTGAATGAAGTATCCTCTCTTCTTGTATCTTATTAATATTTAGGGTCTTCTATCAATGATTCATTTCTCTAGGGCCTGTTTTCCTCATTTCAAGTGCCATCAACTTCACTTGCTTAACTTCCCCAGACATTGAGATAAGAATTTCATTTCCTGTGTTTGCCAAGTTTTAGCTGTAAGAGAACTTCTTCCAGACACACAGTGTGACGGCAGGGAATGGATGATGGGGGGGGGGGATCAGGAAAGTAGCCTCGTTTGGAATCCACAAAGCAAAAGTAAATCTGCTACTCTAAGACACAAATTAATGGGCTGGATCTAGACTGAAGCGTTTCAGACAAAGGGCTCCTAACATTATTCAACCATTGATTTTCCAATATATGCTGCAGTTGGAATTGTAATGGACACATTTCTGCTGTTTTGGTGTATTCTTTGCTAAGTCCTCTAAGCAAAGATGGGACATAGCTGTATAGACAAATGAAGGGCAATTCCTCTTTCCCTTGGTAACACTTGCAGGCTCTCTAGAGAGTCTCTGCTGTTTTTTTTTTTAAAAAAAATATAAAGAAAATATTGCCCATATAGCAGAAATGGAGGCTTCCTTCTGTTCTCACCTCTCCTTTCTTCATGTTTTAGCCAGTGGTTTGAACTGCAGTTTTATCCCTACCCTGAGGCTTATCTATGTGGGGAAAATTGAGCAACACAGTCCTGACTCAAAACCTTGCATGGCACATGATGTTCACTCTGTCCTGGAGCACAACCAATTTCTCCCACTCAGCTGAGGGCTAAAGCAAGGATTACAACAACCTAAGTTCTTCTTAAGAAAGAAGAAGTATGCCTCTGAATACCAGCCTCTTGAGAACAACAGGAGGTTATTGTTTTCACATAGTTCTTACAGGCTTCATTCAGGCATCTGTTTTCCAGTGCGAATATGTTTCTGAGATAGATAAGCATTTGGTCTGATCCTTGGGGCTGTTCTGATGTTCTTAAAACATTGTTCCCAGGTTTTAGTTCCCAGAACTTGTTGCATTTCTCTTCCCAGAATTTTGACCATTGGGTGGGACTTCTTGAAGTTAAACATCTTGGGACCAAAATTTGGGAACCACTGGAATAGATTATTAGTTCTGGCACTGACTTGTCCTGAGCAAACAAACAGATCTCTTTTGCAGTATTGATAAGATGTACAATCCTCCTTTGCTACCGTATCTGAATTGCTCTTTCAGTTAAGTGGTACGACAACAGATGTCTTACAGATCTGTTATTTAAGTGTCTTTCTCCTCTTGACACAATTACATAATTTGTGTGGCCTGATTGCTGGTATTAAAGTGGTTGTGTTGACATTCAGATGCTACTGGCCTAGCAACAACAGACATGAAAAACATATTAAGTATCACATTGCTTTTGTGTTCTGTACTGCTTTCAATACGATCTCCGTAAGACCTTGAAGTACCACTGTGAAGAAAGCTCCTTTCTGTTCTCCTACTATATTTTTCTCGCTAAAAAGACTGCCATTTTTTTTAAAGAACACATCTTATGCAGTTGATATGGGAACCATGCCACTCTTCAAGAATCTGTGGAGCTGTGCAGTCTTTTCTGAGGATTCTATTATTCTTCATCTTTTGTAGCCCCAATTCTGCACCTTCAAAGGAAGGAAAGAAATGTAACAATTCACTTTGATTATGTACTGTGCTTCTTATGAAATCTAGAACAGATGTTAATGAGTATTGTCTGCCTGTAATCCAAAATAAGAGTGGACCAGTTACTGAAAACAAAATGGGAACAATCAAATGCATGACTCCATTATGTCTAACATCTTGATATAATGTCTAGAGATGTCTGAGTGAAATAACTGTAGTCATGCTTGCCCCTAGCTGGTGGACTGCACTGCATAAAAATGAAAACCAGGTCAGTGAGGTCAATAGTAATGCAATCTATACAGGAAATTAGAATAGATTTCTAGCTGTCCAAAAAAGTACCAGTTCAGGAGTTACCAATTTCAATATCTTGCACAGGTCCAGTCAAATTGGATTGCGATATATCTACTAAATAAAATTTGTAATGAAGTTAAATGAGCCACCATAGTAGCATGGTTTGAGTGTTGGACTAAGGCCATTTCCCCATGAGACTGTTATAGCGCTATGATTCCACTTTCAACATCCTATGGAATCCTGGGGTTTGCAGTTTTGGGGAGGAGCAAGTGGCCCCTCCTGAAACTGCAAACCCCAGGATTCCATAGGATGTTGAAAGTGGAATCATAGTGCTATAACAATTTGATGTGGAAATGGCCTAAGACTCTGGAAGAGTAAGGTCTGGATCCACAAACCGCAATGTAAATGTACTGGATGTCTCCAGCTAAATCACACTCTCTCAGCCTGAGAAGAAAGCAATGGCAAACCTTTCCTGAATAAGTCTTGTCAAGAAAATCTTATGATAGGGTCACCCTAAGTTGGAATTAACATAAAGGCACATAGCAATAATAATAACAGAAGTTAAGAAATGGACTGCTTCACTCACTGAGTGCAGCAATGAAAACTGCAGGGATCTCTAATGCTTATGGTAGTACTATGGTGGTAGTTCCATGTGAGCAGATCATGTTGAGATGGAAGCTTTCCTATATTGATTTTTTATGCTTTATCCTGATGTAGCTTCATGTTCAACTTTTGTCATCACATTTGCAAAATCATAGCATCGTATCCCATATTATGCATTAATTTGGAAGAACTAAGCCTTGCTCCTTGGTTAATACATGCTGTTCCAAAAATGTGTTAGAATTCCTATTTCATCCACATGTAGGCAGTGAAAATTGTAGGAAAAAAATCTGATCCTTCCTAGAGTGGCCCTGTTTCTTCCATTAGCCAGAATGAGGTGACTGCCTTTGGTACAAAAAAGGTTTGTCACAAAAAAATTAAGTAAATATGATATTATTATTGTACTTCTACAGCCAGGGTTGAGAAGATGTGCTTAGGAGATTTTCTACATGTTCAGTCTAACAGAATAACTTGGCTAGTACTGGGTTATGTGCGGCCAGACCTAATTGGGTAAGGTATACCATTTGTTGCTTTGTCTTGGGCAGCAAAGTGTTTTGGGTTGGTCTTGTATTTTACTTTACAGAGCGGACAGTCCTCTACTGAAGGAATATTCTGTTTGAAGTCTTCAGTCCATATCTGATTTAAGAATAGATTCCTAAGAAGAGATGGCAAGAACTGTGAGTTGGTCCAGTACCAGCACCTGGACAGCAGAGCAGACCCACAGATTGGCAGATTCCCAGATATTTTTGGCCTGGATCCTGAATTAAAGAAACATAGCATAACTTTAGGTACATGGAATTATGCCTTGACTCTGCTACACTACCCTATTATAGAACTGTGATATTGCACAACCAAATATGCACTGTTCATTGATGCAAAATCTGAAATGCAAAACCATGCACAAATGTACAATCAATGCACCATTCACAACAACGCATAATGGCACCACATGTGTAATCCAGTTTTTGTAATCATCAGCTGAATGTGGTCATTATGCACTGGTCTAAAATGTTCACCAACTTGTGTAAGGGAACATATATATATATATATATATATATATATATATACACACACACACAAAACACCAACAGAAGACCATTGTCATAGACTTTCCTACTATGGTGAGATGTGTTGGATTTTTAAGTTATTTCAAAATATATGTACAATAGCATGAGCAAATGTTATGGACATCTCTGTCCTTTTGCACTCATTTTATGGTATTGTATATCCTCTGTTTTGGAAGATGTAAGAGTTCACCTTAACAAAGAGTGCAATTCATGAGTACATACTGATAGATAAACAAATGTTTGTTAAATGAGGAGTTAAATGAGGAGAGGACCTGTGCAGCACCAGATGTTGATGGACTACTTGTATGACCCTTCACAAAGGGCCAAGCTGGCTGGGACTGCTGGGAATAGCAATCCAACATCTCGAGGTTCATAGATTCCCCAACCTTCTGTTAAGCAGTCTTAATTCTATGCTCTGATTGTGAAAGACAAAAGAACAACAAACTGTCTCTAAGGGAGTACTAGGGATAGTTCATCCTAAATATTTTCTGACATAAAAGTGAAGTATAAAGTCATTTGCATGTCTCTGACCATCAGCATCGCAATATGTGAAAGCTTGCTATAGAATGTTCTCTAAGAACAATCAAAGTAGGTGGTAGTGACTGCCATTTGCACGTGCCAAGTCAATGGGATATGAGAGAGTACAGGGTCTGATCCCTACGGCAACATGGAATCCTCTGTGGAAACATATGAATCAGTCTTATCTCAATATCTTGCAAATAGCTTCAGGCCCTAGATTGCCCAAGCAGAACTTTCTGATTTTCAAGAAACAGAGTCAGAAGGTGTAAATCTAATGGCTCATAGGAAATGCCAACACCTCAGTGTCAGCAGTGAGGCATGTTTCATAGAGGTTGTTAAAAGCAAGACAAGGGTTGATAAAGTTTTAATGTAAAGGAAGTATATTAAGTAACAGCCTCTAGTCCTTCTCTTCTATTTTTCCATTGCAAAAAAGAAATGAACAGGCCCAAAATGTAACCAAAGCCACAAGTCAGCTAGCAGACCTCTGCATGTATGTTTTATTTATATATACAGAATCTTGCAGGAAGGGGGAAAAAAGACAGGGCTCTACAACGTACTGTTTATGAACTGTTCATGTGGAGAGAGGGAAGATGGAGGGGAGGCAGGGGGAGCTTGATTTTAATAACAGTAGGGAACATCCTGGGAGGAAAGACAGAGAAATGCATAATAAAGACTGAAGAACCAGGGAAAATGCATGTCTCACTGCACAGCACAATTGTTCCTCTTTTTTGGAACATATTGGTGTGATTTCATTAAGGCTAAGAGTAGAAGAATGGATTGGTATTCATCCCAATTAGCAAGCCAGCACTGGCATGCATCAAGATGACCTATTGAACTTGATGGATGAATCTGTATTCTGGCTCATTAATTGCATGGAGGAAACTGTCTCTAGGACTGTGCCTGTAGCTTTAGGGTTTGCTCATGGTTCTAGCTTTCTTGGCTCAGTAATAAGATCCACCAGATCACCCAAGCTGATGCCTAGGAAGTCTTCTATGACATGTGATATACTAGATCTTGGAAGCACCTAAAAACCACTTCATTCTTCAGAGGCTGATGCAGCAGAAGTTGCTTGGCATTGTTGTAAAAAAAAAAAAAAAAAGACTCTTGCCTCAGCAATCTCACTGAAATGTACTCCTAGTCTTCTGGGAGGTATTAACATGAAAAAACATAAAGCTTACAATTGGATGCGAGCACTTCAAGGTCTTGCTATGTAGATCCATCTTTTGATTTATGATCACTTGTAGGAGATAATGTATCTTCCCATATTTCAGTTGTTAGCAAATAAGACTTCAGCTTTTAGACAGTACAGATGGCCTTATTGATATCTTGAGTATGTTACAGGATATTAATCAGTTATGGTCAGCTAACGTAGTTTAATTTTCATGAAACTGCACATGCCTTGCTCCACATATAAATAGTCTCTCTGTCTTTCTTTCTTTTGCACCAAATTCTTGATGAGAGATCATACATTCAAGTTATAATTAACTAAACATTCAGTAAACAGATCTGAGATTTCTCTTTAATACTGCAGTGAACCCCCACCCCTTTTCACATCTCATACAGGAGAGCAACACTAAGCAACTGCAATACAGTGATACTTTGTCAACATGTAGTCCTTTATGTGTATTCCATTCAAGGCTGTAATCCTATGCATACGAAGAATAGATGCTTCTCCCCTAGCCAACGTACATTGTGCTATTAGTCCTCTCCAACGTAATCTCCAAGTTAATGATCAACAGTAAAGATTTCCTGATATTCCTCTGAAAAACTGAACCTTCTATCTATGTTTTAAATAGAACAGAACCTGTTTTCTAGCATTAATTCATTCAACTCCTCGCAGCTAACCACAAGGGGTCCTTCTTCAACCAGAATCTGACTTGCTGTTTCTATCCATCAGTATTCCGTGGGAGTCTTTTAACCACGGCAGATGTGAACTATGCTTAGAAGGGATGTATGTTATTTATTTATTTCAATTTATATTTTGCCCTGTCTCACAGGATCAGAGTGGCTTGTATTTTCATACCACCTTCCATTTCACACAAACTTCCAGCTTCATGTACATATTTTCTCAGATGTCGGCAATCACATTCCTCCTTGAGCCTCAAGGAGATACACAAGCACACATTCACATACACACACAGATATCTAGGAGAAAAGTGAGGATTTCAAACATGCTTTAAATATTCAGCTATGAGGGAGGGAGATTTATTAAACTGAGATTATGTTTGTGACTATAGCTCAAACTACAAACTGTGGAGATTTGTAGCTGAAACACCTGATGTTTTTATTTTTACCTAAAAGGAAGGTTGTTAGGTCTCCAAAATTCAATTGCAGCAGCAATCATATTTCATTTCCCCCCCTCCCATTCCATTTTCCTAATCTAAAACAGCCCCTCTGAGATGGGAGCAGGACTACAAAGGTCCCATGTAATCAAAAGCAAATTATACTCTCAGCAACTGAGTCTTGGATGAGCTTGTCAAGACTATGTTGCAGTGTGTATAAAAAGTGCTCAGTGGGAAGGGAATATTCTTTGCATGCAAAAAGTCCCAGATTTAATTCCTGGTATCTCAAGGAAGGTTTAGGGAAGACTCTCACTGAAACTCTGGAGACTATAGACCAGGAACGCATACTCTTTTCAGCCTTGGGGTTGGTCTTTGGGAAGGGACAGGTAGAGACAGAAAGCATGCTTCTAATTTTTCAAGGTTGTGCTCCTTTCAGTCTAACTACCACCACTAACAGTAATCTAACAACAACAACAATTTACCAGCATCTTCCTATGGATTGAGTCAGGAGTAACAGAGTTTCTTGTCAGTGTCTGTGAGACACTTTGGTCCCATACTCAGAAAACAGGGGCAGAAGTCATTGGGTCAAATCTGACATTACTTTAAAACAATGGTGGAAATCTTGCAGCTCTCCAGATGTTGTTGAACCACAACTGTCAGCTTTGTTCACCATAGGCTATGTTGGCTAGCCTATGGTGAAGAACGTTGGGACCTACAATCCATCTACATCTAGAAGATTACCACCTTTATTTTAAAACCGTAACTACTAGTGGTGTAATTTTATTCTAGAAGAATGTGCGGTTCATCAGCTGCATGTGGCCCTCAGGGTCCAAATATTTTTTTTGAAAAAAAAAATCCAATTTTTGGCTCCAAACACCTCCCAGGCAGTTAGGAGGCAAATTTTGCATGTTTGAAAGCATGTAGAAGAGATTAAAGATATATGTCAAAATGCTCAAAGATGGTTGGTTTTAGGTAAAACAAAACAAAACAATGCATTTTGACCTGTGTATGCTCTTAAAGCCTTCTTGCAGGAGCTACTTAGCATCTAAGTTCAACGATTCTCTGGACTACGAACTTCCAGACCAAATACTGGACTGTTTTAACAAATAAAACAACCATTTTTGAAGCATCTTGAAATGATTCTCCAGTTTCTGCTGCAAATTTCATTGGGTGCTCCCCAGTTTTTGCTGCCTATGTTTTGGAGTCTACTGGACTGTTTTAAGCCCAGGAGAAACCTTTTCACCAATAGAAAGTGACAAAGAAAGCCTAAAATGGCATGGAAAGGGCCAAAATCACAGTGATATATCTCTCACGGTACCCCTGGAGGCGTGTGTGTGTCTGTGGACATTTGGTAGCAAAAATTTCAAAATCTTTTTTTGGGGGGGGGTGGCTCATCAAAACCACCAAACCTCTGACAGAATTTGGGGTAAATGCTGAGGACATTCTAGATTAGAACCCTATTGTGTGAGGGTTGCATCATTATTTTGCAATGTAAATTGAAGACCCATTGGTTCTGATCAAGTTTGGAATCACAGTGTTGGGGAGCATGTTTGAAAGACTCCTTCCCCATCCTAGGATGCTGAACAACTTGGGGCCTACTACACTTTATACTTTTGTTTGTTGTGTACATTCAAGTCGTTTGCAACTTACAGTAACCCTGGACATTTCTGCACTAGCCTGTTATAGCGCAATGATTCCACTTTCAACATCTTCTGGAATCCTGGGGTTTGCAGTTTCGGGAGGGGCCGGCTGGCCCTTCTCAAAACTGCAAACCCCAGGATTCCAGAGGATACTGAAAGTGGAATCATCGAGCTATAACAAGCTAGTGCGGAAATGGCCCCTATTGCAGGGTTTTCTTGACAAGATTTGTTCAGAGCGTTTGCCTTTGCCTTCCTCTCAGGCTGAGAGTGTGTGACTTGCCCAAGGTCACCAAGTGGGCTTACATGGCTGAGCAAAGATCTGAACCCTGGTATCCAGAGGCCATTTCCGTACTGGACTGTTATAGCGCTATTATTCCACTTGCAACATCTGGCCCCTCCCGAAACTGCAAACCCAGGGATTCCATAGGATGTTGCAAGTGGAATAATAGCACTATAACAGTCCAGTGTGGAAGGGATCAGAGTCGTAGTCCAGCACTCAAACCACTATACCACACTGGCTCTAAAAGAAGGGGAAAATGTAGCTGCTTTGGCTTATGCAGTTTCCATCCAACTCATCTTGCAGAAGTCCACCAATCAGAGCATCTTTCCAGAATCTTCTCACAGGTATGTTAAAGTAATGGCTATGGGTGTATTTTTAATGCAGTGTCATGGATTAGCTGGAGTAACAAGAGAATGTAGAATCAATGGGGGAGATTCCTACTTGTGATAATTGTAAGAGCAACAACAACAAATCTACAGAAACAAATGGTAAGATGGCAGGAAATTGGTAGGGGCATATGTCTGGGTATCCTGGGGAGTAAACATTGAGGACACTGTTGCTTGTGCACTGGGGTTGCGCTTCCTGGTATACATGACATTGGCCCTTTCCGCATCCTACCTTTTCTCATCGCTGGGGTGCAGTGCTTGTGCGAGCAGCCTCTTGTGAGAGGCCCTTGTGTCCAGGTTTCTTTAGCTCTGCACGAGCTTCCTGCTTGCACGAGAGCCCCGCCTCTTCCTTTTGCTGCACTGAGACAGGAAGCATGACCGGCCCAGCTCCCAAGGCTCCATATGCAAGGTAAGTGCGTGCGGGGCCTGGGAGCAATGCTCAACTGCGCACCATTTTCGGCTTAAAGCCAAAAATGAAAAAGTGTGTGAGTGGTGCCTGCCAGGCCCTGGAGCGTTGCACAAATGTGAGTGCGTCGTGTGGACTGCTCCTCACATTTGCGCAACACTCGAGGTGCCCTTTCGCATGGAAAATGCTGTGTGAAAAGGGCCATTGATTTGGACAGACCTGATGGAATTGAGAGGGGAGCTAACTAGCTTCCATTGAAGAAGTATGCACTTGCATGGGGGAGATGTGAACGTGGAGAGAGAGAGAGGGATTGGGGAAGACATAGACTGACAGAGAGAGAGAGAGAGAGAGAGAGAGAGAGACTGACCCATCTATTCAGGTTTCCTCTACTACAATATATCTTTAGCTATCTGATGTACCAGACTTGCAGGATTTTCCTCCAGTGGGCCAGGAACAATTTTCAGATCTGCCTACCACGGTTTATTTCTTTCCTGGAAACCTGCCATAGACCAGCACCAGTACACAGGCAACCACTGAGCAGAACTGCTTTACTGCCCTTTGTCTGCTTTTACCTGGACTGAACTTCTTTCCTATCCTTGACTGATATGTCTTAAGTCACTGATGCCACTACTTGTCTTCTTCATTCTTGACCTCTCTTCTTACAGAGGAGATATTTTGTCCTTATATTTGACATTCTTAAGGCAACCATGGCTCCCCTCATCTCCACCTTAGTCAGAAGCAGGATTTCTATCACCTTTCCATTATTGTTGTATCATTGTAAACATTTGCTTTCTTGTTTGCACAAGTGGAGGGTCTGAGCTAGTGGTGTCTGGTGGTTTCCATGCTAGCTGAGTAGTGAATCTTTTCTAGATTTTAATCTGAACTTTAAAAGAGCCATCCAAGATGCTCCTCAAATTGTGGATAGGGTCCAGCACCTGGACAGCTGCTTTAATGTTCACCTTAAAACCCAGACTGGATTCATTGTACCTCTAATATTAAAAACCACAAGAAACCTGAGTATGGTTGCACTCCAGGGGTAATATGCTCCCCTGGCATCCTGATATTGTGGAAGACTAAATAAATCTGCTAGCTCCCTTTGCTAACAAGACCAATTGTCTGACTTAGTATAAAACAGTGTCTTATGATTTTATGAATTCTAGACTGGAAACAAAACTTTTAGCATGTGCCAATCACAGTTTCCTCTGTATGTTCCATCTTATAGAAGAAGAAGTTGGGGTCAGAAAGAGTATATAGATTTACTGTGGATGAGAAAAGTTGTCCACAAGGTTCGAAGAGGTCAAACCAAGTGCTTAAGAATATGGAAGGCTCAACCAAGGAACAGTAAACACCACGATAAAGAAGTATGAAGGAATAAGCAGGTGAGTCAAATAGCAACCTTCTTTCTAGACAGAAGGCAAACACTGACCTAAAAGATAAGGTCACCAGGGGACAATGGCAAAGCTTTGAAAATAGTAAGTTTGGCAAGCTCTAGCCATCACAGCCATATTGCTGTGATGCTGACTATAAAGCCTGACTGAGAGAACATGGGCTACTTCTAATTCCTCCAATAAATCTGAGTGATTCTCTGCAAATTACACTAATAGGAAAGTAAGAATTTGTTTTCAACTTTGGAGATGAGCTCACCTGTCTTTCTCCCATAAACCAACTTCCCACCCTTGCCCAGTCTTCATTTCAGTCGGTTAATTGGGGATAAAGAAACTACTTGCATTTCCTGGTATTGTTGGGGAAAAAAATGAGCCAGAAACTTTTGCCAATTGATTGGACATCACTCCAGAGATCTATGTGCTGCTCTTTCCTTCTGAAAATTTTGCCCCTTTCACTTCTGCTTGCTACACACACAAGCAGGCTAGGCAAATTGGTAACACTGTCTTTTCCCACTTTAAGTTGCCCAGCAAAATGGCTCCCAGCTCAGTCTGTTGTATTGAATAGTCTGGAATTAGCCAAGAGATAACAAAGGTCTCTTGCTGGTTCATGAATAATTATAAAACTCACAACTGGGCCAACTAAGATATCACAAAAATGCGCACATTTTCAAGTTCTTCAGAACTTTTTGCATCAGAACTTTCTACATCAGAGCCAGCAGTTGCTGAAGTAGGGAATAGAGGAGGAAATAGAAAAGTTAGTTCAGATGTTTTAGCCATGAGATCTACAGTTAAATTTTGTTGGCAAGATGGATGTTTGTTGTTATTTGCCACTGCATGCCAAAGCTAAACAGAAGTCTTGGATAACAGGATATCATGTTTGAGGATTAGTAATAATGCAGTTTTTGTATTTCTCACTTTCTCCTGGGAAGAAACAAGAAGATGCAACAGCTGAAGTCATTTCAACAGCAGGAATGATGCTGGAGACTGGTAGAATTTGAGTTGAGTTCAGCTTATCCCTAGTTTTTGACAGATCTTATCAAGTTAATTGTTTGCTGATGCTTCTGTAACAAATCTTTTGCTAAATGAGACTCCTGTGAAAGTGTTTTAATCAAAGATAGTGCTGAGAAATAAACAACCAATATAATCATTCCTCCCGGCTTTCTCTCTTTTGTTTAAAGCAAGAGCAAAGATAAAATTCACCGGTTGTTACATCACGTTGCTTTAAACTCAGTGCTTGCCCCTACAATATTACATGCTGCAATCCCTGCTCAATATGTTTTAAAATCTGTTCACTTGCTCAGCAGGTGCAGGAGTGTATTCAAACATTTTCACCAGCTGTGGGACAGGCTGCTTCATCTCAGAAGTAATGGCTGCTTTTACTTTTCAGAGCCCCCCTTCCGTTTCTCCCTCCCCTCCTTATCCTTTCTATGTCTGTGCTCACTTTTGCTCACTTTAAAATAGCTCTTTAGCTTGCCCCCTGCAGTGGGTCTTGCGAGGATTAGAAATATACCCACAAGCATGAAGTAAAAGAAACCCCAGGGAGCTTACCTGGAAAAGGTAACAGCGAATTTTACTGGATGGCAAAGAAAGGAAATTGCTCGACTGAGTAAACAGATATCTTGGTCATGCAGTTGTATGACCTCTTACAAAGTTTTAATTGTTAACCAGAAACTGTAGGTATGCGTTTAATTTTTTAAGATAATTCTTCATTGATTCCAACCATTCAGTTCAAACATTTTTGATACTTAGGAGACAGGGAGGCATGTTATATCTATAAAATGTTTAAATGCCACCCAAACTAAAAAATTAGAGGAGCATCATTGCTGTATTGCCCTTGCGTAGATTAGAAGTTTGCAAATACAAACCACTTTGCAATTACATCAGTATCTGACATCATCAACATGCCATATTTCACACGTCTCTTTCACAGATGTGATAAGGTAGCCTGTCTGTTAAAAGTGAAGAGGTACTTATGCCTTTAATGGCTGTGCTAACTGAGGGAATTCTGGCAGATCTGGATTTTGTCAGCCAAGCTGTTTTGCAGACACCCTTTCTTTACATAATTATTAAGACTCGAGAAAGTTGGTCCCTTTTGTTCTCAGAACTGAGCTGAACTGCATACAGCATGAGAGAGGCATAACTGCCAGAAGGTAGTTTACTTGTAACTCTAGTAAACAGTTGGGAAGCTGCAGAAACCCACAAAGCTTCTTTGATCAGAGATGACAGTGAGATGAAAAAAGTGAAAAAGTGGGAAATGTGTGCATGTCTATAAACCAAAGCTTCTCTCACAGCACTCTTGACTCCGTTAGAGCGTGCCTATACTAAATGTTCGTAGTGCTAGTTTAATCATCATGGCCAACCTCAAAGGATCCTGCAGACTGTTGCTTGGTGAGCCTGCCAAGAATATTACAGGGAGAGAGAATGTGGGGCCCTCCCAACGTTGCTGAATTGCAACTCCTATCATGCCTCACCGCTGGCTACTTTGGCTAAAGCTGAAGGAACTTTCAGTACAACAACATCAGGAAAACCACAGGTTTCACAGCCACGCTTTATAAGAAATTGCAAGCTTGCCTCATAGCACTACAATTCCCAGGGTTATTGGGGAAAGTGAATGACCAACCATTAAAAATCAATGTTAAAGACTCTTCCATAGAGGACAATGAGTTGGGAAATTACAGTATCTGTTGCTGAAGTTCTTTTTTTTTTTAGCTATCCAAAAGACATTTCTGTTGCCCTGGACTATGTTCTGGCAATTTCCAGCACCACTAATTGTTGCTGTTGTTGCTGTTGTTGTTGTGTGCCTTCAAGCCATTTCTGACTCATGGGGACTCTAAGGCAAACCTGTCATGGGGTTTTCTTGGCAGACTTTATTCAGAGAGGGTTTGCTTTTGCCTTCCTCTGAGGCTGACAGTGTGACTTGGCCTGGGTCACTCAGTGGGTTTCCATGGCTGAGCAGGGATTTGAACCCTGCTCTCCCAGTGTCCTAGTCCAACACTTAAACCACTACACTATGGTGGCTCTCTCAGCACCAGTTACATTTTATTCCCACTCTCTAGTGGGATTCTTTTTAATTCTGACACACATGAGAACAATACGCTCCTTCTCTTTAGGTCCATTTACTCCAGTTGTGCTTTCTGAAGCAGCAGAGAACAAGTCTTTACTTACCTCTATGTAACTGTCCTTCAGATATCCGAAGAATGCACAACATCTGTGGTGTAAGTATGTTGTTAAAAGCCCTGTTCATTTTCAGCCTAAAGGCACAGGAACCTTGCTTTTCCTTAAAGACAGTCACCCAAACAAAACTGCATACATACAGTAAGGTAATCATAACATACTGAATTCCATATGGTATTAGCAAACTGACACTTGTTTTAAATTTTTTATCTCTTAACTGGTCATAAATTGCGCATTCCCTCTTATATATCATGTTGTCAAGTTCTTACTGAAATAACTGGGATATAATACAGAGGTAATTAGCTGTCATCAAACCTGTTGTGGCTATTTCTTCCCCAAGGTAGGGGACCACCTTGGAGGTACAAAGACCTAAATGCTGTATGTATGTATGTGTTACGTATTTATAATTTATATCCCACATTTCTCTTTGCACAAGATACAAGGTGGCTTACAACCAATTTAACATAGGTTACAACTATCTGTCTGTCTGTCTGTCTGTCTGTCTGTCATCTATCTATCTATAATTTAAGTGCAATCCCATTAAAAGCCCTTTCTGTCATATGAATTGTAATCTAAAGGCCTGCCTAAATAAAAAAGTCTTTGCCTACTGGCAGAAAGTAAGTAAGTGAGGACTAACTAAACTTCCATGGGAGGGAATTCTGCAACCTGGAAGCAGCTGCTTAGAAAGCTGTCCCCTTTCTTTACCAAATGTGCCTGTGATGATGGTGGAACTGAGAAAAAAACATGACAGTTCTGACTAGAGGAGATCCAGTGAATCAGTGGCAGTTCAGGAAGTCAACATTTTTATAGTAGATCTGCTTTACTTGTGACTAACAACAGAATTCAGGCCAAAGTTTATTATTTACCTTCTATTCTGTACATATTCGGTCTTTCATCCTCACTTTGTAGGCCAGTGTAACTTGAGGATCAGTACAGTTGTGTTTGTTTCTAAGTCTGCAGAATTGTACCAGTCTAGAGTTTTTAGCTCCCCCTGCCGCCAGTATTTTACTGGTAAAACAAAAGAACCCCCCCATCAATATATTAAACAAACTACCAACACAGAGGCCATTTCTGCATGGGGTGAGGGAATCGCTCCATGACGCTACTCACCGAACTTTTGGGCTTCCCAGTCCAGTCCACACTTGTCTGGAGCAGCCTGTGGCCACCACTCCGCACTGCTCCGGGGACAAAAATGGCAGCTTCCGGCTGGTCGAGGGTCTCGACCAACTGCTGAAGCTCATCAGCCTAAAGCCCACCTCCAGCAGATCACAGAATCTGCATATGGAAGCAGGCTCGCAGTGGCACGCTCCGTGCTTTTGAAAGACCTGTTTTTAGCGGTCTTTCAAAAGCATGCTGGACGACCACTTGGGGTCATTCGGGAGTGGGTTGGACTGCAAATCTACGTTCAGTAGGTCCGACCCAGTCCGGTCCCAGGTGCAGATGTCCTCCCTGGAGGACGCTCTGCCCCATTTAAAAAACCCCATGTGGAAATGGCCAAAGCTTGGAAATTTACTTTCAAGAAGAAAGTAGTGCTGAAATCATCCATAACTGAGCAGTGTATAGATGATGCTCTGGGGTCTCTGGATTTCATCCTCCAACAGCTCAGTTATGGATGGCTTTATCATGCCATTATATTCATTCTCCTTTAGAAATAACTGTTCGTGCTCTGAAAAGTTAAATGTAGGTTATCTATACTGACAGCAGTTTCCTTGTTTGATCCTAAAGACTATGATCAGAATGCTGTTAAGGATTTACATCTTCCCAAGTGGATTTACATGTGTGAGAATTGGAATTGTGCAGTCTGTAAGGTCCATATCCAGTAGAGGGCTTCTTTTATGTTACTACACAACAGAGCCAGAAAAGTGTGGATCACACTGATCCTGATGCACATCACATCGGTTCTAGTGGTGCCCAATGCACATTGGGAATGCTTGCTGGTGTCCGGTTATGCATGCATCTTCACAATTCAGTAAAGGACTTTCTTAACATCCCTCCTGCATGGCAAGCCTATGTAAACAGGTTTTATACAATTCCATCGTAGATAGGTTAACATTCAACATCCATATATACAATTAGGTGAACCATCATTTCCCTAGATAGGTGACTTGATTGTTTTCTGACTTTTAGAGGTGGAATTTTCTTCTGGGGCTCTAGTGAAATCAGGCTAAGAGTGTGGCTTAGGGCCAGCCACTAGAAGAATGCTCAGAAGCTGGCCCCTCCCTGTGCATATTCATGGAAACCTATAAGGTTGAGGATATTTCTTAATAATTATGACTTAACTGCTCATGTATTAGTCTGGAAGGAACTCAACTGTAATTGGAGGAAAGATGACTATGAGATGGCCTTATGGACATACTTGCAACAGCTTCTGAGGTAAGTAATCCAGCATGCTTTAATGACAGTCTTGGTGTTCAGTTTGGACTCAATAAGTAGGAGCTCTGCTATCTAAAAAAAAGTGTTTTGCCATCAGTTAAGAGTTCTAATCATGTGTTAAATAAGCTACTTTAAATCAACATGTAAAGAAGGAGAGGATGCTAGCTCTGCCTTCAGTTGTCACTTCTACCACTCTCCTCACTTGGAAAGCAACACTCTGAAGCAGAGAGCCTTTTCTAAGGCTTTCAACATAATGAGAACTCACGTAGATAGCCTCCACACCTTGAAGGGACTCTCCTCTTAAGACTGCATCCCATATGGAGGCTGGCAAGGCTGACATGCTCCTCTCCTCTCAGGTAGGATATTGTACAAATGAATAAGAAGGCTTATATGTGTTCATCGGATTGCATATGTTCATTTTGTTCAGAACTGGGTCACATATTAGGAGTCCTAACTATAATGTGTGAACAAAGCATAGCACAGATCTTGCAACACTGAAATGTTAAAAAAAAAAGGCAGCTCAAAAACAAAACACCCTTCATCTTTAAAAAGATGGTAAGCTCCCCACACTAACATTGCCTCCTAGCTGTGTTTTGCACTGTTTCCATCAGCTACAAACATGTTTAAGTCTGATCTGTCGACACAGCTTGAACTTCCCACCAGGATTTTACCTCAATGGAAATTGCAGCCTGTCGGAAGATCAGCTGCTACAGCACTCTGTGCATCTGTTTAAAAAAACAACGACTCACAAGCAACTGAGGCAAGAATAACCTAAATTCGGACTTCCCCCCACAAACTTCACAACAAGACCTCTTTCATGTTCAGCATGAATATGTATGATTTAGCCTTCAGAAGCAAATAACAGCTCTTTCATTTAATGATGACTAAGGCTAAGACAACTCATCTGGGGTGACCCTGAGGCCTGTGCAGTCTTTTCCAAGGTGAGTTAGATAATGGAAGAAAATGTAGGAACATTTGGTATCTATATCAAGCAGAGTGCAACGTAGCCAGTGTGATAGGAGCCTGTGGCAGTAAACATGAGAAAAATCCTCAGGATGCTCTGTAAGATTTTTAAAAAAGGGAAAAATGCATTTATTGTTTCTGGAAATGCATCTTGGGATAGAAAAGGAGAAAGACAAAATAAGATCACCTACATTTCACTAGATGGGACCCTAAAAATTGTATCTTATGAGTGGCTATAAGCCACCCTGAGGCAGGATCCTCATGGATGCTCCCTTCACAGGCAAAGGGAAACAAAAGGACTAACTAACTAACTCCTGCAGGCATGCAGAAAGCAAAAAAGCTTGAGTTCTTAGAGATCAAAGAAAGAAATAGAGAGGCGAAACAAAAGGGCAGGCAGATATGGGTTCTAGAATTCCCTCTCACTAATCACTCCATACATGCATTGATACCTCTTTGCTTCGAAAAGAAAAGAAGCAGAAAATCAACCATATTTTTAATCTTAAAGCATGCATATGTTGAGACACTCTAAATACATTAAATGAAAGCAGCTGGTTCAAATGAAATGAAATGAGGGGTTGTTCAGGGAATTTGGGGAATGCTGTTAAGTTTTATGGGAGAAAGAAAAGCAGTAGCATGAAGTGGGCAAACCAGCGTGGAAAAATTACATGTTAAGACTTCATCTCTCAGAGTCCCATAGACAGCATGGTTCTGGGAGATGTACTACAGAAAAACAGCAACATCCCACACTTTCCCAAGTTCTGGGAGGGGAAAACATGTTCCTAGTCCCAGACATTGGTATAATCCACATGTGGGTATTTTGTGGCCATTGCCCACATGCGGCCCTTGGGGAACTCTTACAGAACCTCCAAGAGTCCAGCAACATTCCCTCAAATTCTTTTGGCTGAAAAATACTCCTCCCAAAGCAGCCTAAAACCACATAAACACCCTTAGAATTGCCCAAAATATGATAAAGCGTGGCACAAAATCACTTCCTGCCATCCAAAATGATGACCACAATGGTATGCTACAACCCCCTGGAGTAGTTGAAAATCAGGAGATCTGTCCCTCCAGGCTTTGACAGTGTGTCTCCCCTGGCTCAACCAACTCTGCTATAATCCATGACTGGGCCAAGGGCAGCTTTAGTCCCACTTCCACAATGCATGCCTGATTGCAAGTTGCTGGAAATTTTTCCATGGGCAAAAGCACAAGGACTGACCAGTGTATAATGAGCAAGAAAGCAAACCATGTGTTTTGCTTGGATCCAGCCACCTTAAATAATATTGCCAGAGGAGGGAACAGTTTTTCACTCAAATTCTGTCTGGGGCCACTTTAATGATTATAGGTCTGACCAAGTATGAGCTATTAAAAATATAATGGGCCCTCTGACTTGGAGCTCACCCTCTAAGGCCCTGACAGTATCCAGTCCTCCCTGCCCCCCAAAAATCTAATCTCATCTGACTTTGGAAGGTGAAAAGAGTTGGGCCTAGTTAGTACTTGGGTGGTATTTATTATACTTTTCAGTAATTTTACCTCCATGTAAATTGGATTGTATATGTATGCATTATTAAGTGTGTTCTTCACCTAGTACCTTGCTGGTTGGCAATTACAACTGAATATTGCTTTGCCTTGGGATTCTTGGGAATGGAGGAAGGTTTGGATGGATTTTCCCCTTGTTGTCAAAAAGGCACAAAAGTATCCTGCAAGGTTTGGGCTCCCTCTGACTCAGAAAGGGTGGTGGCAATCTACCATGCAGGATTGTTGTTGATCCCAGTAACAAACAGGATGCTTAACTAAGTACAGGCAGGTAAGTGGCTGAGTACTTTTACAAGAAAAAGATATGAAACATAAAAAAAAAAAGATTCTAGGATACAGTAGGTCTGGATTGGAAAAGAAACAATTTTAGGAAAAAAATGGTTGGAATAAAGAAGGAAGTTAATTTAGGAATATGTAAGTTATGTATGTAAGTACTGATAAAAGATGTATATCACAAACCTTTTAATTCTGCAATTCCTTAAATATAGAGAGGGACAACAAAGGAAGAACAAAGAAGAGAACAGCAAACTTGATATATTTCTTGAATAACCTCTCCTCAAACCACTGTGACTGTGATTAGAAGCTAGTCCTGTCTGTACAGTTCTAGCTCTTTAGGCTTCCTAGCAGGTTCCTTATGTGGAAGCTGCAGTTTTTGAAGAAATGTTTTTTGCTTCTTTCCTTGCCTTCA
Organism: Iguana delicatissima; assembly: GCA_948472985.1. Lineage (NCBI taxonomy): Eukaryota > Metazoa > Chordata > Lepidosauria > Squamata > Iguanidae > Iguana > Iguana delicatissima. Next base: position 507,946 of record CAOKZL010000311.1, read on the forward strand.
AATCTCTGAATTTCTGATCCAACAGGTTCCAGTGAATCTTATGTACTTTTGGTCCAGGTGAACCTTGACCTTGTCCAAATCAGCCAATGCAATCTGGAATTTGTCTGAATCCAATGCATACCCCTAGTTATTATCCAGCCTCCAAGTCAGCAGCTGAACAGCAAGCTGAACATGAGTCAGCAGTGTGATGCAGCAGCAAAGAAAGCAAATGTGATTCTTGGTTGCATCAAAAGGAGAACAGTCTCTAGATCAAGGTAGGTTATGGTAGCACTCTATTCTGCTTTGATTAGACCTCATATGGAATACTGTCTCTAGTTCTGGGCACCTCATTTCGAGAAGGATATTGACAAGCTGTCCAGAGGAGGGTGACCAAAATGGTGGAGGGTCTGGAAGCCATGCCCTATCAGGAGCGTCTTAGGGAGCTGGGGATGTTTATTCTGCAGAAGAGAAGGTTAAGAGGGGACATGATAGCCATGTTTAAATATTTGAAGGAATGTCATGTCGAGGAGAGAGTGGGCTTGTTTTCCTTTGCTCCGGAGACTAGGACAAGGAGCAATGGATTCAAACTGCAGGAGAAGAGATTCCACTTCAACTTCAGGAAGAACTTCCTGGTGTTTGGCAGTGGAATATGCTGCCTGGGAGTGTGGTGGAGTCTCCTTCTTTGGAGGTTTTTAAGCAGAGGCTGGATGGTCATCTGTTGGGAGTGCTTTGATGGATGTTCTTACACAGAAGGAGATTGGACTAGATGGTCCCTGTGGTCTCTTCCAACTCTATGATTCTATGATTCTAAGTCTTACAACACATCCCTTGGGATTGAATACTCTACAATTTTATTATGCAACACATTTTGCTTCACTTTTTGTTCTCCCTTTTTCTACTCCATTAGTCATAATTGTGGTCATGACCATTCTGTTAAATGAAGGGAGGAGAGTCAAATCCAGTTCTGCAATCCAGTTAATAATTTGTCATTGATAAAGGATAAATTCACACAAACAAATGAGCGTAACTGCAATGAAGGTTGAGTGAAATAATATAGAATTTTACACATGGTGACATTATGTGATAACTTAACTATGAACCCCACTCACAACCCAGTAGACATAAAAAAAACCACAGGTTCAGTGGGACCACTCAAAATAACAGAACTACATATATAATGTATATCTCCACCCTGAGTAGCTTCATACTTTTAATTCAGAATTTTCCAGTTTCAGAACCCAGCAATTGGGTCATGGTAACCTTATGAGAACATGGCTAACCTACAAGAAATAGCAATTGGTCATATGAAGTATTGAAAGGATTTTAGTTCTGGGTCGAGTATTGCTTCAACAAGAATCACTTTTCCAAGAAAGACAGGGTGATCTGCTCCCTCCCTCCCTCTTTCTTTCTTGAAGACATTTTAAAGCCCAAAACAGGCCTTGAAAGGATTAGAATGAAAACCACATACATGCCACTGGGATTCTTGTATCTTGTACCATAAAAGTAAAAAAAATCAAACAAAAGTGAAAATATTCTGCTATTACTGTACCTATTTTCTTGGCATTGTTGAGCTGACCTATTCACTTTTTTCAAGAGGACCGTGGAGACTTGGCCTCTAAATGGAAGAGCATGTCAAGAGATAGGTGAGGGGAATGGAAGCTATGAAGGCATCAGTCTAGACAACTGATTTTGTACTCATCCTGAAGGCTGTGGGATGAAAAACTGTTTAATTCCTCTCAACATCCATTGGGAAATCAGAAACATAAGGTTTCACCATCCCTAATTCGGAGTAAGTTGCTGTGTTGTTGTTAGTTGCCATCAAGTTGGCTTCAACTATGAATGAACAACCTCCAAAATACCCTACTAAGATTTTGTGAAGTCAGAGCCATGGCTTCCTTGGTTGACTCTACCTTTAATACAGTATTCCTCTTTTCCTGCTGCCTTTCACTTTTCCAGGCTTTATTATCTTTTCTAATGAGTTGTGTCATCTCATGAGATGGCCAAAGTATGAGAGCCTCAGCTTAGTCACTTTGGCTAGGAATGTTCAGGCTTGCTTTGCTCTTGAACCCTGTTATTTTGGCAGTCCACATTATCTGCCAAACTCTCCTCCTGTACTACATGTCAATTGAACAGATTCCTTATCTGTCAGCTTTCTTCACTGTCCAGCTTTCACAGCCATACATAGAAATCAGAAATACTATGGCACAGATGATCCTGACTTTGACATTCAATGATAGCAGATCATATATCTTGCATAGTATATCTTGGACGTAGCATATCTTGATTTCAGTAAGGTCTTTGACAAAGTTCCCCATGACATTCTTGCAAAGAAGCTAGTAAAATGGAGGCTGGACAGGGCTACTATTAGGTGGATTTGTAATTGGTTGTCCGACCGAACCCAAAGGGTGATCACCAATGGCTGCTTTTCATCCTGGAGAGAAGTGACTAGTGGGGTGCCACAGGGTTCTGTCCTGGGCCCAGTGCTATTCAACATCTTCATCAGTGACTTGGATGAAGGAGTAGAGGACCTGCTGATCAAATTTGCAAATGACACCAAATTGTGAGGAGCTGCTAATATGCCAGAGGACAGTATCAAAATTCAAAATGACCTTGACAGATTGGTGAGCTCGGCCAAAGCTAACAAAATGAATTTCAACAGAGAGAAATGTAAGGTCCTACACTTAGGCAGAAAAAAGGAATGCACAAATACAGGATGGGGGTGTGACACTGTAGGTTTATTTCCAGTCTCTCAAGTTGACTCCCACCCTTGCAAGACTAGAAATTCCCCCAGAGTTTTACTGGGGTTCTTGCCAGCCTCCCAAAGCTGACTCCCATGCTTGGAAAGACTGGCAATCTCCCCAGCTCTATCAGGTATGGTGCCACCACCCCCCTGAATTATGAATCAGTTGGACAGAACAGGAGGGACTCTGCCCAATCTCTAAGCGTAAGGATCTTTCCACCTCCCCCTCCGCCGAGTGAGAGAGGTCCTATGTAGCGTGTGCCAAACCCGCTACATAGAAATGGAGAGAAACGGAGGTTTACAGAAAGTGTTTAATCAAGGCATGCAAATAAACAATATCACACTTGAGAGACTCCCCCCTCCCAGGTACACTTAGTTACAAGAATTTACAAAACAGATATAACAGCACAGATACATTCTTAAGATCAGCCAGTTCCCAAAGTAAAAACATCCCTAACGTGACTAACTACTTATTTCTAGTTACTCACAATTAGGTTATAGGCTTAGATGGTCTAAAGGAGAAGGGGGGGGGGTCCGGGAGACACAGCATGTCTGCCAGCTCGAATGGCCCAGCTCTCCTCTCTTTGTTTCTCTCTCTCTCTCTCTCTCTCTCTCTGGCCACATGGCCTCTCAGAAGTTTTATATTTTCCTCCTTGGAAGGATCTGGAAGCATCTCCCAGATGCCCACCTCTTTTCCTTTTGGTTGGTCAACTCTCACCTTGTGACCTGTGATGCTGACCCTTTCCTTTTGGTTGGTCAACTCTCACCCTGTGACCCTTGATGTAATCCCAACACCTCATTAACCCTTGGTTTACCTGAAGAGGGAAGTATCCCCCTTTGATAAGCCTAGATAATGGGAAGCCCCATTATCACAGGGGGATGCATGGCTGGATAGCAATACATGTGAAAGGGATCTAGAAGTCTTGGTAGACACAAGCTGAACATGAGTCAGCAGTGTGATGCGGCAGCCAAGAAAGCCAATGCAATTCTTGGCTACATCAATAGGGGTATGGTGTCTAGATCAAGGGAATTACCACTCTACTCTGCTTTGTTTAGACCTCATCTTGAATACTGTGTCCAGTTCTGGGCACCCCAATTCAAAAAGGACATGGTCAAGCTGGAGCAAGTCCAGAGGAGGGCGACCAAAATGGTGAGGGGCCTGGAAGCCATGCCCTATGAGGATAAACTTAGAGAGCTGGGTATGTTTAGTCTGCAGAAGAGAAGATTAAGAGGGGACATGATAGCCATATTTAAATATGTGAAGGGATGTCATGTTGAGGAGGGAGTGGGCTTGTTTTCCACTGCTCCAGAGACTAGGACAAGGAGGAATGGATTCAAGCTGCAGGAAAGGAGATTCCACCTGAACCTCAAGAAGAACTTCCTCATGGTCAGAGCTGTCCAGCAGTGGAATGTGCTGCCCTGGAGTGTGTTGAAGTCTCTTTCTTTGGAGGTTTTTAAGTAGAGGCCGGATGGCCATCTGTTGGGAGTGCTTCGATGCAGCTTCCTGTGTGGGAGGGGTTTGGACTGGATGGCCCCTGTGGTCTCTTCCAACTCTATGATTCTATGACTCCATGATAAATCTTTATACTTCAGAATTTTATCTAGTTCCTTCATATTCATATTGCCTATATATGTATATTATCACTTTGGAAGCAATACCTCCATTTGGTTTTACCAAGAATTAGGATATGGGAAGAGGAAAGCTTTTTTTTCTCCTTTCCTTTCCTTTCCTTTCCTTTCCTTTCCTTTCCTTTCCTTTCCTTTCCTTTCCTTTCCTTCCCGAAATTTTAATTACTAATCAACACAATACATATAAATCAATATACAACAAATCCATATGTATATGTTGCCATACATTCCATAATAGATTATCAACGAACAGTGTAACTGGAGCATTACAGTATTATTCAATACACATTTATACCCCCCAGAGAAAATATAAATGAAATAGATCAATCATTAGATAATTTCGAGTTTATCTATAACTAATATAACCTAATATAACCTACAAGAACAATCATTATTTTAGCCAGGAAAGCTTTGTTTTGAAAGAGAGACCCATCCTATTCTGTTGGGGTTTTTTGTTACTTAAATTCTGTTTCTTACCCCAATAAAGCTGTAATTTACTGTGTCACAATCCTGGCGTTACTGCATGAAATTGGATGTTATTATGGCAGTTACTTCACCATGAACAGAACTCGCTGCTTTACATGGCACAATAAACCACTTAAATGCGTGGGATTCTTAGTAATTTGCAAAGCTGGCTATTTCTGATTCCAGGATTTGCTTGTAACAATGACAGCCCAGAAGGCTGGTAATCATGCGAGTCAAGATTTAAGCAACATGTGGTTTTAACACATCCTGCATACTAACACAATTAGGCCAGTACTTCAATGCACATATATCATGTCTTGATTTGTCTAGGTTTGATGAGAAGTAGTTAAGTATCTAAAGTGACTTCATAGAAGAATTATTGGGTTTCGAGTAATAGAATGCCTTAGCAGTTTTCTGTGTGGCAGTTTCCTAGTAGGATCTTTTTTTTTTTTTTTTTGCAGTTAAGTCCAGCTAGTCTGGAACTATTTAGGAAGACATGTGCCTTTCCCTAGGAATGTATTTTGCTTCTATGAGCATATTTCTTACTGATTTTGAGAACCATCAGTTCCAAAGACATCTAGATCACCCTTATCAATTAATGATTTGCCTCTTGTAAAGACAACCAACAGTGGTACTCTTACAGACAAAAATTTGAAAGGTTTAAAATGTACAAAAAATGGTATGATTTTGAGGTGAATAAATCTGAATTTGAGATGCAATTATATACAGCCAAGGAACATTTGACTGGTAAGATGCAAAATATTTTTTAAAAGTTTGGGATGGAAGAGGAAGAGGTCAAAGGTTGTATGATAAAATGGACTCAGAATTTAGGATACAACATACAAATGGAATAATGGGGAAAATGTGGTAAAAAGAAATGCAATTTATGCTGAGTTATGACCATAAGGAAAATTTTTATAAAATGATGTGTCATTGATATTTAATGCCAGAAAAAATGGCAAAAATGCATAAAGAGGCTTCTAAGGTATGTTGGAAATTTGAGCAACAGGTGGGAAGTTTTTACCATATGTGGTGGATTTGTGGGAAGTCTAAGCAGTATTGGATTCAAATACATTGTTTGATATAGAAGATTTTGAAAATTAAGGCCATTTATGCACGAGGTTGATACATCATAGCAGCATCGAATTCTTACCCTCTGGTCTGCATATTGTACCATTTTACTGTCGCAGTTTTCCTCGTGGTTCTGCACGTTTTCAGCTCCTAGAATGCTTCACTGAAGTTCACTGTAATGAGAAACCGCTGTGTGTGAAAAACGGGAAAACTCTGATGTAAATCTCCCAAATCAGTTCTGCTTCAGTTTTCACCTACACGCAGAAGCGTAGCATTGATTCACATTGCAGAAGTAGCTGGCTATGGGTGTTCCCAGGCTATCTCTTCTGTCATATCTGTCCCTATCTCTCTCTGCCCATCAAAGGACAGGCTGCCATCATTATTGTCTTCATGCGCTAAACAGACAGCAGGAAGAGAGTGGATCTGGTAATAGTCTGTTAAGAAGTGTTTTTTTCCATGTATCAACAAACATACATTCCTACGCACAAATGTAGCAATGCAGAAATGTGTTAAAAATGTGTGCATTTTTTTTTAAAACAGTCCAATCAGTGATGGCGGGGTGGGGTGAGGAAGGGGAATGGGAGTGGGCCAGGGACTTGCTGTTGCGGATGTGGCAACCACTGCAATAGTACGATGTAAACCGGGGGGGCGTCCAGACAACACAGTTTCTGAATTTCTGAAATCAGTTTCTGAACTGGAGTATCAAAACACTGCTCTTGACACGCAGTGAACTGCTCCTCCCCTCTTGTGTGAAAATGGCCTAGTATTCACCTGAAACCTGAGTTGTTTTTATTGGGACTGTGAGATGACCAAATGGAGAAGAAAGAACACTTCATTATACAACCATGACAGAAAGATTATTGTATGCCTAGAAAGAGAAAAATATTGAAACACCCATGACTGAGCACTTGATATTGAAAACGATCTTGCTGAAATGGGTAAGTTGAGTACTTTGATTAGAGAAAAATCATTGGAGACATTTTTTGAAAGACTGGGCACTTCTACTTGTCTTTATGCAGAAAAAGGAGAATTTTTTTTTATTGTTTTGATAATTAATAGGTTAAGCAGAAGAAGTGTGAGCGTAATACTTGAACCGGAGAAGCTATTACATAGTAGAATGTATAACCATTTTTTAGAAAGCTGGAAGTCAAGATAAGGCTAGTTCTTTTGTTTTTATTTGTTCTATGTTCTTTTATCTATGTGTTGTTCTTGTTTTTCATTTCTTTTTTCATTGTCCCTCTCCTGCTTTTTTTTAAGGTGTTATGTATTTGAAAGTTTTCAATAAACATTTTTTTGAAGAGAAAAGACAGCCAAGAAATGCTGTTGATGCCTGTCAACCCCACTGCATGGCTGCTGTACTGTTTGGTCTGGGCTCTCCTGTTTAACTTTGGAAATCTCTTGGGTGATTGTGGTTTTTATATCTCAGCAAACCTTTGATGCTGCTTTGGCATTTGGTGTCCTGTCATCTTCTATGACCTCAGCTGCAGGATTGTCACTGCTCTGCATTGGCTTTTAATAGCTTCGTTACAGCTTTTTGCTGACTGAAGGCAGGTACACACTGATGGAGATAAGTGTAGAGAAATGTGGTTTTTTAGAGATAACCACAGCTGTCTGAAGGATAAAAGATGATTGGACTGGAAGGATAGGAGAATTGATTCATTTGCTATTGGAGCACCTAATGGCATTCTGTATGTTTTTAAGGACATAAATTGCATGACACAGGGCAGGGGCAAGGAGAGTGAAGAAAAAAAATCCTAGCCATAAAACTAAGGAAGATTCTAGGATTTCTGGCTTGAAAGGTAATCATTATAGTGATGCAATGGAAAGACAATTAAGGATTATGCTTTTGGGAGAAATCCAGGAAAATTCTATAGCGATTTAATGAGATATCATGTAATAATAATTCATACTGTATCACTGTAAAAGCATCTTCTGTTAAAGATCAGCCTAGGGTTCTTCTAGTATCAACATCCTTAAGAATCAATCTAGGACCAAATTCGTACTATTATCACTGCCACCATCACCACCACCATCCTCCCTGTGACCCAGTCCTTGGCCATTTCTGCACTACACTCTTATAATGCGATTATTCCACTTTCAACATCCTATGGAATCCTGCGGTTTGCAAATCCTGCGGTTTGTAAATCCCAGTATTCCATAGGATGTTGAAAGTGGAATAATCGTGCTATAAGAGTGTAGTGCAGAAATGGCGCTACACTGGTGCTACTGTATCTATAGAAGATGCTGAACATTTTGATGGTGTACTTTGTTTCCCTGAAGTTTCTCTTGAAAATGCTTCTAGATACCTGGGTTGCACAGGATTGTAAATACCTGGACATACTTGTTAGTAAACAGTATCTACTCCTTGTGTACTGGAATATCAGCCCCCCACCCTGAGACTCTGTGTCTCTTAAATTGCCATCTTGCCACTGAGTGTAAAAATCAAGGGTAAAGACATAACAGCAAGTTATTTCTGCAGACTGGAATTAGGGTCAGCCCAAAGCACTTTGCCTGAGGCAGATGATGGCTTCTCACCAGTTCAGTCAGTACCCTAATTCAGCCAAGTTCTTTGTGATTTGAAGCAGACAATATTTCTGGTATTTTTTAAAGAAAGTAAAAATAAAAAAAAATCCCCCTGAAAATGAAATAATTGCTCTTTCTTAGTATCCCAAATCAGGCTAGCTCTGACTGGGGTGGTGACAGAACCATTACTGATGGTTATGAAACATCCCAGTTTCACTGAAATTGAAACAAGTAGGCCAAGATCTCCTATTTTGTGAAGTGAAGCATAATGACTTGTCTGTGCAGTTCTACCCAGCCACCAGGTTCCCAGCATGAGAGCCTGCTTGGCAAGGCTGGTGCAGGTTCCTTTGGCCATGGAGTGGCCTGGGGAGGGCATGAAGGACACAGGAACCATCTGCCAGCAAGCTGCAAGAAATCAATAGCTTGGATCTCCTAGATCTCCAGTGAGTGTGCTGGACATCTGGGAGGAGGCAGATAATCTTTTTCTTTTCCTGGCTGCAGCTGGATGGCTCCCAGGTGCTCCTCCCTTAGCCACTAAATGACCACCCTCTCTGCCAGCCACTAAATTGCTGTGGGAGCATGAAGCTGCCCTTTACAGCAGGCCTGTTGAGGGTGAGGAGTGAGAAGGTGTTGCACAAGGAGATCCTGGATAGCTCCTTGCAGAATGAACATAAAAAGACATTTGCATGCAGAAAGTACATCTGTATCACCAACAAGGTTCTGGACCATATAAATTGATTGTTAGAATGGGTGCATAAATCTATTCCTTGCTCATTCTAGGACTATTCTACTCATGTACTAAAAGTATGCACAAAAGCGCATTATGTAATACCGATTTTGCTTAAAGAGATCTCAAGAATGTACCTCAAAGTGTGAAAGAACAATGGTAGTAGCTCCCAAAAGCTGTGAAGCTATAACTAGCCAAGCTGGCATCCTCCAGTTTGCTGGCAGGTAGAGAGAGAGAAGTGGGAGAGAAAGCATCCAGCTATATTCCTATAGTTGGATGCACAACACTGAAACCATCATCTAGGACCTCTAGAAGACCACCACGAACTCCTGGAGGACATCTTGTTACTGTGGCATTCAGGTACAGGAAATACCTTGACACTTCTCAGCTACTCTCTTGCTCCTCATCAGCCAGAAAATTGGTGTGGGTTTTTTTTGCAGGGTAATATGCTAAAACAGTTAAAAGGCAGGTTTTTGGTGAGAAGGGTGAGAAAGTACACATTTCATAGTTTTGTCTTTGTGGAACTTTATGTCTCTGATTCCAGGATCTTGGCTGGTAATCAGTCTAAATCAGAGCTTGGAAAAGGTCCTTATTTTGACTACAGTTTCTGGAATCCTTACCAGCATGGCTAGTGATTCGAAGTTACAGTCCAAAACTGTAACTTTTCCATTTTCTGATCTGAATGAAGAGATGCAGAATAAGTTAGTGTGATGATTTCAAAAACCAAGTTGGTCTCAGAAGTTTTACTTGTTTATTTATCTGACAAGGCAACATTTCTTCAGCAAACATATAGATCTAAAAGAGGGTTGGGAACTGTGCAATCCCTGGGCCACATATATCCCATTGGGGCTTTTTTGTGTCCTTCTAAGCTGGGAAAAAGTCTTCCTAGCAAAAAATTAAGAGCTGCATCTCCAGAAACTTCCAGGAGATATGTTTATCTTGTTCAAAGAACCCTCCCCGCTCCCCAATTTTGCCCCAAATAGCCTTTTTAGAATTTCTGATTTTGTCAGAAGGGAGGGGAGTATAGCCCACAGTGTGAAAATAGGGTAAATGTGCCAAACAAACCCTTTGCTCTTCCTCACCAAAAATCCACAAGTCATCAGCAAGAGAATAATGCACAAATGGCCTTCTCCAAACTATTTAGGTGAGGGTTTGGGTTCAAGGACACTTTAAGCCATCACGTGGATCCCTGTTTAATCCACTTCTTGGCTGTGCAGGGGAAAACTACATCCCTGCATTGAAAACTTAGTCTTTTCTGAAAAATCTTTTGCTTTGGTCTCTCAAGGGGTCAATTAAAGCTTCCCCATCATTTCCTGCGGCACAGGCAGAAAATATGCCTGGGCTCTTCTGGTTTTGATTTAGTATATTGCTGTAAACAGATGATGCAGCACAAGAGAGAGAATCTAATCTGCTTTCTTCCCATCGTCATCTTTGAGGCCCTTGCAAATGAGTCAATTAATTTGAACCAGTGCACCCTTTTGCATGAAAAGGTGCAAAGCCGGCAGATATCCCGAATCTTGCTGAGTTCTCAGGGGAAAAGCAAAAGACACACTTCAATGTGGCAACTCAGTCTTTCTTAGTCGCGCGCGCTCTCTCTCTCTTGGATACATACAGCTAGGAAAGGCTTTAAGTGCCCTACAGATACCTTTCTTCAGTTTAAGAGATTTCCCGCGCCTCTCCCCATGCATGTAAAGGATGCCGTGAAGCAGGCATTTAAATTTTTATGAAGTGCCTCCTTTATTGCCTTAATAAATCTTAGTTTGGTTTGCCGAACGCAACCCCATTGATGTTAAAGAGTTTATATGAAAATTAAGCTGCCAATCTATCTCCTTAATTAGACAAACGCCTAGATTAAAAATAAAACAAATGTCAGCTGGAAATGAAGGGTTAGCTTAGCTTGCCTGAGAGAGAGATTTCTCCCCTCTAAAATTGTTTGCAAAGGTTAATGGACTCATATCTTATCATTAGGATGAGCAAGGGGACAGCTACCCCACTCCTGCATTGTGCCTTTCATCTGTGCTGAATTATTTACACCTGAAAATGAGTTACATAATTATGAAAGCTATAAAATTTAAGCTGAGTTCATTTTTCAGGAGGTTACAGCTGAGTTTGGGCCTGCCATGTCTTTGATCTGCTCTGGCCTTCAAGGGATATACTTGCTGGCAGGCTTAGCAGGCAAAGAATTTTTGTAAATTGACAAGGCAATGTTGATTAATGAATTTTTTATCCAGAACATCTTTTCATTTCCCAAAAGCAAGATGTTTCTTGACTGGTTTTATTCTATTCTATATTTCCCCTTTCGATAAAGATCATGGCTTCAAAGCAAGGCGGGCTTTTTTGATATGTTCTGCAAGAGTGTTAGGTAATTATTGGAAAGGTCAGAAAGCAATGTTCCACCAAAGCTTTTGTAGTGGTTGAGAGATAGAAGGAGCAAGGAGGATAAAGCAATAACCTGAGAGCTAGAGAAAGCTGCCTCCTCCCTCTCTTGTATGATTTACACATCTAGCCCTCTGCCTCTCTAGACTTTGCAGAAAACTCTCCTACTGCCTTGTGATCCAGTGTGGTACCCAGCTCCTTTAGAAGGTGGAATTCTACTCTCCATGTGGCCATAATTTTACTCTGCCCTTGGCTCATCTGACCTGCAGAATTGTTCTCATTTGATCATGCTTGTCTATATGCAAGAATGAAAATGATCCTGATCCCCATTAGAGATAGAAGGTATATTTGCTTTTTATGTTGCTTGGTTCAAAAATGGGTTTTGCAACCCAGTCAGGGAGAACAACACAGAGGTGAGAACTTTGCACGCTTTTTGCCCAGTATTCACCATGGGGCTTTTTGCTCAAAAATTATGGCTTTTGTGCAAAATCCACTTTCTTTGCACAAAACATTTTCCAGAAATACATATTTTCATGCAAAATAAGAAACCTCAATTTTTGCAACAAAAGGCCCCCTTTGTGTTTCTTCAGGATATGCCAAAGCAGGGCAAAAACTGCATGGAAATATTCATTTTCTCCTGCAGCAGCAGAAAAACCTACAAAAATTATTCCTCCTCACATGCAAAGATTTACACCTATAAACCACGCTCTCAATTCATTGATAATGATATCAGAAAGCAAAAAACCTCGTGTTTGTGTGGGCCATCACAATAGAGTGCTACTATGCTTTTGTGGAGATGGCAATACTCAGAATAAGCAGGAAATAATGGTAAAGGGAAAAGGGTAAATGCTTGTGTTGCCCTGATACTTTCATAGTGCAAAGTCATTGAGATAGATGTACCACCTGGTCCAGTGGTATTTGTACATACCTGGAAGTACTCTTTGAGAGTATTCTGAGGGTGCCTGAGAGATTGCTAGTAGGGATGAAAGAGTGTAGGTTCTTGTAGTACCTAGCAGAAGATATGTGTGGAGGTAAAAACAAACTCCTGCATCCAGAGCTATTTGGCCAGGCCCCTTAGACCATATTCCCCCATTCTAGCTACATGTTCCCAGTTTTCTCTTACTCCTTGCCCATTTCAACTTCTACCTGCAGTTTCTTATATACTCCACACCTGGTCTCAGTTTCACCACTGCAGGTGCACTGCTCATTTCACAAAAACATCCACAGTCATTATGAAACCCTTAAGATAATATTGCTCTTGTCCAAGGTTCTGACCTCTCATTTACTCTGTTATTAGGCGATCAAACATGCAGTATTATTGTAGAATGATAAATCCCAACTGGTCTTCTACAATCTTATAATGAAGTCCCAGGACACTCCACCCAAATTACTTCAAAACATATTGCTAAGGTTTTCTTCAAGCTATATGGCTAGGGAAAATTGTTTATTTTCTTACCTTTTTTATGTTAAAGAAAGAAAAATGCAACTAAACCATCTTGGGATTTTGTCCGTTTAACAATCTGTCAAAGCTGAGCCATTGTTCATCTCTAGGCACCTTTGAATTCATCTCAGCAAATATATATATATATATATATATATATGTATGTATGTATATTTACAAAAGAAAGATTTGTTCTCTCCAGCTATGTAAACTAGCGTTTACAACCAGATATTAATGGAATCAATCAGTGTTCCTCGCATAGCCTTTGGTATGGTAGTAATAGGTCCAGTTTATTACTTGCCTTGTTTTAACTGTAATTCTGGTGCATGAACTGACAGAATCATGGAACTGACTGATCTTAACTGGAAATTTCACGAGCATCTCAACTTTTGCCACCAGCTTTCACGCACAGACCTGTGTGAAACCAGTAAGTATCCATTGACAAACTTCTTCATGAAGAAAGAAGACTTTGGGAGGTGCTTGCTTCTCTTTTTATTTTGCAGCTATTTCCTTATTGTTTAGATATTGTCTTGCTTATATGCATTTTTGTTATTCTGTCATTATCTTATTTATGCAATAGCCTCGCTTGTGGGAATACTGCTTCTGTTAAATGATTAGGGGAAGTTTATGTGTTAGTGGGATAAAAGTTTGCTGTAAATATTGTTTATACTTGAAAGAAGACTCTTTTGGTAGAAATGATATTATTCAGAAATCATTTGTATTGTGTACATATTTTGATTATATTATTCTATATGTTATAGCATTTTTTTTAACTATATATATATGTTTTGATTATGACATTCCGTAATACATAATACTGTTCATACAATCCTGCTTGTTTTTGGTTCTGGCACCTTTGTCGCGATTCCTCACCAATACCTGTCTTTTTTGTTGTTTCTTTTATATTATGAAACCATGTCCTCCTCCTCTTCCTTCTCCTCTTACAAGCTGGCAAACATGAGAAAGTGCCTGTTTGGAATATGCAAGGAAAATGTCAGTTCTGAGAACATTGACCCAAGTATGACAAGTGAGTCCTTGTAAAGCTATTGCTACAAAGTCTAAAATTGGAGGAGAAAATGAGGGGAAAGAAAGATTGGGGATATAAAAAAATAGCTGTTTGTAGCCTCTCAAGGCTAAGTGGCCTGCATGGTACGCTTTCCATTTACTATACAGCTTAAAATGCCATTGTAAGCAAAGGCTATATCTAAAGATGTTTGACTAGTGGTTTCTATTTTTTAGACTTGTGTGTTTTTGGTGGGTGGAGAGACTAGTGTGTCTTGTCTTCTAAAGTAATTTGACTAACAAGTTTCTAGCTGCAGAGCTCAAAGAAGCAATTTTTAAAGGTCTACATCCAGTCGTCACCCTCGCAATTTGACTTGAATTACCTCTGTTGACTTACAATTGTGCATGAATTCAGTATTCTAGGTGGGACTAAGAACTGGATCCAAGCATTGAACTTATACAACTTCCAGAATCTTTCAGTTAGTGTGGCCATGGAGAATTATGGGCCAAAACAGTAACTTTTCCTACCTCTGAATCAGAGTGAGCTGGACAAGGGTATGATAAAAAAGTGAATCCGATCCTGGCCTGGCCTCTTGACATCCCTGCCTGAGGGGGCATTGGCAGATGATTGCCATTTTGTATAAGATGGTGCCTTTGGTAGGAGGGAACCTGCAATAGATTTTGAACTGTTTGCAGAGGCCAAATGTTTCAAGCAGTCTCACATATATGACCCTCTCATTAAGTAATTTCCTGAGGCTCATTCCATTAAAAGTTTTCCAGAAAGAGAAAGAAGAATAGCCATTTAACTTCTGCTAAGAAGGAGAGGAGAAGCCTTAGCCAGGACTGGATCGAAACACTTTTCTTCTTGTAGCCTGAAGAAGGCAGTGCCCTCAGCTCGCCTTACAGAAACCAAGTGGACTGATAGTAGCATATTATCTCAGCAATGTCAACAGGACAATGTCATCTATTGCTTCTGATGAAGTGGGTCAGGCCTGATGACCACAAGGAGTGGGAAAAAAGCAGAAAATTGTCTTTGCAAATACAGCCTTTCCCTGTGCTTGATGAAAACAATTGAACTCTGTAAACTGAATTGTAATCTTGCTTTCCCTTTGCAGTAGAAATGTAACAAGTTAGTTGAAACATTTCAAGGCGTGCAGGAGAACAGCTCATTGTTCATTGTATGGGAAAACGAAACTTATGCCGCTTTTATGACACGTCTGTTGGAATGTATAAAGGCTTGAACAATCTAAGAGGCGGGGCTGGTTTCTTTGGGAATTATCCCGACTGGTGCTTGCTAGCAATAAGGAAAATAAAATCTTTTTTTCAAACCAAGGTCTGATCTCTGACTACTCACTTTACTGAGACTATCTGAACAGTGTGCAGGGCCTGGAAAGTTACTTTTAAGGCTATAATGACACATTGAGTTGATCCATAAACAAGCAATAGAATTCAGAGCATCATCCTATCATTGTTCCTCCAACTCTCCCAGATTGGCAGGAACAGTCCTGATTAATTCTCTGTTGTTCCACTTTTTAAAATGTCTCAGTTTCACTCTTCTTCTCCCACATTCCCCATTTGACCTCATCTTACTCCAGTTGTTGCAAATTGAATTCAGAGAAGAAAAGTAGTTGGTACTCATTAATTCAGCAGAGGGAAAGGAGAGGAGGAGGCAGATTTTTGTGCTTCCCAGTGGGTTTAGCAAAAGCAAACTGCTGCAACCTTTCCTACCTTGTGTGTTTTTTCTCAGGCCATTTCTGCACTAGCCTGTTATAGCACGATGATTCCACTTTCAACATCCTCTGGAATCCTGGGGTTTGCAGGGGCTGGCTGGCCCCTCCCGAAACTACAAACCCCAGGATTCCAAAGGATATTGAAAGTGGAATCATTGCGCTATAACAGGCTAGTGCGGAAATGGTCTCAGTTTTGCCATCTTGACCATTCTGATATTGCTTGTCCAGATGTGCCTTGATTTTCATCTGTGAAATGTTGAAGGATATGGTATGGGTATATCATTTCATTATATTAATTTGTCTTAAAATAAATGTTCCTTACTCTGTCAGCAGGGCAGGCTGTGCAGCACATACTGTTGTGTTCTCCATCAGATCAGTTTTGGTCCCCAACTTTACCCTATCAATCACCCGGCATCTTAGGCAACAACAGCATCTTGTCTAAAGCTATGGCGTTTTTCAGTACTAGAGCATGTGCATTGTCTGCAAACCTGTCAGATTCAATCCTGAGTATCTCCAAGTATGGTTGCAAAGGACCTCTGCCTGAAACTCAGAAAGCAAATGCCGTTGGCCAGTGTAGATCAGGAGCAAGCAAAGTGTGGTCTCTAGATGTTGTTTGTTAGACTGCAGTTCCCATCATCCCTCATCATTGCTCATCTTAGGTGTAGACAGTACTGAGCTAAATTGATGGTTTGACTTACTGTAAACCAGTTTCCTATGAAGCAATGAAATTAGGCTGTGGGGAAGAAGATTTAAGTTACTCATCAAGGAAGAGAGATGATCCAGTAGATCTATTGAGTCTCTTCTAATGTCTTTGTTCATTATGGCTTGCAATTCAATACAACCCAGCCAAATGTGTGGTGGTTGCACGTTTTCAGTACACATTCCATTTATTACAAAGCAATCCTATTGAAATCAGTTGGAATGTGCTGGAGGGTTGCAATAGATCAATATGCTGCTACTTGCAGTTCATGGATGCTATCGCCTTTGCAAAGCCTTGTATGGTATGATGGAAATGCTGCCACTTTCTGGAAACAGAGATTAAGAAAAAGTCTTGGTAAAAAAACAGCTATGTTTTCAAAAGCTGGTGGTCTTTTAAACTACTAAGTAATTATTTGATTTATCAAAATACTCCTGTAGTATCTACCATCTGGGCGCAAACTCTGAAAGAGAAAAAGATGAGAGTCCCCTTATAAGACTACAGCAGTCAGAATGACATGCATAAATATTGAAAGAAAAAAATGTTATCTTTTTATGTGTTAATTTAGTTTGCCCACCAGAAGCTCCTTGGAATTTTACATCTCTAGTAAGAGAAACAGGGATAATAGAGAAAAGCACAGACTTCTAGATATCCATGGTGTGTACAGACATTTGAGGTCTCCCTCAGAACAGTGAAGCCCCAGGCAGTGAAAGGCTATTATCACTGAGAAAACAGTGTCACACTGAGTGAAGAGAGAATCTGAAATAGCAGCTCTGAAGGAGACAAATCAGAGTAGGGTTAGCTTGTGGCTGAAAACAGATAAAGGAGGAGCAAAGCATAGGACAAGCTGGAAAGAAACTGGAGGCAGACTAAGGGAGAGCAATCTGGAGGTTAAGACCAGCATTGCCTCAACATGATCAAGGTTAAACATGTTTGCCCTACATGCCTTCCACCTTTACTTGCTCCCCTGGGAAGATATAACAAGCTCAAAAGAGTCTTTTACTTGGGCTGCTAATCAATTAGAGTGCTTTGTTTAGGAAGCAAGTTAAGATGCAAGTAATTAGTCAGCTATATGATTAAATGTACATACATGAGGATTTTATCAAAGCCTGAATACAGATTTTTCTTTTTTAATATTCCACACTTTCAATTCACTAAACAAAAGTTACCACTTGTTTTTAACAAGAGCCACCTTAAGAATTGGCTATTACAAAAACACAATGTCACCCAAATGCTGGCAAAAATAAATGTGGCCTTAACTCTAAGTCTGTATTGCACTTAATAATTTCAATTTCATCGTACAGATGTATTCAGTAGAACTTTAGAAAACTGATACTGGACCACTTAAATGGCCTCCTCATTTGCACTGATGCTTTCTGCAAGGAAATATGTACAATTGTTGATTGGAAAAAAAAAAGGAAAAACAAAACAAAAGACAATACCCCTCCATCAAATACTAACCCACCATGTAGTGCACTATTGTAAGAAACACAAGGTGAATATTTTGAAGGAGCTAGACTTTCATACACGATACAGCTACAACATATGCTTAACTGCTATATTCTATGCATTTAGTTGCCATTTTTGCTGAGGCCCAAGATCTGGCTGAAAATTCCAAATATCCCTTTTGAACTGCAAATCTCAGGATTCCATAGGAGGCAACCATTGACAATTAACATGTAATCATAGGACTGTATTTGTGTACTATGAAAGGGCCCAACTGCTGCAACATGTTAAGAAGCAAAATCAGTGCTTAGGACGTCTGTGATTCCTCCTGGATTATACTGCATACAAGTGGTACTTGGGAACACAGTGGCACTGATGTGCTGATGACAGCTAAAATAGCTGTAGTTTACTTCACAGGTGCTTTATCTCATTGCTGTTAACTCTCTATCAGTCTTACAAACTAACCTTCCCCCCAACCTGGCACTCTTCAGATGTAGTGGCCTACAGAGCCTGTGATCCCCTACCAGAGGTGCCATGAAGGCATGGGTATTTTAAGAGCTGTATTTCCACTACTCTTGGAGCATCCCACTTTGTACAAAGCTTCTGTAAACCTTCAGGTAGACCTAAGACCAAATCTAACATGTCCCAAGACCAAATCTAACATGGCATTCTGCAATAGGAAGACACTGCTTCAGTTGGGTTTATGATATGACTATAAAACTGACATTGGCTTTAATTCTCATTTTCATTACAAATACTTTCCTGATGAGGATACAAACAGGATTCCAAAGATGGATAAACATTTTAATCCTTGTGTATGAGATGCCCTTCATCTTTGACTGGTTCCTAACCCTTTTGTGGCATCATCAGCCACCTAAGGCCTTAATGGGGTTGCTTGCATCTCCAGCTCCCCATGTAGAATTAGGGAGGATTTGTCAATCTTTTCTATAGTTTCTATGACTAGTAATTATCAGCATTTCATCCTGCAAAAGCTACTGAAAGAAAGAAACTTCTTTCTATAGCACACCAAAAAGCCACTCTGATTTCATCGCAGTAAGTCCTTGCTATTCATACATTGTCAGAGATATTTGGCACTGAAAGCTCTCTATTGCCTGTGAGCTGGAAAATATTTCATGTCATTTTTTAAACTTTTTCTTTTATTATTATTTCTCTTAGAGAATGGCAGATCCTTTCTCCTGACAGTGAACTATGATTTTATGAACGACTGAAGACAGAGAGGACGTCGAACAGAAAAAGACTTACCATTGTGCTGTGTGCAATTACTGAATGGAATGGACAAAGGAAAACAAAAACCATGGCACTGAGATCTTTCACAAGACGGCTCTGTTTTGTTCAGTGCAGGGGGAAGAACAAGGCTGTCACTTTGGGGGCATTGCCCCTCTCAAATAAAAATACTGCCCCGCACTGAAATTTTTCTATCAGTCCCAATATTTCTAGCATGACAGTAATTTAAAACACAATTTAGGCATTCAAAATAAGGAGGAAGGCAAATTTCCCCAGGAAAGCACAGCAAATATACGAATTCTTGGTGTAAGTGATTTTTAATGCTAGAAATCTGGGGATAGAAAGAAATTTGTGGGGGGGGGGCAGAATTCTTATTGTGGGGAGTGCTCTTCTCTCCCAATCCCCCAACCCCCCAACCCCTGTTGTATCAGAGGAAGGATCATAGGTAGGAATTTTACTTATGTTCAGGGCCTGGCTAATCATCATACTTGGTGTCAGAAATGAATATTCCTGAGGTCTGATTACTTAGTGATTCTAATATGTTTAGTGCTTTTCTGGTGAATCTATACATGTAGCAAGTATACCGGCCCCTTTATGAGGCCTTTGGGTTCAGCCTTTGGTCCTAACATAAATTCCTATTCCTAACATAAATAGTGGTTCAGACTGAGCTCAAATGCATATCTGAAATTCTTTAATTATCACCCAAGTGAATTTTACAAGAAAACCAGCCTATTCTTTAGAGACTATAGCAAAGCTTTTGAATGTGTAGATGATAAAAAAATATGGATTGCACTTAAAGAAATGGGTGTACCACAGCACTTCCCTATCCTCACGTGTAACCTGTATATAGGATAATAGGTCATTAGGACAGAATATGGAGAAACAGAATGGTTTCCAACTGGTCAGAGAAGTCTGCATTTTATCACCCTATTTGTTTAACTTGTTCATTGAATGTATCATACATAAATCAGGATTAAACTCAAGAGGAAGCAGGTATAAAAACTGAAGGAATAAACATCAACAGTTTAAGATATGCAGAAAACACTATACTACTAGCAGTATCAAAGACTTGGAATGACTACTGAAGAAAGTCAAGGAAGAACATGCAAAGGCAAGTTTACAACTGAATGGACCTTTTTACACCTTACCTTTTCAGGGAGGTGGGGGGTGGCGCTCGCGTGAGAAGCCTTTGGAGGAAGGCTTTCGTGTCCCTGCTGCTTGGGCTCTGCAGCAGCTTCCTGGTCACGCGAGCGCCCCGCCCGCACCCCGCCTCTTCCTACCGCAGCGCAGCCTGGGAGTTGCAGGCTAGCGCTGAGGCAGGAAGCATGACTGGTGCGGCTCAGGAGGCTGCGCACGACAGGTAAGTGCGCTCTATGCCCCTGAGCATTGCGCGACCATGTGGCATTTTCGGCTTGAAGCCAAAAATAAAAAAATCTGTAAGTGGTTCACGTCATGTTCTTGAGCATCGCGTAAATGTGAGTGCGTCATGCAGACTGCTCCTCACATTTACACGATGCTCAAGGGGCCCTTTCGCTTAAGGAACGCTGTGCGAAAAGGGCCAATGTCTGGAAAGCAAAAATAACGGCCACAGATGATTTGCACAACTTTAAAGTTGACAATGAAGACATTGAGATAGTCAAAGATTTCCTATATCTTGATTCAGGTAATTTCTGCACTACACTGTTATAGTGTTATTATTCCACTTTCATTATCCTATGGAATTCTGTGGTTTGTAGTTTACTGAGGCCAAAGAGCACTCTGGCTGAGAATTCTAAAGGCTCCTCCCTAAACTGCAAACCCAAGAGGCTTAAACAGTCTTTCAAATATAATAACTTCAAATATCATAACAGGTTTTCAAATATCATAACTTTCCTGCATCTGTCCTTCTCAAGCTTTGTAGCTTACTTGCCGAGGAAATGTGTCTATGATGCAAGTCATTTTTTTTTTACAAAAAATACAAATTAGCCCCATACCACAAGGGGAAGGGAAGTGAATCAGCTTATTCACCCTCATGTTAGGATTCACATTCCATGTACACTGCATCACGGGTTCTTCTGATGCCTGGCAGGCTAGGATGACCTGTATGCTGTCTTCTCTCCTCATACCAATGGTTCCCAAAGAAGCTTAGGGTAATAAAAGTGTGTTTTAGGGATACCCTACAAATGTAAAGGCTACTCTTGTACCAACCCACCCTCAAACCCCTGACTCTATTCATCTGAAACTTGGCAACCTAGATTTCCTCAAAAAGGCTACTATGCTTCTAAATTGCTTCCAGTTCTGCCAGAAAATAAACAAATCATTGACAATTCCATGTTTCAAAAAAATCACAAAACTTCTCTGTCCCTATTTGCCTGAAGCATGACAGATATAATCCCATCCTAAGCAGGCACAATGGCTACCAATTTCGTCCAACTCTGACAAAGAGAAAAAGGTGTACTGTAGATTTTTTTTTGGTATTTCAGTCATAGTTAGCGTTCAAATTTTTGAATCTTGGTGATGCAGTCTGGCTCCAAGACAAAGAAGGCCACTTTCTGAAGCAGTGAATAATCATTACACATCTCTACTGTTTAGTTTGGCAAGGAAAAGATCTGTTTAACCTTCCAGCAGACCTGTCTTTATTTAAGTGCAGTAGCCATGCATATGGTGTTTGCATAAGGAAAAGAAGGGAACTACAATGTGCTATGGCTGGAGAATAGCCTTCACTCATAATAAATCTATGTTGCAAATATAGATATGAAATGGAAAACAGTGCACGTCTTACTTTCATTTTGTGAGTGTGTGCTGACTACTGTTGGAGGTCAAAATGAGCTGAAACTATATACTGCGTTTTATCTTTCTTTTTCATGTGTGTTTGCAAAGTGTGTTGCTTGAAGTACTTGATACCCAGTGAAAATTGTGCAGTATATATGGTACAACTATATTTTCTGACAAAATTTTTTCTATTTTGAAGAAAAATGTTTTTTTCTTGCCTTGTTTTATTGAAAAGTGTGGGAGTGATGAGAGAGGAGAGAAAGAGAGAGAGAGAAAAGGAGAAGGAGTAGGGAAGATCTTCCATTGTGACAGATTTCCACAGCCTACAAACTTTGTACCTCCTGGCCAAAACAAGAGTCTTCATACAGCCTGCCAATCAGAAAGGCTGATACTACAGAGCCTTATTCTCTCACAGAATTGAAGAAGAGGGCTCCCTGAGAAAGGCCTATACAAAATATGGCACCAGTTGCACGTCAGCTGAGCTTGCAAAAAATTACTTTTTAAGACTATAGCTTCCAGAATCCTTTAAAAAGTATGTCTAAGCTGGCTTGTGGATTCTGGGAATTTTATTCCAAAATGTTTCCAAGCTGTGCTCATCAGTTTAGGGCCACAAAGTTTGTTGATCAAGTCACAGTGTTCCTGGTGGAGACTATAAATTGTCTTTTCATGAGCTTTGGGGCAAGAAGCTTGGATGTAGCTCTAAAGTACTTTAACAAAACAATTGTGTGCATCCTTTAGCATCTAGGTACAGGATAATGGTTTTTTATTGGTATTGGCTGAACATTACTCCTTTTGTTTCACTGGTAATGGCCTGTGCTCTTGGCTCTGTAGAATATCTTGCGTTGAAGCTTTAACTGATAAGTGACCATGGGGATTATTATAGTTACAGCAGATGAAAGGAGTTCACATAATAATGAGGCTGGAGTTCAGAATTGCCTTTTTACAGCTGTTAGGGCTCCTTTCATTTCCCCTAGCAAGTTAAGTATATTTGAGATGCTTTCCCTAAATTGCAAAAAACAACAATGTGAGCTATAACAAAGAGCACCTCCCTTTCCCCCTCACTTCAAGTCTAGTATCTGTTTCAGCATATTGATCCTATGAAGTCATTTCTTTAGACGATTCTGTACTACAGCATGATATAAGTGGCTGCTGTCTCTTCAGAAATCAATGCCTTGGGATGCTTTGTTTCATCTGTTGAAAGCAATATGCTATTTGCCCTGTGGTGGTAAGACTATGGGCTGCAAGCCCATCAGATTTAATCAGCCATGCGGAATTGAACCTGTTTTCACTATGTAAGGGCTAATTCAGGGCCTGAAAGAAGAGGAACAGAGGAGGTGGCTGTGCTCAGTGTAGCTGGGTTCCACTGTTCCATGAAAATTCTGTTTTGTTTTTTCCTTTTCTATGCCACTCTTGTTATATAGTTCCACAGGGAGAGTGATCTCTGAACCAGCTGCACACTCAAAAGTAAAGTAATTTTACAATTTATTGATGTGAAAGACAAGATGGTGAATAGCAGTGCTTAATTATAAAACACTGGGTAATATAAAATATGAGGAAGTGAAAATAATAATAGTTACAGCATAACAACTTAAGCAATTATAATATGGCTGGCAAGTAGAAAACAGTATAAAGCATCAACTAAAATATATCTGTTAAAGAGACTATGAGGATATTATCAAGCATAATAATTAAAGTAGTTGCAATGTGATTAACCTAAAAGGCTGTGATGAAACAATGAATAAAATGGCAATCAAGGCATCATAAATGGCAACCTGCACAAATCAGAACAAATTTCCAATGCTATATCCTAGCTTGCTCTTAAATACACATTAATCTATCAAACTTAAGGATTTTAAATTTCCAGCTAAAAAAGAGAAATCATATCTACAACTCCTGTAGACAGTTCAGGATTGTTAGATGGCTGCAGCAAAAGTTTTAAATGAGTCAGATCTGAGTAGCAGGCTAAGCACAGATTGTCTGGCAAAGAAGCATCTCTGTTCTGGGTTGTCTCTTCATTTGTGTGTCCCTCAATTTTCTAGCTGAGTCTTTGTATAAGATCGTCACTATGCATGTGCATGACTTTACCAGACTTCAATGTCCAGGCACATCCATGGTTTTTTTTAAAACAAAACTTTAAGGCTCAGCATCCCCAGGTTTGATGGTCCCAAAGCTCCATTTTCAAGATTTAGTAACCATAGAAACATGAGATGTATGCTCTGTTCCTATAGGTCAGGATACGGATATGTTGTCAGGATCAGTGTGTACACACAGATGCTCAGATTAATTGGTCTTGTGTCTTGCCTATGAACCATCAGCACTTGTGGGCTGATGGTTCATAGGCTCAATGTTTGTAGAAAATTTTGCTTATTAGGACTTGTGATACCAGATTTGTGTCACTTCACAATTCCTCCCTCCTTTTATCTTTAATAAGGAGATCTATGTATCCTGTCTATTAGTTTCCTGGCAGCCAACCCCGATCAGTTCTGTTGAGCAAAGGAATTATATCAACTTTTGTGCTATTCTGTGGGATTTGTGGGTTCCAATGGAATTTCCCAAAGAACTGTCCACCACAGGCAGTTCCAACTACCGGTAAGTAATTTCTTTTACAAGAAAGTCTGTTATTTAAAGATTCTCCTGAGTGTCCAGCCACAGTGCCATATACCTGTTACCCAACTCTTAATTGAAACAAAGACTTTGGATTCTTTAGTGCTCGCAATAGAGTGAAACAAACTGTAATAAACTGACACATATACCTAAATCAAACTGATTTAAAATGAAAAATAAACTTACTTTGAAATAAACCTTATTTTCACAATAAAATAAAGTTCTAAGTCTTTTGTCACAAAGCATTTTAAAAAAACATTTCTTGACTGGCATGACCTGTGTTCTTTCACAGTCAGAGAGATATTAAGAAAGAAGCTTTCAATTTTGAAGTACAGTTTTACTGGGGGAGAATTCCATGCAGGTGTCTTATCTTCAGACATCCTGAGTAACTCATATGCAAATGGGCAACTCACATTTCAGTGGCTATCTTCTAATCTTGTGTCACATGTTTCATCGTCAAGAACACACTGGCCTCACAACTGTGGGTTCCCATATGTGCAAAATGGTATCCAATCAAAGTCTTCTTATACCAGAGTCTTTGTTCACTTGAAACGGTCAGCCTTTACACCTCAGACAACTTTTCTTTGCTTCTGGTAGTCCATGTAGAGAACACAGTCAGATGTATGTTCTTTTGGTAGGCTTTCTATATGCAATGGACTGACCACGGTGCAAACAGAAAATTGGACTAAAGAGGACTTTAGTCAGATTCAGTATCGCTCTTCATATGTTGTGGCTGTTATTGTTTGTTTGTGGTTCAAAAACAATCCGGGGTTTGGGAATTGTTTGGACTATCATTATTAGAATTTCCCAACCAGAAATTCTAGAAGCTGAAATCTGAAAATGTAATTTTCCCATGCTCTGCCTTTTCCCGTTATGAGTCAATTTAATGCCCTCCAAAGTTTCACAGATGAAAACCAGAACAGATACATCCAAGTAACACCAGGATGTAGTCAAGATGTCAAAAGCTGTCCATGGGAAAAAACACACAAACTAGGAGAGGCTGCAGCAATTTGCATTTGCCTGAATCTACAGGGAAGGGCTGCATTGGATTGTGTGCTGGTAAAAAGGCAGGATATAAATCAATTAAATAAAAATAAAATAAATACATAAAACAAGGGCAAAATTCTGTCTTCTTCCCTAGCCTGACTGAGTTCATTGAATGCAAACTATTTTTCAGAATTCAGTAGACTGAATTATTTGCTGGAGTCAGGTTAAGGGAGATTCATAATGCCACAATCCAGCTTTTCTTTGGAACGAATGTATTCAGTGTTTGGATCTCACAAACCAGGTTTTATCCAGCTTTTACGCTATTTTTCAGAATCTTGAGGGAGGTGTTGCGGTGGATACAATCATCTAATTGAGTTGAGTAGCCCTGGCAAGTTTCTATAGCATTTCCAAAATGTCTGAGTTTGGAAATGCTGCAGTAACAAAGTAATTTACAAGGGGTACTGATTTTTGTTACATGCTTGATACCTGCAGCCCAGTTCAAAGGATTGTGTCTTATGGAAGCCCTTGCTTTGGAGAAATATTTGCAGAAGAAGGTCCCATTTTCCATACCTTGACACTTTGCCAGAGGTATGATCTTGTCCTTTCTGAGGGTCTTTCTGCTTTATGAAAAATACTCCGTAACAGCCCTGGACCTAAAAGCAACAAAAATATTCATTAAACAAACCAAATGTTTCCCAGTGTGATTTTCACTTGCATTTTGCAGTCTCCCTTTGCTAAATTAGAAGGCTTATCCTATATTCTTCCCTTCATCTATTCTGCTGTGATTTTTTTTCACATGCCTTTTGAATGTCACAAAGAAAGTAGACATTTTAATAAGCCTCTTTCTGTAGTCAAGATGCCTTCTTAGTGCTGAGATCCTCTCTGTTTTCCATTAAGTCACCCCCTACCCACCTCATCTCCTGGGGTGCTCAACCTTTGCAAAAAATTTTTTTGGAAAGTATCCGCTAAGTTAGTTTCTTTCCTCCCTTTTGTCCCTTAAAATCTGTAATTTCTTCTGTGTAAGTTTTTTCCCTTTCCATTTCTGTTTGATGATTTTCAAATCTGGACTGTTTTAAAGGGGAGTTGAAAAGCTTTCTATATGAGAACATCTCCTGTTAAAGCAAGCTGCAGGTGACAGATTGCAAGCACCCCTTTGGGCATTAAGGCTGGAGAAAAATGCTAACAACTGGCTCCAGTCTAATCTACAAATGCCAGAAACGTGGGGAATTTTCTTGTCTCCAAAGTAACAAAATGTTTTACACCCACCAGAGGCCTAGTGGGCTTTTTCACACTTGGATAGAATCTATTTCTGCTCCAGAGGGTTGGAAGTTTTTAGGGTTTTTTTTCTTCTTCAAGATGATCCTAACATTTTTCAGCATAAAGAAATGACTCACTTTCATTGCCTGTCGATTTGATCAAAACAGGGCATCACAAACCTCAGTACAATGCATGAACAAGACTCAGGAGACTTTTCTCCTCATGCTTTTTCCTCCTACCCGTCTTATTTCTGAGATGTCAGATGGAAAACTGATGCTAAAACAACAATAGTAACATTTTCTCCAGGGATAGGAGTTTGCTGGGTATGTTTCACTTGTATCCTAACTATAGATCCTTCCAGTCAGATTAGCTGCTTTGTGCCTTTTTCATTTTGTTCGGTAACAGTAATGTGACAAAATTTTCTTTCTTGAATTATCTTTGTGCGTGCTTTAAGTGAAGCTTAATTGTTGCCCTAGAACCACCTCTGGGATTCTTTACCTTGGTTGTTCCTGCTCTTATAGCAACTTGAACTTAATAATTATAAGCCAGATGATCCTATTATATTGCAGAATTTTAAATATTTTTGAGATGTAACCTTTCTCATGTCCCTCACTCAGTGGGTTGATGCTAGCAAATCCTTAGTTCATAAATAATTTAGTTCATCAAATAATTTTCTCACTAATGATAATTAGGATCTTGGGTCTTTTAAATACATTCTTAACAGATTTAGTTCCATGCTCTGAGTAAATACTAACCATATCTTTCTGAATGTTTCTCAGAAACCTGTTTAGAAACCTGCTGCTTTTTGAAAGAGAAGTGGGGAGAAGAAAGGAAAGCTGATGTTCATGGGATGTCAGATTTAGAAATTAGGATCTGATAATAGAGTATGAGATGGAAGATATTATAACATGCAGAAAACATACTGCTGATGTGATATTCTAAGCAAAAAATTGAGAAGTATATAGTAGTGACCTGCATATCTACATGGCTGCTCATTTGGGTTTTGTACTTATCTATATTCATTGCCAAGGAAGATAATGTACAGTGGACTAAGACCTGAAATGTATTCACAGTTAGACTAGACCAGTGGTTCTCAACCTTCCTAATGCCGTGACCCCTTGATACAGTTCCTCATGTTGTGGTGACCCCCAACCATAAAATTATTTTCGTTGCTACTTTATAACTGTAACTGTAACTTTATAACTGTAACTGTAACTATATCTTTATAACTATAATTTTGCTACTGTTATGGTTATAGTTACTGTAACTGTAACTATAACTTTATAACTGTAATTTTGCTACTGTTATGAATCGTAATGTAAATATCTGATATGCAGGATGTATTTTCATTGTTACAAATTGAACATAATTAAAGCATAGTGATTAATCACGAAAACAATATGTAATTATATATTGTGAAATATTTATTTCTAATTACAAATAAATGAAATTATGTTTTTTTTTACATACCTGTTACTATCACAAGGGGGCAGTATTCACATCAATGGCTTCCTATGGCTGCAGACTCCCTGTGCATCACAAAAATCCACCCAAAGGGCAGGGAAAACCACTGAAGCAGATTTTTATGAGGCTATGGAAGGCTACAGGTGGAGAGGAAGGGGAGCAAAGTATCCATGGCCACTGCATACCGAAGTATGCCATTGGATCAGATATGCAGCACTTAAAACAGACTGCATGTTCTCTGTGATTTCCAAAAAAACCCTAATCTATGAAAAGGATTTCTGAATTTCTTAATCACTCCTTCAAAATGTGAAAAACTCAACAGTTTCTAGGCAAGTGAAACCAACACCAAACGTCCTCTATTTAACATTCCCATCAATGGAAAGAGAGAGCGTGGTGTCCAAAGCCAGGTCCAACATGGGGTCACTGCTCAGCCCTTGTGGGAAAGGCAGAAAGGCAGCCAGCCGATCCCCACAGCAACTGTGCCTAGCCAACAATTGCCACCCCCTTCATGGCGCAGACAGCTGCTCCATATTTACCTCCTGCTATGAAAGAGCGGAGCCAGTAAAAGTCCCTTCGGGCGGGAGATGAAGCCGAGAGGGGCCCGATGGAGAGGAAAAGGGAAGAACAAACATTGCATCTCGGCGAACTTCCAAAAAGCGCAGCTAAGCACCCCGTGTTTTAAATGTGCTTATTAGGATAGGACTGCCCCCTGTATGTGGAAGTGTGTCCCATTGAAATCAGCATGATCCACTTTCCTTTCACTGTGTTCAGAATTGGGCGGCTACACGAAAGATCTTTCATGCTTCATTTTAAAATCCATCCTTGCTCTGTTTTGGGGTGGGTGGGAGGGGGGCTCATTTTCTGAGGAAACAAAGTCACACTTTCAAACAGAGACTCATAGTAGCCAATCATACAGAGAGAGAGACAGGAACCCACTTTAAAAATTGTATTACAGTACTTTCCAAATTCTCTTTTACCACAGCACAGTCCCAGAACCTAATTAGGCACACCGAGGCAATCAATGGCTTGCCCAGCAGCATCCATCACAGTGTTTGCATTGCTTAATGGAAGACCTGGAAGGCGCCCAGAGATTTCTTATCTCGAGCCAGTAGCCAATGACCCAGCGGGGGAACTTTCTCCTGCACACTCTCTGTGCTTAAGCTGAGCTAAGGGATGGCGAGCCTCACTGTACGGCCTCGCTCGCCCTCCTCCCCTGTCTGACTCCTTCATTCATTCTGCTGCTACTCCTCCTCGCGCTCCAGCAAGGATTGACTGTCGATGTGAGCGCCTCCGGGGAGAAAGGCCGTGGCGGCAGCTGCGGCAGCGGCAGCGATGGCGGTGGTGGTGCTGAGGCCGGGTCCCGCTTTGCCCCTGCCTCCTCTCCTCCTTCGGTGCACGCGTCCTCCCTGTCTCCCTCACCCCCTCTCCACCCTGCCTCCACAGTGCTCCACCAGCTAGGTTACGTAGGAGCAGCAGCTGTCAGAGTGGGCTCGCCCGGCATCTCCAGAGAAACAGAGGTAATCCTCTCGCTGGAATAACTGGGAGGAGGAGGCGCCTGCAGCATCTGCCCGGGCAACCTGAGCAGATATCTCGGGGCAAGGAGAGAACTCGCGGACTGAAGGGGAACGGAGCTGAGAATGGGCGGAAAAAATTGTGTGTCTGCGTGTGTGGTAGATTAGCTTGGAGGCGGATGGCTCCACAGTGAGTGTTTTCTCCATTGGCTCCAAGCGAAGGTGGAAAGCCTCAGACAGGTTTTGACAGTCCACGTGGTGGGGGGTGTCATCTTTTCCATCAAAACCAAGGCTCTTTTTTTCCAACCTTCTTGGGACCTCGGTAACAAGGAGAACTGAAGAAACAAGTGCAGCGGTGACTCTTTCCTTTTTTAAAAAATTCCTCTCGGCGACTGAGGCGGCATAAGGCAAACTTGGTAGCGCTGAAAGTTTTCAGTTTGTGGCGTGCGCGCATGCGGCAAGAGGGGCCCGATGGGCCGCAGTGGCCTTTCCCCACCCGCAGGGAAGGGAGCCGTGATTCCACCCAGCCCCCTCGTCACCATGCCGCCCGCCCCGGGGTCACTGGGAAACATGGAATCGCCGCTCCCTTCCCGGTGGGTGAGGAAAGGCCGCCGCCCTGGCAGCCAGCCGAGAGGGGCCTGCTAGGCCACGGCAGCCTTTCCCCACCTGCCAGGAAGGGAGCCACGGTTCCGCCCGGCCACCATGCCACCACGTCACCTGCACCGGGGGTCGTCTCAAACTGGCAGGCCTACCTTGGACCCGTGGTTCCGCCTGGCCCCCCCATCGCCACGCCACCCACCCCGGGGTCGCTGGGAAGCATGGAATCGTGGCTCCCTTCTCGGTGGGTGGGGAAAGGCCACCGCCCTGGCAGCCAGCCGAGAGGGGCCCACTAGGCCGTGGCAGCCTTTCCCCACCTGCCAGGAAGGGAGCCGCGGTTCCGCCCAGCCTCCCTGCCGCCACACTGCCCTCCCCGGGGGTCGCTCCCAAACTGGCAGGCCTACCTTGGAGCCACAGTTCCACCCGGCTTCTCTGCTGCCACGCCACCTGCCCCTGGGGTTGCTCCCAAACTGGCAGGCCTACCTTGGAGCTGCAGTTCCACCTGGCCTCCCTGCCACCACGCCGCCCGCCGCGGGGGTCACTCCCAAACAGGCAGGCCTACCTTGGAGCCGCGGTTTTGCCCGGCCTCCCCGCTGCCACACCGCCTGCCCCGGGGGTCTACCAGGCCTACCTGCCTCACAGCCAGCCAAGAGGGGCCCGATGGGTGACGGCTTGTCCCCTGGGGTCGGTGCCTCACTCCATGGGGGAGAAAAAGAGAAGGGTGGACACAAGGGCCCACGTGGGCTGTCCACTCGTCCCCTTCTTCCCTGCCCACCCGCCAGCTCTGCGAGGGGGAGGAAAAGATGGCATCGAGCAAGAGGAGGAAATGGCCAAAGTGAGAAAGGCCGCTGGCAGGGCGGCGGCGGCAGCGAGGGGGAGCGGCGACCTCCGTGAAAGGGTCGTGCGATCCCCAAGGGGGTCACGACCCCCAGGTTGAGAACCGCTGGAATAGACCCATTAAACTGACTGTTGGATAATGGGTCAACAGCTATGTAAATCCCATTGATCAAAAGTGTCTACTTTAATTGGGAGTAACAACATAATTCAGGACAATATCTACTGAGGTCAAAACCAGGGAAAAGTTTCTGAACGAAAGAAGGTCATCTTTCATGGATAGGTGTTTGTTACCTAGTTGTGGAGGAAGGGGAGAGAAATCTACAGCCAGTGTTTGCAGCTTTGGAAAGACAAGAGTTACAGAGTGTACAGGCCTCCTCCCACATTAATGGGTTTGACCTTCGCAAATTTGATTATTCACGAGGCATGTGCTTGCCTCCCCCAATTTTTCTCCTCCCAACCCTTGCATTCCTCAGCTAAGGAGGAACAGGCTTGCAAGGCTTGTGTTTAAAATCAAGTTTTTTTCCCTTTTGGGTGAGCAAACCCCTCCCCTGCTGAGAGTGTGGCCTCTCAGCCATATGGTTGCACATTCTGCTGTGTATTGGCTACTGATTGGTCAGGTGCTCCTTTCTCAAGATGGCCACTGGAAATAATTAGAATGCTAGAACTCCTCTCTTCTCTGTCTGAGGGGAAATACCAGTAAGCCTTTTTAGATTGTCTTTTTTTCTCTGCCACTCCACCAAAGCTGGGACCAGAGGGAAAGCAATGGGAAGGAGGAAGCTCTGGAAGGGAATGGAAGGGGAATTGTGGAGGGAGGAGTTATTTGTATTTTTCCCCACTTTCATGAGGGTTCTGTGCCCTTACCCCCCTTGTGAATGTGGAGGGGCTACTGTATATTATCAGGGCCACAGAAATTGGCTTATGCATCGGTTTGCTAAGATTCCCTGCAATCTGCAATTTAGAGTACTTTATGTGCTTTTCATCTCAGAAAAGATACCGTATTTGGCGGTGTATAAGACACACCGGCATATAAGACACACCTCACTTAAAATGATTTTTCTTTAAAAAAATAGCATAACTTCTCCTCTGCCCCTTCCCCTCCGGTTTGCAGGGGAAGTGAAAGGAGAGAGCACCAGAGGCAGGGAAAGAAAGTTCCTAGGATCTTTCTTTCTCCTCTGGTTTGCAGGGGAAGGGAAAGGAGGGAGCACCAGAGGTGGGGAAAAAAGTTCCTAGGATCTTTCTTCCCCTTCTTTTTTCCCTTTGGTTTGTAAGTGAAGCGAAAGGAAGGTGCTCTGGAGGGGCAAGAAGAAAGCTGCACAAACTTTCTTTTCCCCCCTTTGGAGCTATGTTTTTTCTTGTCTAATTCAAAATGGAAGGTAAAGTGGGGTGGGGGAAGCCGCAAGGATTCCTTTCCCCCTCTGGAGCTTCCCTTCGCTTTCTAGTGCATTTTGCCTCTGTGCCAAGAAGTGGCACAGTGGCAAAATGCTTTGGAAAAAAAGCCCCATCTGCATATAAGATGCACCCTATTTTAAAAAGTTATTTTTCAGGAAAAAAAAGTGCATCTTACACACTGGAAAATACAGTATTCTGTGTCTTATTCTTAGGTAATCACCTCTGTGAAACATTTAACTCTAATTCTGTTCATTTAGTTTAGAATTCCTTTGCAATCATCTAATTTGTCAGTATCCCTGGATAACATTTCCATGACTCACTTCCTCTTATTCACTTGTGTAAAAAAAAGCCAAGCAGGTAACTCTATGTGCCACTAGGTCATGGTGTTGATCACCAAAGTTTTACAGCACCTTAATGACTTAACAAGCTTTATTTATCATGAGCTTTTGCAGGTAGTAGTCTACTTCATCAGATGCCTGTGGTGTTCACTTCAGCTGGCAGATACAGATATACAAGATTAGAAAAGACTGAAGGAAGTGGAAAAATATAAATGTGAAAGATGATGGCACAGTGATATTATTGTGGTTTTTTAACATTGTTGGGAGGTAACAAAGACAATCTAGAATAGATAGGAAAACCAACACTTATACCATATGCTGATGAAAACAGAATAGAAAACTCTTTTTGCTATAACTGATTAACATGCCTATTCCTTCAGATTATTTTGATATTGCTAATATGTTGTGCATGCCACATAATGAACACCTTGTGCTGAACTGAAAAATGGAGAAACAACTGAATTCACACTATGTTCATGTTTGTTCTTGGCAGTCAACACCGAACTCAACATGATTGTAAATCAGAGGATGATTTATTCTTTTTTAAAAATGGCTAGGACATCTGAACTGTCTTTCTTATTATAATTTTGTATATACCTTCTATGTACAGTACACACCTATATGGGGCTAGCTTCCATTGAATAAAGCAGGACCTATTTCTGAACATAAGATCAAGATCAAGTTTGGTTCTTATGGGAAAAACATGCCACCACTCACCTGTCCATCTATCCACCCGTTTAATTATATCCCACCTTTCTCTCAGGCTGCGACTCAAGGCAGCATACAAAAAGAGAGATTATGATAAAACACATACAATTAAAAGCATACAAAACCCAAGATTAAACAGTATTAAATAGCAACAGAAGTAAAACCAATAAAATTCTTAGTTTAAAACAGTATGTTACTATAAAAGTAATTTTTTGTTAAAATCAGTATCCAACAGCTTTCTCAAAAGAAAGGCATTAACTTGGCACCAAAATGAATACAAAGAAGGACCCATCCTAACTTCAGTAGAGAGGGAGTTCCAAAGTCTGGGACTAGCCACAGAGAAGGCCTTCTCCTATGTTCCCACCAGCCATACCTTTACCTGTCATATATTTACATATATTTACATATCATACATTTATTTACATTTACTTATCAAATGTATTACCTATCAAAACATTATTTGGAAAAATTGTCTATCAGAACATTATTCTTATTGTATGGATTATTTTTTCCAAATTTTCAAAGTTTTGGTGATAGCACCTGGGCTTTGATTCTGAAATGGATTTAAGACCCCATAAACATGTTTATAATTTAGCTCATCTATAAGAACAAAAATGAGAGTAGTCAAAAATGATAGCCTCAGTCTAACTGACAGCTATTCTTCACGCTAAACTTGGTAATTAAAACACACATGGAAGAAGGACTCTTATATATGCAGAGCAATCTGCTTATGACTTGATTACTCGGTTAAGCATGTGATTTTTCAAGATTAGAAAGGACATTCTGCATCCAGATAATGGTCTGCAAATGGCTGGGCCATTGTTTCAAACTGTCAGGATTAGCCTAAGAGATTTAAAAGGATATTAACTCAGAACATTTGTGATTTATTAGCTATTTGTGTAGATCTGCCTTTTTCTTTCAAGAAGCCTGCTTCAGAATTGGCTTGGAAACAAATGCTTAGCTTGTTATCTAGATAAGAAATGGTGAAAGTTTACACTGATACATCAATGTTCATCACTTATAGATTTAATTTTTTTATATATATAAACATCTCCATTTTTTATTCTGCCTCCTCCACAGTTCATGGAAGCTGATGTATCAGAATCTATGGCCAAAAACATTTAACTAAATAAACCATATTGTGAGAGATGGTGCACCTGGAATAAAGATTTTCAAATATTTCCATGCCCTTTCCTGCACTTTTATATTTATGTACATGAATATACACTTCATTTTTAATGAATGCAGATAATAGTCTAAAGTAAAAGGGAAAATTTAGTACTATTGAAAAAGGTATATTACAATGAGCACAATAATGCACACTACAGACTGCTTAAACTGGATGTGTATAACTGTTTTGGCTGTGAGGACCATATTCGGGATCATACAGACACACATACCAATTTCTATGTTTTCCTTCTAAACATAGGAAGCACAGTTCAGTTCAGTGCACATCTGCCCAGAAACAAGTCCCTGTGTGATAGTTTTCAGGCATGAAAAGTACAGCTCTGTTCTTTCTATATGAGATCTAAATGCCCTGCTCTTTAAAAACCTTTGCAATGTAAAGAGCAGAGTATTTAAAGTTCAAATGCCTTAAATTGCTTTTATATCTGATTACTGATGGAAGATGAGAATGTTTCCCAGCATAGTCCTGAAGAAACTTTCACAATATCAGCCTTAATCTAGATAACAGGATCACAGAGAATAGGAGTATTATGACTGTTCAAACATTCTGCAAAAGCAGACGTTTCTGAATTATCTTCAGGGGCATCTCCACATAGCTTACATTACAGTAGTCTATATCTAAGGTTAATAAGCATGGATCAATGTGGGCAGACCATCTTAGTCGGGATGAAGCTGGTAACGATAGCTGGAAATTATTCCTAGCCACCACATCCACTTGGGTGTCCAGTAACAAATATGGATCCTAAGATGGGCACCTTCACTGGAAATACAACTCTGTTCAGAATAGGCCACTTCTCCACTCCATGGGCTTAGGGTCTATGCATTGAGACTGCCTCTGGCTTGTGTTAGAATTCAGTCTCAGTTTCTTGCCCTGTGAGGGCAGACACAATTGGAAGCATGATTTCCATATCTATATTCTTAGTAAATGAATGACTGCTCAACCCTTACCTCCAGACAACCCAAACTAATAGCCACATCAGAAAGACTGAAACAGTGTGTGATTCAGCACTTAGGTGAGGGCTGGATTAAATTACCACCCCACTTTATCTTCATCCTGTACACCTATTCCATGCTATCTTGAATTATTTGACTATAGCTACTTATATGTACAGCTGGATTAGAATCCTGATGTTTGCAATCTACTGAGGATCACAAACCTTCCATAAGAACTTACTTAGACCATCATTCTTTTCCCACAGTGGTCAACAAGTGTGAAGCTCACAAGCTTAGCATGAGTGCAATAGCACCTTCTGGCTCACACTTCTCAGAATCTGACATACAAAGATATGGTGCCTTTTGTGTCATTGTGACTGATGGCCATTGATAATCTTATTGACAATGAATAAGAACTTCCTAAATATTGTGAATGGTACCTATTCAACGGCTGATCTGTTGGAAAATGTGCACACCTCCGGTACCTAGCCATTACATATAAAGATCAGTTTGTACCTTATTTATACATTTTTGCTGGAATAAACCTTCAGTTTTGTAGCTGATCAAACAATGCATCAAGGCTGCTCTATAAAATACGGCATTGCTCTTGTGAGAGCATTACCTTAATGACAAAAAGAATTGCATGGTAACTTGTAGGCATAAATTGTTGTGTGTTATTTCTCGTTTAAGGATGTGGTAGAAATTTACATATAGATTAAACTCTTAAATATACAAAATGCCAGGGTGGTGGGGTGTTTGTGTGTCTGTGTGTGATTGCGGGTGCTTTCCAACATTCACCTAACTCCCTTTACCTCTTTAAATATAAATTATGCTCAAAGGTGTCCTGGCTCATTCTTTTGGTCTTTGATGGCATAGGGATTAAAATGAAAGCTTGCAGATTAAAGGGCGACAGGCAGTGTGTGTTCATTTCTTGAATTAAAGGTAATTGAATTGAATAGAACTGATCAGATGACAAAGAAAAGGACGAGAAAGGCTGCTATATTTTAAGAAGTGTACTGCTGTTGTCATCTGGTGCTTTCAAGTCAACTCCAAATTTATGGTAACTCTGTCATAGGGTTTTCTTGGCAAGACTTATTAAGAGGAGGTTTGCTATTATCATTTACTAGGGCCATTTCCACACTAGGACCCTCCTTAAACTGCAAACCCCAGGATTCCATAAGATGTTGAAAGTGGAATAATAGCACTATAACAGTCTAGTGTGGAAATGGCCTGAGGCTGAGAGAATGTGACAGCCTCAAGATCACCTAGTGCAGTGGTTCTCAACCTGTGGGTCCCCAGATGTTCGTGGACTTCAGCTCCCAGAAGCCCTGAGCATTGACCATAGTGGCTGGGGCTTCTGGGAGCTGAAGTCCACGAACATCTGGGGACCCACAGGTTGAGAACCACTGACCTAGTGGGTTTCCAGGGCTGAGTGTGGATTCAAACCCTGGCCTCCTGAAGTCAAAACACTACACTATGTTAGCTCTCAATAGATGAATGGAAGAGAAAATTGTATGAGGATAGGACTTGACTGTGGGATATTCACTGCATATGTTAAAGAAGAAAGTATCTCTGAACATGTGGACATTAATAACCATAGCCAACCCAAACCACTGGAGATGGACAGGTATGGGCATGAGCTTAATGCTTTCAAGTGAACATTCTTTGTGATTCTATTTGATCACAAATTGACTATTGAGGATATGTGCACTAGGGCTTGGAGCAGTGATGGCAGAACGTAAGTCTTCCGATAGTTCTCCAGAGGATTTGCAGGAGAGCTACAAAGATTTCTGCCTCTGTTGTTTAACAGAAAAATGATTTGGGGGTGAGTGAGAGAAGGAGTCAGACACTTAAAACCACTCTAGTCATTCCAGAATAGTCAGTCCTGTAATATTTGAGTAGATTTGCACTTGTATATTCCAGTGGTCCCAGCATGACTTCAAAGGTGCTGTAGACAATTTGGTTTGGTCTCATCTGATATCCCAACCTCAAGACCCATCTTGTACCTGATTTCAGTGAACAGAAGCTTGAGGTAAAATAACAATCATATCAATTAATTCATATAGTCCTGTCATCTGGTTGGTAGAATTCAGGACTGTGTTATCTAATGTAGTAGTTGTTGTAGAGAGAACTCTGTCAAGCCTGGGTCATCATAGGACCTCTGTCTTTAACTTAGCACTGCCTGTGACATTAGTACCAACTATGAGGGCTGGATTTATATTTAGTCACATTTTAATAGATTGATTGAAACCCATGGGGCTCAAATTATTAATGACCAACTTGCTCCACTGATTTCAATTAGTCTGCTTCAAAAACGACTAAGGCCTTTTCTGCACTTTGTATTAGCGACGGGCCAGAGCGCCCTCCGGCAAGGGTGTTTGCATTTGGGGGCAAACTGGGGCCGGACTACTTGATGTTTGTCCAGATTTCACCCCACTCCTGAACGCCCAGAACTGGTGGTTCCCCGTGCTATTGAAAGACCGATTAAAAGAGGTCTTTCAATAGCACAGCGTGCCCCAGTCCGTTGCTGCACTAAAGTATAGATCTGCAGGCTTGTGCCAGCGCGAGGCTGCAGATCTTCCGGGGGCAGGCTTCTGGCTGGCGAGCTTCTCCGGTTGGTGGAGAGCCTCCGCCAACCGGAAGCCTCCATTTTCATCTCCAGAGAGTGTGTAGCATGGGCGTGCGCTGCTCCGGAGCGTCGTGGATCGTTGGGGGGAGCGTGCCAGTCCGGTGAGTAAT
The DNA here is from genome assembly GCA_948472985.1 of Iguana delicatissima. Lineage (NCBI taxonomy): Eukaryota > Metazoa > Chordata > Lepidosauria > Squamata > Iguanidae > Iguana > Iguana delicatissima. Next base: position 546,317 of record CAOKZL010000311.1, read on the forward strand.
GGACTGCCCCGTTTCCCCCACAAAGTGCGGAAAAGCCCTAAGTCTGGAACCAGCCCACAAGTATGCATATGTGGGGAAAAAATTCACTTTGTTCACTCTCATGGGAACTCAGTCACAGTCACAGTCAGAATAGATTCATTGAAATCAATGGGACTAAAGCCAATCGTGAAGAACATAAGTCCTCTGACTGCAAAAGTGTCACATAAGTTCATATTAAGATAATTAATTGTAAAAGAAGGAAAGTTCTTCATATCTGGATACAACTGGAACATACAATATTCAACACATGTTTGAATTCTTCCCAGGTGATCTTAAAAATAGCACCAGGCCTTGAGATCAGGTGCAAAATGAACTTGTCTTCCCAGATGACATATATTTACTTATTAGGTAGAGTCCTGAGCCTCTTTGAATAAATAGATAGTAATTCTTCCTTCCTTCCTTCCTTCCTTCCTTCCTTCCTTCCTTCCTTCCTTCCTTCCTTCCTTCCCTCCTTCCTTCCAACAAAGCCTTTCCTTTTTAGAAAATCTTTTTATACCCCTCCAGGCTGCCACTTCATACTCTTCCTCTGTCTAGTTTTGTTTTTTATAGCAGCATTGGCATTGAGAGGAAGATGAAGAAGGGGTGGAGATCACATGATTTCAGAGTCAGGTTTCAGGAGCGTATCTGCAGTAAACAATACAGTAAAGTCTGAAAGAATGTGATTTTATTCTAGTCAATTCTACTTTACTGCAGCAGGTGCGTCCAGGATCCCTTACTGAGCATGGATGAACAGAAAGACAGAGGGAAAAGGAAAGAGCAGATAAGCTTCCTTCACCAGCTATCCCCAGCAAGTTAAAAATGCACAGATCTGTAAGTTTGGACGCTGCATAAGAAATCATAAAAGGGAAGCTGGCGAAAGGAAAAAAATAAAGAAATCCTTGGATACATTTTGCAAGAACCCTCCAAGTGGTTCTTTTGTTCTTTCTTTCTTTCTTTCTTTCTTTCTTTCTTTCTTTCTTTCTTTCTTTCTTTCTTTCTTTCTTTCTTTCTTTTCTACTTACTTACTTACTTACTTTTTAAGGGCTTAATGGACTGAGTTGTTTCATTTCATATATGCATATTGTTAGTTTTGGATAAAAAATTTGCTGAAACTTGGTCTTCTTGTCAGTGGCACAGGAATCTACTCTTATTCTTTTCTTGTTACTTCTTCTTTTGGTATCCAATTTTCTGTTAAAGAAGTAATCCCCATGAACACATCTACTTTGTTAACTGTGTATTTCTGTAATGCCAGTCTGTGCCAGTAGTTGCACACATGCCTGTTGAAAGGCTTGAATGTGTCTCCAAGTGACACATATATGGGGAGATCTTCAAATGAATTCATTTAGCTCCTTAAACAAAGAAGTGGAACATTTCTTTTACTTGTGAAATTGAAAAGACTGGAGCTGCCTCCACTTTGCTCTAATGGATTTCACGTCTTACTGAGTTTTGTCAGAACAGGGAGGTCTGACTATCACGTACAAGAAAAACCATTCTCACATCAAACTGTCATGGAAGAATCTGGGGTAGCGCCATGAAAGAAGAAAGGAAATGTCTCTGTCAAGTCTGAAAAATTGCTATGTTCTCCTTCTCTGTCTCAGCCCCCAGCTCCATTTATAATATAAGAATTATAGGAGTGATCTACCTTACAGAATTATGATCAACAATATATATGAAGTACTTCAAGCACTCAGAATAACAGCACAACATAAACATTTCATTTATTTATTCATTATATTTATATAATGTTCTCCAGAAAGTTCACAGAATGTAAAATATGAAAGAAAAAAACCCCAATAACAAAACAAGAAATGGCAAAAGAAAAATACAAATAGTATGGATAGGATCAGTTTTTAGTTGTGTGCAGTCGTATGCAGGTTTTAGTTGTATGCAGGTTGAAGCAGATTCCCTGACTCTTCTTTCCCACTGCAGCCCCTCCAAAATGGTTTTCAGAGGTTCGAGGGGCCATACTGAATGGCTATAGTCAGCCCTCTCATATCACATGGAATCCTATCTCATGAGCAGAAGTCCCCCTATCCACAGAAGGCAGTTCCTGGATCCAGCCCACGGCATGAAGAAACGTTTGCTATCTTCTTTGTGACGGTGATAACTGCCTACAGAGCTTATGCAGCTTTTCATATTGGTGACACACTTTTTAGATATGCATCATTTCATGACACAGTAATTCAGTAAGTACTTTGGTAAGTGGAGGCAGCCCCTCCACCCAGAACTGCCCCTCCCGCCACCCTCACAAGGGTCCTCCTTGGCCTGGGGTGGCAGTGGGAGCGGTGGTGAGAGAGGGAGCCCCTCCACCTGGGCCTGACCCACCACTGCCCTCACTGTCTTAGAATCATAGAATCACAGAATCACAGAGTTGGAAGAGACCCCAGGGGCCATCGAGTCCAACTCCCTGCTATGCAGGAACACACATCAAAGCATTCCCAACAGATGGCCATCCAACCTCTGCTTAAAAACTGCCAAAGAAGGAGACTCTACCATACTCCGAGGCAGCATATTTCACTGCCAGACAGCTCTGACCGTCAGGAAGTTCTTCCTGAAGTTCAAGTGGAATCTCCTTTCCTGCAGCTTGAATCCATCGCTCCTTGTCCTAGTCTCTGGAATGGCAGAGAACAAGCCTGCTCCCTCCTCAACATGACATCCCTTCAAATATTTAAACAGTCTTCCTTGGCCTGGGGTGGCGGCGGCAGGAGAGGCAGCCCTTCACCGGGGCCTGGCCAGCCACGGTGGCGGGAGAGGCAGCCCCTCCACCCATTACATTCACACAACACACACTGCAGCCAATCCCCTACTGTGTTGTGTCACACAGTTTGGAAAGCTCTGGCATACAAGCCCAAAGAGTGCCATCATGTTCCCTTGTCAGTCTTGTTTTGGTGAAATATATTTAATGCCTTCAACCATCTCCCCAGGTACATTCCCCCCCATCCTACCAAATACCTTTGCTGGTCTTCTTGAATCCGTTCCAATTTGTCTATATCCTTCTGCTCTGTGCCTGGACTATTCTAAACCATTTAACTCTCTGGATGCTCTGCTCTATGGCATCCATACCACAAAATCTACAAAACAACAATACCTTTATTTGTCCAAATCCAAACCATAAAATATGTTATGCAAGCTTTTGAAGCTTCGCTGGCTTCTTCATCAGACAATGATGTTAAAAATCATACAGGAGATAAAAATATTAATGATGCTAAACCCACGTGCCACATGACTTCAATGCAGGCAATGGCCACTCCCCTTTTGGCCATGTGAGGACTAGCTACAAAGGGCAGCTAATAAAATTTCAACACCATTAGCAACAGAAAAGTAACTTCCCCTGTGAGAGCCAGCTGTCCCTATCACACACTTGAATAACCAGACAGAATTTCCATATGCAACACCATCTCAGGATGATGTGTAATGGAAATAGAGAAGGAAAGACAGTCAGGTCCCAAGTTCAAGCTCCACCTCTAGTCTCCGAATGATATAAAAGGAGAACCTAAGATATTAATTAAATATCATTTGATTTTTTTAAAAAAGTTAATTATATTTTTGCTAGGCATGCTTTTCTTCTGTTTGACTAGCTCTATTTCTATGGTGGTTCTTTTCATTTAATTACATTTTTGTTTAAAGAGATCTTGCCTACAAATTGCACTGAAAATGCTAGAAGGGAAAAGAGTTGAAACGGGCTTAAAGGAATGTTTTCACAGTGTTCAACTTTATGTCATTCTGGGTTTTTTTTTTTCAGGGTAAGTTTTGACTAACATAAGGCTTAGAGTTGCACCACCACCCATGTACGCATAAGCAAATGTACCAAATTTGATTGTTTTTTACATTTGATAAAAAGTGGCCGTGGGGCTATGGTCTGGAACAGGACCTACTCTGATTTTCTGCTGAAAATCACTCACTCCAGGCTGATATTTTTTGGCCTCCAAAGAGCTGTTTTCTGCCAACAGTACCTTTGGGAAACAATGGGGGAGCCATGTAGGGGACATTTGTTAGCAGAAAAGTGGCATAGAATCCTGATCTTGACTGGAAACATGCAAGGCCAGCACAAAATAATGTCCTGCCTGTTAGGGTAAGCTAAATCTACCCCCTTGCATAATGCCATGTTTGAGTTTTAAAAATGCTTTCCCACATGCCAGCTGTACCCACTTCTCCTCCCTCACTTGCCCTTAGCTTGGCCCACTGCTTCCTGATGTTGCCTTTGTACTTGCCCATAAAAACCAACCAAACTGGCAAACCAAACCAACCAACCAACCAACCAAACAAAAAATGAAAGTAGTGTAGCTGACCACAAGAATCTCATGCCAACTTACTTCTCTGTTCCTTACTCTGAGGAAAGAGTCCTTCTATCAAAGGCCATTTCCACGCTATACTGTTATAGTGCTATTTAGAGAGGGGCCTTTAAAATTCTCAGCCAGAGAGCTCTTTGGCCTCAGTAAACTACAAATCCCAGAATTCCACATGATGTTGAAAGTGGAATAATATCACTATAACACTGTAGTGCAGAAATGGCCAAAGTAAGGTAGCCACAAAGGGGGCCTACACCGCAACATAGCCAATACCATTTACTGTTAACTTTAAAATACCATTCTTGAATTTTTCTGCTTACTTCAATTGGTGCAAACTGCTTTCAAAGTGCAAAAGTAGTTTGCACTCAATTAACACAGCAGAATTTTGAGAAGGACTGGATTCTTGCCCTTCTCAATAGACTCAGGCAAAAGTAAACTGCTGCAGCCTCTTCTGGCTTGTGTGTTCTTCCTCATAATAACTTTTGCCATTTTTACAATGTGTAAAACCATGTGTCAGTGGTTTTCATCTGTGAAATGGGGGAGGGTAGCAGCTGCAGAAGGGTTGGTCCAGAAATGAGCCATTTCCACAGTACACTGTTATTGTGCTATTATTCCACTTTCACCATCCTGTAGAATCCTGGGGTCTGCAGTTCAGGGAGGGGCCTTTAGAATTCTCAGCCAGAGAGCTCTTTGGCCTCAGTAAACTACAAACCCCAGAATTCCACAGGATGTTGAAAGTGGAATAATAGCACGATAACAGTAAAGTGCAGAAATGGCCATGGTAGCAGCAATAACAGTGAGTAGGTGGGTGGACTTGCGCTCCTCTTTCTGATCTGTTACCTGAGTAACATCATGACTCTTGGCAGGGCCAATCTTAAGAGCATGTTTTGAATTGGAATTCCATGGGTACCTTTCTTATCAAATAAAAATGGCCAGGATAGGTCTCTGGCCCATATATGAGCGCTTAGCTATACAGTAGAATGCATCTCTGCTTCTCATCATTTCATCACACTGAAGCTGCGTGGCACATCTGACAAGAAACCCCTCCTTTCCACCATCTCGACGAAGAGCAAAATCTTAAAAGGTATTTCCTTACATGAGCCTGTCATGCTCTATTTGCTTCTTACACATCTTCTCTCATTTTACAGCCCTCAGACACCTCACTTGAGAAAAGTTCTGTGTTTTTGTTATTTTCCACCCATTTGAAGAGTTTAATTTGTCTTTCATCTCCCATCTCTGCCCCCCTACATACCACTTTAGGAAAGAGGCAATGGAGTGGTACAGACAAGATAGCAATACTAAAAGAAAGTTTTCTTTTCAACCTTTCTCTACTACTGAATTTTATGTTAAGATAAAGTCTGAAGTCTGAAGGTGGTGGTAGAAACTGTGTAAAGAAGCCATGGAGCATGGCTGGTTAGGACTATGTTCCATCTTTACCTGGGAGTAAATCTCACTGAACTTAATGGGATTTATGTCTGAGGAGGCAAGAGCAGAATTGCACTGTAAAATGTTTCTTAATATATCTCCATGTGTTATGTCTTTCTATAGATCTTTTTTAAAAAAAAGATGCTTAGTGATCCATTTTGTGTAAAGTAAAATCATAGGGTCATAGAGTTCAAAGGTACATGAAGGACACAAATGCTCAATTCATAATCACCAACAGAGGAACAGTTGGTGCAATCCCAGATCATTCCAATTACCAGATAGGAAGGACGAATTGCATAATTTCTTCCATCTTATTGTTCTGGCTAAAAGCTATGTGAAAAAGAGGTTTTCAGTTAGTTTTGTGGATGTCATTTCTGGATTCACACAAGGTTGTCTTCACCATTTCACTAGGGGAAATCAGTTCCCTTTAACTAAGGCTGCCAAGTCAGGACTATCTCAAGGCCAAAACCTGAGTCCTAGAGATGATACCTTGTGGTGTCACAGGGTGATGTTACCAGGTCCTGTAGATCGAAGGCTGTAATCTGCATTTCCTATGGCAGCTTTTGCCCTCTGGATTTTGTTGGATTGTGACTTTTGTAATTCCTCATTGGCTATGCTAGCCAGGGATGATAGGAGATACAGTTTAAAAATATTTGGAGGAACATGGTTGTTCACCCCAACCTAGAAGAATAGAAAATCATAGCTGTAGATTTAGAGGATTGTTCCCCATCTGCCACCTGTGGCTCACCTATCAGTGCATGGTGAATCCATTCTGGGTTCCAGTCTGACTGGTAAAGTTGCTATCCATATGCTGAACCTATTTTGAGGATAGGGTATATTGTAGCCATCAGTGTAAACAAAAAGCGAGAAGAACCTTAACAATGGAAAGCAAGGACATCTCTGCCTTCAGCTGTTGTGGAATGGCTGGTCCATTAGAAGATGTTTAGGAATATATTTGTTCCTCCACCAGCCTGGAATAGAAAGAGAAGGAAGGTGAGGGCAAATATAAAAAATAGCTTTCCCCACTAAAACTTCTTCAGTCTGGGACAAACAGGCCAATTGTGAATAGCTCAACATGGAAGTCTCCCCTAACCAGCTGTGACCAGTGGTTTTAGATTTTCCAGTTACTACTGAGAGGGACCTTGTGGGAGGGATGGGGACACTAGAATCCAATACGGATGTGGGGACCACACATAATTAAAGCTGTATTATTTAAATCATGTTTTCATCCCAAGTCAGTGCTGCTCTCCTCAGATGAGGGAAGTAATCACTAAACAGGTTTACTAGACTTCCATGGAGCTCACTAGGAAGTAAAGGAAAATATATATAGTTATTTCTTTATTACCCTCATTTCTACATATCAAGAGATTTCAGGACAACATCTAGGCAGCAAAACCTATCTAACACACTTTAAATTACTTTAACTGTCCAATCAAAACAAAACTGACAGAGTGATCAGATGAGAGCAAAGCCATAATATTACTAGGCCTCAAAGATTCAGGTAGCCAAATATTAGCATGGTTCCAAAATAAGGGCATTGTTGCCATGGGTCATATCTTCAAGAGGAGAGCATTCCATAACCAGAGTGCCAAAGCTGAAAACATTTCCTCCTGCCCTTCTACTTGAGGTACTACAGAATTAACCTCCAGAATGTCTTTTCACTATAGCTCCCATAATCCTTCACTAATGGCCATTCTAGCTAGGACTGATGGATGGTAGCTGTAGGTGAAAAACATGGGATCTCTGGTATCCTGGTAGGATAGACAGAACCCCATTCCAACAGATCCCAGTGATGAGCCATGTATGTCTAGGACAAGTTCCTCCTTTGTTACATATAGAAGCAGGTCTTCATGTGGTAAAGATTATGGATTTTGCATAAAGAGATCATTGTTCTGGTACACTGGGAGTGTGGTAGTCTGCTACACAATCACGCATTTAGGCTTGGATCCTACTGATAGTCCCAGCTAAAGCAGGTTGATTCTATCAATTGGTGAATTGTGTAAATACCTTTGATTCAATGAGTCTACTCTAACTGAGATTACCAATAAAATTCAGAACTTAGTGTGACAAAATGTTGAGTTCTCTGGTGGGTACTGAAGCCTTAGCTGATGTGGCTTCCTAACTGTTCCACTTTGGACCCAGATTCTGAGGTACTGGGTATCTTAAAATTTAAAATGGTTGCAATAACTGCAAAGAGAAGCTAAGACTTGTGTACATGATTAAACAATGACAATATTGGTTATAAAACCAATGCAGCTCTTTGTACTGCATTCCCCATCTAATTGTGGCTGGAAATCATGATCATAGTTATGTGACTGGTTCTTATTCGCAATCCAGTCAATAGAGCAGGGAATATGTAGGGATCAGGAAACCCCCCAGTCCAGACTTACTGGGCAGCAGCCACTGCAAGCAACAAGGCTCTGCTGTCCTGTTGATCAGGATGCATCAGATTGGTGTTTCCATCTCAGTCCTACGAGTGATCTCTGGTGCAAGAAGGAGTTACAACAGGGATCCTGTTTCTGACTGTTGCATCAGAGATCACTTTCAGGAAAGGGATGGAAATGTCAGTCTACTGCATCCGGACTGACAAGAAGCAGACCCCTGTCATTTGCAGTGGCTGCTGCCTGGTGAGTCTGGATTGAGGGAGTTGGGTTGGGACATGCTACTTAGCTATGTAACTAAGTTTGTAACTAAGTAGCTGATCAAAAATCATGGCCCTATATCTCAGCTGCCACACCAATAGAGATATTTTGTTGAAAGTTAAAATCAAGTTTTAAGCTTCTCTTGTAACATTTTTTCCTGAGGAAGAACTAACTGCTCTTTCTAGGTTGCTGAATATGAACTGCATAGTTAGTTTTACTCTTTTTGATTCCAGAAGTTGGCCTGATGGCCTTGGACTTTCTGACTCCTTTGTTTCATGGAGCAGAGGCTCCAAAACAAGCCAATGGACCATTAGCTAAAATTAATTAGTCAGACAAGGCCAGGCATCCAGTGAGTGAAACTGGAAGGCTAATGCTTTTAAAGCTTTGACAAAACGTTGAATCTGTGTTCATTAACACTAATGGGAAAGAAACCTTAAGAAAGAATTCAGCTGGAACTGTATTCAGATTGTTTTGAGGAAAAAACCCCCCAAAACCCTAGCCATGATGGCTACTATCTTGGCAGTAATTTGCTATCTCAAGAAGAGAGGTTATTAGTAATAAATCAAATATACAACAGTATTAAAGTTCTTCAGATGCTTTAGTTAGCTAGCCAGTTGATAAGGTCATGTTTTGGGGAGAGGCAGAAGTTGCCTTCTTTCAGTTCAGTGAAGGGACAAAAGTTTGCCTTTGCAAAGGAAACACACACCAAATTAAATAACATAGATCCATACCAAAGATTAGTAGCATGGTTCTTCCAAGATTTTACAGACTTAATAACATAGATAACTGAGGGCTGACAAGGAATCACTGCCAATGTGAAAAATGTGGATAATTTTGATAAGGCCTCTTTGAGCATTTCAGCTGCTCGGCAGTTAGCCAGCCCTGAAAATGTGTGGAAATATGTCCTCTGCTTCCATTAAAAAAAAAAAAAATACAAAAGGAAAGAGGAAAAAAAGAGAGAGAAATGAAACTGAAAATGCTGGCAGGCCAGATAAAATGGCCTTAAGCTTCAGTTCTAGAGACACACATGGCTGCTATTTTCACTAATCCAGTTGTGTCAAACAGATTCTTAGAAAGGTGAGAAACTGTCCACAGATATGATAATGCTACCTTTTCAGGACAATTCTGCTAGAAGCACTAATTACCAACTACTGTCATATTCAGATATTATTGTTGTAGGAATGTTCTGTTCTATATGATTTTAAAAGACTGTCTGGATGGAACATAACTTCATCTTTGCCTCTACTAGCCCTGCTCCTTTAGAGGTGCTGCTTCTCCACAGGATCAAGGATTTAGCTCACTGCTGGAAGACTTAAAATTAACTGCTGATCACAGCCAGCTGTTTCTTCCCATCCCAGGACCTTCATTGTCCAGGCTGGTGAGTGATATAAGGCAATGCCAGCCATAGGTGATGGGTTCCCAGTGGTGGATTGATGAGTGCCAGCCTATAGGGAGACACAGGGGCATGGGCATGGGCATGGGCATGGGCATGGGCATGGGCATGGGCTCTTCTTAGGCTAGCAAGTGGAAACAGGCCTTGGCTGAGAAGCAGTCTCTAGTAAAACAGCTTCATCCTCAGTGGGAATGTAGGTTGATTCTGCTGAGGCCAGGTAAGAGGCAATGACTGGAAGAACCAGAGTTTCTCAGGTGAGAGCTGAGTGACTAATGTATCTGACTTGCTGCAGTGGCACTCTGCTATTGGTTGTTGTCTATCTGTATGTTTATTTTCTTTTGCCCATGTGTTTGGATGAATCTCAGGGGAGGAAAGAGGAACAGGTGCCTCTAGTATTGATGTAATCTGAGGCAGAGGGAGGTATGGTTCTATGGGATGCACATGGCAAATAAGGGAAAGGTTGGATAGATATTTGAAATCTATACCCTGTTTTGATCCTTCAGTATCCAGGTTGCCATGTTATTGTCTGTTGGTGTTCTATTCAATGCCACGTCAGTTCACATAAAAAAATTACCATATATGACCTCTTTATAGATGATGAAGCTTAACTAGTATGCACTATAGATACATGAAGCCCATTCACACTGCACAAATATAGCACTGTATTCTCCATTCACTGTCATGGTAACATCTTAGGGAATTGATGGGCTGATGGCTTAATAAGGCACTAGAAATCTCTGGCTGAGAATTCTAAATGCCCTTCCCTAAACTGCCAGTCTCAGGATTCAGTAGGATGTTGCCATGGCAGTCAAAGTGGGATTTGTTGTTGCATGTTTTCAAGTCATTTCTGATCCTAAGGTGAACCTATCATAGGATTTTCTTGGCAAGATTTGTTCAGAGGGGGGTTGCCTTTGCTGTCCTCTGAAGCTGACGGGGTGTGACTTGTCCAAGGTCACCTAGTGGGTTTCTGTGGCTGAGCAGAGATTTGACCCCTGGTCTCCAGAGTCATAGTCTAACACTCACACCACTGCACCATGTTGTAAAAGTGGAATATAGTACTAAAACTGTATACTATCAGTGTGACCCTGGGTGAATTAGCTTGGTGGGGTGGATCTGCCCCAGCTTTGTCAACCTGGATTCTTGGTGCAGCACCAACCTAGGGAAATGGGGCTGGGAGAGGGGGGAGTTGCCATCAGCCATAAGAATTTAATTTCTCTCTCAAGGAAACTCATCTGCACTAGCCCCAGTTTAAAAGTGTGTATGTAGTGTTGGGTGATGGGGACAGAATGAGGATGCTGCTGGTATACTGCCAACCCTGCTGCCTAGCAGTCTGTTCTCCAAGTTGTTGAGATGGTCTTGGAAGTAGTGTTGCAGCATCCCAGGACAGTGATTCTGGGGACTTCAACATCTGTGCTCAGGTTTGTCCTGACAGATCTGGCTGAGGACTTCATAGCTACCATGTAATGGCAGTGCCATCTAAGTACATCACTGGCCCAACACACATGGCAGGATGAACCCTGAACCAGGTTTTTGCTGCTGGCCAGATGAAGAAGGATCTAATTTCTTGTGTGTATGTGGAGGAGTTAACAATCTCGTTGCCATGGCCAGATCACTTCCTTGTGGAGTTTGGTTTGTTGAAAGTGGATCCTTCCTGCAGCAATGGAGGACCAATTGAGATAGTTCTCCTTTGGATCCTTACAGAATGTGAAGGGTTTCTGAATGCTCTGAGGGATTTTCTGGCAGCTAGGGCTGGCAGCTCAAGCCCTCATCTCACTATGGAATGATTAGATGGAAAGAGTCATCAGTATAAACACTTCTAAGTGCTAAATCTAGTGCTGTGGAGTTTCTAAGTCACCACGCTTTACAAAATCAATGAAACCAGCTGAATGTTGGGTAGAGGGCAGGTGATCACACAGTAAGCATGACTGAAAATTGCCTAGGACTCTTCACTGTATCTAGACAGTAGTGAGGTGAGCAAGGAAAAAGACCTTCTGTTAGGATCCTGCTGTTGCCCTGCTGACAAATTTTCAGTCACTTAATTGCTCATATTTGCTTACAACTTGATGCCACAATTACCACAGAGTCTGGGGAAATGTCTGTTTGTCCATATGATTAGTTTTCTTGGGGTCAGTTTCAGTTGATGTGGCCTGATGATGTGGATAAGATGCTTAAATCCGTTCAGTCCACAATATGTAAACTTGTTCCTTTCCCATTTTGGCTGATAATATCTAGCAGAAGTGGATTGATTGGATGGGTCCAGGGAGTGATAAATGCCTCACTGTTCAATGGTGAAAGTGCCTGCTATCTATCTTGAAGGACTCTGCAGTGCACCATCATCTTCTCCTTAGACCCAGAAGTACATGGGAACTACTAGACTATCACTAATATCCCCTTTTTGTCTATGGTGCTTGTGGTGGAAGGCCAACTTCAGGCATTCTTGATAGAAATGGATTTCCTGGACCCATTTCAGTTTCATTTCAGGCCAGGTTGCCTGCAGTGTCACTTTAGTTGGCAGATATTTATGCCTGTGCTTGGGGAAGACTGAAGGAAGTGGAAAATGTAAATGCAAAAGGTGATCGCACAGTGATGTTCTTCTGGTTGTTTATCCATTGTTGGGAGGTAAAAAGGACATTTTAGTATAGATAAGAAAGTCAGCACTTGTACTATGTGATGATGAAAATGCTCTGTCTGAGCCAAATGTACAAATAGAATATAAGACTCTTTTTGCTGTAACAGATGAACACGGCTATTCCCCCAGATTATTTTGAAAGTTCTACTATGTTGTGAAAGCCAAATGATGAACAGCTTGAGCTGAATTCGAAGATGCAGAAACAACTGAATGCCTATTCTTGTCATATTCAGAATTGTTCTTGCTGTCAACACTGAACCTGACATAGTGGTAAATCAGTATAGGATGATTTTGCTTTTTTAAAAAAGCAAGTTCATAGGGTGGGACATCTGAACTATCTTTCTGATTATAATTTTGTATATACCTCTGTGCGTGGTGCACACCTATACAGGATTAGGTTCCATTGAATAAAGCAGGACCTATTTCTGAGCATAAGGTCAGGCAGCAGGTTTGGTTTGGTGGTTTTAACATCACTGATCATGGTATCCTACTGCACTGGCTCTGCCAGATGGGAGGCACTGTGTTACAGTGGTTCTGACCCTGTCTATAGGGCTATTTCCAGAAAGTGACATTCGTGGATTCCTTTTGAGCTTCATAGCCATTAAGCTGTATGATGCTGCAGGATTCTACCATGTTTCCCATGCTTTTCAATACCTATATGACACTGCTGGGGGCGGGTGGAGATCATTAGGGATTTGGGGGCTGAGTGCCATCACTATACTGATGACACTCAGCTATACTTATTAAGGCTGGCTGAGTCTCTGTAGGTGCTGGAGCAGAACTTCGGAGTTGTAATGAACTGGTTGCAAGCCAATAAACTGAAGCTGAATGCTGGTGAGATGGAGGCTTTGTGGCTTGGTAGTTCTTGGATCTGGATACATGGATACCATGCAAGATACCTGTCTTTTATGGGGTTGTACTCCTTCTAAGGGAGTAGTTTTGTAGCTTGGAAATAGTCTTGAACATACTATGCACTGGCAACTTCCTAACTAGATTACTGCAATAGCACTCTATGTAGGTCTGCCCTTGAACTTGTTGGGGAAATTAAAAAAAAATTTGAATATTGAGAGACCTTGGTAATGAGACTCTCAATCAGCAGCGTATTTTAGTAACTGCACAAAACGGAAGTTGAACAGATCACCAGTCCCACTTCTTTAACTACACCCCAAACACACTTAATCTAGCTCAAAATAAGCACAAAAACAGTTTGGTTAAAAATACAAAGAGTTTACTCACAAAAGCTTGTGCATAGTCTACACAGGTTCAATTCTTCAAGTAGGTAGGAAGAAAAAATAAAGCACCCATATGCTTGCTGCAAAATGATCCCTGTTAGGAGATCTCAGAGCATGTTTTCAGGACAAAATGGCGAAGACAAAAGGGAAAGGCAAAATGGCCGGAGAACCTCTTTCAAAAGAACAAGGAAAGCTGGAGGAAGAGGTGTTAACCAACAAACAGGAAGTTTTCTCTCTAAGTTATCTCTCTATGCCTACAATAGGCATGCAAATAAACTAAGTCATTTTATTAGGCATGCAAAGGTTGCCACTCCCAACAGAACTTGACTCAGAAGCTACAGTAATGCAAAATGTAGCAGCTGGCCAGAAAACTATGTAACATAGTTTCTGAAGGAATTATAATGGCTGCTAATACACTTCTTGTGTGAATTCAAGGCACTGGTAATAATACATAAAGCCCTAAACCATTTGAGACCTCAATACTTGAAAGAGCATCTCTCCCCATATATGTCTGCCTGAGATTTAAGGTCAGCTGGAGAGGCCCTCCTCTATATCCCACAAATGAGGGCAATAAACTTTGGGAGGCTGTGGCGAACTAGTTATGGAATACTCTTTGAGACCCAATTGGATCTCAGGGTCCCAAGCCTGCTGTCATTTCAACCCCAAGTAAAAATATGGTTGTTTACTGAAACCTTTATATCCCAAATGGTTTTGTATAAATCTTCACATGTGCATGGTTTTCAATCATTTTAAATTGTTTTAATTAATTTAAACCTGTTTTCTTTTACCTTGCTAAACTGTATAATATGTTCTTAGCTGTTCTTAATCATTTTTATTGTTTACATTGTTTTTAGATGATCAATTTGATGCTACTCTGTGATATTTAGATATAGCATGGGGTATAAATATTTAAACAAAGAAATAAATAATAGAATCACACTCAGTTTGTAGGGGAAACTACACTACAATGCATTTCCCTCAATGTGACTATACAAAATGAATCAGTTGCCCTTGAAACAACCATATGGTTATGTCAGAACATATAAGTACCATCTACAGGAGGGAATAGAATTACTGAGCAATGGTAGTTTATTCATCACAACAGGAGTAGGCAATTGTGAAAGTCATAGATCTGTGAAATCCAGTTGACAAGTGGCTAGAGATGAAACTGGAACTGATTTTTGCCATTCAAAATATTTTTTGGGGCTGCAGAGGCTCATGGAAGATTTGGGGGAGAGTTCAGAAAAGTCTTTTAGGGCTGCAGCTAGTTTACCAGCCTCAATCTTCATTTCCAATGCACTGTAACCTAACTTGACACCATCAAAAGGAAATGACCAGTCCTCCTATCTTTGAGTATAAATGAATCTGCAAGCTTTTCTGGTTGATGGGAAAAGCAGACTGTCCTGGAAGCAGCTGACCAGGAAGTCCTTCTTAAAAACCTACGGCTCTTAAACTAAAACATTTGGAAATAATTGTGCCTGGCAGTTACTTACTTGCTCATTGTGTCTACCTAAGTGTTTATGTTTTTGTTGTCAAACCATTATACACAGAAGGAAGTCACTATCTGTGCTACTGGTGGGAATAATGTGGCCCCATGGATGTTTTTGCACTGTAATTCCCATCAGCCCAGCATATCTGTGGTCAGAGATGATGGAAGTTCCAGTCCAAGAATATTTTAAGTACCACATTTCCCCCATCTCTGTTCTATTCTGTTGTACAACACCTGAGTTTGTTCAAACCAAGCAGAAGCGTTAGCAGTCCAGTCCACTGCAGACAGCAAAACAATACAGTGAATGTCACCACTTCCTTCTGAGAACAACACTCAGTTTTTTAAATTTTTTTGTTGATTTACCATGCAGTCTTATGCAGGTGAATTCTGGGAGCTGTCAACCAAAACCTTATCTCTTAAAAGTCTATTTTTTTCTCCTTTATCAAAGGCATGCCTGTGGGTGTGTCAGAGAAAGTATGAAATCCTGTGGATCCAACACCTCCCATGTCCATTTCTTTCCACTTCATGGACATTGGAGTGATGGCGATGGAGTAAGTATGACAGCAGAGGTTTTGCCATCTCAACAAGGAAGGTTTCTGATGGCAGATTGCTTTCATTGCCTGTGGGCTTTTTCTTCTTTGGTGGCAGTAAAAATCTGCAAGATCTAGTGGCCCTTCAACACCCTTCTGTAGGAGCTTAGGATTGTTTTCTCTCTCTTTTCTAATGTAATCTTACTCACTTCCTTCTGTAACTCCTGCTTATTTGATAAAAATCTCACACTACCAAGCTGCTAATTTGATTGGACGTAGGGCCTAGAACACAAAATTACTAAGTAAGTGGCTCTTAATTTCCACCTTGATGTTAATTGGTTTGTCACGCAGAGCTTTCCTTGGGCTAGAGATATATCAAGAGATGAGCATTAAGTAACTAGAGAGAGGATGCAGTTTATACATTCTGACAGAACCTTTAAAAACTCAAGTCAATTAGCTTCTCAGCAGTGATTTCCTTGCTCTTAAATGTTGCATTTTGTTTTGCACCTGGTTTCATCCTGCTGAAAATGATAGGCAGTTTGAAGATATCTACACACTCTGATACCAAATGCAGGAATTTGGATGTATATGAGAAGATTAAAAAAAAAATCCCACATTTTAACAGATGTCCCCTGTTCCTTGCTTTGTAGGGTAACAAGCTTTTTGTTAAGCTGTTAGATGCGCAAGAGAACAGGTCTCCTCAGAGGTTGCTAGTGTTTCTGTTCTTGCAGGGTAGGTAAATCACCTTTGGTTTTAATGGCAGCCATCAGTTTTAAAAGCAGCACCTCTCTGGCTGCTCCAGGTTGTACTGGAGCTATGCAGGTGCTGAATGTAGGGGCATCTGAATATCTCCCATACAAACTGGAGCAGTTGTGGAGGTATTGCTATTAAAATCAAGGGTGAATTCCTCGCTCTGCCACCAGTCACTGCTGGGTGTCTGGCTCTGTCAATTAATCAAATAGAATAGCCCATTTTTCAAGTTCCTTTCTAAAATACCCTCTTATACAAAATTATACAAAGTTCATGAGCCCTGTCTCTTTTGCATCTAGCCGCCTCATTGCCCTGTTCTCACCTTTGCTGACATTTTTGCAAATCCTTTTCTGAAATTCCCTCTTCTGCAAAATTCAGCTCTGCCTGTTTGGCATCTGTCCACCCCATTGCTTTGCTCTCACCTTTGCCACAAATGTGATAAAAAGTAAGGATACAAGATTTAGTGGTAGTAGGTAGTGAGGAATGCTGGAAACCAGACATTCCATGTTTGGGTCTGCATTTGAAAAGTATTTGGAAACTTCAGCTATTTCAGAGTGTTGCAGTCAAACTGGTGAACAGGGCATATTACAGAGTGTGTGTGATCCACAAGTTAAAACAGCTTCACTCATTACTGACTAGTTTCCAGACACAATTCAGTGTTGCTCGTTATGATCTATAAAACTCTATATGACTTAGGACCAGAATATTTGACATTCTCTCCAAAGAGTCTGTTCTTAGTTGATGACCTATGGGAAAGGCTTACTATCCCATCACCATATGAGGCATGAGTGGTGGAAATGTGAGAGAAACCCTTCTTGATGGCTACTCCCAGGCTCTCATATTTCTTGTTCAGGGATACTAGGTTAGTTCTGCCTCTGTTGTCTTTTTGATATCCAAATAAACTGACCTGTTGCTTAAAAGGCTGTTTAGGGCTTGGGTATATTTTGAATGGTCCTTAAAGGATATGTTTTTGTGCCATGTTTTAATCTGGATTTATTTTTCAAACCGTGTTATATTATTGTTAGTCACCTTGAATGAGAACCAGGGTAGTGTAGTGGTTTGAGTGTTCGGCTATGACTCTGGAGATCAGGGTTCGATTCCCAGCCCAGTCATAGAAACCCACTAGGTGACCTTGGGTGCATCACACTATCTCAGTCCCAGAAAACCCCATGACAGGTTCACTTTAGGGTTGCCATAAGTGGGAAGTGAGTTGAAGGCACATAACACCAACACCCTGAGTGCCTTTTTTGGCAGAATGGCAAAAGGTAAATTTATTAGTTAAGTAAGTGGAATTCTTGTTTAGTGTTCTGAAGGAACAGTCTAAAGTTTTCTTTGATTTTCTTAAAAGAGTGTGTAAACATTGTGGTACCATTTTAAGAAACTGCTTTCTCTTTTTCCCCCCAAATATTTTTGTTTCCAAAAACATATTCTTCTTGATAAATTCTACATTTAAATACATTCTTAACTATGCATTATAATATTGACGCTATATAAACATGTTGACATTAAGTTGGTCTCGAGAGAGCTGAGCTGACATGACGAAAAAGAGGAAAGGAAAAGGTAGTGGAAAATAAAATAAGAAGTTGTTTTCTCTTGCTGTACATCTCGCTTTCCAGTAAGAAAGACAGTCTTTGCAATCTGTAGACTTCTAGATTACATCTGCACCAGTGCAAATCCAAGAGTCAATTGCTCATCAGCTGCTCCAATGATCCATGCCATCTGTATGATATGGTGGATGGCCTACATGTCAAATATACAATCAAACTGTGTACATCTGCATGACAGAGCAGTCAGGTGCAATTACTAATACGTCTATACTGTCAGGTTCTCCTTTGTTTCTGGGATGTCTTAAGAAATTTCCCTGATTCTTCATACTGAACCCATCATGATGTTACTAAAAGTGGTCAGAAAGAGAATGATCAGACCAACCTGTCTTTATGTTGCTCTGGAACATCTATATATTGCAGTGTGGTGTTGCTTCAGCCCATAATTGCATTTGATAGTTCATATGGCTGACAGAAGTCTGCACAACTGTGAAGTCTGTATGGCTGTCCTTAAGCGGTGTATTCTGTGTGTGGAAAGTTACTGGCTGAGTTTTCCCCCAGTCATCCTATGAAGGGTAACCTTTGGAGAACAGGTTTATATTAGAAGTATTCAGTAGCAATATTTGAAGAGTATGGCTGTGATCTCTCTCCCTTCTCCCAGGATTCACCTTTCTCCACTTGGTGGCCAGTAGAGAGCGGAAGACATTGAGGAAGCATCCAGCTGTGTACTAAGAGCCATATGCGCAATAACCATATTGGGAAGGAAAGAGCTGGAGAAGTTTGGTAGATGCCAGCCATCATCCCTCAGGGAATGCTGTGCATACAGGGGAGAAATAATACAAAACTGAGGCTCATCTCTGACAGAATGTAGACAGGGGAAAGATGGCATAGAAATCATAGAATCATAGAGCTGGAAGAGCTCTAGCACAACCCCTGCCATGCAGGAATACACAATCAAAGCACTCCTGACAGATGGCTGTTCAGCCTCTGTTTAAAAACCTCCAAAGAAGGAGAGTCCAACACACTCCAAGGCAGCTTACTCCATTGTCAAATAGCTCTTATTGTCAGGAAGTTCTTCCTAATGTTTAGGTGGAATCTCTCTTCTTCTAGTTTGAATCCATTGCTCAGTGTCCTAGTCTCTGGAGTACCAGAAAATAAGCCTGCTCCATCTTCCATATGATATCCTTTCAAATATTTAAACATGGCTATCATGTCACTTCTTAACCTTCTCTTCTCCAGCTAAGCATACCCAGCTCCCTTAACCATGCTCCCAAGGCATGGTTTCCAGACATTTTACCATTTTGGTTACCTTCCTCTGTACTTGTTCCAGCTTGCCAATACCTTTCTCGAATTTTGGTGCCCAGAACTAGAGAAAGTATTCCAGGTGAGGTGTGACCAAAATAGAATAGAGTGGTACTGTTACTTTCCTTGATCTAGACACTATACTTCTATTGATCCAGCCTAGGATTGCATTGGCTTTTTATCCACCATGTCACATTGTTGAGTCAAGTTGAGCTTGTCATCAACTAAGACTCCTAGGTCCCTTTCACATGTACTGTGGTCAAGCCAAGTGTTAGCCGCCCTATATCTGTGCATGCCATTTTTTTCTGCAGAGGTGTAGTACCTGATGTTTCTCCCTGCTGAAATTCATTTTCTTAGTTTTGGCCCAGTTCTTCTGTTAAGACCATTTTGAATTCTGATCCTGTCTTCCGGGATGTTAGCTACACCTCCTAATTTGGTGTCATCTGCAAATTTAATAAGCATGCTTTCTATTCCATAGGGAAAAGATTATAGAGAGATAGGGGAAAGAAGAAATGGAGATAGGGAAAAGCAGTAAGAGAAATAGGAAAGTCAGCCAGGTAGAAGAACTGTGAATAGAGTTTTGGGGAGCTATGAATGTTTAACTGGTTCAGGGGTTAATGTGTGATCTAATTGTGCATTAACAAACTTCTGTGTGTGTATTTACAACTGTGGCTGTTTCTGTGCAATTTTGAGAGAGAATATGGTCATACTTACCATACGAGCTCACTGAACAGTGCATCCACATATGCATATAGGGATCATTGTGAGGCTCAAGTACCCTTTCCAGGGAGGGGTCTTGAGAGGAAAAGGGCTAAGATGAATGACGGGAACTTAAGGATTTGGAACTGTGGGGCCAGCCTTCAAAGAGGATCTGTCACATGTCATCCTCTGAAACTCCTGGAGGTCTCAGCTGATGCCTTTGTTTTCCTATTTCTGGCTATAGGAACATAGCCAGGCACTTTTCTGATGGCTCCTGCTCTCCACTCGCCATTAAATGGACAAGGAGGGAAGCCCCATGGTTTGAAGGGGCAGAGATAACTGCACAAGGGAGGATTGAATTCCTTCCCCCCTAATGACCATAAAAAGACAGATGTAGGCATGAGATGGACAATATGTTTAACTTCCTTAGATGTTCTGTTACATACCAAAAAGTCAAGTCTGACTAGTAGCAAGTTCCCAAGGTGCAACATGGTAAATGATCTGGAAGGAAAGCATTGAGAACTCCCTACATCGAAGCCAAAGGAGCAGCAAAAAGCTAAGGAAGAGGTGTATCAAAAGCAGGTGAGCTGTCTATAGAACAGGAACATGGAACTTTGGACTTCAACTCCCAGAGGCCTCTGCCAGTGAGGTAACGATATGGGGTCATGAAAACTGTAGTCCAAAATATCATATAACGAAAGATTTTCTACTTCCCATCATTCTGTAATCCTGGATAAAGAGATCAGGTTTCAATGAATGAAGGAACTTGCTCAAGGAATACAAAGGGGCTTAAATCTTACTCCTTTTTTTCTTGAGCATCAGCCTCCCATTCTGCATAGCAAAATGATTTGGAACTGAAGGCAATAAGTAATATTATTGTTGGAATGATGAAAATTGCAACCATACTGGCACAAGTGACAGTGTGCAGCTAGTTGAGTTATCTTGTTGTCTGCTTTGTTGGTTTGATAACTAGTAGTTTTGAGCTTCTCTCTCTCTCTCTCTGCTCTGTCAAGAATGCATTTTCACTTTAATAATTATTTTCTCTTTCCTGAAGACAGCCTTTAGTGATGATTTGAAACATCAGCTCCCGTATTTGCTAACATTTATAGCATGGAGGAAAGAACTGGCAAAACCACTTCTCAGTATTGCTTGCCTTAAAAAAAAACTCTATAAAATTCATGGGGTTGCCATAGGTTGCAAAGTGACTTGAAGGCATGTGTGTATGTACGCGCGCACACACACACACACACAGAGTGCGGATAGCTTTGGTTGTTAAAAAATAAACTGGGGGAAAAAAGCTGCAAATCCCAGATGGCTACCTCCAGCCCCTTTGCCTGTGGCTGAGTTTAAACATCACTTTGGCTCTTAGCCATATTAATAAACTCTCTCTGCTACTAAAGAACCAAAACATTTAAAAATGGATGAGAAAGGACATTTTCAGCTATTAATATAGCTTCTTAATGATGCATTCATGAAAAGAACAACCACCAGAGTGCCTCAGAAAAGCACATGGTTATGCTCAGTCTCTATATCTATCATACCTGGCGCATGGTGATATGATGCTGATTTGTTCCTGCTGTTTTCTACATCACTGGCTCATCTTCCTGCAGTGGTTAAAAATACCTGTACTTATGTGCAAGCAAGGAACTGCTCTTTATTGATAGCAGTGCTGGTCTCTTATATCAAGTGGAAAAAGCAGCCTCGAAAGGCACTGACAGTTTGGGCTTGCCTAGGCATTTATCATAAAATTGCATGCTGGGTGCACAGGCCAAGTACCATTGCTAATTCAGTACTCTCCTTTTCAGGAGTGAATAGCATGCTTCCTTCCATATGTTTCTGCTCTTTTTCACCTTGAGAGCATCAGTTCATTACAACGAGGGGGAAAATCCATATTAATGCATTTAGTCAGTAACTTAGCAGCATGTGTCTTGCCATGAGCTAACAGGCCTGAACTCTGACATCTGAAACATTTATACGGAGGGATGATTATGATAATACCTTTCTGGCTGCATCTATCACTTATGCATCAGAAATCAGTCTTATGGCAAACAATGTCTGACATGTTTCTTTCCTTGTGCAATTAGCAACATTAGGAACTGAAATATCACAGCCAAACTACATAAGATTTGAGAGCTGGCTGAAAGCTCAGATGCATGGCACCACGAGGTCTACATTGCCTCTTTCATCGTCATAAATCTTCCATATTCATCATGAAACAAGAAGAATTCCAGAGAGGCTATGCAACTTTTTATATATGAAAATCTCAGTGTTGACATAGCCATGTTTAGGGCAGGGCTTTCCAAAGGGTGTGCTGGGACACATTAGTGTGTCGCCTGAAGTATGTAGGTGTATCGCCTACAATCTTGGAAATATATGTCATTATTTATAAATCATATATTTTAAAAAATTATGAAAGGTTTTCATGAGATATGTTGTATCCCCATACAGTCTATTATTACAATTTATTTATGTTTTATAAGGGGTTAGTTTAACCTCCAGTTTGCTAGTAAAACTGAACTACTGTGTCGTGAAATGATGCATGTTTAAAAAAGTGTGTCACCAATATGAAAAGTTTGGAAAGCTCTGATTTAGGGATTTGTCTTCCATAAATATAAGAATTTGATAGGTTTCAATATAGGCTCCTCAGATTGTTTTAGAAGAGCATGGGAAACTGATTGTGATATTTGTGTAGATAAGGAAAAGAGGATAGTATGTTTAGCAAGTTCTCTTTCAATAGTATTTCTGTTTCAATAAGGGAACACATCTTAAAATTTTACATAAATGGCATTTGACTCTAGTGCAATTCTTTCCTTCTTTGCTGGTAAGGCTGTGAAATTAAAGTCTTCTGTTTAGGGTTTAAATACCCTAAAGGAACCAGATCCTATCTGATCTTGGCTTCTAAAGCAGAGTCAGCCCTGGCTAGTACTTAGATGGGAGACTGCAAACAAATACCAGGTTCTGTAGGCTATATTTCAGAGGAAGGCAATGGCAAAACTACCTCTGAGTATTCCTTCCCTAAGAAAAGCCTATGAAGTTCATGGGCTCACCATAAGTAGATAGGTGACTTGAAGCATACACAGACACACAAATAAACATTTAAGGTTCTGTAGTAAAGTATCTAAATTCTGAGGTGCAATCTTTTCTGAAATAAATACTATCACTAGTAGCATCCTGTAAAGAGTATTGAACTGGCCCTTCTGGGCTGTTTTGAAGTGGACAAGGCAAAGGCATCTCAGAAACTCTTAAACTTTATTAATATTTATTAATATTAATCTTTATTAATAGCTGCCAGATTGGTTATCCATCAATTTTGGAAAGATTTCAAGGGGACATCTGTGACAACCTGCTATAATAAGTTATGGCAACTAGCTCTGACTGAAAAAATTAATTAACAAACTTGAAGTAGCTAAAAAAAAAGGGAAAAACGCAATTTTGCTATGATTTGTAATTGTTTTGTTGAGTATATGGTGGGTGGGGAGCGGAATCCAAAGGCATTCAAGGTTTTTTTGATTGACTATATAAGGAAACAGTTTTGACATCTTTTATTTTGGTATTATGGCTGGGTAACTTAATTGAAAAGAAATTTTGGGTACTGCTGTGGGGGAGAGATCGGAGATGATTTTATAGAGTAAAAATATTTTTATTTTTTTTTAAAAAAAGTCTTAAGGATGTGGACTTAGGGAAAGCAGAAGGGGGATTAAGTGTGGAGAGGGAACCAGGGGGTGGTAATCGTATAAAAGAGTTCTGCTTCTTCAGGGAGGGAGAATAAAAGCAGGCCTGGTCTGTTACAGCCCTGGCTGGCCCAGATCTTCATGTGACAGTCCTTTCTTCAGCCTTCTCCAGAAACAACCTCAGGATACTCCTGTATACCCATTCTACTGCCTGGTATTAGCTTATTGATTACTTGGGCCACAAGCTTTGCATTGCCTGGGTAAGCACAACTAAAACCAGTAATGCAGCAGATACAGCCAATATGTTATGGTGGTGGTGGATACTGTTTGTTTGATTTATACTTCATCCTAGGATCTCAGGTTAGCTATGGCCTCTCACGTATGTGCACTTAAGTCTGATGGTAGTTTCTGTCAAGGTAGTTTTAGCTCATCCACTGAAAGGTTTCAAAGATTTTCTGTCATTACAATTCAGGTGCTTTTTTCCTTATTAATTCAACAATTTTCACCTTCTCACTTAAAGGAAGCATGTTACTAATTCTCTTAGGCCTAGAGGGATTGCCAGCATTACCTGTCTTATGCTTTGGGGTGATTACTGTTTGGGAATTGAAAGATTTTTAGTAATAAGTCTCCCAATCAGCAGAGTATTCTGTAATGCACAGACAGAAGTTGAACAAATTACCAGTCCTACTTTATCATCTCCATCCCAGACACATTTAGGCCCTTTCCACACGGGGGAGGGGGGTGTGAAACGCAGGGAAACGGGGCGGCGCACGCGGGAACGGAGCTTACCTTGATCCATCGCTGTGGGAAGCAGTGTGCGTTCACCGCTCTACATGGCAGTGGTGTCCAGCGGTGCCCGGCAGCACCCAGCGGCGCCCAAAATGGCGGCTGGCGGCTTCCGGTGGCTCTCCGCCAATCGGAGAAGCGTGCCAGCCAGAAGCCTACCCCCGGGCAGCTCTGCAGGGATGCGCTTGCATGCCCCTGCAATTCCCCACGGGGCGCTGCGATGGGCTAGCACGCGCATGTTTCATAAAGACCATATGAAATGTGGTCTTTATAAAACACGCAGTGCCACCCCCGCAGCCATGCAAGGGCGGTTTGAGGTGGGGAACCTCCACATTTCTAACTGCCGTAGCGCACCCCACGGTGTAGATGACCTCCGAGTGAGGTCGTCCTACCCCGTGTTACCCCGTGTTTCCCCCCCGTGTGGAAAGGGCCTTAATCTAGCTCAAAATAAACAGTTTGGTTAAAAAGTATGAAAAGTTTACTCACAAAATCTTGTGCACAGTCTACATAGGTTCAATTCTTGAAGAAAGTAAGATGAAATTAAGCACTCACATGCTTACAGGAAAGCATGCTTGCCAGAGAATCAGAGAGCACATGCTTGCAGGGAAGCCAAAGAACAAAACAAAACAAAACAAAGAGGAAGAGGACATGCAAGGGGAAATAGGTGTTGACCAAACAATAGGAAGTTTACTCTAGGCCAGTGGTTCTCAACCTGTGGGTCCCCAGATGTTTGTGGACTTCAGCTCCCAGAAGCCCTGAGCATTGACCATAGTGGCTAGGGCTTCTGGGAGCTGAAGTCCACGAACATCTGGGGACCCACAGGTTGAGAACCACTGCTCTAGGCAGTCCCCTCTATGCCTACAATACACATGTAAACTAACTAGCCAGTTAATTAAGCATGCAAAGGTTGCCACTCCCAACAATTACAAACAACACAAGCACTCAAGAAGAAACACTTTACTACAATAATGTGTAAGGACAAGCACTTTACTGTACTTTACAGGCACAGAAGGATTCTTCATCACAATCAGATCACAGAATCGAAAGGCCTGCTAAGAGACTGGGTAGCGTTACAGCACATATATATATAGCGTGGAAATGTGAGGTAGAACAAGAGTGTGAGCAAACAGGGCATCATTTGCTGGAATTTTCCCCTCCCTTCCATTGTTCATGTAATGCTGTATGTATTTTCTTTTATTTCTTCAATCTCTATTTAAATTCTATTAAATTGAAAGTACATATTTTCAGATCATATTTCTTCAAGGGTAAGTGATACAGGGGACTTTCTGTACTATAGTGATCATCATGTGCCCTAACACCACTGATATTTTTAACCCCTTTGCCCATTGGAAGGAACAAAGGACTACAGTAATAGCCTGTACATACAACCCCTGCACCACACAGTGTTCCCTGTCCTTGTTCCTTGACAACCGAGCATTGAATATGCGTAGGCTTCTCCTGGGGACCTTTCACATTACACCTACAGAACTCTAATTCCTATGCAACTGCCGTGGATGCTTCCTATGGGATCTGGTGTTTATACTCTGAGGCACCAGAAGATTTGGGCTGAGAATTCTAAATACCTTTCCTTAAACTGCAAATCCTAGAACTCCTTTGGATATTGTTATAACATTTAAAGTGAAACCATGGTGCTAGAATTATGTAGTGTAAAAGGCCCCTAGGCAGATAACTATGCACAGTAAATGGGGCACTGGGGATCAGCCAGCAGCCTGAGCCTTTAAGAAACTGCTTTCCCAATAGTCTGAGACTCATCATTGCTTACTTAAGATGCAATTTGGTCAACCAAAAAAAATACAGGGTGCCAAAGGAATGATAGACTCCAAGATCTCAGAGTCTTATACATTTATATAAAACTTTTTTTTTTCCTGATCTGCAGGTTAATTCCTAGGAAGTGGTCCAAGCTGAACAGACTTTATAGCAGAAAGACATAAAACAGATTTTATACTGTTTTATGTGGTGATTTCAATTGTTTTAAAATTTTATGGTGAAAGTTCATTTTTAATTGACTCTCTTTGGGAGCTATCTTGGGTTCCACTCTGGGAGAAAGGCAACATACAAGTGAAATAAAAGAAAGAAAGAAAGAAAGAAAGAAAGAAAGAAAGAAAGAAAGAAAGAAAGAAAGAAAGAAAGAAAGAAAGGACAGTATACTTTACACTGTACTCTTGCTGTCTGACGTAGTCTTTGCCAACACTGTATTCATTCAGCATTGCCTGCTGCTTTCTGTGCGCCTTACTGTGTTTCTTCTTGTCATCTTGATGGCTTCCTTAGTCCAAGAGAGGGCAGTGAGCAACTACGGGATGGCAGCAATTATGCTATTTTAAGTAACACACAAATAAAACTTGGAATTTTTTTTGGATAGTAACTACAGGTGATTCTAGGATTTGTAACCCCAAAAAGATCCTTCCCCAAAATATTAAGACATGAAGTAAGACTTATATAGTGATGGACTGCAACGTATCTGTGATATTTCTGTGATAATGCACCATAATTTTCTCAGTGTAAACACCCTTGAATATTTCCTTGATGATTTTGCCATTGTTATGACTGTTTGCCTGACATCCCATTTATTATGAAGCCAGCTATTCATGGAGGGCCCTTTATAAAAATTATTCTGCTCTGTTGTTGTTCCAGATGGCTTCATAATTAGTTTTAATACTTTTGCAGATGTTGTATGGAAACTTTAGGATGTAAGCCAACAATGGTTTGATAAAGCTAATGAAAGTAAGTTTTTCAGTTGATTATTCACAGCAAGAAAACAAATATGTCTTTTATATCAGTTAAATGCAATCTGGACTGTTTCAGCCTAATATTTGTGATAGGGGCATCTTAAACTGTATCCCAGAGATTTTAAAATCCAGAAATCTATATAAGGAACCATGGTCAGGAGTGGTGATATAAGGCAGAAGTGAAATGGAGCTACAGGTAATCACTGGACACACTGAGGCTTTTAAACTAATCTAACCAATTTATTAAAATAGAAGAAACTAAAATGAAATAGCAGCTAATTTAAAATAAGAGAAGCTAATCTACTGTGATAAGAGACAGATGATATCTCGTTGACAGGCTACATGGTTTGCATTCAGATGTCTCAGGCGAATTCCATGTGCACACTGTCACTGCAGACTTTTGCCTTTAACCTGGGGAGGTCAAGGGTGGGCAGAGTTAGGAGAACCCATCTCTGTTTCTGCACACTTTAAAATATGGACACCTGTGGAAGGCTTTTGACTCCCCTGACCTTTAAGGCAAGGGTATGCAAAGATCATGGTCTGTATGTGGTCCCCAGGGCCACATTTTCAGCATACAGATCTCCCACTCCTCCTCCCTGTGCCAAATGTTCTCATCAAAAATTGATATTTTCACGGAAGGGGGGCCCTAAAACAGGACTCAAACTCCCAATGCTCCAACAGCAATAAAACAGAAGTGGAAGTGGACCTCTATCACTTCTAGTTTCCTTTCCCTCTTTCCTGCACTCCTAGTTTGCATATGGCCTATAGTTGGTCCTTCTGCTGAAAAATTGGTTCCTGGAAATTGCCCATACACGGTTTAAAGGCTTGGGTGAGAAGTTTCACTGTGGTCACAGTCTTTTGAGCTATATTATCATGTCCAAAAATAGTAAATGAAAGAAAGTTCCCTAATTTGGTAGGTGCTGTTTAGGACACCCTGAAAATACAGTGAGAGTATAGCACGGACTTTATTACCATTGTACACTACATGATTGTAGTGCTATGTTCCCCTTTAACTGCCATGGCAATATCCCATGGAACACAGAGGTTTGCAGTTTAGGGAGGGGCATTTAGAATACTCAGCCAGAGATCACCTCTTGTGCCTCTGACCGAACTGATACTCTGAGATTCCATAGGATGCAGCCATCACAGTTTCAGTTTAGTTCATAGCACAATAATTCTGTAGTGTGAAAAGGCCCCTGAACTTCTCAGCTACTTCTTCATTTGAGATAACATAGAGATTATCTCCATCCTGCTCACTTTCCAATTAGGAAGAAAATCAGGGTGGGCAGATGTGGAACTGATCTGTGATCAGATATAACATGGGGGAAGGTATGTGGGGCAGGGTGGAATCATCAGTGATCAGAGACAGCACAAGAATTTGTCTGGCCCCACTGACCCTCCCAGTCAGGAAAATGATAGGGGGCTGAATGATGTTTGCTGAATGCCATATTATATCTGATCACCAACCAGAGGTAATACAGGAACATGTACAAAACCCATACTGTTCGTCTGCTGAATCCTAGCTTCCTTGGCTGACTTGTAGGATGAAAATTTGCAGCTTGTGTTTCAACCAGGAAACTAGCAACAACAGCGGGGGTAGGGGGTTGTAGCTACACTCCCAACATCATCTGGCCCATGGAAGATCAGTATAGAAAATATCCAGAATGGTTACTCATTTCTTTCTCAGCAGATTTATCATGCACTATCTACTGCTTATACAGCTGGACCTAGAAGATGATGCTGACTGACTTCTGTTTTTCCTCTTCCAGAAGAAAAGATGTCAGTTTTTGAAGTATAAAATCTACATGAAAGCATAAATATCTGCTTTCAGAGTTTGATGACTTTACAATAGCATTTCATAGAACATTTTATGGATACATGTGGCATTCCTTGTCACAAAAGTGAGCACACAATATATGATGACATTTTTTGAAACTACCACAAAACCACAAAACTTAAGTTGTATACTCCTCCACATCCCTCAATGAAATTCTTTGAGTGACACTTAACAACCCTTTAATTCTATCCATATTACAAAAATACCTTCATGAACATTACTCTCATTTCGACTGGATGCTACTAAAAACACTGTTTGATAATGCAATTGATTGTCTTTCTAAGAGTATAATCATTTTGGGAATAATCTTACTTCTGAAATAACAGCAATTGATGCAATGCTTAGAAAATAAAACCCGCTTAATACCATGCTAATATATAATTAAAAAAATCTGCAGCTCTGTGCCATGGTGGAAATACAGCTCTATTATATTTATTAATACCAAATGTACTCAATTATAAATGAAGTTAACCTTTTAAAAAAGCCCAATATAAAGCTGCTGTAATTTTGTCTCTGCAAATAAATACAGTAAAAGTTTTTCTGCTACTGTAGGCATAAATGTCTAGCGATGGCTGTATCTGCTCAACAAGTGGAGTACAGTTGATGCCAAACTGAGTTACTGACAAAAACAAATTAGCTGTCTTTGCTCCCATTGACTCTTTTGTGAATGATTTGGTACATGTCCAAACATGTAAAAATGTAAAACAATCTGATGTTATATTCTGAATATAGGACTGATGAATATGAAACTGGTGAATTGGATCTGGTAGCAAGACACACGCATAGAGGTATGGGGCAACTTATAAGGGGATCTAGGGGTGTCTGACCCAAGTCTCAACTGCTCTGACATCAAAAGGAAGCCCAGCCACCAGGATTTGGGCCGCTAAAATGTCACAGAATGGGATGCTGGTGAGTAGGCAATCCTACTCAGTTCTAGCTTGCTATACCAATGGCCAGACCTCTTTTGCAATGGAGGCTGCAGTGAAATGAAAATGTAGCCTTTCAAACAATAAAACCATTTTTAAAGTGTATTATAAATAAGTATAGTTGTGAAGACAAGAACCAGTAAAGCACAAGAAAATAAAAGAATTTGGGAAACGCATAGGATTTAAGCAAGGGCTAGGCATCTACATTAATATAAACTGATCAGATTTCAGAAAAATATATTTTCTTTCATTTGACTCTACAGAATATACGTTAATGTGTAGGTAAAGAAGTAAGATCTTCTGACCATTGGTGGTGAATGTTTATGTTTCCAACTCTGCAGTTTAAGTCTTTTTGCAACAGTAAAAACATTTAAGATCTAACCACATTTAATCTCAGGTAAATTTCACATCATAGGAAGATGATTAAAAGAACTTGTACATCTACAACGGTCAAATATTTTTCTAATACCACAGGGAAAAAAATGGAGTTTAAACAGTAGATCATGTGTGAGGATGTTTGTAGAAACTTATTTCCCTGTGTTTCCATATATGTGCTGTCCAGCTCTTATGAGGTTTGCTAGAGCAAACCTTGGAAAAAAGAAGCAACACATGAATGATAAACCTAGGCACTTCTCTAGAACAGCAGGGATGTGCTCATACAGTTATCTTAGGAACTGTACTTTAAGAGACTACAATCTCCTTACACTTGCTTATGTAAAGATTTGTTTCAAGAACTACCAGGCAAAAGTGCATAGTGTGAGACTCAGAGTTCCTGGTGGTGGACTTTCTTCCCAAAGGAAGACAGACTGCCTCTATCCCTTTTGAGCTTTTCATGGGCAACCAAGAATACACTTTTTTTTGCAAAGACCATTGGTCCCTTTAAGCAAGTTTGGTGTGGAGCACTGTTTAAAATAAGTGTGTTTTAAGACTGCATTTGTCCATTGTTTTGATTTGTTTTTAAAGAAAGTTTCATATGCTTATATCTGTTATGTAAGGAGTTCTGTAACGGGTTCTGTCAAGCTAAGAGCCAATAAACACAAATTTAAATATATATTTGAATGAATGAGTGAGTGAAGGAATGAATAAATAGTTCCTGAGGGGAGAATCAAATCACTTAATATTGACCCTAGAGAAGGGGAAGCTAGATCCAAATATACAGAGGACAGAAGATTGCCTGTTCCAGATCTGGAGTAACTTTCCTGAAGACCCTTACTAAGATACGGTCAGAAATATGTAGAAAGGAAAGGGAATTCTGGGCGCTGTCATGCCCTGCCTTGGAAACCCTGACAGTGAGGAGGAAGATTCTGAATCTGAGGCAGAAGTTTCCCCAGAGGGAGAAGTTTCCCCAGAAACTTGCTCAGGAGAAGATAACAAGCAACAGCAGGGGCCTGAGCGGGCAACACAGACTCTTACTGTGCAAGAGAGATGACGTCAGAAAAAGAGGCTTTGCCACTCAGCATGTTTAAGTAACAAACAAGCCCTAAGGAGGGAACACCTGTGGCAAAAGCATTAGTAAGATAAAAGGTTGTCAGTTGGCCCTTCCCTTCCAGGATGAGCAACTGATCTTCCCCCTCGTTGAAGCCCTGCACCATGGTCTCTTGCATCCTGACTACCTTGAACCTCTGCCTGTTTGATGATGACTCAGATTTGCCCTGTGGATTTGTTTACTCTGGAACCTGGACTTTGTTGGAACAACCCCGCTTTTGCCTTGTGAGTAAGCCCTGCTTTGCTGCTTGCTGATTAATTTCCTGGTCTGCCCTGGACACAATAGGTGCTTGTCTAGATTTGGCAAAGGATAGAAGCATATCTAGTATAAACAGTGCCTAGGGGAAACATGGAAGTTTCAGCCCACTGTTACCCACCTAACCCACCTACAAACTATGTCCTGAGGGTCCTAATTATTTTATATCAAACATAGTGAGCCATAGAGATCTACTGGAAGGACACGTAGGCAGTGGAGCTATGGAGATAGATCAAAAGAGTAGCCTGTTTTCTGTCACACATCCTAGGTGAATCTTGCAAATGGTTCACACAGACCATCCCAGACTCACACAGACCATTTGAACGGATTTTCAGTGATAACAACACCAACAGGAGACAATAAGTCTCTGGGAACAAATAAACAATGCAAACAGCCTGGAATGTGACACCTTGAAGTATGCATCCCCGGATGAGAAACTCATCTTGCAGAAAACTACAAGGATGCCTGGCTGTATTTTCTTTGAACTACAAAGCTGAAATCCATCTTCATAAAAATGCAGCCATCTGGTCCCCAGGACATTTTTTTTAGCTCTGTTTACCACTATAATTAGCCCCTTTTTCTTGTCCATTTTGGAGTTCTCCCAGACCCGCAAACCATGATGCTGGTAAGCTCCCCTTAGCCTCAAAAGATGTGGCTGAGATTGGCTTTTGGCTCATTTTCTCCCAGCTGAAGACTTCTGGATTGGTACAGTATTACCCCAAAACCCTTATGTCTCTCTCTCTCTTAATTTTCACCTCTTTCTAAATTTTTATAGTCTTGTATGCTTGTTGGAGTGAGTGTAGCTGAGTGATTGTATGGATTTTAACATCTATGTCAATAAAATACTTAAATTTGAACAGTTAGCCTGATTCTCTGTGATCCAACTCTGTAAAAACTGGGCAAAAGATCCTTACTTACCTTGCCCTCTTTGCATTGCTAAAGCGGTGTTCATAGCTAATTTCCCCCACAAGTGATAATTTTGACAGGCATTGGGAATCCCCCTAAGGGACCCCCAGCAAGCAGGGTAACACTACCTCCGGGGCCACTCTTCCTCCTCCTCCTCTTCCACTTCCACTTCCAACACTGCTTTTTTGCACCTCCCACCACTGGCACCCAGGTCATGCACCCTACTTACCCCACTCTAGATATGCCTCTGAGAAAGGACTTTTGGAAGACTGCAAAAATCCAGGAACTCTTCTGATTTCGGATTTTAATAATTGTAGGATTATGCCTAGTCTGCTGTTCAGAATTCTTTCTGTCATAGCCAGCTACTCAACCTATGCTTACCATTGCATTACTCAATTCTCCCCTTTGGCAGACTTTACATATTATGATAAAAGTGAGCTGAACAGGTGGTGAAGTAACTACACAATCAGTTTCAGTCTCTGCATGGATCTGCACAATCTCCCTGAAGCACATCCTTTCTCTTCCATGCCATGACCAAAGGATGTATAAATGAATCACGTCTAATCACAGCATCAATAAAAACATTTGCTTTTGTTTTCAGAGTATCACAGTGATGAACAAGATAATTTTCCCATATGGAGGAACAGCATTGCTTCAAGATCAGAAATTAAGGATAATTTTGTGTCATCAAATTTAAGTCCAGACTATTCTCATGTATGTGGGCCAATCTGACATAGATTTTATGCAAAGTGTGCTCACAAGCATGTCCTAAGTGACAAGTGTTGAATCAAATGGACATACTTTGTATAAAAAGTTAATGTTTTCCTGCTTAACAACTATCTTCAACAGGTGTTTGTTATAGAGAAATAACTATCCATTCACTCTGTATTAAATTTCAGTTGAGATCAGCCTGCTAGCTGAGGTCTCTAAGTATAGAACAGAACTGAAAAAGTGCATGTATGAAAAATGGTGTGTTATTATTAGGCACATTACAACAGTCTCCTTCTTCTCGCCACCAAGTCTCTACTGCATGAATGTCTTTAGCAGTAATAGAAGTGTGATGATGGATAGTTTTAACATTCTTCAGCAGCTACTCTATTGAGTATATGTCATTTATTCACACCAGTTACTTGATCAGTGGAATTGCTGTAGCTATTTCACAGTGTAACCCTTTAGCATTAACATGACAGGAAAAAAAAAACTTGCACTGTCTCTGTGTGTATGAATACACACAGGAGCATGTATGTACCAAGTAGATACATAAGAAGATATGTTTGTCAAGTTTAAGATGGTCATGCCAGAATTCAGAACTAGATTCACTTTCATACTAATATAAATTCTTGGTCCCTCATTTCTGCAGCACATGACTTTTTGCCAGCTCCTGTGTTCTGGAGATTATTATACTTTATGTTAGTCATGACTGAAATTTATCCTCTCCAGCTCCCAAGTAAGGCAATCAAAACAGCAGGTTTTACCAACATGTTTACACACAGAAAATGTGCAGCAGCCTTTAGTTCCTTGGAGGAAAAGCTGTATATAAATGTCATAAATAAATTAATTTCTTAGGCCACAGCTCTGTTAATTTTGGAGAGATGTTTTAAATTTAGATTCCTTAAATGGGGAGCCATGTAGTAGCTGCCCATTACAGAATGAAGGCAAGCCTACTGTGACTCTGAGTTGGAAAAAGCTCACTGACATCTTCTGCCATGCTGATCATAATTTGTCCTGTGCTATGTTGGGAAGTATCAGAGATAGTACTGGATCTCTCAGGCAGAAGCTGAAAAATAACCACTTCTATGTCTGCACAGAATCTAGCAAAACAAGAGACAAAATTAGCCTTTGTAAAACATATAAAAGTAGCTTTACTTATACAATGTTGTGCAAAGTCAAATACTGTCCATGGTTTAATGGAGAAAGAGAGAAGAGGGAAGTGGCTGCAAGTTAGAATAATACAGGAAGAAAGTGTCCATGCTTGGTCTGGGCTGGCAGCCAAAGACAGCTGATAATGCACATGGAAAGAGGTTCTGGCAGCAAAGTAGTTACCGTATTTTCCGGCGTATAAGACGACTTTTTAACCCAAGAAAAACTTCTCAAAAGTTGGGGGTCGTCTTATACGCCGGGTGTCATCTTTGCGGTCGCCGCATACGGTGGGGGCAGCTCAAAAATGGCCGCGGCCGCATCCCCACCATATGCGGCCACCGTATGAAACCACCCAGGGTGGTGCTGTGCACTTACCTGAAGATGCGGGGGGGGGAGGCTCCTCGCGCTCGCCGCTCTTCCCCCTCGCGCGAGCGCCGGTCGCGCTGCCTCCCCGCTTCCACCCCCACCCCCGCCTACAGCTCCCAGGCCAGGGAGCGCTGAGGCGGGGGGGAGCGGCGGCGTTTTGGGCGAGGACGGAGGTGGGGAAGAGTCCGGCCAAGTTGGCAGAGAGGGGGAAAGGAGGGCTTCCCTCCAGGCCGGTGGGTCAGGTGAAGGGCAAGGGCCAGCGCTGGCCTCCCCCGCTCTCCTCCCCTCTGGGCACCCACCCCCCAGGCCCCCCAGCCCCAAAGAGCCGGGCGCGGGGTGCTGCCCTCTTCCCTCTTCTCCTTTGCTTCCCTTGGTGGAAGCAGCTGCGGTGGCTCGGGCAAACATTTTGTTTCCTTCCCAGCCCCAGCGGAGGAGGCCAACGAGGGGAAAGCGGGCGAGAGCCGAGGAGGGCGTTGGAAGAGGGGTAGTCTTATACGGTGAGTATATCCCAAACTCTATATTTTAACTGGAAAAGTTGGGGGTCGTCTTATACGCCCAGTCGTCTTATACGCCGGAAAATACGGTAGTCAGTTTACTTTAGCAAGGAAACAGTCTTACAAATGAGAAGCAAACAACGATCCCAGCAAGGTCTGTAAATCAGAGGAAGGCAATATATACACAAGTTAGAGGCAAGAACAACAGGCAAGGGAAACAAACAGAAGCATGGCAGGAGAAAAGGTCAGTTAGTCACCAACAAGATCTATAAGGGAATGACTCAGCTCTTATAGCAGTGGTTCTCAACCTGTGGGTCCCCAGATGTTCGTGGACTTCAGCTCCCAGAAGCCCCAGCCACTATGGTCAATGCTCAGGGCTTCTGGGAGCTGAAGTCCATGAACATCTGGGGACCCACAGGTTGAGAAACACTGTCTTATAGGTTCAGAGATCAGTGCAGCTGATGCTTGATTAATTGTTGTTTGGCACAAATTCACTAGGAGCAGCACAGGAGTCCCCTTTGGTGTCTACGCTGGGCGAAGGTAGGTGTTGGTAAGTCATCCTCCATGTTAGAAGGAGCAGAGCTCCCTGCTGGGGCTGGCACTGCCCCCTGTTCTGTGTCAGGGGTGGGTGGTAGTACTGTCTGCTCCACAGGTTCTGCTGTTACAGTTTCTGAGCCAGGGCAGGTTCTGCTATCTCAGACTCTGAGTTTGAGTCTACGTCCTGGAAGCCCATGACAGAAAGTATGCATTGGAAAAGAAGAGACAGGAAACAACTAGTGAACATAGGCATGCAAAAATCACTAACTCTAACATGTTGAATGTTCTGTTTTACATACTCTTAAACCAGGCCTGGGGAACATGTGGGCCTCTACATGTTATTAGCCTTCCACTGTCATTTGCTCTGACCATAGGCCATTGAGGCAGATGGGAACTGGAGTCCAGCAATATCTAGGGCATTACAGGTTACCTAGGCCCTTTCTGCACGAGGCGAGGGAATCGCTCCGTGCCATTACCAGCCACTTCTTCTGGGGTCCGAAGCAATGCTGACTGTCCCTGAAGCCCTTCCGCAGGGCTCCTCCTTGGTCCAGGGCAAATTGGAGCAGTGCAAGGTCTGTAGATCTGCACTGCTCTGGCTTCCAAAACGGCGGTTTTCAGCTTCCAAAATGGCGGCTTCTAGCTTCCAAAATGGCGGCTTCTGGTTGGTCGTGGGTCCCAACCAACCACTGAAGCTCGCCACTCCTAAAGACTGCCCTCTGCAGATCACAGGCTCGCATTGGTGTGAGCCTGCGAATCTGCACAAGGGAGCAGGAGTGCAATGGTGCGTTCCAGGAAAATAAAGACCTTTTTTTTGCGGTCTTTAGAAAACATGCTGGAGGACCACTTGGGGTCGTTTTGGAGCAGACTGAGGTGCAGATCTCTGGTAAGTAGTCCACTCCTAGTCTGCTCCAAGGTGCAGACGACCTCCATGAGAGGACACACTGCCCCATTCTAATTGCCTGGTGCGGAAAGGGCCCTAGTCTCTAAGCTGCAATAATTTGAGTGTGTGAAGCAAGCAAGGGTTTCTTTTTTCATCCCAAGGTTCTGAGATGAATGCCTAAAGAATGCTCATTCACTATCTTGATGCCTTTAGATGCTCACGGAAAAGGGATAGGCAGCTAGGACAGATTGGAGCCTCTGTCTCAGCTTCTGTGTGCATTGTTGGTTCCTGCTCTGTCTCTCCCACATTGCCTTCCAGAGTCCTTCCCCCTATCTGGGACAGGAGAACCCCTCTCCCAATCTAACATCTGCAGCCACCCCCCCAATAAACTAATGGGTGCCTCTGTTCATTGATGAGGACTTTACCAGTATTAGGGAAGGGAGGAAAGATCTCTATAATTCATTTCCTGGTCAAGAAATGGGCTTCGTAACAGGAAACCCTGTTGGGAAGCATAATTGAGCAATGAGACTTGTCCACTTTTCTCCCAGTATTTGGACATCTCAAACTATTCTGGATGATTTTTGGGTGAGTGAATGCATAGAAATGCATGGTTTTTTTGTGTGTGCAAAAGACACACATGGTCGATTCCCCTAAGCCTTAAAGTTCAAGGTACACAGTGGAGATCAGACAAGAGGTCACTTTGTAACAGGCAAAAATTCTTACACCAGCTATTCTTGCACTTTATCCTACAGTAATGCACCAAAGCTTAAGGGACTTCTGCACGTGGAAGTCAATAACTAATGCTAGCATGCTAAGAGGAAGAGGAAACATGGCTGCCAGACAAGGCAAGACCATCCTTCTTTGTGATCCTACTTCCTTCTTGAATGCTAAAGTTGAGTCCCTTAAGCTTCAGGGTGGGGTGACGGGTTGGCAGTACAGTCTTCCCTCCACATTTGCCAGGGTCAGGGGCACAGGACCCCTGTGAAAGTGAAAAAACAGTGAATGACCTCCCAAACCATATTTCACACACACACACACACAAAAGTATGATCACCATATTCAACTCACCACGGATTCCTCTGAGGTATCAGGGTTCCTTCACAAGGCAGAAGTGGGTGGCAAGTGGGGCTTATTGCTGCCTCCATTGCTGCCCTGCACCATTTTTAAGAGGGACTTACAAGCCTCGTCAGCAGTTTCTCAGTTTCATGAGGCTTGCAGTCCCTATTAAAAATGGCATAGGGATGCAGCAGAGGTGACAGCAAATAATCTGTGAATAATCAAATCTGCAAAAGTGAAACCCATCAATGTGGAAGGCTGACTGTAGTGGAAAAGAGGCTGCCAGGCAAGACAAGTGTTCTTTCTGATCCTGAGGTATTAAACTTCCATGTGCAGATGTCCCTTAAGCCTTGGGGGCAGGGGGTGGAGAGAGTGCCTGTGGAAAATAGCCCTGCGAAGCAAGGCATTTCTTTGTCTTTTTTTCTTTCTTTCAATAATTTACTTGCTTCTGGTGCCACTTTCTTGCCCTCTTACCTTGTTACTCCTCTGCTGCCTCCATTTTCTCCACCATTCCCCTTGTACTTTCCACTGCCTTGGGGGGAAGGTGATACTACCCACTGTGGGAATGACTGCACTAGAGCCCTCTCTAAATTGCAGACCCCAGGATTCCATAGGATGTTGCCATGGCAGTTAAAATGGAATCATTGCACTACAATGATGTAGTTTGAAAGGGCCATGAATGCCTGCTGATATCTGTATGCACCAGCATTCACCTGGGGCTGAGTTCAACGCAAGCAGGGTGTGTGTGTGTAGTGGGGGGACTTTTTTCAGGTTGAGAGAATAAAGAAATAAGGGAAGGCAAAGCTGACATTGATGGAAAATCCCAAAATCCACACTTCCCTTCCTCATGGATTCTTTTCTTTCTGCTTGCTTTCTGCCAAAATTTCAAAGACAGATCTAAGCCTCGGGATGCTATTTAGTATGCCTTCCACAGCTTCAGAAGAGGGCTGGCATCTGTTGCGATGTCTTTATTCTTATATTTTATAAATAGACCTAGGTATTGTAGCAGGCTGTGCTTTTACTCATGTAATTGTTTATATTTCCCCCTTCTTTCTTCCTTTCATTTTTGTTTGCTTATTTGTTTCTAATGATTGGAACTGGCACAGAACAGAATAACGAAGGAGTAAAAAAAAAATACACAACTTTATTGTTGATTTGCAGAGGCTTGCATTATATTTACAATTTTTCAGTGTTAAGAAAAGTCTAGCAGAGACACCAAAGATAGGTATGTATACTAGCATTCACTGGTATTTTTTTTTTTAAAAAAATGAATAAAAGCAAAGGGTTGTAACAAAATATAACCATATAATTGTAGGCCCTTTCCTTTGTAAAAGCTGCTCACTTTTATGGGAAAAAAAGTTTGCATCTATTCCAAATTCTTAGGCTGGTAATAATATTAAAAAGAAAAAGAAAAAACCCCAAAGAGAAATATCCATCAATCTTAGCGATAGCAGAAGAGCACAGCAAATAAGATGGCTTTAAGGTTCAAGCCATTTGGAGCTTTGTAGGTCAATGTCAGTACTGTAAATTATTTCTGAGGAAACCCATATTGAGAGTGGCTGGGAACATACAATTCTCCTTGAACAATACCTTGCAAAGATTCTTCTTCTGCATATATTTGAATAAAAATGTTGAAAAATATGTGCTCCCTTTAATCCCTGGCTGCTGCTGCGACATCCACCCACAACCACAAGCATGGCTTTGTATGCCTCCCAGCTGAGTGATTATGATATCCTTTATTAGCTTGATCAATCTAATCTAATCTTTCTTCTGTTGTTTTGGAAAAAAGTATTTCATATCTGCACAAATGGATATGCAGCTAGATAGGCAACACTTTGGTCACCTCCGAAGCTGAGAGAGGGACTAAGTAGCTTTCCAGGGGTCAGAGGATGGAGCAACAGTATTCTTGTCGTCCTAGTGACTAACAGGATGAAATAAATCATAGAAATCCATGCATAATTTGCACAATAATTTCAAATTCAAGAGTTTTCAGGGTTTTTTTGTGTGTGCTTATTTAGATTGCTGCAGTGCAATATGTTGAATGAATTTTTTTAGCGATGAGTGAACACAGACAGGGCAATAAATAGGCTTGTATCTCTTAAGCAGAAATGACATTTAGGCCTGGTTTTCTGGTCTTTGTGGAACAAAACTTCAAAGTACTTATTTATAATTAATCCCTTTCCCCATTATGAATGCATAAATGCATTACACTATCACAGTAACTTCATGAGGGATAATATCACTCCTTTTGTAGTGTAATTATAGATTTTATTTACTTTTTTATATATGGGGCATGGTCTCACAAACTGTAGGTAGTTCAATTGTTGGCTGGGTCTGCTGCTTTATGCTCTTCTTTGAATGACAGTTGCAACAAAATATGTTGAAAGTAACCTTAAATTTTGCTGAGGGCAAACTGTATGGAATCATATTACGGTAAAGTTAGAAGAGGCTACAAGGACCATCCAGGTTCCAACCCCAGAGAATTAGTCATTGCTAAGCCGCTAGACAGAAAGCTATAGAGCCCGGAGAAGATAATTTTTGGGACTATAACTTCTTTTTTTTTTATTATAATCTTTATTCCTTTTTCACAATATAATACAAATCGTTCATAAACATCCATAAAACCCCTTTACATCCTTCGTTCTCTCCATTTAAAAATCTCTCTTTCAACCCTCTCCTCCCTCCTCCCCCAACATTCACCCACCATCCCTTACATCCACGATTCCTCCTTCCTCCTATTTCATCTGTGTTCCAACTCCAAAATAAGAAACTCATTATTTGTGTATTTACCCTTTAACCTTCCCATTCTGGGACATGACCTCTTTATCCATATTTTATATTTTATTAACAATTTCCACGTCTTTTTTTCTTGATACTTTTACGATCTTACATCTTTTATTTATCTCTTTCCCCCTGTTCTCCAGGGACCTCCCCCCCTCCCTTTTCTTCCTCTCCTACTCTTCATTCTATTTTTGGGGATTCCATTATTAAATCTTATATATTTACTATATATTTACTCACCATTTCCCAACTCTCCTCCTGTTGTCTTTGCTTTCTTCCCTGAACCCTACCAGTTAATCTATCCATCCCTTGCGTTTCTGTCACTTTCACCAGCCATTCTTCCATTTGTGGTGTAATCTTATTTTTCCATTTCTGTGCATATAATATTCTTGCAGCTGTCACTAAATATAAAATTATTCTCCAATACTTCTTTTTTACTGTAGTCTCTATCTTCTGCATCATATTCAGCAAGAATAACTCCGGCATTAACGGTATCTTTATTTGTAACATTACCATCATCCTTTCATGAATTTCCCTCCAATAATTCTTTGCTACATCACACGTCCACCACATATGGAAGAATGTACCATTTTCCTTACCACACTTCCAGCATCTATTCTCTATTGTTTTCTGTATCTTATTCAATTTTGCCGGATCTAAATGCCATCTGTAAAACATTTTCAAATAATTCTCCTTTAAGTTTTGTGCTGCCGTAAATTTATTTGTATCCCTCCAACTACTCTCCCATTGTTCCAAATCTATTTCCCGTCCAATATTTTTACTCCATTTTAACATTGTCTCCTTTATAGTTTCCGTTTCCAATTCCCGTTCCAACAATAATTTATATATCTTAGATATCATTTTCTTTTTTGAATCTGTTATTTATTTTCAAGAACGGATCTTCTTGTTTTTTCAGATCTATCCCCTCTGCCTTCTTATCCAATCTAAATCTTTCCCTCAATTGCCTATATAAAAACCAATGGCATTTAAAACCCTCTAATTCTATTTCTGTCCTTGATTTTAACTGACATTCTTCTGATTCCTCTCTTATTATATCTTTATATCGTATCCATTTCTGGGACTATAACTTCTGAATCCTCTAGCTGAATCCTCTAGTGTCCATTCTGGATGGGGTATTCTGGGAGATCCAGTTGCAGTCCATAAATAACATTTCCAAGTTTTGATGAGCCAGGCATATATATGGTTTGTTTATTTACCACTGGACACAAATACATGATTGTTAAGTATTATAATATTATTAAGATGTTTATGGGGATATTTCTACCCCACACCTAACTTTTAATTGTAGAAATTGGTGTTAAGCATGGTTGCTAAATGGAACTACTGTGTTCAAAGACAGTTTTCTGCTTTATACCAGTTTTGAGTAGGGAACAGTGGGAAATGTCTATTGCCTTTATGGTCTACCTTTTGATGCTTGTGTCTTGCTAGCCAGCATGAATGAAAAGATTCTGGACTTTTGTTCTGATCCACTAGGACTCTCTATTTTTTGGTTGTAATACACTTCTTCTTTCTTAAACACAAACATTTTACATCATATTTTTGGAGGTGTCAGTCAGGACTGAGATCTTGCAGTGTCAGACGTAGTTACAAGAGACCTCCATTGTAACTACTACTGCCACCCTGCAATCTACCTCTTAAGCCAAGCCCAACTAAGGAGTTTTAGAGGTGCTGCAGATTGGGGCGCTGGGAAATGATGACTGCAGTGCTTTCCTAGTCATGGGTCATCCAGGGACAGACAGCTGGAGAAACCCCTTGGGTTCTGCTGCAGCTGCCTGTCTCCACATGGCCAATAACTTGGGGGAGCCTTGAAGTTTTCATTTCCCAGTGCCCCAATCTGCAGCACCTTGTAAACTCTTTGGATGGGGTGCTTTTTTCGCTCCAGAGGTAAGCTTTTGGGGTCACTTTCAGTCAACGACCATAAGGAGGCAGACATAGCTCCATCTTGTCTTGGCCCAGAAGCTGATGAAAGGCCCTTCATCAATCTTAACTGCCCTTGCTGTGGCCTTGGAGGGAGAGAAGAAGAGGCAGGCAGAGCTCCATCTTGCTTTATCCCGAGCAGCAAATGAAAGGCCCTCCTTCATCCCAACTGCCACTGCTGTGGCCTCAGAGGGAGACAAGAAGATACAAGCACAGTTCCATCATTCCTAGGTCCAGCAGTTCTTGATAGCCCTTGCTTCATCCTAACTGACACTGTTTTCAGAGGCAGAGAACAGTAGCCAGCATCTGCTAGGCATAATCCCCTTCCCAGCTACCTTCCCCTTTTCTTTGTGTTTCATGTCTTTTTACATTGTAAGCCTGAGGGCAGGGAACTGTCAAATTAAGAATTGTAAAATGCTCATGTAAAGTACCAAGTGTACTGGTGGCATCATATGCATAAACAAACAAACATAAATTCCAAAAATTACGAGATCTAAGTCCATCTTATAATCTCATAAATATTGAATAGCTCATGGTTTTAACAAAAGATTTTTATTTTATTTTCTTTCTTTTTTTTTCTTTCTTTCTTTCTTTCTTTCTTTCTTTCTTTCTTTCTTTCTTTCTCTCTGTCTTTCTTTCTCTCTCTCTCTCTCTTTCTCTTTTGCATTTTGTGATGGAATGTGGATATCCCCCAAATATTTTTTAACAATGGCTGGAAAACAATAGTAGGCTTGACTGAACCAGAGTTCTATACTTTTAAGATCCCATTGATCTTAGTTAGGGAGAGATATGTAGCACATAGTTAATGTCCCCACTAAAATCAATGTCATGTAATATGCTTAACTTTGGCTTGGTCATAAACCTATTCTCTGCATGCCACCATCTCTGAGGCCGTTACTGGACTCTCCACTACTTTACTGAGGGAGTTGAATAGCTCATCTGATTTGTTCAACCAATATTCTTTTAGTTTGACATCTTTCCTGTCTTCCTGAACAGACAGTCTGGTACACGCTTTTCTATCT
This sequence comes from Iguana delicatissima, assembly GCA_948472985.1. Classification (NCBI taxonomy): domain Eukaryota; kingdom Metazoa; phylum Chordata; class Lepidosauria; order Squamata; family Iguanidae; genus Iguana; species Iguana delicatissima. Next base: position 589,807 of record CAOKZL010000311.1, read on the forward strand.
GACATCTGATCTCATTGAAAATTGATTACTTAGCATTTTCTCTACATAGCAAGGGAGACCTTTTGCCCATTACTGTCTCTAGACAAGGGATCACTCTAACAGTATTTGACAGAAGAGCCAGTGGTATAGCTGCAATATCGGCAACCAATTAAAAGAATTTATGGGGATGGAAAATAACAGGGGTCACCACCACCAGCCACCTTGGAGTGGCAGAAAGTTATAAAGGTTTAATTTGAAAACTTTCTTGCCTACTTTGTTTCTGGTATTAACTCTGTGTGTGTGTGTGTGTGTGTGTGTGTGTGTGTGTGTAGAGAAACTTTTGAGTGCCTACACATCTTACTGTGTGGGGAATTCAATAGCAATAGCATGTGTATTTCTATACCGCTTATCAACTAAATGCTCTCTAAGAGGTTTACAATGTGTTAGCTAAGTGCCCCCAACAAGCTGGGTACTCATTTTGCCACCTGCAGAAGGATGGAAGACTGAGTCAACCTGGAGCCCAGCAGGATTGAACTCACAACCCTATGGCTACAGTACTGGCATTTAACCACTGTGCCACCGGGGTTCCTTTCAGTGTGAAAATAAGAAAGCCAACCGAAGTGTAGAATATTTAGGTGTGAATAAGCCAGGACAGCTGATAGATGTGCCACTGCAGAGTTTGCAAATGCACTCTGGATTTTATAGCTTCTCCTCATGCAGCTGCTCTGAATTAAACAGGAGCTCTGCCAGCAACGGACTCGATCCCTTCAGAGGATCAACTCAGCACTAGCAGAGCTCCTGTTCAGCCCACAGCAATTATGGAAGGAATGGCAGTGAAACCAATAGTGGGTTTGTCATGCAGATGGTTTCAGATCCATTGGCTGCCCCTAGAAAAAACACTGGGGGAAGAGGTGTATGTGTATGCATACATATACATACCCACGTATATACATACCCACGTTTATACATACATATATATAAATACATATACATCCACAAGCATATACACATACATGTATCCATATACATATATATACACACACACATGTAAACACATCCATGTCTACATCCATATATGTATTTACGTTGTTGCTGATTTGTATTGTGTGATTTCAAGTCATTTCGAACTTATGGCAACCCTGAAGCAACTCTGTCACAGGGTTTTCTTAGCAAGATTTGTTCTGAGAGGAGGTTACCTTTGCCTTCCTCTGAGGCTGAAAGAGTGTCACTTGCCCAAGGTCACACAGTGGGTCTCCACGGTCAAGCAGGCATTTGAATTTTGTTCTCTAGATTTGTAGTACAACGAGCAAACCACTACACAATGCTGGCACTATGTGTATTTGCATATACATACACAAATGCATAGATTTCTATATCTACATATACTTCTACATCTAAATACACAAACAGATCCACATCCATACTTACATCCATATTCACATTCACATATATAAACGCACATATGCTTGCACACCTGTGTACACACACACACATCTTAATGATCCATATTGTATGAAAACTTTACTGTGTTGGAACAGGTTGTTTATCTTGGAAGCTGAGGCCTGTCTTGGAAGCTGAGGCCTGAATCCATTGACATCAGTTTGAACTTATTTTTTGAGTGTTATATCTGCAGAGATAGTGGTCCAAGCCCAAACAACATACGATGTGGGCTCATATCAGGCAAGGAGATCTCTTAGTGCCTTGATTCCTAAGTGGGAGGAGCAGGGGGCAGATCTCCCACTGCATCCAAGGACCTGGGGCCCATGCAGACCCGGGGCCCACTACCCAGAATTATATTGCTAAGATCTCACTTTAACCTTCACAGTTGTATCCTGTGGAATCCTGGGGGTTTAGTTTGCTGAGGCATTAGTGCACTCAGGCTGAAAATTCTAAATGTCCCTTCTTAAACTGCCAGTCCCAGGATTTCATAGGCTGGAACCATGGTAGTTAAAATGGAATCATGGCACTGTAAAAGCACTGTCTGAATGGACCCCTGGTGACTCACACTCTCAGTGAGTGGGAGGGAGAGAAGGAGCAAAAGTCTTCTCTAGATGGTTCATCTGGTTCTTTACACCATTCTGGCAGAGCTCCAAAGCCTACTCTTGATGACCTTAAGCTATTTTCATTTCAGCTTTATAACTGTGCATATGTGGGAGACCACTTTGTTGTTGCTAAGTCAATTGGAGGTCTGTGACTGGTCAACTGCAAGTCACTCAGTAGATCTTCTATAGATCTGTGTTCTTTCCTTCTCTGAATTACTCAAGTCACTGAATAAAACAACCAGGTCTCAGTGAAAAAAATGCAGTGGCAGTGCTATTTGGATTGGTTAATCTGACACATTTGTAGATTTATAGGAGAATATGTTCTGGTTATAGCCTGTGCACTAACAGCAACATTTGAAGCTAGAAAAATGTTCTAGAAAAAGCAGACATAGGAAGAACGAGTGGAAGAAACAGGCAGGGGTGTGGAAGCAGACCTAGGGCTTTGCTATCAGCTTATTATTTCCCCTGAGAGACCAACCATTCTCCCCACCTCCTCCATGATAGAGCAAAAGTAAAGCCTGGACATTTACAAAGCCAGAGCGAAGGCAAAAAACCTGGGTAGCTTTTGTATGTGCATAGTGTGTATGACTCCAAGGATCAAACACAATTCTGAGAAATGAAAAAAAAGAAAAAAAGACAAGAAAAGAAAGCGTAATGAGAGTCACATTCATTTTCATTCTGGTCTGATGGTGCTTCCCCCACCCCCGAAGCAGAACAGATATGAGCTTCCAATTTGTGAAACACTTTTAAGGGTTTGTTTCCTTTTAATGCTTGGATTGAAATTCATTCCCTTGGAGAGCTCAAGGGAGCAAGTGGTGCTGCTGAGATTACCACCAGTGGTTTGACAGCTGAGGAGAAAGGAAAAACCAGATATATTTGCATGTTCAGGCAGAAGGATGAAAAATAAATTTTGTAAAACATATGTGAGTGATTTCTCATAATTGTTGTCATTGTCATCACCATCATCATTATTTCAATTTATACCTTGTCCTTCTTCATAAGAATTTGGAGAGGCTATTAACCTGTCTCAAACACTCAGGCCTAAATCCAATTGTTACTCTGAAATATAGCAGACCCATTTAATCAGTGGAATTTATATAAGTGTTGACTCACTGAGTCTTCATTGACTCAATGATCTACTCTAATTGAGACTAATAACTGGGTGCAGGCCACAAGCTTTGCCTTTTGCTGAAGGTGAAAACATAAGCATATTAAGGACAGCATATTAGCTGTCACCAACCATTGGCCCTTCATATGTACTGGATTATGACTCCTGTCTTCCAACCTAATAGCCATGCTACCTGAAGAAGAAAGAATTTGTTATCCACAGAGCTTGGCAAAGTTACTTTTGGACCACAACTCCCAGAATCCCCAAGCACTTGGGCAACAGTCATATCACTGGTGGATCCTGGGAGATGCCATCCAAAAATAACTTTGACAAGTTCTAACAATGCAGCACATTAGGACATCACCAGTTTGGAGAAAGCTGAATTGGACTAACCTGAAGAATTCTTTCTAGAATTATAGATGATTTAGCTATCACTTGAACACAGAAGAAATTTAATAAGAAACTTGCTACAATCCAGAGGAAACTCTATATGCATAATATCCATTGCAAATACTGTTCTTTCATTTACTTGAGGCTTTTAAATCCTATTGTTCAGTGACTTCATGTGGTAAATAAAACAGAAGAGACCTGGTTCACAGGCACACAATCTAAAGGCACAGCAGAAAGGTAAAAGAAGATGGGGTGGAGGTGAAGAGGGAAGCAAACTCCCTTCCTGCAGCTTGATGGAATGACTGAAACAAACAGGCAGAACTCAGCTAATGCTGAGTGTTTTTAAAGTTTACATAATGCAATCTTATGCATATTGGTTCAGAATTAAATCCTACATAATTCAGATGGCTAAGTGGGCACAGGATCATAGCCTTAAGAATCTGCTTATCCCTTCCATTGAAACTATGCATAATAATTTAGGAGAAATCACCACTGAAAATAGGGGGGCTTACTGTGTTGATACTGACTGAGTTATACAGAAAAGTACCCAGTTTGGATTGAGCCCCATTATGTCACCAGGGTCTTAGCACACCACACTAAACTGTTGCAGTGCAATTACTCCACTTTCAACATCCTATGGAATCCTTGGATTTGCAGTTTAGGGAGGGGCATTTAGAATTCTCAGCCAGCGAGCTCTTTGGCCTCAGTAAACTACAAACCCCAGAATTCCACAGGATGTTGAAAGTGGAATAATATAGCACTAGAACAGTTCAGTGTGGAAATGGCCTTAGTTTTCTATGCCTAACTCCCAATGTTTCTTGAATGCCTAGAATGATTTGGAGAGCTTGGAAAACTTACTTTTTGAGACTAGCAGAATACTCCAGCCTCTCAGGGTATTCTGTCCAGAAAAGGATAACATTTCCCAGTTCTTGGTGATGGTGAGCTTTCTCTTAACTGGAGATCAGGCAGAACCTGGACAATCATTTGGTGGTGATACTGTAGCTGAAAATGTCCATCTGAGGTGGGGAGCTGGATTAGACTGTCTACAGCCCCTGTCAAATCTATTCTGACTTCATTCTGTTTTTGTGGTGGGTTTTGATTAATCTGAATGACTTTTTGGGGAGAGGGGAGACAGGGGCTCTTACAGCCAATTATCATTCAGATCTCTTCAGTGCATTTGCTCATCTATTGCCTCAGCATGTGAGACCTGGTATGGATGTGCCTTCTTTTTAAAGGAAATGTGTTCTAAAAATCTTTTATGTAAACTTAAAGGAATGTCTCTGCTCCTCTTCCTCCACCATAGCAGAGAGGAGGAGGAATGGCCAAGGAACCCAGTACAAGCTACAAATGCTAAACTATTCAAGTCCTTCTTTTGTTGCAATAAATCCTTGATTTAAAAAAAAAAAAATCAGGAATGGGAAAAATATTGCTGCTGGTACCAGGAATGGTCTGGGACAACAGAAATGTCATCTGCTTACAGAAACAAATAAAGCATCCATCAGCGACATTTGCTCTTTCTGGAGGAGACCAATGGCTTTTTACCTCCTGCTGCCATTGCTGCTGCAACTATCCTGGTATTATATACTAACACAATTCTGGGCTGAGTCTCTGTATGCAGCAGGCAATGTCTGTTAGAAATGAGAATGCAAGGAGGAAGGGAGCTGACTCTGCTCTTTGCAGGAGATTTTTTGAAGCCAAGGGTTTCCTTGGCCATTTGTTGGGAGAGAGAAGAATTGGTTGGAAATTTAATATTGTTACTCAGTTGCGTAGGGACATGGAGGTGGAGGGGTGATTCACCCCAGGCGGCAATGTTTCTGGGGCGTCCCAGCCCATAGCCACGCCCTTGCATGCCCTGGCCATGCCCCTTCGTGCAGTGGCCATGCCCCTGGTGCTGTACCCCCATCCCCTCCTGCCCCTCACACACACTCCAAGCACTGCCTCTGTTGTTACTATCTTGATCTGAATGCTGTTGTTAATCCCATCTAGAGCAGACCCATTGAATCAGCAAGATTAACTAGTTATTGATTCACCATTCAACAATTCAGTCACTGGATCTACTCTAGTTGGAATTAAACAATAGGATTCAGGCCCTTCTGTTCAGTCTTTATATATCTTTATACAGTAGAAAGCCTGTATCTAAGAAGTGCTATAAATAAATTGAATCCAGGGCAAGCACTTGGGACTGCTTTACTTTGGAGCTTCTGAAAAAGAACAGTGGTAGAAGCAACAAGGAATGATGCATCATTCCAGTATAGAACAATGTCTTGAAAGTGCTGGGGGAGCATCTAAGAGCAATCAGCCTCACTCTTTGAATCTGAGCATTACGAAATACATAGCTTTCTAATATGTCTTTCTTCATACATAAGTATCTTCTGGGCAACTTCACTCCTCATTTTGAAGCAAGGGCAGGCTATTGGAGCCCCCATATTGTGGCTGGACTGTTGAGAGATGCTGTGAGTTGCAGTTCGACATCTGCAAGGCCACAGTTGCTTGTCTTTGTGCTAGACTATTGAGCAAAAGAAATGCTTCCCCCCCGTTAAGTGGAAGCTTTTGCACAACAAGAAAGGCAGAGCACTCCTTAAAACACCACATAAACCTCATAGCAGTGCTTGTGCAAACATTTGGGGAGCAGGGGTAGGCGCTATTTTCATTCTTTCATTCTTTGGATTCAACTCATCAATTAACATCAATGATAGAATAGCAGAAAAGCTGTGAAATAAACCCTTTTCCTAAGCTTCTCGTACATGATGGTATTAAATAGCAGTCATTCATTTGAAAATGTACATATAGTCCATTTGAGGGTAAAGGGTCAGTTGGGTTACAAAACTAAAAAGAATAAAAAATAAATTAGTTTTCCCAGATCAAGTATGCAATCAATCTTTGTAGTGAAAAAAGAAAATAAATGATTTAAAACCACCAGCTCCAAAGCAGCTTGCTAACAATCAGACTGGAACCCCCATCAGGCTTGTTTTGACAAAACCACACGAGGTCCTTCTAGGATCTTAAAAATGAACATCAGATAAAAGGCAGCATTTCTCAGCAAGAAATTAAATTAATCCAAATTAATGAAGGGAAAACAGGACAGAACACCACAGCCACAGAGAATTGGGAGTAAATCTGCTTTAATTCTATGGATGAGATGCATTTTTTTTATTGATTCCCTGTTTTCTCCCAATCAGGGACTCTGCCAGGTTTGCAGAGGTCAGAATTACTTCGTGTGATGCTGATGAGGGCAAAACCTCACAGGCAGATGCTTATTAGCTCACTTAGCTTGGTGATAATCTAAAAATACAGCAGCATGGGCCAAAATGACAGTACTGGACAATGGCCTGGGAAGCAAACTGCTGGATGCTCTTAATTTATTGTTTCATTTACTAGATTCAATTTGCTGTGCTGCTCATGGCGGCGAAATGCACACACTAGCAGACAGCCAATGATACAAATAAATTCATGCAGCCATGCCAGCTTGTTCCATAAGCCGGCCAACTGCACAAACATATCCAGTGTATGACATCTCTAGTTCTTGTATGAAGTACCAAAACTGCATAAAGGCAAAGACACAGCTGGAATGGCACAGTGACTGTGAAGAGAACTTATTATTATGTGCCTTCATGTTGATTCTGAATTTTCATAACCCTTTCACAGATTTATTCAGGAGAGGCTTGCCATTGCTGTCCTCTGAGGCTGAGAGAGTGTGACCTGCCCAAGGTCACCCAGAGGGTTTTCATGTCTCTGTGGAGATTTGAATCTGGGTCTCCTGGAGTCCTAGTCCAGTACTCAAACAACTATACCATTCTGGCTCTCAGTATGAGTTTTCCACATGGCTGTCAGGGAGAGCTTCCATAAATTCTCCTTTTCTTTTTCTTTCTTCTTGCCCTCTTTTCTGAAGTTATTTGCTTTTTTTATCATACATGTGAGAAATAGCTGAAAAGACTCCTAAAACAATTTAGCACGGCATTGGCTGAAGCATTAATGTCTATTAAAAGTACGTTTCTGCAGAAGCGGGTGTTCCCCAGAGAGAAGGACACACCTCAGAGTTTGTATTCAATTTGTATTCAATTGTTTTTATTACCTGTCCCGGTTGCAGATTTTCCCTCCCCTGGGATCCCATTGGATAGGACCCCAAAGATTATAGCCTATCAGGTTTGCCTAAGCCCTGCCTCTGTTTACATTTCCCCCTCCCCTCAATTTAGTGCCCACTACTCTTATTTACAGTTTTCCTTAAAAGGAATGATGACGAGCTGCCCATTTCTTCCCCTCCTGTATCTTTATTTCTCATGTTACATTCAAGGTGTCTCATTAGCAGTTTCAGAATACCCCTTTGTGTTCTGGTATGTCCCTATCAGTCAGTTTACTCCTTACAGTCTTGTCTTGTCTGGTATGTTGTTATCAACAAGGTCTGAAACACACCAGCCACCCTAAAGATCCAAGATCTTTGAGGTAGTCTTTTGTTCTGTTACTATTTCTGGAAAGCAGTTTACTTTAGACATAGTGTATTGTAGATGCCAAAATACAAAATATACTGGAATCTATGTGTACATATATCTAAAATATGTGTTATACAAATAGGCTAAAATATATGCTACCAATACATGCTATTAATACTGTATACCGGGTGCAGAAGCTAAAATATATGTTATTTCTCTCATACAGAAGCTACTTTTATATATGAAAACATTAGCCTGGGTTAACCGATCCTCAGATCAGGGCATGCGTGAGGGTATTATAGATGAACTCAAGATGAGGAGACATAGGCCATTTCTGCACTGCACTGTAATAGTGCTATTGTTCCACTTTCAACATCCTATGGAATTCTGGGGTTTGCTGTTTAGGGAGGGGCATTTAGAATCCTCAGCCAGAGAACTCTCTGGCCTCAGTAAACTACAAATCCCAGAATTCCTCAAGATGTTGAAAGTGGAGTAAAAGCACTGTAACAGTGTAGTGTGGAAATCGCCTTAGTCAAGGAACAAGGGAAGCGCTTCTAGCTTCTTCTTCTTTTAGAAAGAAAGAATTTTCCCTCTTTTTCCTTCTTTGTTATTTTGTATGCGTTGTGGGAGGGAACACCTGACACAAGGTGTAGCACTTGTTAAACTTTGCCCCAAAACAGGGAGTGAAGGAAGGAAGCATAGTTTCTCTGGGATACAGAATGGTAGTTGCTAGATTTGGAATAGCATGTGCAGATGTACAGGCCTCAAAGGAATGAATATAAAGTGTACCAGGCTAAAAAAAATCCTACTAACAGTCAGCTTGGGATGTGAAGTTTGATCTGAGATATTTTCTGGTATCAAAAGATGTTTCCTAGAATTGTCGAGTAAAAAATGTTGAGTTAGCACCCAGGAGGTATCAAGTAGCTCCCTTTTATCTGCCAAAGCAGAAACAGATTCACATATTACATAAATGGCCCCAAGCATCTGTCTGTTTACTGAGTTACTTGTTCACTTTTGCTAACCTTGTGATGTAAGTATGTTTTTAGTTTCATGACCTCTTGGGCACTGAAAAGAATATAATAGTGTTAAGGTTCAGTGGAACTGGGAAGAAAAAGACACAAGTTTGTGATGATGATGCTATTAACTATTCAAGTAAAAAGTTCTTTTAAACATTGTTTCTGTACAGTCCAATTCAGACAGAATCTTTATTGGCATGTTGAAATAGATTAGGCCTGGCTTTTAAAAACAAGTTTCTCAATTATCTGAATTTTAATATTTATCATAAGCACTAAGATTGCCAATGAGGTATTGTGGTTTGATTGTTGGACTAGGACTTCAGGAGACCATGATTCGACATGATTCGAATCTTTGCTCAGCCATGAAACCTATTCTCTCAAGTCTAAGATGAAGGCAAAGGCAAACCAATGAATAAATCTTGCAAAAACAAAACAAAACCCTAAAATTTTCTTCCTACAGTTCATTTTAAAATATTACCATTCAGATCATCCATAAAATTGCTTCAAGGTGTCTGATGTCCAATGAAATTAGTTATACCATTACCAGATCTGAAGCACATTGAACCTGAACCAGGAACTTTGCATTCTTGTTATAAATACATGCATCAGAATGATGTATGATATTTTAATATCTTTATCTTGTTTTCTTCTCCAAACTCATAAAACCACTTTTTGGAACTTGTACTTCACAAGTCCCATTATATAGGGCTCATTGATACTAAAAATCTACTGAATTTTAGTGCAGATCTACATATACAGTTGGCCATCCACATTTGTGGGTTTCATTTTCATGGATTTGATTATCTGCAAGTTTCTCCAACCCCTGTCCCCCCACCTCAAGTGTTTATTTTCTAGGGGAACCTTCCTTCTTAGTGACTCTTATCAGGCTGCATGGCCCTTTAAAAAAGTTCCTCTGATCCTCCTCCTCCTCTTCCTCCTCCACCAGCCACTGCCTGGCCAGCTAAGGATGGATCTCAGCCTAATTTCTCAGCACCACAGACCCTCTCCCGATGTCCCCCACACACCTAAGGAAGGAGATGAGAGAGAGAAGAAATACAGGGCTACCTTGCCAACCCACCTCCTTTATCTTTTATTTTCCTGACCTGGTTTGGATCCTGGATGCTCACTTTCCCCACCGTGCCTTGGCCTCTTTCCCACAGACACACGCATTTTGATATTTGCATTTTCCCCACTTCTGTGGGGGTCCTGAAACCTTAACCCTAGTGAATGTTAAGGAACAACTGTATTTTCTCTCTTTCTCTCCTCCCCTCTGTGCCTCTTTGTGCATATGGAATATATGAGAAGCACTATACTAGGAATGGTGGGATTATCAGACGTTCAGGAAACATTAACATTTTACCCCTCATTTTAATAGCAAGAAAGCTCCAGTGTTCATTGGCAAAGTTAAGAACTACAAATGTCTATTGTTCTCATCAGATTTCCTATTTCTCCTGATTTATTGATAAATGGCAATACAGTACGACTAACAGCAAATATTTCTAAGCGTGTTTCAGTTTATTCTTATTTCCTAGTACACAGAACAAGCTGTTAATCCTGCATCACAGTATTAAGAGGCCGGCTGCATTGTAAACCAGGAAGCTCCCAGTTCAAATCTTGCCCTTGCTAGTGGTGGCCTGGTAAGGCAGCAACAGGAATATGATAGCCTTGGAAACTACTCTTTACATCACTGTTCTTTCAGCATCTTTAGAAACTTTCTTTGAGTGTTCTGAAAACCAACAGTTAACTGATGCCAGATGTTTTCCCACAAGATCCTTTTTTGGAAATGACCTTTGCTCACTTTTTATGGAACATCTGGCGACTTCATTTTCAGGTTGTTGATATTACTGTTTTCTATATTCTAGAGAAGGAAGGGGTATAATTACCAGAAGGAGGTGGTCAAACAGAGTAGAGGTGAGATTAGAGGAGAAATAGGTGGTACTAAACAAATAGCATGGAAGAAACCACTGACACTGTTTTAATAAAAATCTGGAACTGATCCTTATGACAGGTTTTTCTTTTTCACTAGACTGGTTTCACAGGTCCAGCTTAATAAGGCTTCCTGACACTAACACTTAGCCCTAACTCCACCCTTTAAACACAACTGTGTAAAAAGGTGAGGGTTTTAAGTGAACCGATTAATTTGTTTAAAGTAGCATGTTATTTTTTGTTACCAGTGACTTAAAACAACACAGACCAACTCAGTAGTTATGAAACAAACTGTATCCTTTATTGCAGTAACATTAGAAATAAAGTATTTTCTCAAAGCTCATGTAAAATATAGTGTTGTTACATTAACCAGTTTAAACTTCTGACAGTCTATGCCAATAACTCCCATCCTTAGACACCAGTTCTAGGCTGTCTTTGGAAAGACTCTCTTTTCAAATGGACTGTCTGCCTTATATATAATTCCCATCATCCATAAACCCCTCCCACAGACATCACTGTGGCCATTTCCGCACTACACTCTTATAGCGCGATTATTCAGCTTTCAACATCCTATGGAATCCTGGGGTTTGGAGTTTCAGGAGGGGCCAGGTGGCCCCTCCCGAAACTGCAAACCCCAGGATTCCACAGGATGTTGAAAGTGAAATAATCGCGCTATAAGAGTGTAGTATGGAAATAGCTTGTGCTGGGTTTCACCCTTAAGGTACTACTGTTGTTGTCTAGCAACTGACCATCAAGTTGCACTTGCATTCCAAATAGCTAACTCCCAAAGCAACTTCACAGGTGGTCAAATAGAGTAGAAGTGAGATTAGAAGAGAAAGAAGTGTTACTAAATAAGTAGTATCAAAGAAAACACTGATACTCTGTTTTCATAAAAATCTGAAATGGGTACTAAGTACTTTTAAAAGAGATCTTGTTTCCAAAGGCCTGCTTGCATACACATCCAACATTTCATATCAGACAACTGGGACACAAGTGACCAGATAACAGAAGGGCAAAAGTTATTAATGAATTAAAATCCACGAAACCACAGCTGAAATCTTGCATGGTCTTTATTTATGCATAAGTACCTGAGTTATAATCAGTGATGTATTTAAATCTTTTACTCCAAGTCTCAAGTCAAGTCTCAAGTTTCTACCTTCAAGTCTCAAGTCGAGTCTCAAATCCTTGAAGATACTTTCAAGTCAAGTCTCAAGTCTGGAAGCCAACTTTATACCCCAACCAAAATTCCAGAATTATTGGACAGAGTCAAATAAAGTCAGTTTTAACAATTTAAGCAGAGTCGGCCCTCCACATTTGCAATTTTGCAATCTACAACTTCAGACACAGGGAATAGGATCTTTCTTGCTCCCTATTACTGAAGCTTCAAAAGCTTTAGAAGGAAGGATCCTCCCTCTTCAAGCCCATTGCCTAACCCATTTGCTGTTCCTCTCTGAGAAATGCACCCACACTTTGGGCTTGAGAGGATTGCCATGTGACTAGTAGGCAAAAAGAGATGGAGGCGTTGCTCAAAGTTGTAAGGTTTCTAGATGAATGTCTTATGTTACTGAACCAAGGGCAGCAAGTCAGTCACTAAAAGTATACAAGTCTTGAGTCAAGTCAAGTGTTACCCTGTTTTCTGGGGGTCCCGTGAGGGACACCTAAATGCTCTCCAAATTATAAATTGGGGAAATTAGTCAAAGAGTACAAGTTAGCAATGCGAGAGGCAGGGCAATGGAGCGAGATCTTTTATCCAGCGTCTACGGGGTCAGGCCAAGTCAAGGAGCAAACACAAGTGGAATAATAATTGTTGTTTTTATTAAAAATACAGTCAAACAAGTGTATGCAGCACACTCACACAGATAACTAGAGAAATAAAGGTTGGAGTCGGATAGAGGGATTTTTAAGAGGAGGTTTGGTATGGGAAGTACTGCACCTGTCCTGAAGCCCGGGTAGTCTGAAGATAGAGTTCGTAGATATGAAGGTTCTCAGTATGTGGGACTGAGGGGAAGGCTCGCCAAGCAAAGCGGCAGCAAAGAGGTATGGAAGTCAAGAGTGATCCAAAGAAGTACTCAATGTCAGGGGTTCTTATAGGGGAAATTGCAACCGCAGGCTAGTCCGTTCTTGGGGAAAACAATGAGTTTTGGCTGGAGACAAAGCCTCTGAAAGGTCAGAATTTAGCATGATCGAGTTAGGTCCGAATTGTCAATAGAGTAGCCAGTATGCAAACGCAGAGTGCTTGATACTTGATTATTCGGCTCATCAAGCTGCCTGCTCGGGGCAGGGAGTTCTTTGTAGATAGTGTGCATACATAATGAAGGTACTTGCCGAGAGGTCTCATGAAGCGGCAGTTTGGCTGTTTCTGGTCTGCCTGTATTGTTGTTGAATATTCCAGCGATTAGGGATGGAGCCTGTTTGCATACATGTCCGGGGGCCTCGCAAGCGTGTGGGAAGGAATAGGTAAGGAAGGCCGAATTATTGATATCAAAATGATATCTGATGCCCCCCAAGTCTGGTTAGAAACTGCAGTAACACAAGTCAGTGCCTTATTTATTGCCAAGTCGAGTCTGAGGCCATTTCCGCATGGGTTAAATAAAACAGTGCAGTGCGCCCTCCACGGAGGATGTCTGCACCTTGGAGTGGACTGGGTCTAGACTACTTAGTGTAGATCCGCACATCAGTCTGCTCCAGAGCGAACCCAAGTGGTCCTCCAGTGTGTTTTTGAAAAATCTGATTTTTCAGGTTTTTCAAAAAGCTGGCACGTGCCATTGTGTGCCTGCTCTCCCATGCAGATTCGCAGGCTCGCACCAATGTGAGCCTGCGATCTGTGGAGGGCAGGCATTAGGCTGGTGAGCTTCAGTGGTCGGTCGAGACCCACGATCAACCGGAAGCTGCCATTTTGGATGCCGGAGCAGTGCGGAGCGACGGCCATGCGCTGCTCTGGAGCAGCCTGGACCGGACCGGGGAGCCAGAAGATCCAGGAACTAGTGGTGCGGGGCGATTCCCTCACCCCGTGCGGAAATGGCCTCAGTTGAGTCACTGAAGCGACTTAAGTCTGACTTGAGTCCAAGTCTATCAACTTGACTCTGTATCACTGGTTATGTGTTTATAACTATCACACAAGGTTCCAGCCTAGTATTTTAAGCAGGGAAATATTGAAATTTGTGTACTGAGTTTAGGAAAGGAAACAACAACAACAACAATCAATAAACATAATGTTCCGTGTGTTTGTGCGTGCACACAACGTGATTAGCAGTAAGTATGATATTACATAAATACAATACTATCTAATTAAGATTGTATAATATGTTACTGTAACATCAACATGTCTTTATCAGACCCTGTTCAAAATTACAGCTTTCTCTCAGATGCATATTCACTATATGAACTCTGTGCTCACACCTGCCCCTCTCCGCAATGTATATTACAAAATACAAAGTTTATGTAAATATAAAAACCGAACAACAATTAGAACCGAAGGAAAGAGGAAAATATTTTCAAATCAGGAATTTTTCTTTTCAGTATTGATCATTTTTCAGGGATGTTAGAGTGAGAGGGAGAAGCCAAACTCCAGTCCAAATGAGAAATATCTGCATCTGAATTGAGAGACAGAAAGAGCGAGAGAGAGAGAGAGAGACAGTGTTGAGTTAAGTTCTGGGTGTGCTATAAATCAGGAGGGTACCTCCTCAAGGAGAGAGCCAGCATGATGTAATGGTTTGAGCACTGGACAATAACTCAGGAGACCAGGGTTCAGTTCCCCGCTTGTCTGTAAAAACTCATTAAGTGACCTTGGGTGTGTCACACACTCTCAGCCCCAGAAAACCCTGTGATAACTTTGCTGTAAATCAGACATGACTTGAAGGCATACAACAACAATAACAATCTCCTCAAGGAAATCCTCACTTCTCCTTCTTTTTAAAAGGTATGTTTATTCTTTTTGCTTACCCTCAGAAGCAATCTGTGGTGACATGGCACAGGCTTTCTGTTAAAAGCTCTGAGATGATTGCTCTTCTTGTCTTCTTATTGGGAAGAGTAAGACTCTGCTCTCTCCTCTCCTAAATACATGCTGCTTCATGCTGGGTTGAGTGTGATCTGGTTTGAAACAATTGAAGCAAGCAGAGGAAGGAGGGGTAAGAGGAGAAGAGAGAAACCATGACATTTTAAAACTAGATGGGAGATCAGGAAGGAAGAAGGATAACAATGGAAAATTGGAGGTTGTATGGGAGCGTGTACATAGTTTGATTGTCTCATTGTCACCTTAAATGAAGGAAAATAAATTATAATGATATGCGATCCCAGGCAAGTAGGAAAAAATAGTCTTCTTTTACATGTGGCTTACTTGGCATCTGCTTTAAACTATGTCATGTTTATCTGAAGTCTGATGAACTACTAGCAGAATCTAAAAGAATTATGTTTTGGTCCACAGATCCTGGAATCCCAGAGCCAATGTGGCTGGCCATTCTGATAGAGAGATGCTTGCTGGCGCACCGTAAGAACTGTTATCCAAAAGAGGCTAACTTTTCTGATATCTGACCACCTGGGATGGATGGACTGCTCTTACATTGAGTTGGTGTGCTAATTTTGTACATGCTGTAGCTTGGCTGTTTTTGTTATATGCCTGATGCACCATTTAAATTGAGCCCATAATACATTAATCTGAAAGTAGTACCAGAAGCAATTCACTGCTATGTAGGCTGGTGAAACTGAGGTTCAGTTGTGTCAAGCTTATGATCTGATAACTGCTGGAGGAGAAAGAAATGCACCATGTTAAATTCCCTTGGTTCTACAATCATCACTGCTAAGTTGCTATTGTTCTTACTTAATCAGTAAAGATATTCTTTAACCAGCTTCATACCATCATATCTGAAAGCAAAAAATCAAAGAGCAATTAAGCAACTCCACTTAAAGCTTAATTAAAATATGAAACCTTTGCTTTCAGGCAATTAACCTGACATTTCCCCCCTTTAAATTGCATGTCCTTATACCCTCATAAATGAAATAAAATCTTAATTTGAAAGCTAGGGCACTGCAAATCGCTTCTGTGACTTTGTAAAAGCTTGGGAAAGTGATGTTTCCAACTAATGCCTTCCAAACCAAGCGTTTTAATATACAGAAGAGACATACTGGTTAGCATTTTTTAAAAATATACATGATTATTAAAACTTGCATGTGACTGAACAATCACATAGTAAGAATCATTGGTTTAGGTCATAGCTTACTTCATTTGAAATCAACAACATGTTAGCAAGAAGAGAAATACAGAATACATATGGCAGATCAGAAATAGTTTAATATTGACCAGCTTGTAGCTGGGACAATAGGTCCAGCTCCAGCAATTGGACAGTGCTAAACACCCTTTGGAACACAGGACACTGCTTTTTATCAGGCCAGACTGCTTGCACATCTGCAAAGTATCAGAGCTTAGAGAAATTACTTTTGGAATACATTCCCATTATCAGCTAGCCAGCATGGCTGGTGGCCCATGTCAACTGTTCCAGGCTTTGCCTGGTATTATCTCTCATAAGCCGTAGCTACTGCCAGACAGAGATCTTACCTATAAGCTTGCTCTGGTACGTGTCATGTTTGACACCCATAATCTCCAAATGTGCCCATGTGTCCAGTTGCTATGTCTTGCTATGGCTGTAGCTCAGCACCTTGTTTTCTGCTAGGTGCTATGGTCTAATTCACAGTGTACTGTGGCACAAATGGGGAAGGTTTTCATTTAGTCTGGCTTTGTGTATTTATTACAACTTGTCTCAACATTAACATCCTCCATGTTTGGTGGTCTAAGCAGAAATCAGCAGGAACTTCTTCTCACATGTTTATATTTATTTTGGGGGTGGGTGGGTGGTGGATTTGGATTTGTGAAGAAGATATCCATAGTTCAATATTTTGTCAAGAAACAGATATGCACAATCTCTTTGAAGTATTAAGGATTCCAAGACATTTTATTACTCAGTCATGTTCATTCCAGGTTTAAGTTTAACGGCATTCATGCAAAGTTCTGCAGACCTCACATTGGGCTTGCAGGATCTGAGCAAGGCTGTTGAGGATGGCATGTCTTGGAGGTCTCTCGATGTTTATGTCTTGTCTCATTCATATCTTGGAGGTCCCTAGATTTTTAATATCTCACCTCTCCATCCATTCATAGATAGGGTTGTTCTTTTGCTGTCCCCCAACCTTTAAAATTACTTCCTTTGTGGTTTTGGACTTGTTTTTTTGCATACTATTATATTGCAGACTCTAGAATCTAGAGCAGGGATGAGTACTTGCAGAGAGAGTGGGGGGCTATTTTTTTACCCATCTCACCCCATTGCAGGGCCATACTGGTGTACCTGATGTAATTTCAAGAGGCATTATTTCTCTTCCACTCTCATTTTCTGATGATTTTGTGCAATTTTGGGTTTAAATGTGTGTAAAGGTCTTGGAGCTTTTTGTCAGCGCAGAACTCTTCTATTTTGCAGTAGTTTTATGCTGTTCTTGGGATGAGGCAATCTTCCCCCTCCATTAATTCCTTGGAAGGAGGCCTGAGGATTTTGGGGGGCTTTAGGGGTACAAACTGGGTCTTGGTGGGCCACATGTGAACCATAGACTGCACTTTCCTCACTCCTAGCTTAGATGACCACACATTCAAAAAGGAGAGATGCAATAGTGATGGGAGATTTCAACTGTCCTGATATATGTTGTCAGTTAAACTCTGCCAAGAGCATAAGGTCCAACAAATTTCTCACTTGCCTTGCAGACAATTTCTTTGTCCAGAAGGTGGAAAAGGCAACAAGGGGATCAACTATTTTAGATCTGATCCTGACCAACAGGAATGACCTTGTTAATAGAGAGGAAGTGGCAGGATCCTTACATGCGAGTGACCATGCTCTATTGGAATTTGTCATTCAATGGGAAGGGGAAACCAAGTGTAGCCAGATGCACATTCTAGACTTTAAAAAAGCTGATTTCTGTAAACTTAGGGAATTACTGGCTGAAATTCCATGGTCAAGAATACTGAAAGAGAAGAGAGTTTATGATGGATGGGGTTTTTTTTAAAAGTGAGATACTGAAGGCACAATTTAAAACTGTTCCATTAAAGAAGAAAAATGGAAGGTGTCTAAAGAAACCAGAATGGGTGACTAAGGAACTCTCAGCTGAGCTAAATGTTAAAAGAAACATGTACAAGAAATGGAAGAATGGAGAAATCAACAAAGAAGAATTCAAACAAATGGCCAGGATATGTAGGGAAAAAGTCAGAAAAGCTAAAGCACAGAATGAATTCAGGCTTGCCGGAGAGATTAAAAACAATAAAAAGGGTTTTTTAAAGATAGGTCCACAACAAAAGGGAAAAAAAAGAAATGATAGGGTCACTGCATGGAAAAGATGCCAAGTACTTTAGAGTCATAGAACCATAGAGAAAAAGCAGAACTACTCAATACTTTCTTTGCCTCAGTCTGCCCCCAAAAGGAAAAAAAAAGTAATCAACATGGGGGGTGGGAAGCAGATGGGGAAGAGGGGGAAATGTAGGGCAGAATAGGTAAAGTAGTACAGGAATACCTAGCTACTCTAAATAAATTCAAATCTCCAGGGCCAGATGGACTACATCCAAGAATATTAAAAGAACTGGCACAAGTTATTTCAGAACTGCTGGCAATAATCTTTGAGAATTCTTGGAGAACAGGAGAAGTCCTAGCAGACTGGAGAAGGGCAAATGTTGTCCCCATCTTCAAAAAGGAAAAAAAAGGAGGACCCAAAGAATTGTTGCTCAGTCAGCCTGACATCAATAACCAGAAAGATTCTAGAGCAGATCATTAAATAGTCAGTTTGTAATTACTTAAAAAGCAATGCTGTGATCACTAAAAGTCAACATGGTTTTCTCAAAAAAAAAAAAAGTTGTGCCATACTGATCTTATCTCTTTTCACAATAGACTTACGAGCTTGATAGATGAAGGGAGTGCTGTGGATGTAGCATATCTTGAGTTCAGTAATGCCTTTGACAAAGTTCCTCATGACATTCTTGCAAAGAAGCTAGTTAAATGCAGGCTGGACAGTGCTATTGTTAGGTGTATTTGTAATTGGTTGACTGACCAAACCCAAAGGGTGCTCACCAATAGCTGCTTTTCATCCTGGAGAAAAGTGACTAGTGGAGTGCCACAGGGTTCTGTCCTGGGCCCAGTGCTATTCAACTTCTTCATCAATGACTTGGATGAAGGAGTAGAGGGCATGCTGATCAAATTTGCAGATGATGCCAAATTGGGAGGTGTTGCCAATACCCCAGAGGACAGGATCAAAATTCAAAATGACCTTAACAGATTGGAGAGCTGGGCCAAATGAATTTCAACAGAGAGAAATGTAAGGTCCTACACCTAGGCAGAAAAAAAATGAAATGCACAAATAAAGGATTGACGACACCTGGCTGCATAACAGTACACGTGAAAGGAATCTAGGAGTCTTGGTAGACCACAAGCTGAACATGAGTCAGTAGTGTGATGTGGCAGCCAAGAAAGCCAACACAATTCTTGGTTGCATCAATAGGAGTATGGTGTCTAGATCGAGGGAGGTAATGGTACCACTGTATTCTGCATTGGTTAGGCCTCATTTGGAATACTGTGTCCAGTTCTGGGCACTTCAATTCAAGAAGGATGTCAACAAGCTGGAACGTGTCCAGAGGAGGGCGACCAAAATAGTGAAGGGTCTGGAAGTCATGCCCTGTGAGGAACGGCTTAGGGAGCTGGGCATGTTTAGTCTGCAGAAGAGAAGGTTAAGAGGGGACATGATAGCCATGTTTAAATATTTGAAGGGATGTTATGTTGAGGAGGGAGTGGGCTTGTTTTCTGCTGCTCCAGAGACTAGGACAAGGACCAATGGATTCAAGCTGCAGGAAAGGAGATTCCACTTGAATCTCAGGAAGAACTTCCTAATGGTCAGAGCTGTCCAACAGTGGAATATGCTACCTCAGAGTGTGGTAGAAACCTTCTTCGGAGGTTTTTAAGCAGAGGCTGGATGGCTATCTGTTGGGAATGCTTTGATGGGTGTTCCTGCATAGCAGGGGGTTGGACTCAGTGGCCCCTATGGTCTCTTCCAACTCTATGATTCTATGCACTCGTTTCTGTTTCATATTCATATACCTAGATAGTCCCTGATTTAGGGTATATGTAGGGGATATGTGAAAGTAGCCCATGTACCCACATACCAGGATACAGCTGCTATGATCAATGAGGGTGTATTTGCATGTCAGTAAGGCAACAGCTGGCTGTCAGTCCCATTCTCTGCTCATATGAGCTATCTCTGGCATGAAGGGGAACTGGGACCGGGGTCCTGCTTCTTTCTGTTGCGCTGGAGAAAAATAACAGGAGAGGGTAGGACTGTTAGGCAGTTACTTCCTGTTCCAGAGGAACAGACTCCATCGATCATAATGGTTATTTCCCAGTAAGTGGAGATTGAGTGGAGGATCAGGATGAGATTCACTATGTAGTACCATAACTACAGTGTTTATGCACATGTAAATCCTGAACAAGATTTCAGCCGTCAGATACAAACCTGATTCAGCATTTCCATGGCTGGATACGCAGAGATTAATCTCTGAACTTTTAAGTATTCAGTGCCCTAGATTAAGATGTACAAATCTGCAAGCTGCTCTTTTCCACATCTTGCATATGAATAAATTTGAAAACTTTGCTAAATTCCTATAAAAATTGAACTAAAATGAAAATCTCATCTATTTCTAACATGGAACAGCTGGAACCTTCCAAGAATGATTGGTTCTGTTTGATGGTGGTGGCAGTTAGTACAATATTGATTAAATTCTATGGAATTTGTACTACTTTTGAAAAAGTCTTCATGCTGAAACGAATATGCTTATTTCTCATCTAGAGGGCAGTAGGTTGGCAAAGGTTGATAAAGAGAGGCATATGCTGTCGCAGCTCCCTAGGGCTTCATGGGTCTGTTCATTTGTTGCAAGTTCTTATAGTATTGCAATGGACAATTTTAGCCATTTCTGTCGCTCTGGCACAATTCTACCTTCCTGAACTGATATAATGTACCTACAAAGAAACTGTTTTAATCTGGCATGTTGGTGCTAATGCAACACAATAACCTTCTGCATATAATGATTTTGATGCCCTGGCAAACAGAATTTGAATTTAACAAGCAGAATTTAAAAAGCAGCGCTGGATGTTCTGATTTATGCCAAGTAGTTCAGGCATAGCATAAAGAGTGGCAGAGGAAGATGAAACAAATCGCTCACTGTTGTACCACAGGAAATAGCAAAAGTGTGGTAATGACCAGAGCTTTTATACCAGTCCTGCTAATACAGATGCTATTCCAAGTAGCCCTAATGTGATGACACTGCTACATTTGTTTTGCCAACAATATTCAGGAGAGAGCAGGTGTGGTTCAGGCATGTAGTGCAGGGGTCCTTCTTCCCCACAGCTACCACTCAGTGATGGGAGGCAAAAACTGTAGTGTCTGTCACTATACCAGTTACTTCCAGGGAGAAAAAAAAAGAGGATGCTATAACATATTTATTGATTTCTTCCATTTTTACTTTCTCTTTCTTCTGAGGGACTGAGGGACAGGCAGTGAACATGGTCTTCTTTCCCATTTTTATATTCACAACATCCCTGTGCAGTAGGGAAAAGTAACATATAATTAAACTATCAATAGAATTAAAAGCCATTTGTAAGCACATCCATTTAAAAAAGTGACAAATATAAACAATACAACATATTACCAAACACCCTTTCTCCACACTCAGAGGCCCTTTGAAAACAGTTTTAACTTGCTGTCAAAAGGACATAGTCTCTATAGGAAAGGTGTTCCAGAGCCTAGGGGCTGCCATTGAGAAGGTCATCTACCATGTTCCTACCAGATGTATCTGTGAGGGTGGTGAGACACGAAGAAGATCGCAAAACCTTGGTGAGACATGTACAGGACAATATGATCCTTCAGGTAATCTGGACCCTAACTGTATAGGCTTCTTAGGCACTTTGAACTGGGTCCACAAACAGACCAGTAGTCAGTGAAAGTGTTAAAGTGAAGGAGTTGTGTGCTCCCATTAATTAGCCCATCTGAGTAGCCTGGCTGCAGCTCTGTGAACTGCCTGAAATTTCCAAAGAGCTTTCAAAGGCAGACCCACATAGAGTGCTTTGCAGTAATTCACTCGAATTTCCTAGATATCAGTTAAACACTCCAACCACTGCATAGCATTGAGTATCTTACCTGGAGGAGACATGTGGAGTGGAGGAATATTAATATATACTGTATTTGCTGGTGTATAAGACTCACTCCTGCCCCCTCCTAAAAATACGGTTTGAATATGGGGTGCATCTTATACACCAGTGTGTTTTATATGCCGGCAAATACAGTACTTAGTAGGGAGCATGTGGAAGGAAGGTCAAACAAAAGTGGAAGGCAGGGAACTGTGAAGGTAGGTGGTTCAAGAGCATTTTCAGTGAAGTAGTGGAGTTTGAGAGGGAACTTGTATAACATGTATTTTAAAGGTTGCTTTTTAATCCTGATACAGTTTGGGGCTTGGTTTGGTTTTGCTGTAACAAAACCTCCTCTATTTATGCTCTGTCCTTCTTTGCATGTCTTCTCATTGTAGGTGAATAACCATCTGCTGTTCTAACATCCTTTCTCTCAAATAGCCTCTGGACTATAAACAGAAATAAACCAAATAGCCTTGAGGCTGAATTCTGAATTAGCCTGAATTAGTCAAGTTTATCTTTACTATATCTCCAGCAGTTCCAATGGAGCCACATGGCCATGTAGTATTTCATTTCTGACCTTCATGCAGTCTGTTATTAATCAGTGTTCCCAACAGGTTGGCAAACTTGCTCTTTTAAAGTTCACCCATTGTCCCTAAGAGGGTAACCTTCAAATGTGGTATCAAAAATCTAAGTGCAATGAGTAGGGGAGATCAGCTGGGATTGTATGTACATTTTCCTTCAACTTGTAGATGAATTAGCTAAGTAGAGTCAGTGTCTCCAGACCCTTTGGATAGGCACTCAGGCAGTATGAAGTATAGCTGATCTGTGAATCAGCGCTAAACAGCCTGACGTGCCCCCTTGCCATTGGGCACTGTCATACTATGATCATTGAGACAGATAAGATGGTGTGAATGCAATGTGAACAAAGATCTCCTTCATTTTTGAAGACAAGGGTAGAAAAAAGCTCTGTTTTCTTATGACACAGTAAGCCACCTTTCCCCAATATTCTGTCCAACTGCTTGTTGGCTGAGGATGAGGAGAATTGTTGTTAAACATTATTTGCAGGGCTGGAAGACTGCCTACAGGCATAAAACGCATAGGACTGTATGGCTGTTTACTGAAGGTTCAGCAACTCCTTCATGCAGAATCTTGTTGAAAAACAGGAAACGGTGTGGCTGTTGTCCCTGCAGTATCATGTAACGTTTCAATATTCAAGCCAAGCTACTACAAGCTAATATAAATGTTTCATCCTGGCACATAAAACAGTGCCAACTGGAATAAATGTCTGTTAATCACCTGCCTGAGAGAGAATGGGCCCTTTCAAAATACACAATTACAGGGCTGTGATTCCACTTTAATTGCCATGGCAACATCCTCTGGAATCCTGGGATTGGTATTTTAAGGAGGACATTTAGTATTCATAGTTAGAGAGCTCGACTGCAAACCTCAGAATTCCGTAGTCTGTTTACATGGCAGCTAAAGTGGAATCATAGTGCTATATCTGCTTACTGTGAAAAGACCCAATGTTAGAACCAGTCACTGAAGCATAACGGTTCCACAGAACTTTTAGAATGTATAGAATTTAGCTTATTATTTTTTGACTTGGGCCATTTCTGCACTAGCCTGTTATAGCATGATGATTCCACTTTCAACGTCCTCTGGAATCCTGGGGTTTGCAGTTTCGGGAGGGGCCGCCTGGCCCCTCCCGAAACTGCAAACCCCAGGATTCCAGAGGATGTTGAAAGTGGAATCATCACGCTATAACAGGCTAGTGCGGAAATGGCCTTGCTGACTAGTTCTACTAGCAACCCACACTGTAATCTCATGGTGCAGTAAAAACACAAGAAATTCCCACTTGAGTTCAGACCCAGTTTAACTTTGAGGTGGTTTATCTACAAGGATCTTTCTCTTTCTCTCCCTCACTCCCACCTTGATGCTGGAATGGCAGGATTTGAATGAGCATGTGCTGAAAATCAAGGAAAGGTAGTGCTAGACCTGTGTCACCAACAACACTAAAATATCCTTGAAAGCTGATATGGTGGCCATTTTAAGAGTTAATTTCCCCATTTCGTATGTGTGAACTGAAATGATTAACCCTTGAAAGACCACCTCACATTGACTCATATGAACAGAGTAGGTAGAATTATTATCTCTCTGAGGAGGAATGGCAGTAGTTCATTCTGTTTAAACATGACTATGAAACCTCTAGGGCCTTAAAGAGCCATTTATTATGCTACAGCAGCAATAAAACACAATTCAGCACAATGAAAACTTATTTATTGCAGCTCTAGCTAGTCATAAGAGCTTCTCCAGGTGGCTGCCTGTTTTGCTGCAAACATATACAGATGCCCAGTGCCCAGCTATTTCCTCATCACAAATGATTGGGTCTCTAATGCCTACAGATCAACATCTGCAAAGAAGTGGAGAACAGCATAACCCAAATGCTTTTGTTTTGTCCATGCAAATGTTAGCATTTTAAGCATGATACAAATGTATTCACCCAAGCTCCTACCATCTAAATTTTACTGTAAGTGGAATATCATACTTTACTGAGAGGCAGATTGCCACCTGTGCAGATGCTCCTAAGAGCACATATAGTGAGGAAATCATATATGGGAATAATATTTTCTCAGTGAACATTATCACTGTTATGAAAGGAATGAGTTGTCTCCCTTTGGTTTTAGTTAGACAAAAAAGAAAAAATCCCCAACTCACTGCCTTAAAGACATAAAATCTGTTTCTAAATTCAATTGTAGGTACTGGTCACAGAACGAGAGTCACACAACTTTAAAATTAATGGAGCAACATCAGAATCTAAATCTGCACTGTAGAGATAGAATGTGGCAGCTGATTTAGAATTTCTACAGATAAAAACTTGGCTGGTAAACGTCAAAGAGCACCAATATTAAAATGAAATAATCATTTAGGAGATGTAGGCTCTCAGGCAACAGTTACGCAATTCCAGAAAGGTAAGAGAAATGTTTCTTTCAACACCAAGGCCCTATCCACAAACTTGACGAGTTTTACGATGCAAGATTCTCAAGAACTGCAAACCCCAGGATTCCAGAATCTTGCTCAGATTATTTTTTTTCTAGTCCTTTTGCTAGTGAAAGATCATAGGATTGCCCAGCTTGAATGAGCAATCGAACCATTCTATGAACACTGTGGAGTAATATAATTGCCTTCTGAATTATTTGTGCAAAGCATTTGCCTTTTAAACAAGTACAGGTAGTTGTGAATACAAAACTTGGTCACATGACTGCTTCTCCAGGTCAGTTGCAACATAGATGGAGTATATTACTTGATCATATGGTTTATTCCTAAATAAACTGTCCCACTAGCTTCAAATTATCCTTACATGTTTACCAGCTCAGACTTCTACCAATCAACTTACTTATTCTCTTTAGCATGGAATACTGTATTAAATTTGGATCAAAACTGGACTCTCCTTTACTTCTTTGTAAATGCATGGTCACGGGCAAGAAATGAAGAGCTAGCACTGATCCACAAAGGCTAAGCAATGTCTTAGCTAAGCAACGCTTTAACAGCAATAAACACAAATGAGTATTTTCAGTGTGCTCCAGTGGCTGTTAATATGGGTAGTTAGCTAAAAGCATTTGGGCTAGGAAAAAGAACATTAAGTAAAATGAAGTGGCTACAATGACTTGTTCCAAATGGATTCCAAATGGAGTGCTGACAGAGAAAGACATTTAAGGCACTAAAGGGGCTACTGCAGAGGGCTCTATAAATATATGGCAGTGGACCTGAAAATAGCATAATGGCTATTGCTTTGCAGCTTAGTAATTGTTACCCTAAGAGCCAGTGTGGTGTAGTAGATTGAATACTTGACCATGATCCTGGAGACCAGGGTTCAATTTCCTGCTTAACCATAGAAACCTACTGGGAGACTTTGGGCACATCACACACTCTCAGCCCCAGACATTTATGCAGCTGTGGATATGTTTATGTATTTAGATGTAGATGTATATGTGGATGTGAAGATATATGCATTTGTGTATGTATATGCAAATACACATAGAGCCAGCATTGTGTAGTTTGAGTGTTGGACTGTAATTCTGGAGAACAGGGTTCAAATGTCCATTCAACCATGGAGACCCATTGGGTGAACTTGGGCAAGTGACACTCTCACAGTCTCAGAGGAAGGCAAAGGTAACTCCCCAGAACAAAACTTTCTAAGAAAACCTCATGATTGGTTTGCCTTGAGGTCCCCATAAGTTGGAAATGGCTTGGAGGGATATAGCAACAATTGTTATCCTACAGTGTTGGGGGAAATCTATGAAAGGTCATCCCAAGGGTAACTAGACACAGCAGCAGTTTTGCCAAGTATTAGTCTGTCCTAGCTTGCTGCATTTCACTTGCCCCATGTCTGTCTGCCTGTGATAATCTGAAGAGTTTAGTAAGGATATAACCCCCAGAGTCGACCCATGCTGCCTTGGGGATTATAAAAATTGTAGTCCAGAAAGTAATGGCTGGAATCTCACATGGGAGGTAAGTATAAATAAGTACCTTGGTTACTGTGAAACACAGTGAATCCTGCCTGATCCGTCCCCCAAATCTCCACGTATTAGGAAGCAGCCATGGGATCGGTGGGTCTTGTTCCCCTGTCACTTGGGCAGCAGCTGACTGCCATTTCCACCCCCTGCTTTGAGTCTCCAATCCAACAGGCAGAATCAGGATACCTCTTGCAGCCCTCCCCTTGTACCAGAGATTGTTCATGCTAGGGGTTGGGTGGAACCATCAGTCAGCTGATTCTCAATTTACAGGGAAACAGATGTCTGTTGATCACAGTGGCCACTGCCCAGTAAGTAATGATTGTAGGACTTTCGCAGTCCTCACGTAGGCCCAAAAGTAGGGATTATATAGGAATCATGAATAGGTAACAATCATGAGTGAGTAACTCAGTTCTCAATTGCTTGTTCACACTGTGATCAGAATCAGAACTATATTTGGTTGGGAAGTTAATTGCTCTGGGATGGGAAACTTGCTGATGTCCAAATGTTGCTGAACTACAAGTCCCAATAGCCCTAGCCAGGATGCAAATGATGAAAGGAGTTGCAGTTCAGTGACATCTGGAGGATGACAGCTTGCCCATCCTTGATGTAGCCTCATCTGAGCAGAAGAAAGGGAGAAATCAAAGTGTCTGCTGGGATGGAATTCTGGAGTTGGGTGGAGGAACTACTGGTGGCTTCCATGTCAGTAAGGTAGGGAATTCACAGTGAGTTCATTCTGAACTTCAAAGGAGATGTCCTAGGTGTTGATCTTATTTGGGTGGTAGCATGTGATTCTTTAGAGTTCAGATGAAAACCTAGAGTGGATCCACCGCTGCTCTGATATGGAAGTCACAAGTTGCCACTGGATCATACAATTTATTTTAAAAATGTAGCCTGTAGCTGCTTTTCCCCGGTTTTGTTCAAAAAGAGAAAGAGGAACAGGAGACCCAATTTGGATTGGGCCCATGAAGTGAATATGGAGGGGGCTTGACCCCTGCTGTGGGTGAAATTAATGAATCATATCTGAGCACTGCAAATTGTAAGCAGCCCCTACTTTCCAAAGTAGATTAAATCTGTAAAGAGAGGTAAAGAACTGGCTTTTAGAGATACTCTGGATTGGGTCTTCAATGAAAAGCAAAGGAACAAAATTCCCTGATCCTAGACCAGTCACCCATGGACTTCATTCACTTAAAAAAACCAAACAACAATCAAATTTAGCTGATGCAAAATGTTTAATTAACGTATATGATTCTGAAACTTTGGGCTTCTCTGCTAACATACACGTAGTGTGCTCTGTTTTCTTCTGATGTTCTGTGACTACACAAAGATCTTCATTGTTTGGCAAGCTAACTTTATTAGTTGATATCTTTATTTGACAGTTTTCAATTTCAGTTTTCATTGTTTACATTATTTAATTTTTTTAAATCTTGAGAAGTTATCTTCAGTGGTTAAGGTATGTTTTTTTCAGCCCTCTTTCTTGGTAATTTTTGTACTCCTACACAATGTTTACCCCATCTTGGTGTTGCCAGGAAACAATTGCATAGATATTCAATATTGTTCTTAAACTGCAGGGTCAAAATAAGTACAGCTGATTTATTTCCATCTCTAGTCACCTAAAGATGAAATACCATATGTAATGGAATTGTTCTGAGAAATTTTTAGCTTAGGATAGCAATTAGATTTGACCAATCTATTTCATTAAATCAGCTCAGGAAGACATTAATTTGAATTTCTAGAACTATGAAAGAAATAAAAATAATTCTCTGCCACAGAATCTATGATTTTGTATTACCATACAATCTTTTCCAAGCCTTTTTCTCCAATCATATTTTTCTCTGTAAAAAGAAAACAAAACAATTCTGACAGCATTGCCCTTTCTTTGCATGCTCAGGAGGCCAGAGACTTACCTAACTTTAAAACAAGATGATCCAGCCATTTCTTTACTTTCTCAAATTATTTTCTATCAATAGCCTTGATTTAAGAATCAATACTGAATGAAATGAAACACATCTTGATGGCCTTTAGAAATATAATGCTATCTGTCTCCAGCAATGGAAGAAAAAAGCAAATGCTACAGATAAAGTTTAATATGATACTTTACCAAGAAGACTAACTCTTTAATTTTTTGTCTGATGAGAATTCTCCTATTTAATATTTCTTTCTTTTTTGTCATACGCTAACCTGAGGAGAGAGGTAATTATTTGAAAGAAGGGCTGTAAATTCTACTAATTCCCAGTGCTAGCAAGGCTAGAGTTAATAGATTATTGATCAGCATAATGGATCAGGGCAGAGTCATTTTGCCCCCCTCAAAGCTCTTATTGGAGAGTTGTCTTTTGGAGTCCAATTAGATAAAAGAACATGGCCTTGCCTAGTATCTGAGCACTGAATAGAAGATCCATCTGTTCCTTTTTTTTTAAAATCTTTATTAACACACTCAAAATTCTACAAATACACAAGCAAAAAGAAAAAATATCAAGAAAACACGAGGCATAAAAATTGTACATTAAAAAGTAAGAAAAAGAAAAAAAGAAAAAGAAAGAAAGGGAAAAGGGTTCAACTTCCATTCTACCTTTAAACAGAGCAATAACAATCAAATTAATTCAAGCCTCTCAGAGATAATATCCAACAGTTTTCTTCTCCTCACCCAGTTCATGCTTTCAAAAAAACCCCAACAACAAAAAGAATTTTCTTCTGCTAAAGGTTAATATATCTAGCATATCAATATCACTTTCTGTTACATTCCATTCCATGTTACGCTTATCTGATAAATGACTTGATGTTTCCTAATTTTAATACTAAATGCTACTTCATGACTTGATTACATAATATTTTCACCACTAAAAACTGCACATTTGTAACATGTTATATAACATCGCTAAATCCAAATGTTTCTATACCCATTTTATATGGAAAAATCCTTTATACCATTTATTAACCAAACCCAGTTTTCATTGTCTTATATTTATAACCATTTCATAACCTAATTTCAACCAAATCTATTTCATTTTGAACTCCCCTCTTTCCATGTAGCCATCCTGTCTATGAACTTCACCTTCCCTCATATTCTCATATTCCTTTCCTTGACCTTTACTAATATTTCCAGTTCCTTCAGATGGTATTTTAGGATAATTGTCCTGAAAAAATGGTTTTTTTCCCATCTTTCTATCACACCCTTCAGTCGTACAGGCTAAATCAATTTGGTTTCATTCAACCATCAATGTAGTATGATTACAGATCAGATTCAGATTAGCCTGCCCCTTTTCCCCCTCTTAAGCTGTAACCTCCATTTCACAAACTAGAACCTCTTGGCTGTTCATCTCCCTGAATTCAGTAGCTAATCCCTCCATTAGCTCAACTTTAATTTGTCTCTCCATATGATTTTCAGCCTTCTTCACTTCCATATTGCTAACCGTTTTGTCTTACCTCACCCCATAGTACTTCCTTGATCTTGTTGATTTCATTCCTTGGGGTTTCTATTACGTTTCACTTCAAATTTAGGAGTTACAGTTCTCTCAAAGAATGTAGCTCATTCATCATCCATTGTAATAAGTCCTGACAAGGTTCTTGGGAAGGCCTCATCTTTCCTTGAATCCAGCAATTTCAGAGTTCACAAGTCACTTCTCTCATCTACCTGAAAGCCACCAGCAAGTCATTCTTATCAACATCAAATAGATAATGTCTGTACTTTCTCATGCTTGTTATAATTGAATTCAGTCTTACAAATAAAATGAGATTCAGCCTATCCACAAAATATATGCACTTAGTTCCTTAATCATTTCTCCTTTATATATGTCAACCCCCAATTTTCTGATTTATTTATCCTGATCTTGTGCACTGAACACACATTTTTGATTTCAGAAAGAAAGTGGCTGGAGAGGGTTTGTTATTCCATTTTAGTCAGAAGAATTCTTCACCTTTTTTTAACTCTAAAGGTTTATTTAAGAGTTTTCTTTTATAAAGGAGGTTGGTGGCATGGGGTTGTCAAGTCCTCAGATCTAAACAGCTGTGTTTCACGGCAGGGGCAAAAGATGTTTAATCCTTAGTCCTTCCAGTCAAAATGCATTTATTCAAAAGTAAATGCAAATAATGGGAATTCTGGATCCTGAGGGGTGATTTCCCCCACTCCTTCTTTAATCCAGGGGAGGTTTCTCCAGGTAGAGATCCCTGTGGCACATTTGCTGCGAAAGCTCTCTTCACTGCAGAGCTGCAGCCAGAAGTGTCTACATGCTGGCCTGCCAGAAATCAAAGTCCCCCCATCTGTTGCTTTCAAGATCCAGCAGTTACCTACCACCATCACACTTCTCCCAACCATCTGCATTATTCTGTTGTTCAGCATTGACTTTCAGAACTGTCCCCTCCCCCATCTTCTTCTGAGGCTGGTTGATCTTTTACAGTGGACCACATTAGGTTTACAAATACTACAATGATGAAGCAGAATTGTCCTGTATCTTTGCCCATAAACACCTGCCAAAGTTTGACTAATTTTCCAGTTGCATGGTTCCCTTCAGCTCCATGAACAGAAGAGTCAGACATGACATATTGTTGGTGATCCTTTAGTGTCCCACAAAAGTTATCTGAATAAATGATTCAAGGCATTTTCAATAACACTTTTATCAAGATGTCAAACAGATCTGTGTTTACAGGAGAAATGCTAACGGTACTTGCATATTACACACTCTGTGAACTTTTTATTAAAAGTGAATCAAGATGTAGAAAACCCACATGTTCATAGCTGTGATAATAGCACAGTCTTTTTTTCTTAAATATGTATATTACTGCTGAGTTGTAAAATTAAAATAGAGAAGCTATACTCCTGGGGCAGAAGCTAGACTTACACACTAGTATATCATTTAGCAAGCCAGAACACCAAGGTCTGGACAATTGAAGTTAACAGGGGCATTTTTACTGTGTTCACTATAGTTTCATTGAGAGATCTGTTACCACCGTGTTCTGGCCTGGCCTTTGGTGAACCAAAGATATCATTTTGATATCATAATTCAGCCCTACTCTGCTCCTGCCAAGTGTTTGTGAGGCCCGCTGAACAAGTGCAAAGCTAGGCATGGCTGTTACTTGCTGCTCTCACCAAATCAAGCCAGATATTGCCAGATCTGTTTTAGGGGACCTCCTGAAACAAACACCTTCATTACACATGCACGCTACCACAAAGGGACCCTCTGTCCTGAGAGGACACCCTGGCGAGCTAGGTACTTAACTGCCGAGCTAGCCGTATTTACATACTGGCTATACTCTTGTCAATTCGGACTTTAACTTAATCATGCAAATTCTGACCTTTTGGAGGCTTTGTCTCCAACCCAAAACCTACTGTTTTTGCCCAAGACCAGACTAGCCTGCAGTTGTTCTTTCCTCTATAAAAATCCCCCGCTTTTGAGAGCTCTTTGGAACTCTCGCCAGATCATCTGAACTTCACTTTGCCTTGCTGCCGCTCGGTTCAGCAGATTCCCCTCGACCACCACGCCAGGTTTCTTCCTCTTCAATCAGGCTTCTTCAGGACTGCAGGACAGGTGGCGTATCACCCATTTCCCTTGAAATTCTCTTTTCCTTTCTAGTTAGGAGTGTGTTTGTGCTTTGCTTTAATAACTGTTTAATAAATCTTAATTGTTGTTTGAACCATCTGCCTCCTCACTGACCTGACGCTGTAGACATAGGGTAAAAGATCCTGCTGCGTTGCCCTGCCTCTCGTTGGCCAAGAGAGTGCTCAAGCTAATTTCCCCTTCTTTGCTTAGTTTGTTATGGTTATTTGGGCGTCCCTCCCAGGACCCCCAATTCACAGGGTAACAGATCTCAGAAAAAGTTACTTTTTTTTTTTTACTACAATCAGTGGCCAAAATGGTTGGAGGATACTGGAAATTTTACTATGAAAGAAGTAAGGTTTGCAAGATCTGGATCTACCAGTTCCTTCTGTATACAATTCAACAACAACCTAAAGAATCAAAGTATATTTAGTGAAGTAGAAATGATGCAACTGCACTTTTTGATAATACTTAAGTACTTATTTTGAAATGAGAAAACTTCACTACCATATTTCACAAAGTTTGGGTGTGGTTTTGTTTGGTTTCTCTATTTAGAGCAAAACTTGCAACTGTTTAAACTGAGTTGTGTTCTAGGATTCCCAATAGGATTTTATGACCTCAGTGTTTAGGCAAAATATCTGTCTTAGGGAGTTTCAAATCCACATTCTGTAGATCTCACGAGTTCCTTAACTCTTTATCCTTGGCAGTTTAGCCTTGGCAGTTTACTGTTCAAGGAAAATATCAGTAATGATTGGCAGGTTTTCTTAAAGATATAGGGCTACTCAGGAGGACTTTATCACATCATTAGAATCTGTGAGCATGTTGGCCTGGAGATTCTGGGAGCTGTGGCCCCCAGAATTTAAGATTACCAAGTTCTGGCACTGTTTTTGTTCCCTCTAGTGTCATCCTTATCATTGCCCCTGTCATCGTCCATGAGCTAGAAAGTCAGTGTCTTTGTTGAGGAGCCTGGTTTACTCATATAGCTCCCCATATGATTCAAAATATCTGAAAACCTTCATTCTAAATTATATGGGATTTGGCACCACATGAACATACCATGTTGCAGATATTCATCCTCTAACTTTTAGTGGATGATGTGTATTGGAACAGAGTGGGCAGAGTTAGTGCACTCATTCCCAATGTCCCTCATATAGTTCTAAGCATGTGTGTAGGGGTGGGCTGTATGAATGCAGATTGGTGCTCAGAACTACTACTTCTTCCAGCAATTTGCAGCCCCCCACAAGTCACACACTTAATTCAGGCAAGGCAAAAACATGGAACAACGGGGCTGGTTTGGATCCCACAAGAACTAAGCTCTTTGAGAACAGAGAATCCCCACAATACTCCATTACACATTTAATTTCTCCTGTAAAAGTGAAGGAATGTGTAGACAGATAAACTCATTTAGAAAAGAGGACTATTCTGGGAGTAGAAAGTTTGACAACCATAATCAAATTCTGAGGAGAGCACATGCCTTGACTAAAGGACTGGTACGTAATGACATTTAGACTGAGTACTGTGGAACTCATATTAGGGCCGCAGTCAGCCACTCTGTGCCATTTTACATGCTAGAGAGGGTAGACTGGAGACCTTCTTATCATTTTGTAGGCAGGTAAAGACTTGTTTCAGGAAACCATTAAGACTCACAGGGAAAGAACCTTTAATAATGTGCCTCTCCTACATGCAGGTTATTTTCAAATGTAGGGGAACTCCAATGTGTTCTCTTCCTCCTTAGATCTTAGAGTCTAGCCTGGACCCTCTTATCCAGTCCTCAAGGTATGGAATTTCTGGGCAAGAGTACTTCCTTGAAAAGTATGCATATACACATTTTCCTCATTTGTTAGACTTGGTGTTTTGTATTTGAGTGGCATATTCTGTGCAAATGTGTTTGATACTTAACATATACTTTTTGACATTGCCAGGGGCTGCCCCTTTTAACATCACCAGGTACCTGTGACATCACAAGAAGGTCATCCTTAAGTCTCAGTTTTCCCCCAAAAACTGAGGGCCTGGAATTCTCTTGCCTATCCTATTCCCTAGTTCCTCCAACACCAAAGTATATTGTGCAGCTTTCCCTCCAGAAGCTCCATGCCAGGAGTTCAAGTTACCCTTTTTAAAAAAAAAATTACACTGCTAAAAAAAGAAAAGAAAAAAAAAGAACATGAGCAGGCACTGGAAAGGGAAAAAAGGATATTTTCAGAACAAGCAATGGGCATTTACTTGTTCTTAAAGAGAAGGGACAAGAATCGATCGGCCCATTTGCAGGAAAAGCCAGCCTTCTTGAAATCTCTGCCAAAATAAAAACTCTTCTATGTTATATTGGAAAAAGTTCCTTTCTCTTTTCCCTAAACTGAACCTAAAGGCAGGTTGCTTTCCTACCGTTGTTAATAAAGGAAAGGAGGCATTTTAAAAATAGATTACTGTTGTCTCAGGAAAAGAGACTTTGGCTATTTCCATACTAGGCTGTTATAGTGCTATTATTCCACTTTGTACATCCTATGGAATCCTGGGGTTTTCAGTTTAGGGAGGGGCCAAGGCCAAGGCCCCTCCCTAAACTGCAAATCCCAGGATTCCATAGAACGTTAAAAGTGGAATAACGGCACTACAACAGGCTAGTGCGGAAATGGCCCAAGTGTTAGCTTTGTGGTGAATCCCTTTATTCCCAATGAAGGCCATTTCCATTCTAGGCTGTTATAGTGCTATTATTCCACTTTCAACATCCTGTGGAATCCTGGGGTTTGTAGTTTTGGGAGGGGCATTTAGAATGCTCAGCCAAAGGGAGTATTTTAATGAACAGTCTTCCTAGTTATTTTTATTTTTAAATATATTGCAGTAACTAGAGCTCTGTCTCTGTATGAGGCAGAAGGGAGGGAAGAAGAGTAAAGCAGTCACTTCTGACCTTTTAAAATGAAAAAAATATTTGCACATTGGTAGCACATGCTGATTTATTAAAATGACTGTTTTGTACACCATGGACAAGGAAGAAGTGGCTTTCCAGTTGTGAATGTACTATTAATCCTGTCTCTCTTTGGTCTGGCCAGGATACATAGGCCTGATGCAAAATAGAGTCCAACAGTATCTATAAGGCACACATTCCTCCAACAAGCTAAACACACTTATCTGGGCGTGAATCCCATTGAATATCAAGGAGATTACTTCTGACTTGACATTCATATGAATGCTCTGTTAATCCATAACAACCACAACAACAATCAGTGGTAAAGGGAGAAATAGCTATAGGACCATAAAATTTAGGCATGTAAAATTTAGCATAAATATTAATAGAAGCTTGGGATATGTGCTGTGAGGTCAATTTGAATTTTTTAAAAATTGGATTAATTAATTTCTGTGTTGTTGTGTTCCTGCAAGTCACTTCCAATTTATGATAACCCTAAGATTAACCTCTCACTGTTTTCTGGGGCTGAGAGTGTGTGATACATCCAAGGTCACCCAGTGGGTTTCCATGGCAGAGTGGGGAATCAAATCTTCTGCTCCTTCTACACGGCATTTGCCATGCGAAAAGGCGCCTGGAGTGTGGCGTGATTGTGAGGAGTGGTCTGCACAATGCACTGAGAATCGTGCGACGCTCTAGGGGCTGGCAGGTGCCGATCGTGCACCTTTTCATTTTCAGCTAGAAGCCAAAAATGGTGTGAGATCGTGCATTGCTCCCGGGCCCCGCATGCACTTATGGTGTGCAGAGCCTCCGAAGCTGTGCCGGTTGCGCTTCCTGCCCCAGTGCAGCCTGGGAAAGTCCCAGGCTGCACTGCGGAAGGAAGAGGCGGGGTTCTCACACGAGCAGGCAACTCGTGCGGAGCTGAAGCAGCAGGGATGCGAGAGCCTCTCACTGGAGGCTGCTTGTGTGATCCCCACACCCCAGTGCCAGAAAAAGATAAGATGTAGAAAGGGCCTTAGTCTCCAGGGTTGTAATTCAATGTTCTGTCTACTAAAATGTAGTTCCTACTGAGGTCAGTAGTCTTACTTCCAGGTAAGTGGTCAAAGGACTAGAGCCTCAGTAGTTTAAAATGTACTTTTGGAGCTGCTTCAACTCTGAAATAACAGGAAGTTTAAGCACAAAATTGACAAGAGTAAAAACCACTTCCTATAAACAATGGGCTCTTGACCTGGATTCCATGAACTTTGTAGGGAGATGATGGATATACTTTGGAAGTGTTCTGTATCAGGCACAGCTTTTTGGTTTGTTTTGCTTCCTTTTGCTTTCAGATTTTCCTGTCATAGTGAACTGTGAGATAAAAATGCAGTCCTTTCAAGTGTTCATTGCAATTTTTTTTTCATTCCACCTTCAAGTCAATGTTAAGAAATTCAATTTCCCATGCAATTTAAATGTATGCCAAATTTTAGGTATATGTGGTTCTGTGCAATTTTCTGAAGGGTGGAGTACAGCTCACCAGATTCTCCTAGGGTTTTGTTGACCTCAAAAATGTTGAGAATCTCTGCTATAAACCAATTGCAGTTCTAAAATTCTGAGCAAGGTCATATGAGGCATGAGAGGAGATGGTCTTTGGGATATCCTGGCTTCATTCTATTTAGAGCTATATAGGTCAAATCTAACACCTTGAATTGAGCTCAGAAAAAAAAATGTAAACCAGTGCTGTTGTTTCATAACTGTTGATATGTTCCAAGAACATAGTAGATCAAAATTCAGATATCTCATTTAACACAAGTTGTTGCTTCTGGACACTTTTCAAATGCAGTCCCACATAGGGCACATCTATTTATCCATTCCCATTAGCTATGCTGTTGTTCTGAATTCTTGGGATCCTCTGGGGGAACACCTCGATATGCTCAGAAAATGCAAAGACTGGGGAAAATTAGCAGAGCGCTGGCAATAGCAAAATGAGGGGCAGGGTAACGCAGCAGGATCTTTTACCCAATTTTCATGGGGTCAGGCCAAGCAAAAAGCCAGACAATTGTAACAATAAATGGATTTTATTAATAAATGTGTTCTTACGCACCAATGCACTCACTCACTCATTCATGCACACAAGGCCTATCAAGAAGGGAAAGAGGTGAAAATTGATAGGGGACATAGCAGAGAGTGTGTAGAGGCAGTGATACTGCATCTATCCAGGAGTCTTTGGTCCAGAAAATGGCGAGAAGGATGGAGCTCAGCGAAGAGAGGCGGCTGAGGGGATCACTTGACTAACAGAGTGCCAGTCTGCTAGTGTGGTGGGAAAGTTCTCCAAGGAGACCCTAAAAAACAAGGACTACTTATAGAGCAGAACATACCTCAAGGGCAGGCCCTCTCCTGGGAAGAACAATGGCCAAAATAGAAGGAAAAATTCCACACAATAGTAACTTGATGGTTTGCACAATTGGTTCATGTAAATAGACCTTGCCCTCATAGGATTTTCCAAAGTCAGAGTGGCTCAACCTGGGGAAAACCTGGTAATCCCTTTGAGTTGGCTATTCGTGGCTGAGGACCCTTTTTCATACGGACATGTCTAGCCTGAGGTCTCCTTAGGGAAACGCGACTGGGGATTTTCCTGGCCTTGACCTAGTTTCGGTTGTTCGACCTATTTGTCTATGCACCCACCTGGGCAATTTTTCTGGCATGGCAGGCGTATCTGATATCAATTTTATACCCCCCTGGGATGGGGTCTGCCACTGGGGTAACAATGCTGTGGAGGGCTGATGGAAGTTGCAACCCAGTAACATTGGGAGGATCACAAGTTGCCTATTCCTGTCCTAATCAAAACCAAAGAGACATCTGATGCTGGTAGGACATTTTAGAGAACCTCAGTTGGAGATCTTATTGAACAAGGAGACTCATTAAGGAGAAAGGAATCCTTTAGGAAAGCAGCAGGTAATCTTTATCCCAATATATAGAAACAAAAATGTGTGCATGTGTAATTTTAAACTACAGCTGTGCTGGTCATATAGAACAGTAATTCTTAACCTTTTCTTTACCATGGACTCCCTTTAAATATCTTTTTTTGTTTTGGCTGTGGAAACTAAGATTTAACTCAAGATTTAAAACCCTGAAGTCATCAAATATTCATTTAAAGTTGCACATCAAGGGTCTTTACATTTGGAGAGAAGCGAGAAATAAATAAATAAATGCACATTCCTATTGACGATATTTTTATTGGAGTGACTCCGGTAATCATCATCACCACCACCACTACCACCACCACCATCATGTAAACACTGAACCATGGGCAAATGTTACTTGTTAATTTTAATTAGTCAATTAATGATAAGGCTTGTGCTGTACTTCACTTGCAAACATTGTTCTATGGGGCTTAGTAGCTGAAACTTGTATTCAGAGTATTGACTCTACATTTTTCAAATGGTTTCTATATTTATTTTTAAAGTAAATGAGAACAGAGAATGGTTTTTTACACAAGTATGTCATTACGAACAACATGAATACTTTCATCGGCCTCTTTGAGATGAATGTATGACTTCTTTCCTTTCTTTCTTAACTGTAAAAACTCTTAACATTTCTTCAAGCTTTTGTGGGCCCCCTGTGAGGACATTGTGGCCCACTGGGGGTCTGCGGACCACAAGTTAAGAACCACAGGTTGAGAAGACTCAAATATAATTTTGATGCATACATGCTCTCTTTTTATGCTGTTAAGAAAAACTAGGGCCTCCTTCTGTCTCCCTTGGTCAGTACCTAGTCATTTTGTGAGGGTGGCAGGAAGATGGTGAGTCTTGAGGAGCGGGCTTTATGTTACATTTTTTCGATGTAGGATTGCAGCCATCTGGGTAGAAACTGAAGGCAGTGATTGTGGACATAGAGTTCTCCGCAAGCATGGGCTGCCCCACTCTCTTCAGTACCAGGGAATGTTTATTTGGAATAGACTCCAATATGGATCTGCATTGGTGAAGAGAAAGTTGCTTGCTAGAGTTTTATATGACTAGCAGAGAACTGTGAACCACAATTGTGACTAGCATGCAGAGCTTCGAAAAGTTACTGTTTTGGACCACAACTTTCCCAAGCTCGCTGGTGACTTATTCTACTAATACTTTAGCATAAATTCCTGCTACCAGTCTTCTTTTCATAGTTACTCATTGTTTCACAACTGCTGGCTTTTGACACACACACAGGCAAACACATAATGTGCCTCCAGACTTAATACCATTGGCCACACACAGCAGATGTGGCATAAAACAAAGGTAATGCTTAGCTACAGAGTTTTGTTTTCAGAAAGATAATCAAAAGAGAAATAGAAGAGACATTCAATTACAAAAAGCCCTGGCGATTTGAGCTGCGGAACAGTACAATATGTATCTGTAATGGTTGAAGGCACATGAAATTGGAAAGCACTAATCAGAGGCAGGGAAAATTCCTATGAGTGTACCCGACCTGTGCAGCATGCTGACTTAGGAGAACTTGCTGGAGGAGAAAATGCCGACTGGAAGAGATTCACATTTGGAAAATAAAATCTGAAAGAATTTATGCGGACAGTGAGTGGGGTGAGGAGGCAGGGAATCCACAATGTATGCTGTGAGGAAATGAGGCAACCTGGTTTAGACTGAAATTCAGCCCACCAGGTCGACATTTTGCTTTGTATTTGATTAATGAAATAAGAAGCCCCTGGGAAACTGAAAACAGCCTGTATTCTGATCAGCATCAGTTTTTATTTTGTCAAGTCTGGATTTTTTCACAGCACCTGGAAAAAAAAATTATCAAGATGTCACCAAATTTTTTAAACCAGCACAAAGTGACAGCAGAGGTTTGGGTTTGTGATAAAAGCATCCAAATATATAATGAGATCCCAGTAGCACTAAGGTACCACAGCAACTGACCTGGAAATCTCTTCTCTCAAAATACTTCATTGCGCCTTTGTGAGGTAGTTGTGTGTGTGTGTGTGTATGTTTTGATGAAAACAATGGGGTTATAGCAATAGGAGATCTTGAGGTCCCCCCCACCGCTTGATGTTTGTGAGGCAAGTGTTATAAAAGCGTCTCAAAGGAATGCTAGACTTTTCTTTGTACTTTTTGTGAAGTTTACCAATGATTATTTTAACAAGGAAAGCCTCACAAACTGTGTGCCAAGTAGTGTAATTCTAAGGATGGTTACTTTGTAAAAATCTCAAGGTGTTTGTGGGTTTACTTCCTATACGTGTATTTAAGAATGCAGCTGGAATCATAAATATTCCTATTAGGGGATAAGCCACTTTAGATACAGTGGGACTTTCTTCCGAGTAAATATGCAGAGAACTGCTCTGTAGATCAGTGCTAAAGAAAAAGTAGGGAAACTGCACAATAAAAGCAGGAGAAGCTCCTATAATTTTAATAGTTGTGTGGAAGAGAGAATTTCAGTTGGCACTGGATGAATTCTCTCTTCCATACAACTATTCAATTTACAGGGGCCCTGCCCTCTTTTTTATGTGAATATCTCAACAGCAAGTTGGATAGACTCAGGAATGTCCCCATCCAACCTTCTGATTGGATAAGGTACTGTTTATGGAGTTCACAACCCACCACTGCATAGGGTTCTTGGCCCTTGCTCCATTTTCTCCATAGCTCCATAGGGGGCAAAGGCCTCTGTGGTTGGTGAGGCGAGGTTCTCTCCAACTGCCAAGCAGTTAAAACCACTTTTCTCTTTGAATGATTGGAGATAAAGGATGTTTTAAGGCATTTAAGTACCCAGCTCTTCAGTTATTTTGCACTGTAAGTTTGAACAATCATGTATTGAGTTTGCCTGCACTTTCATTTGCGGAATCCTGTTGCCCTGTGATTTGCTTTTTAATAGATATTCCTTGAATTGAACTGTATTTGCATATCAGAAGACTGTTACAGAAAGTCTTACATCTGTGTAAACACATAGATTTTTGAGCTGTGTTTTGTATGTTTGGTGATAAAATGTCAGATGAATAAGAAAAAAGTATTTTTTTTTGTCTCCACATATGCATGGACCCCAGATGCACTCAAGCAAGGCTTATTCCACTGTATGTTTGATTTTTTTTCACTTTCTGTGTGCTTTCTAGCAGTGATAAGGCTCAAGCAATATTAACTGTTGTGTAATTTCCTGCATCCCTGGTATTGCGCAGAATACTTCTCAGTTCTCAGGTACAGAGGCAAATCTTAACAACTGCAGCAATTCCACACTAAAAGTCTTCCTGGAGTCTCCAGAGTTGCTCCTTTCATTTTCTTCATGGGTTCCCAGAGTCTTTCCCTCCTCTCTTACACATTTGAGAATGTTCCATCTAGGTGTTCATGATGCGTCCTCGAATTATTGTTCCTTTTTCCAGTTGTCAGACAACACGCTAAGGACAGTCTGGTAATAACACCCAGCACTCTCCTTCTCTTCCAGTCTCTTTTTGTGCATTCCCTCTGCATCCTCTTGAGTTTATAGATAGAATGCACTGCTGTGTATTTACCTTTAATTCTTATCTCTCTGACTTTTCCAGGGAATAGGTGATATATATTTTTTCTTAATAAAATTCTGGTTCTGGAAAAGCTCTGACCCTGTCTCTGTTGTACCACTTTGCAACTTAGGCCCTTTCTGCACACCAGTCCTGTTGCGAAATAGCCTTGGGAGTGTCGCACAATTGCGAGGACCGTTCCTCACATTTGCCTGATGCTCCCGAGGCCATTTTTGGCTTGTTGCCGAAAATGATGCATGATCGCGCATCGCTCTTGTGCCCCACATGCACTTACCTTGCTTGTGGAGGCTCTGGAGGTGCGGCCATCATGCTTCCTCCTCCAGCGCAGCCTGGGAAAGTACCTGGCTGCACTACAGATGGAAGGGGCGGAGCACTCATGCTTCCTTCTGGCCAGTACGGAGCTGGTGCAGAGGGGAAGCGGAGGGGGCGTGAGTGCCTCCCAGACGAATCTTTTCCTGTGATCCCTGCACGACGCCAGTGGCACCTGGTAAAGTGCGAAAAGGGCTTTACACGGGTGCATTACTTGGACTAAACAATCTAAACAATAAAAATATATCCGCCCTTGGCTCTTGTATGTTTTAAACTGTGCTGCATTGGACAGACAAAATTATGTCCTCCAGCATAATAAAAGTAAGGGTTGCAATGGGAATCAATGTGTTCTCCCAGAAACACATTTGAGTTAAACTCTCC
Organism: Iguana delicatissima; assembly: GCA_948472985.1. Lineage (NCBI taxonomy): Eukaryota > Metazoa > Chordata > Lepidosauria > Squamata > Iguanidae > Iguana > Iguana delicatissima. Next base: position 631,978 of record CAOKZL010000311.1, read on the forward strand.
CAGTCATCTGTGCTTCTTGTTTGGCCTTACTGCCTGAAAAGAACTAGTGGTCTTTAGACATATTTAGCAATACTGTTTGGGTTTGAAATTCCAGGGTTATTGTTGTTTTTTAATTCACTTTGATCCAGGAATTGATTATATAGTTGGCCTGCTCAACTTATGCCAACATTGGGCTTGAACAAGTGTGATAATAACTTAACTGGAGTATGGAAAGTTACCTTTTTCCAGTGACTGAGCTGGCTCGGGAATTCTGGTAGATTCAGCGCAAAAAGTTTTTAAACTTTTAAAAACACTCTTATGTTAACCATGCTGATTTTCTGTTGGACCTGGTCATATTTTTACAGATTTATAGTATGTATGCTAGATGAACCTTTATGTCTGTGATTCTGAATAACTCCTAAAAATTCCAGAGATTTAGTCAATTTGACTTTCCCCTTTATCTTCTGAGTTTTTTTTTAAAACAAGGCCCTGCCTTTTTTTTTTGAGAACTATGAAACGAAAAATCTGAAACGTTTTGAAGAGCATGAGAAAGGAGCACATTCAGATGAATAAATCATTTTTTTTCCAGTGCAAGCAATTGAGAGCACATGCCATTTGGCAGTTTTTCTTTGACAATCAATAATATAGATCAGAATGGTCACTTAGATTCTTTTTAGTATCATTTAACTGTTAACATCTTAATACCATTTAGTGACTTTTTGTATACGGTTAGAGGGTCTTAAAATGCAGGATTTTCTGCTTTTTTTTTGGTGCAGATTTATGGACGCCATCTCAAAGTTCTACGGCAGACCATATATTGTGTCATTTAATGCCATAAACCTAAGTGTTCTTGCAGTGATGAACGTAGTATTTGATCCTTTTAAGAGTGGTATGAGTGTGTTTGTACGTGAAGAGAAGTTAAATCAAGTTACATATAAATAATCTCCATTAACAGTTTTGTGAAAGTCTTCTAAGTGAGGGGAAAAATTGTACTTTGTTCCAAATTGATTTTTTTTTTTTTTGAAAAAACAGAAGTAATCACATTTAGTAACTGTCCTGAGGGGGGAAAAAAGGTTTATTGATGGCTGATACTCAAATGCACAAATAATATGCTTATGGGACATTAAAACTGCTCTAATAGGTTAGCAATAAATTTCTTTTCCAATAGGGATGATTAGAAACTTCAAGAATAAGAATCCATTAATGCACTTGACATAAAGTATAAGAGCCCATCCTAATGAAAGTCTCAAATTGACAGTTTAGCCCATCAATCATGAAGGAGGTAGGAACAGCAGTGTCTTTGCAGCTGGCATTCAGTATAGCACTTTCTAGGAGGGCATTTGTGGCACAGCTCCTTGGGTCTCATTGTTGTGCCCTGTTTTTCATTAACAGCTTTCCCTGCATTCTCTGCCAGTGCTCTTTGTAAATATCAACCCCTTTCTTTTTGCAATGGATTTCTGAATCATACAACACACACACACACACACACACACACAGGCATATGAAGAAAGGAAAAAAAATAAGATGAAACAAACTGTAAACAAACATTTAAGAGTAGCAAAGTGACCTTGCAGACCTCTGGAGGATTAATTTTTTAAAAAAATATTTTTATTATACATGGAGGATTAATTTGAGCCATATTTATTCATGTATGTATTTATTTCATGGATTAATATCCCATCTTCCTCTTGCAACTGGAACTCAGAAGTGTTTTACAAGAAAACAGAACAAAAGAAAAGCAACAAAACATAAAACAAGACCACAGAAGATTAAAATTCAATTTAAAATGCACTAATATATTAACATATAACATCCACCTGGTTAAAGATATCTTTATCAGCCATGAGGTCAATTGCCAAAGGCCTTCTTGAACTGAAAAGTCTTTGCTTTGGTGCACTGGTGTCTGTGTGTGTAAAATGTCCATCTAGTTTTAGCTGCATGACTTGGGCCCTTTTCGCACACCATCTCCAACCTGCAACAGCCACAGGATGGCCACAGGATCACGACAGTGGTTCTGCATGATGCTGTCGCGATCTTGTGACTATCCTGTCGCAATCGTGGATTAAATCATGTTCAGGTTTCTCCTGAAAATGACATGGAATTGCAGAGTCCTCCCACCTCCATTCACCTGTTGTGCAGAACGGCAGGAAGTGCAATGGCTGCACTTCCTCCCCCAGTGCAGCCTGGGAAACTGCCGGGCTGCACTGTGAAAGGGAAGGGCGGGGCCATTGTGCTTCCTCCCATCCAGCAGACAGCCGGTGCGGAAGGGGAGTGCAGTAGAAGCGATTCCATCCTGGAAGAGGCTTTCCCTGGATCCTCACATAATGGCTTTGGAAAAAGGTAAGTTGCGGAAAGGGCCTTGTTTCCAGTTCAAGAGTTCTGCCGTAGAAGATATGAAACAAAAACATGGGATGGAGTGTTTCTGACTATACATACACAGGAACACATGTGGGCCATGTATGTGGCTACTACTGAAACATAATCCCTGAGTAACTGGCTACTATTTGGGATTTTAGGCCAAGATCCTCGTTGGGTGCTCTCTACTAGTGTACCTATGCTGTTGGTCCAATGGATCACAGTAGCCCTTGCTTTCTTTATTTTTTAACTTTAGCCATTAACTGGCAATGGGAAACTGCACTGTACAGGTGCTGTACAGGGGGCCGTTGTGCACCCAGGGAAGGAAGAGTTGTTTTCACTCTTCAACGTAAGGCGGCTCCTTCATCTGCAGTGAGAGATGACACCTGGCTGCATCCCGAGTGGCCAGTGGAGGAGGGAAAGCGTCCTCTGCTTTCTGCATTTGCAATGAGCATGTTGCAGAAAGAGGTAAAAGAAAAGTTCTTTCCTCAAAGATTTAAAAAACTACATATCATGGTGTAACTAGGGGTTATGTCAGCATAAATTGCTAACAGGCATCTGGCCTTAGGCTACAAGGTCTCCTAAGTAAAATATATCAATTTCTCTTCTGTGGAATATTATTTTGTGCATTCTGAGCCAACCATGTTATCTACACATGAACAAATTTAAGACTATTACTGTCATAATCTAAATGCCACTTAATAAAAACAAATGTTTCCTGCATACTAAGGAAGTCAATAATACTAAAAGGGTTTCCACAAAAAAGGCTAAATCATTCTAATGTTAAAACAATTCACAGTTACTGTGGCTTCTTCACATGCAGTAATTCAACAGCAGGATTCATTTGTAGGATAAGTAGAACAGAAGAAAATCTTCTTTAGATATGCAGTTATGGGATTTGGTAGCACTGAGGTAGCTGTTTTCAACTTTAGAAATCCATTGCCTCCTTTAAATTTTAAAAATATTGTCAGAACAGAAATTCGGAACCTGAGGCCCTCAAGGTATTGGATTATCGTTCCCACCAGTGCTAGCAGGATGACCAGTGGACAGGGATGATGGGGGTTGTAATCCAGAAATATCTGTTAAGTTACAGGTTGTCCACCACTATCACAGAATTTTATACAACAAAATCCAAAATCCACAAAACAGTAAAACCTTTATTGGACCAACAAAAATGCACAAAATACATTATGCAAGTTTCCAAAGCTTCACTGGCTTCTTCGTCAGGCAAAGATGTTAAAAAAAAATCATACAGGAGAAGAAAAATGATGATCTTAGAGTCATAGGTTTACAATTTGTACAATTCTTCTGTTATCAGTCAAGATGGACTAGAGGGATATCAATACAGGCAGTTGCCCCTCCTCTTCTTGGCTATATGGGGATCAGGGACAAGGGGCAGTAAAAGATAGGCAATAAAATCTTAAACCCTTGCCAGTAGCAAAGTAACCTTCACTGAGATCCAGGCATACTCTGTCCTGTGCAAGGCTAACAGTCCTTTTCTTAAGCAGAGAACACTGAATTTGTCAAGAAGTTCCTGTACTGTTACATCTGGAAAATCTTTTAGATGTTGTATAGGTGAAATTTGCCAATTGTAGTTCATTTTAGATTTTGTTCTATTTTGCTACATGGCCAGCATGGCTGCACCCAAATAATGTGTCATAGAATTTTATGTGTTTGCATTCCTTTTAGCTAGTGCCACTTCTACATATTGTGACATCCTTGCTTCTGTCCTGTAAGATTTACAGGGTCTCTGGTGACCCCTGAGAAGTTTGCTAATAGTGATGGTAATGAGGTACTGGGGTAGAGTGAAGGTCCTGGTGGTGGCAAAGCAGGGTTTGGAGTTGGTGAGGTGGGAAAAGACTTCTTTCATGCTTAGCAGCCCTAACACTGAGGAAGACTATGAAAGTGTCCATGATGTTTGAGTAAGGTATGTACGGAACAGTTAATAGTGTTTGCTTTTGGGGTTGAAAAGGTTGTATACCCCTGCTTCAGTTAAATGCTTCTTTGATAAACATGACTATAAGGTCTGGGCAGCTTGAGACGACTTGTTCCATTTTTTAAAAAATTATCCCTTTACTTTAATGTGTATAACATACCACAGGTATATCATTTCAGCAAACACAGAAGTCTCAAAGCAAGCCACAAGAGTCATAAATTTCTCCTTCACTCACAGTCCGTCTCCACACACAAGGTCACGTAAGTTTTCTTCCTTCTTAAACCCCTCTATCCAAATGCTTATCAAGGGAGAGGGAGTCTGGAGACTAGGGCCATTTCCACACTATACTATTGTAGTGCTATTATTCACACTTTCAACATCCTGTAGAATTCTGGAGTTTGTAGTTTACTGAGGCCAAATTGCTCTCTGACTGAGAATTCTAAATACCCCTCCCTAAACTGCAAAGCCGAGGATTCTATAGGATGTTGAAAGTGAAATACTAGCACTGTAACAGTGTAGTGTAGAAATGGCCTAGGCTATAAAGGGAGCAGCGGAGACTTGAGCCGCTGTGGCTGAATATCATGGCAAACATCCTTACTGTGTGGATGTAGTGCAATTTCTCCCACATCTCTGAAAGACAACTTCCAAGTTTTTGCGGTGTGCTACTATGGTCAATTACTGGTCAGTGTGTGGGTGAGGCAAGAGGGTGGAAGGTGCCCAGATAGTATCCAGTTCTGCACCTTGAAGAAGAGGATTCACAATGCTTTCCTGGACAACTTGCAGATATGTGGACAAGGGACTTCAGTTCTAGCTGAATGCCTCTTCTCTCCAGTAAGGAACCAGGCATTGGAAGTAGGTGGGAAGTGAACACTGAGCAAGGAGGTATTGTATATCTCCTTCTCCAGTGTAATAACCCTTCCTCCTTTAACCTCCATGTGTAGATTAAAGGCCTGGTGGCGGGGAAGCAGGATTTGACTTGCCACCAAGTTATTCCTTCAACCAGTACCGCCCTGATGTCCATTCTTTTAGAGAGCTTACAGGAGAGGAGATGGTATGAATGCAGAGCTGCACACAAATAGAGAAGCCTATATATCTACATAATCACCTTTCTTTTGTAGGTGTCTTATTGAATGTACAGATGTTAAGAAGCAAAGCTGATGGTTGTGCAACATCAGGATGAGGCCAAAAGGCAATATTCCACCCCTTAGTTCATGAATTTAGTCTAAGCCTGAAACAAAGTGTGTAAAAGGGATAATGTGAACTGGCCTTTCTATAGGACAAACCTCTTAGTTAAGTCATACTTCATGCAAAACATCTATTTTTCAACAATGGGAAACAACTAGTTAAAATCCATTAATTTAGGCCATTTCTGCATGACAGGACTGTGCTGCTTTAGGGACAGAATGACAGCCGTCAGCTGGTTATGATTTCACATTACGTTATTGCTGGCCTGCTGCTAACCTGTTCCCAAGCTTCACGCTCGTGCAGTATTTGCAAAATGGAAAAGATCTGTTTTGCGCCTACGATCACATGGTGCTCTCATACTTACTGTCATGTGGAAGGGCAGGGAAGCACGATGGTGACACTTTCTTCCATAGTGCAGTATGGGAAAGTGCCCGGCTGCACTGCAGAAGGAAGAGGCGAGACCATCGTGCTCCCTTCTGCAGAGAGCTAGTAAGGTGCAGACGGGAGCATTCTTGTTATGCTTCCTTCCCTGCCAGGACTCTGCAGGATGGCGCACGAGGACATCATTGTGCGGAAATGGCAATTGAGATTTTACAATGAGAAGGAAAAACTTAAATTTATTTTTAGTTAAAGTTTAGTTAAAAATTATTTTTAACAAATTTAACAAACTAAAATTTGAGCATTAACTCAATCCCAATATTAAATTATTAATTAAGATAATAATTAATTAACTGCAAGAGTGCTGAAGAGCTAATATTTTTTTTTATCAGCTGGTTTACTGAAAATCTAGTAGCCTTAGGGTTTTTTCCCCTGAAAGTACTTGCTTTTTTTCAGCACTACAAAATCAGGGAAGTACATTGTTTAGTTTATAACATTCAAACAATTTACTCAGGTGTAATTTCAGTGGAAAGAATTGTGTTAGGATCTTTTGATATTCACAGCCTCAGTAATTAACCCTTCTCCCCCCAAAAAATCCATGTTACTAAAACCAGTCATTTCTTGATATTGATAAAATGAGGAGGACTTCTGAAGGGATAAATAAGGAGACGAGATTATAAGGAAAGCAGAAAGGTAAAAGAAGAGAATGGTTTTTGGTGGGATGGGAGAAAAATAAGGTTTTCAAAAATTCAGGCAGGTGTTTCCATCACTCTGAAATTCAAAATGGAGACAAGAAGAGGGGGAGTAAAATCATGCATCCAAAATTTCAGCTTCATTCTAATAAGGCTTTAGTGTAGTCAGCTAACTTGAATATAAATGGCAATTTAACATAAATCTTAAACTTTAAAATCTTTTTCCTCTTTCCGATGCAAATACAACAAAATTAGATTTTTTAGATTTTAAACTATAAGTGAAACACAGTCACCTCTGAGTACTAACTTTCATGTCCCTGCCACCTTTCATAATGTTTCATAATGCTGCAGAGTTTATTAGGGTAGGGAATCTCTTTCAGACTAATGAAAGAATTCAGTTTTAGATTAAATTCACAGAGGGCACGTTCTAGCACTGGATGGGGCCAAAGGCAAAACACAAAAGGATTAGACCAAAAATATAGCATATTTTGTCTAAAAGTTCTTACTGCCAGGAACTAAGCCTTGGAAGAGACATTTCAGTCTTTTAGAATGCAAAAACCTCATACATGCCTGGGAAACCAGCCAATGAAAGTATCATACGGAAGGGAACTTAAATATCCTGGGAAACCCAGAGGGCCAGATTTGGACTCAGGGCTGGAAGTTCCCCACAATTGCTTTAGTATAATATTGTACTTGTAGTGAAACTGTAATATCTGGCTGCCACAGATTCTAGCTCTTTGAGATGAAGAAAAATCTTGTCAGTAGCAAAGTGGCTGTTTGCTAAATTAAAAGATACCTGTTTTGTAAAGTGTTCAGTGAAATTTTAGAGTGGAAGAGGTGAAACACTTACAGACTTGTAGACAGGAGGTTTGTGCTACTGTATCTTCACTGTGTTTATTTTAACTCTGCAGCTGTGCTAAACTTGACCACATTATTCAGGACACAGTTTGTAGGGAGACCTGGTGAAAAACAAAGTCATACTGTGGTTGGGATGTCAGATACAGTGAAGCCCATGACAGAGCCATTAAGCTAAATGGATGATGCTCAGCAGAGAAATTGCTTAGTGCTTTCATTAACATGAAGTGAGACATTCTCCATTGCATCTGAGCACTTATGTCGCTGTACATTATAGCAAGGAATATGATGCCATGTATTAACCAATAAATAATACAGAATACAGCTGTGCATGCGTTTTTCCACCCCTTTGGAAACCAAAATCGTAGGATGCATATGGTTACATTAGACTTGGCCAAGCTCTGGGTGTCTTGTTCTTTTTCATTCATTTTAAATCTGAGGACAGAACGATCAATTATTGAAATAAAATGTGATGACTAATCCTGTATTTTAACCCTCAGCTGGCAACTTTTATCCTTAGCAAACCCTCATAACCTTTTAATGATGGAGTTTACATAATCAGTCTTAGAGGTCTTCCCTTGCCCTATTTTTTCTCTCTCCAGATAACATATTTGGAAAGAATGTCCTGATTTAAAACAATTCAGAAAATGGGTGTGATTTCTATGACCAAGGTAGGCTGTCTTGTTCGACGTTGACAGCAACAATGGCCCTTTCCGCACCAGGCAGTTAGAATGGGGCAGTGCGTCCTCTCACGGAGGTCGTCGGCACCTTGGAGCGGACTAGGAGCAGACTACTTACTGGAGATCCGCACCTCAGTCCGCTCCAAAATGACCCCAAGTGGTTCTCCAGCGTGTTTTCTAAAGACCGCAAAAAACAGGTCTTTATTTTCGTGGAACGCACCATTGCGTTCCTACTCCTTTGTGCAGATTTGCAGGCTCGCACCAATGCGAGCATGCAATCTACAGAGGGCGGGCTTTAGGTGTGGCGAGCTTCAGTGGTTGGTTGGGACCCACAACCAACTGGAAGCCACCATTTTGGAAGCCACCATTTTGGAAGCCAGAGCAGTGCGGATCTACAGACCTTGCACTGTGTCAAGGTCAGAGACCCAAGCGGCGAGCCAGCCCGGAGAAGAGAGTGGGAGAGCCAGTAAAGTCCAGCCGGGAGGAGATAAGCAAGCACTTACTCAAGGAAGTTCATTTACCAGAGCGCCAAGTGAAGCCATAGTTAGAGTTCCAAAGCCAAGAGTCCAGAGTCCAGAGATCAATTCAAGGTATCAGGAACTGGGTGCTGGGAGCAAGGTACAGGCAAGAGGAGGGTTTGTAAGAAGTTTGCCACAAGCAAAGGGAAGCTTCCAGGAAGGCAGTTGTATAGCCCCAGGCAGAGGTGTGTCCAGTCACCGCTTCTTAAACTTAGCAAAGGAAGCCTCCGTTTGCACAGCCCTCTTGAGTCTCCACCTTGATTGGGGGCTTATTGAACCAGGCTCCAGAGCCTCTTCAGAATCGGATCCCTGTTGCTCCAAAGGAGCAGGCACAGAATCAGATCCCTGTTGTTCTAAGGAGCAGGCAGAGGGACGTCCATGCCTGCTTGGTCCATGGCAGCAGGGGGAGCTCTTGAGCTGCAGGACTCATCTCCAGCCAAAGCCACAGGGGCCAACAGCTGCTGCTTGTCATCAGCAGCTCTGACAGGGGCTTCAGTTATCACACACTGCTCCGATTCACCCTGGACCAAGGAGGAGCCCTGTGGAACAGCTTCAGGGACAATCCACATTGCTTCAGACCCCAGAAGAAGCAGTAGGTAATGGCACGGAGCGATTCCCTCGCCTTGTGTGGAAAGGGTCATTGTCTGTGTTAAGAATTAAGCGCCAGCAGGGGGTGATGGTAGAGAAAGATGATTAGGGACATGTGGGTGTTCCCTGCTTTACATTGTCAGATCTGCCTCCTCTTTAGGCAACCTGATATTTTCAGAGTGATTTCACTTCTTCCATCTCATCCCCTTCAGCTGCCTCTCAATCATGTAGCTTAGCAGGATGTCCTAACTTTATTTTCTTGTCTCTAGATGATGTTCTTGCAAGAAAGATTCTTCTCTTTTTTCTTCGTATAAGTGATCTTTACTGTCTATTCAAAGCACCAGTATTCCATGCATATTTAATGTTTTCAAGAAAATCCACATTATTTTGTCAGAATGTATTCAAGAAGTTTTTTTTAAGGACTACCACATTTTTATTTTGTGTTTACTGGAACCAGTAATAATTTGTACGGCAAAATACTGAAAGGTTCTGAAAATCAAAATTTGGTTCAAAGACATTGCACAAATGGGAAATACTACATTTTAGGTTAAGGAAGGAAAAATAAAAACTGATACATTTGCTCATAACTGTATGTATTTCGGAGGATTCAGAACTAGAAATTGACAGAATTTTGGCAATGTAAAACAGGAAGGGATTTTTATACTAATATTCTAAAATTTATTTTTCTAAAATGGTATTTCTTTTTACAATATGAGAATGAATGTTTTTTCCTTCCCAAGCAAATTAACCAAAAGGCTGACAAGCCAAGAAGCAATTTAATAAGCTTCTGCTCTACTATTATCTGGTCCTCCCAAGCACCTAGACCAGTGGTTCTCAACCTGTGGGTCCCCAGATGTTCGTGGACTTCAGCTCCCAGAAGCCCTGAGCATTGACCATAGTGGCTGGGGCTTCTGGGAGCTGAAGTCCATGAACATCTGGGGACCCACAGGTTGAGAACCACTGACCTAGACCAATAATGTTTTGAAAGGATGCAGGGCAGATGTCCAAGAGCTGATACCTTACAGAGTAGGCTTTTGCCATTGTCAATAACTCCCCAACAGCAAGGGTAATGGGCAGCTTATCTTAGCACTAAGAATGCATGTGATCTGAAGGTTACGGTTTATTTCGTGGCACTTCTGCCACCACCGGTAGGTTTGCCAGGCCAGGGTCAAATTCTGAGACCTAAGGATGTCCCCTGATGATGTCACATTGGATGGCCCTTGATGATGACATAAAACATAATCAATGACGCACTAATCACAGTTGCTCAGAACACATAACTGAAATGCCTTTTTTAAAAAAGGAGAAAATATTTATCTGGTTGGAAGTTCAGTTTTCCAAGCTCTTTAGTGGGAAAAAGAAACACTTAAACTTTTGCTAGCTCAGTTTTGCTACCTTTGCAAACTGTAGTCAGAATCCTTTCTTGTGGTCTAAGTTGTGTAACTTTACACATATAGAATCATAGAGTTGGAAGAGACCACAAGAAAACACCATGTTAATTCTCCTTAGGGTCACCCAAAGTTGGAGTTAACATAAAAGCTCACAACAACATGTGAAGAATCATAACATCATAGAGAAAAGACCACAAGGGCTATCAAATCCAAACCCTTGCCATTCAGGAACACACACTCAAAGCACCCCTAGCAAATGGCCATCCAGGCTCTGTTTAATAACTTCCAAAGAAGGTGACTCCATCACACTCCAAGGCAGCATATTCCATTGTTGAATGGCTCTTACTGCCAGGAAGTTCTCTTTTCCTGTAGTTTGAATGCATTGATCCATGTCCTAGTCCTGTAGCAGCAGAAAACAAGCTTGTTCCATCCTCCATATGACATCCCTTCAAATATTTAAACATGGCTATGATGTCACCTCTCAACCTTTTTTTTGTCAGGTTAAACATACCTAGCTCCCTAAGTCACTCCTCATAGGGCATGGTTTCCAGACCCTTCACCATTTTGGTTGCCCTTCTCTGGACAAGTTCCAGCTTTCGTACTTAGCTACATAGCAGAGGGATGAAGGAACCTCTGTCTATTGATGTGCTTTGGCATGCCCTAGAATTGTGCATTGGGCCTGTTGTGTCTTGGTTCTACTGTGCAGTGGTCATTTTGGTGGCTCCCCTATGTAGTAGTGTAACAGCAGCCCCTTGCTCAATATGGATGTTGCAGAACTGCTCAGCTCTATTTCCCACAGATATAAGCCCATGTACGAAGATGTAAGTCTCCATGTGCATTCCTGCCATTGTTTTTAAGAGTATATGGGAGTTGTAGTCCAAGCAAGCAAGGTTTTCTGAGCTCTGCTTTGAACAGAAAACTTTTGGGAGACTCCCCCCCCCCAAGAATGCTCTCATCCTGACATTCCTTCTCCTTGTCCTGAGGACTGGACTTCTCCAGGGTCCAGGCAACCAGGCCTCTATGTAGCTATAAAATATGCTTTTAATGCTTCAGATTTACACAGAGGATTCTGACTGGAGGTAAGATATCCTTTGTCAAAACATAACAGCAGCTTGACTAATTTTAAGAGATGGCAAGATGTCTGAGAAGGCAGCAGTAACAGAAGGGAACTAGTGTAAAAACTTTAACATCACTACAGGAAAATCTTCATCGGCTTTGTTTTTGCATATCAGACTGCTATGAAAGGTACAAAAATGGGGCCAGAGGGGAAAAGAAAAACCTTAGTATCTCTAATCTGTGGTTCTGTGGCTTACTTTCATTTAGCAGCGACCCAGTTCTGTGCATGTACAATCAAAAGTAAGTTCTGAATGATGACTGTTGTTTAAGAATGTTGGGATCTACTGTGGAATCTTGATGCACAATCTGTTGTCCAGATTGTAGATTTTTCTACAAGGTCCAGTGTACCCTTGCTCTGATAGAAGGTTTGCTACACACAAATTATCTTAGCAGAGTAACCTTGCTGCTGAGATGCAATGAGTCAGATTTTGCTTTTTTCCACAGAAACAGGTCACCTTCTAACCCTAAGCTGTTCTGAGAAACACGCTACTCTCATGGTACTGTAACCCATTTAGTGAGTGGGAATCAACCAGTGATATATTTAAGTCTTTTACTCCAAGTCTCAAGTCAAGTCTCAAGTCTCTACTTTCAAGTCTCAAGTCAAGTCTCAAGTCCTTGAAGATTCTTTCAAGTCAAGTCTCAAGTCTGGAAGCCAACTTTATACCCTAATCAAAATTCCAGAATTATTGGATAAAGTGATATAAATTCAGTTTTAACAATTTAAGCAGAGTCAGCTCTCCACAGTTGCAATTTTGCCATCTGCAGCTTAGGGAGTGGGGAATAGGATCTTATCTTACTACCCGTTACTGAAGATTCAAAAGCTTTAGAAGGAAGGATCTTTCTTCCTCAAGCCCATTGCCTAACATTTGCTGTTTCCCTCTGAGAAATGCACTCTGGGAGTGATTCTTGTCTTTTGCTTTTAGGAAATGTTTTAGAAGGCTCCTCTGATATGCAGTGGGGACAGGCTGCTGAGCAGACGTCAAGCCCATTGCCTAACCTGTTTGCTGTTCCCCTCTGAGAAATGCACCCACACTTTGGGCCTGAGACAGATTGTCATGTCACTAGTAGGCAAAAGGAGATGGAGGCGTTGTTCAAAGTCGTAACGTTTCTAGATGAATATATTATGTTACTGAATCAAGGGCGGCAGGTCAGTCATTAAAAATATACAAGTCTCGAGCCGTGTCGAGTCAGTGCATCATTTATTGCCGAGTCGAGTCCAAGTCGAGTCACTGAAGCAACTTAAGTCTGACTTGAGTCCGAGTCTATCAACTTTGGTCTACATCACTGGAATCAACTCACCTTCTAGATGGGTTCAGATCAAATGTCTTGGAAAAATCAGGGAGCAACAGCATTTCTCTTTTTTTAAATATAAACAATCATTTATGTACTCATAGTGTTTGTTTTGGAAAACATTAATAAAATTTAGTAAAAAGGAAGAAAAATTAGTGAGAAGATATACCTGCACTAGCTGAGAAAAGAGGAAGGAAAGCAGAATAAATTAATACTAGTTCCATGGCATAATCTCTCAGTTTAAGGAGAGAAGAAGTAGTGCTCCAATGTGAGGGATCTACATTTAAAACAAGTAAAAGAGCTTATAATATGGTTCTCTAGTCCTTAGAACATGAGTAGATCTCAGTGCAAAAAAGCTTCTCTCTGGCTTTTTCATATTTTTAGCCCATTCTTGTGTTATTGTATGATAGGAGGATTAGGCAACTCAGTAACTTTCAGATGTTTTGGATTACCAAGACCAAACATCTGAAAGGTCCTGGGTGCCTATGCCAGTGTGGTAGGTGTATTGTTTTCACAGTTTTGCAGTTCTTCAATTTTTGCCCCTCCCCAGAACTGTTAAAAGGCACAGCAGCCCTGCCACAAGGGGGAGGCTGGAATTCAAAATGGAAACTCTTATTCCAAGTCCCTAAATGTAGCTGCTAGGAAGAAAGAAACATTTGTGCTGAGGAATGTGAAATGCTTTCTAAAATACAAATGTTTAGTAGCATGAGACTTGGGAAGGTAGGTGCTGACAGTGAAATCATTCTGGGAGTCTGAGGACAAAAACAAACATAAAATTAAATGCAAATGAATACATTTAATGTATCTGGCTTTTTCCTTCGATAAGAGAAGAGAAAGTAGGAATCACAACTGTGCCACATTGTTTAACTCTTTCCCCTAAGATGTGGACAGCCAGCCAGCCTTATATTTACTAAGAAGCTGCTATTAACTACAGGGGAAAATTTTTCTTAGGCATCAGTAGTATATTTTCTCCCAGAACTGATAGCAGTTACAGCTACTTGTGTTGAAATTTCCCTTTTATATGATGAATAAAAGTCTTCTTTTTCATTTGGCCACCCAGTTCAGGGGAAGGGGGTCTCTGGCAGGAATGCAGTGCAGGGAAAGGATCAACCCCCTGCCCATTGCAATCCTAGTTCTTCTCACCTGCCTCTCATGGATGGGGATGGGATGACAAGCCAACACCTTCAGCAAGATTCTGTATGGGCAGATAGAGAATGAAGGCCTGCCCAAGGGAACTACACTCCATCTCTGTTCTTCCTTCCCTTAGGACTCACCTTTCTTCTGAACTCATAATGACAAAAATATCTTCCAGGACCTCCCAAGTATCCTCTGGGACTCTCAGTGGATGACGTAGTTGTGCATTTGGCTATAGGGACATGGCTCAGTATTTCTTGGCAACAGAGTGCCAGTCTTTAAATACATTTATACATTCCATCCCAAGACACAGGCCCTTTTCACATCTCAGCTGTTTGCGCGACAAGGGAGGGCAGCTTGCGCAAGAAGCCTCAGCCGAAACGCTGCCGCTCCCCCGCTCCTTCGTACCGCAGCTGGCTTCCCGGTGTTGCATCTGTCGCTCTTGACCCCACCCCTTCCTTCTGCAGCACAGTCTGGGAGCTGTAGGCTGCGCTGGGGGAGGAAGTGCAACCCGCTCACCTGGGATGATGCATCGCACGGAGGTAAGTGCGTGAGGCCGCCGCAAGCATTGTGTGAGCACACATTATTTTTGGCTTAAAGCCAAAAATAAAAAATGTGCGGCCGCCCTGCTTGAGCCTCATAAGCGCCATGTGAGTGGGAGCGCGTTGTACGGAGCAATGCTCCCACTCACGCGAGGCTCAAGGGGCTCTCGCACAAAAAAAAAGCCATGCGAAAAGGGCCACAGTGTTATGTAGTGGCATAACAATTGGACTATGACTCTGGAGACCAAGGTCTGAATCCCTGCTTAGCCATGGAAACCCACTGGTGACCTTGGGCAAGTTATACTCTCTCAGCCTGACAGAAAGTCAAAGAAAACCCCTGTGGTAAGTTCACCTTAGGGCAGTGGTTCTCAATCTGTGGGTCCCCAGATGTTCGTGGACTTCAGCTCCCAGAAGCCCTGAGCATTGACCATAGTGGCTGGGGCTTCTGGGAGCTGAAGTCCATGAACATCTGGGGACCCACAGGTTGAGAACCACTGCCTTAGAGTCACCGTGAGTTGGAGATGATTCAAAGGCACATAGCTTCTCAAGCTCTATAAATTCGTACCTCAGTAGCTCAGCCTTCAAGGTGCTAACATGACTTCCTGAAGACACTAGCTGGCATCCTGTTGGTAACACATACATGTGTAAATGCAGTTTATGTACTCATATGTCCCCTTTTTGACAGGGCACATGGGATTATTCTCTTGCCCTCCTGCTCTGTCCCAAAGACTTCTCCAACAGCTGTCAAGCCCTACAAGAAGAGGAGATGGCTTCTTTTTCTTCCTCCTCCTCCCCCTGTCCCTCCCTCCCTCCCTGTCCTCTCCCCTTTGTTTCACCAGTGGGAAGGGAAAGGAGAGGGAGGCAATTCAGACCATGAAGCTGCACTGGGTTGTTGGAGGAAAGAAAGTGACGGTGCCCTCGATTTATGTACGCACCCTTGTGTCTTCCTCACTTTGCCACCATGCTGCATCAAGCTGCTACTTCATAGTCAAAATTGCTACCTTTGCCTCCCCACTGTTAAGCAACAGCAGCAGCCACCACCTCTCCTGGGACTTGACAGTTGTGTGTATGTGTGTGTGTGTGTAGAGGTGGAACTGTCTGGGGAGACCTACACTTCAGCGTAGGATCTTAACCAATTTACTACAATGATTGTTTAAATTTTTCAAGTGATGGTGCTTTGATTAAATGCTGAGGTGTACAGCTGGCTAATAATATTGTTGGTTTTCATCCAATGATGACTTAAACCTGAACTTATTAAGAATGTTTATTGAATTGTTAAGTCAAGCATTTATTAGAATAAACAGCAATTTCCCTTAATTTTCTTGAAACCTCTGGGTGCTTATTGCAACACAGTGAAAAATAGTACAGAATTCAGAGTATTAAATAAAATATCATAAGATTTGGTTGCTCATTAAAGCAGAACTAATCTGCTATAAAAATAGAAGGATTGCCTATTTCTCACTGAAGATGCTTCAGAAAATAAGCTCATGTTTTCGACAGAAGCAAGGCAAAAATTGACCTGTTCAGTTGTAGGGATCGGAACCTAACTATCCAGAACTTAGTGATCTCTCTGTGTTTTACATGGAAAGTACTACCATGAATATCTGAATAAAAATGATGAGTTTGTGAGGGCGTGTGACAGAAATTAGTATTGTTACATAGCTTCCTTGAGTGAAGAGAAGTTATAACAGGTAACCATTGATACCTTTGGCTGAGAGAACACTTAAGGCATCTTTTTACTATTTGCTTTATTACCAATGGACAAGTAGAACATCAATGTAGTCAAAGGACCACAACAAGACAGCCAATTTGCTATTCCACCTCAATACCTCAAAGAAAGATGCATCATCTTCATCACCAAGGTTCCTTCAAACAGTTAGTAGCTGTTTTTCTCTTCCTTTCCTCCAAATTGCTTACTGTTGTTTTTTTTTTTATTCCAAACCTGATGTCTCTTGACTATCCAGACTTGAGAGGGTCTGGTGTTGGTTTCATTTGAACAGATGACAACTGCTCTCCCTAATCATTAGCAATCCTCTGAAGACCATTCTGGGATATGTCTGAAAACATGGAAACCTACCAGAAACTTTATGTGAATTTCAGAGTTCATGACTCATCTTGAAACATTTTGTGGAAGTCTGATAAGAAAGAACCATGGAGATGGAAGGAACTTCAAGTCTAGAATCACAGCTTATGAGTTCAGGAAATCCACTGCTATAGCATACTTTGATAGCTAGCCATCCAGCTTGAAAATCTGTTACAATGCAGAGACAAACAATTTGTGTGATAAGGATGTTCTTTCAAATACTCAGTGTGAACTTTTTAGTTTGGGTCCTATTCTTTGGAGTCCATCACTGATGTAAGAATCCTGCAGATTTCATGATTGCTATTGTAATATCTCTTAACCATCTCTTCTTTGAGTTAAAAATACCTAACTTCTCCAATCTTTCATTGTGGAATTTGTCTCCAAGACCAGTTTCAGGTCTTGTTTCTATTTAGAGCAGGGGAGGGGAAATAGTCTACAGTGGCACATTGGTTCTCCTCTCCAGCCTCCTGCAAGGTTAGATGACATCAGAGTCTATGGCAATCTTCTCTGGCCAAAATACTGTCTAGAACTGCTTCAGCTGGTGTTTTGATCAGACATCTAGCTCTTTGCTTCTTGGGGAACATGAGGGAGACCAAAGCCAGAAACACTAGAAAACTCCTGTGAGACAGACTGGGGACCCTAGTGGACCAGATGAGGCTCAAGGGCTAGGGTTCTGGCACTTCCCTCTGGATAACCCTAGGGACAAGGCTTATCTTTTTGTAATGGCAGAGGGGAGGAAGGAAGGAATCTTGTTTCCGAATTCCTATACTTATAACAGCTTGCAGTTGAACAGACTTTACCTTTCACTGGCATCTGCATATATTAAAATGTCAGCATGCCTAATTTCAGTAGTGGCTGATTTGCATGTTTTTCTGAGAGTTTAGTCATAACATACATTCATGCCATTTCCTGTTTGTTGATCTTTACCACAGCCTTTCTCTTTCTGGCCCTTTCTGCATCTTACCATCTTCTGGCGCTGGGGTGCGGGGATTGCGAGAGCAGCCTCTGGCGAGAGGCTCTCACGTCCGGGGTCCTTCGGCTCCACACGAGCTGCCTGCTTGCGTGAGAGCCCTGCCTCTTCCTTCTGCAGTGCAGTTCCCAGGCTGCACTGGGGCAGGAAGCGTGACCGGTGTGGCTCTGGAGGCTCCGCATACCAGGTAAGTGTATGCAGGGCCTGGGAGCAATGCGCAGTCACGCACATTTTCGGCTTCTAGCCGAAAATGAAAAGGTGCACGATTGGCATCTGCCGGGCCCTGGAGCATCGCATAATTGTGCGTGTGTCATGTAGATCGCTCCTCACAATTGCGCGATGCTCCAGGCCCTCTTTTTTGCATGGAAAATGCCGTGCAAAAAGGGCCTCTGTCTCAGTTAGTCTGCAGTTATATGAATCTGTTCGTCCTCTATTTTTGTATTCTGCTGTTGTTCCCATTCTCCTCCATACTTAAAGAGCATATGTTAGCCTCTCATCATGTGTGATGAAACCTGTAGTGTTTTATGTAAACTGACTTCATATGTATTATGAGGAAGACTAAGACTGTTTTATCTCTCTTCTAACTGTCTGTGTGTGTGTGTGTGTGTGTGTGTGTGTGTGTGTGTGTTGGTGCGGTGGAACTGATTGTTGCTCATCTTTTTGCTTGTAAATACTAATTACCAGTGCTCTGACTATGAGATACAGTATTATCTCTTACTTTCTCTAACAACATGCTGGTGAAGGCTCATGCTCCTAAATATCTGCCTGTCTTATTTCCTGTTAAAGGTGCAGGAGGAGCTCTGGTTCATCTTCATATCTATGCACCCATTAGCCACAACCAGTGTCAAAGGGAAACTGGGGAAGGGATTAACATCCCTTTGATAGCAGGGTTTGTTTAACTGGAAGACACCAATGTGAACAAAAGGAACAGGAAACTCTTTGAAAGATCAGAGCTCCTGTATATTTTAGATGAACCTGTATATTTGACATTCACAATGACAAGTTTAACAGAAACCAAATGAATTGCACCATAGGAAGACTCTGCTTTGATACACATAAGGAGGCTTCTTTTTGTTGAAAGAAATAGCAAAAGGGATGGAGTGTGTCAGCTGAAAGTTGAGAAGGATTGAAATGGGGCCACATCACAGTGTTTGAAAAGGGAATCTTTTCATTATGGGTTGCAACAATAAGGAATGTCGAAATGCAGAAATGATTCATGAATAGAAAGGAAGGCACTCAATGTTAGATAAGAGCAAACACATACATATATCTTCTTTTGTCACCCTTTGATTCTTCTCCCCCATTTTTTGTATCTGCAACAAAGAAAAGGTCAGGCGGGAGATGTGGAGATTATTTTGGCAATGAAGCAAGCTTTGTAGAGATACCTATCTGACAAAAACTGGAAAATCAACCACGCAGAAATGACACTATTAATCACCAGCATAGGGGCAAACCAGAGAGAATGGAAGAAAGAGCATGCACTCTTCATATACATGTTCAAGAAATTCAGAACAATAATTCCAAAGGGCAGTGCAGCAGTGTTCACAGCCACTAGTTTTGTCCATGAAATATACACATCCTTCTCTAAAGGCTCTTTAGTTTAGATTGTGAATGAAGGCTGCTTTGAATTCTCTCTTTGTGGGCCTCTGTTGCAATTTGCTGGTGGTAAGAGTGCTAGGTATGCTGTTATCTTCTCATTTATAGACAGAAATCTGAATCAAGAAGTTCTGCCACTTTGTTGTACAATGATCAGAAACTTACTAGTTAAAATTTAAAGGAATTTAGAATAACAGTATCAGGAACTATGTTAACAGAAATAAAAACAGGCACCATGACTGGAAACCAGCTGTCAGACTGATCATAGTGGGAGTGAAATGCAAGTGAAATCGAAGAAGGAAAGAAAGAGTAGAGAAACCACATTATTCATTATTGGACTGTATGCGTATGCTATGTTCTCCATTTGCATGTTATGATGAATGCTGGGAATGTTGTGTGTCACAAGCGGCTATTGTCCAAGCATGTAACCCATACTCTTGCCATCAGTTAGTGTGCTAGGGTTTCTGATCATACAGATTCTGTAAGCATATTCATTTGAATGTGCTTACAGAGACCTTTGGAGACCTTCATATTCAGTGTTGTTGCTGTGTGCCTTCAAGTCATTTCCAACTTATGGCAACCCTAAGGTGAACCTATCACAGGATTTTCCTGGCAAGATTTGTTCAGATTTGTTCAGTTTGTCTTAGTCTTCCTCTGATGTTAAGAGAGTGTGACTGTTCCAAGGTCACCCAGTGGGTTTCCATCAAGGAGAGGGCAGAGTTGAACCCTGGTCTCCAGAGTCATAGTCCAACACTCAAACTACTTACCATGTTAGTTCTCCTTGCTCAGTGTGCTAAGGTCTAAAAGCAGCCACATGCATGGACATATTGGCAACAGGCAGGCTTATCACCTCAGGGGAACATCAGCAGAGGTTGAGCCCAATGTTTCTCTTGAGGCAGTTATTGTAATGTTTTGAAAATTTCTGGAATCTAATTTCTCCTTTGCGTAATAAAGACAATGATCTGAGTAAAGACATATCAGAGAATATATTTATAATTATGGTGTGTGATGGAGATAGGCGAGTTTTTTTAAATTAAATCTACAAGCCCTACTCCTAACCTGTTCTTTTTTAGCAAAATCACCCTACTGTGATCTTCTATAAACAAGAGACAAAGGGGCTATCACAAAAATTTGTGGAGGTGCTTCCCCTGACTTGGAATATTGCCATTCTGCAAAGGAGGGCTGTGAGCAGAGGAGAATGTTGTATAAAGCATCCATAAAATGTAGTAAATGTGACAAGCAGGTGCCATGACAAAAGCCTCATGTGAAATGACCCTGAGTGTCTTCATCTAGCTACAATTCACTGGATTGGGTTGGGATGGGTTGAAATTGAGCCATGAATATTGCTTAGAGGTGTGAGATTATTGAAATGTAAAGGGCATAGTTAAAGATGTGGTCGGCATGGTCATCATTGGTATGATAAAAGCAAGAGACATCTTGAATTTAAAAATCATTGTATCTGAAGGGTTTTCCCATGAGTTTGGTATAAACATAAACAGAGACTCTTTCTTAAAATAATATTTACCACCTAACTGCAGGAAGCCTTTTTAAAGGAAGGGAAAGGGTTGTGTCAAAAATTAATTTAAATGGTGGGGGTGGCATACAGTCTGTTAGGAAGATATGCTCCATATTTTAATAGCAGCCTTTAGGTGTTTGGAATGTGTTTGTTCCTCTGTGTGGGGACTTGGGATGTGCATAGTTGGGTAGAACCTGGTGGTGTGAATCTAACTCAGCCCAAATGTATCCACCGACTGCAGAAAGCCTTCCCTTAAAATGACTGCAGTGAAAGATGCATGTTATATCATTTGGCTTTAAATGGTTTGTTCCCCATAGCTATTAAAAATGTCCTCCTTGTCTACAGTTCTGAAAGAAGTTCCAGCAGTACTCTCAATACTAAAAGACTTCTGGTTGTAAAATCATCCACATCACCATTTGAACTGCGCTGGTCAAGCAATAAGTTGATATAGGCACCTTGTGCAAAAAATGGCACGAGCAACATGTTGGTACTTACATTCTCTCTCTCAGCCTGGCCAATGGAGAAGAGATATTTCAGTTTGGAAAGGTGGATTGGGAGGAGGCTTAAAAATGATGAGATTTACCCAAAAGAACAATAGGTGCTCTAACTCAGGCAGTTTTATTTCCCACTTCCAGAGGATTTGCTAAGAAATGGGTTTAATCTTTTCTGTGTATAAAGGGCCTGTTAGTTAATAAAAAATAAATCCAGGGACCAGTGCTAGGGAAAATAAGGAATTTACATGAAGTCTGGCCATACTAGAACAAAGCAGATATAAGATTGTTAACTCATGGATATTTTTTTTAAAGGGTTATCATCTTTAGAAATATATTCTCAGGGTATCCCATATTTACTGCTTGTCAAGGCTTTATACAAAATTCAGTATTTTACCTATTATAGCCTTTGTTAACTTGTATTTGGATTTCAAAAGACTGGTTCATTATCTTGTTAAAGTGTAAATCAAAGAAAACTAAAAATATTTGTGTACCTCTGTGCTTCTAGACTTTTGGTGGAATCTCTAGCGTCCACTACCAGTACAAGATATCTCAGGATGGGCAAAGTGCAGCCTATGGGCCTTAATTTCGTACCCCCTGAAGCCCCCAATCATTTCCCCAAAGCCCTCAGTCAGTTCCCATTAAAAAAAAATCCAGCACATTTTTTGCCTCGAAACCATGCAGAAAACTGTCATAACACATAAAAATGTAGGAAATACTTGAAAATAATCCCATCCAACTCCCATCAGCATCACAGAACATCATATTACTTCCTAGCATCCCTGGTGACACAATTTTGAGAGGACCTACAGAGGAAAATGGAAATATTTGGCCTTGCTCTGAGGTGTAGGTTTAATCTACAGCAACGGTTAGAATTGGTGTCCGGTTCCCACACAGTTGTTCATCCCTGTTTTATAGGATGCATGAGTATATACCTCTGCTGTCAAAACTAACACATAGTGATGGAATTCTAATTCAAGAAGAAGGTATGCCCATATAGAATCTCCCATAATCCACCATAATCCTGATTGGTACAAATATAAAATTAGGACTAAAAATATGAGCAGAGCCCAAAACTCAAAACAAATGACTGTAGACTACATTCAAATTGCAAAATGTTTTATCAAAGAATTAAGTATTTATACAATTGACTCTTCCTCTCCTTCTTTTACTAATTTGTCCTTAGATGATAGGCCTGAAAAAAAAACTACCTATCTGACTCATGGAGTACACTAGTGAATGAGATTCCATTTTCTAAATACTGTTATAATCCTCTCTTAACCGAATAAAATATTCGATACTGAAACCCTAATGTTATAATAACCTCTGGGTCTACCTTTCAAAGTAACTAGGTAGACTTCTCTCTGCTAAAAATAATTCCATCCCTGCGAATAACCAGAACATTGTGTCCTTTAACTGTCCTATTAGAAAAGATGTAAATCTGCATTAACTTCATTCTTGTAGGCAAAGAGGAAGTATTAAATTAATTTGCTCCCTGCTGTGAGAGAGTCCTTGAGAATTGTGCCACTTTTGAGACTTATTTGCATATTTTTTTTGTTTTTTAGCAAAGAAAATATGATTTTCTGTACAGAAACTTTTTTTCTGGAAATACAGTTTTCTGTGCAGAAAATTTTTCCCACAGAAAATAAGGTATTCTGTACAAAACCCTAATATTTTATGTGGTCAAAGTTTTGAAAGATCTTGGAACAATCTAGATTTTCTCAGTGTGGAGAATCCTGACAGTCAGGAAATCCATTTTTCATTGTGGATTGGAAAATTGTCTTCCTATGGGCAGAAAATATAAAGTTCACAGATATAAGATGAGTGACACCTGACTTGACCACAGTGGATGTGGAAAGGATCTAGAAGTAGACCACAAGCTCAATGTGTCATCAGTATGATGTGGCAGCTAAAAAGGGCTAATGCAATTCTAGCATGTATCAATAGGAGTACAGTGTCTATGTCAAGGGAAGTAATAGTACCGCTCTATTCTGGTTTGGTCAGACTACACATGAAATACCATGTCCAGTTCTGGGTACCACAGTTCAGGAAGGATATTGACAAGCTGGAATGGGTCCTAAGTAGGGTGACCAAAATGGTGGAAGGCCTGAAAACCATGCCCTGTGAGGGGAAGCATAGGGAGCTAGGTATGTATAGCCTGGAGAAAGGAAGGTTAAGAGGTGACATGATAGCTATGTTTAAATGTTTGAAGGGATGTCATATGAAGGATGGAACAAGCCCAGTTTCTGCTGCTCAAGAGACTAGGACAATGAGCAATGGCTTCAAATTTCAAGAAAAGAGATTCTATCTAAACATTCAGAAGTTCCTGATGGTAACAGCAGTTTGACAGTGTAATATGCTACCTCGGACTGTGGTGGAGTCACCTTCTTTGGAGGTTTTTAAACAGAGGTTGGATGGTCATTTGTCAGGAATGCTTTGATGGTGTATTCCTGCATGGCAGGGGGTTGGACTTGAGGTCCCTTGTGGTCTCTTCCAACTCTATGATTTTATGATACTTCACATTTGTTGTGAGCTGTTATGTTAATTCTAACTTTCAATGACTCTAAGGAGACTTAACGTAGGCCCTTTCCTCACTTTACCTTCTTCTGGCGCTGAGGTGCGGGGATCGTGCAGCAGGCCCTGGCGAGAGGCTCTCGTGTCTGAGGTCCTTCGGTTCCGCATGAGCTGCCTGCTCACATGAGAGCCCCGCCTCTTTCTTCCATAGCACAGCCTGGGAGTTTCCCAGACTGTGCTGGGGCAGGAAGCGCGACCGGCACAGCTCCGGAGGCTCCGCACGCAGGGCACGGGAGCAATGCATGATCGCACACCGTTTTCGGCTTCTAGCTGAAAATGAAAAGATGCACTATCGGTGCCTGCTGGCCTCTGGAGCGTCGTGCGACTGTGAGTGTGTCATGCAGATCACTCCTCACAATTGCATGATGCTCCAGGCCCTCCTTCACATAGAAAATGCCATGTGAGAAGGGCCATAGTGTTTTCTTGGCAATATTTGTGCAGAGGGGATTTGCCATTGCCCTCCCCTGAGGCTGTCAGTCTGATATGTCCAAAATCAGTCCAGTGGGTTTCCATAGCTCAGGAGGATTCAAATCCTTCCCTGAGCCCTAGTCCAACCCTCAAACCACTATGCCAGGGGTAGACAACAGTGAAAAGCTAGGAAGTTGCAAAATCATAGAATCATAGAGTTGGAAGAGACCACAGGGGCCATCCAGTCCAAACCCCTGCTATTCAGGAACACACATCAAAGCACTCCCAACAGATGGCCATCCAGCCTTTGCTTAAAAACCTCTGAAGAAGGAGACTCCACCACACCCCGAGGCAGCATATTCCACTGCCGGACAGCTCTGACCATCAGGAAGTTCTTCATGAGGTTCAGGTGGAATCTCCTTTTCTGCAGCTTGAATCCATTGCTCGTTGTCCTAGTCTCTGAAGCAGTGGAAAACAAGCCCACTCCGTCCTCGACATGACATCCCTTCAAATATTTAAGCATGGCTATCATGTCCCCTCTTAACTTTCTCTTCTGCCAAACATACCCAGCTCCCTAAGCCACTTCTCATACAGCATGGCTTCTAGACCCTTCACCATTTTGGTCGCCTTCCTTTGGACACGCTCCAGCTTGTCAATATCCTTCTTGAATTGAGGTGCTCAGAACTGGACACAGTATTCCAAATGATGTCTAACCAAAGCATAATAGAGTGCTACTGTTACTTCCCTCGATCTAGATCTAGATTCCTGTTGATGCGACAAAGAATCACATTGGCTTTCTTGGCGGCCACATCACACTGCTGACTCATGTTCAGCTTGTGCTCCACGAAGACTCCTAGATCCCTTTCACATGTACTGTTATCCAGCCACGTGTCCCCCATCCTATATATGTTCATTCCATTTTCTCTGCTTAAGTGTAGGACCTTACATTTCTCTCTGTTGAAATTCATTTTGTTAGCTTTGGCCCAGCTCTCCAATCTGTCAAGGTCATTTTGAATTTTGATCCTGTCCTCTGGCGTATTAGCAACACCTCCCAATTTGGTGACATCTGCAGATTTGATCAGCATGCTCTCTATTCCTTCATCCAAGTCATTGATGAAGATGCTGAACAGCACTGGGCCCAGGACAGAACCCTGTGGCACCCCACCAGTCTCTTCTCTCCAGGATGAAAAGCAGCCATTGGTGAGCACCCTTTGGGTTCAGTCGGTCAACGAATTACAAATCCAGCTAAGAGTAGCCCTGTCCAGCCTGCATTTTACTAGCTTCTTTGCAAGAATGTCATGGGGAACTTTGTCAAAGGCCTTATTGAAATCAAGATATGCTATGTCCACAGCATTCCCTTCATCTATCAAGTTTGCAACTCTATGATAAACAGAGATAAGATTAGTCTGGCATGACTTATTTTTGAGAAATCCATGTTGACTTTTAGTGATTATAGCATTGCTTTCTAAGTACTTACAAACTGACTATTTAACAATCTGCTCCAGGATCTTTCCTGGTATTATCTCTCCAAGAAACCTTGGAAGGATGCAAGCCCTACTACACTCATTCCCACATTTTTTTTATTGCCCTCAAATGCTCCTCAAGGGCTATGGGGGTATTTTGATCATGGTTGGAGGCCTTCTTGGCTCATTTTAGGCTCAGAAGAGCCAAAAAGGTAACAGGAAGTGAGTGGAAGTCACTTCCTCTTCACTTTCCATTTCTAAATTGGCTGCCTCCCCCAAAAAAAACCATCATGGAAGTGGCCTCCTTTTTAAGGAGCATTTGGAGGAATTTTTTAAACTGTTAAAAACTTTTTTGAGCTCCCCCGGCGCCTTGGGGACCACAAAATGGCACTTGGGGCTGCATGCCACTCCTTGGCTGCACTTTGCCCACCCCTGTATGGAGGTTCACTCTTCACATCCTTGGATGGCTGGTGAATTTCTTATGTCCCCATTGGAAGGGACCTCATCACCACTCCAGAGATCTCTACTTTATGTTCTATAGCTGTGAAATGGTCTGAAGATGGGAAGCTTCCACTTTAGTTCTTCAGACAAGTGTTAGTAGATTTTGAGAAGCCAAATCAGCTGCTTTGAACAGTAAAGAAATGACTACAGTCAAGGCAGTCAAATTCATATTATCGGCTCTAAGGGGTACCTGGAACAAGATATTAAGGGCTGGCTACCCAGGGTAGAAGGTAAGTGATTTCTATGACCACTAGAGAAAACCATAAATTATTTTCTGCTGGTTAGCGAGTAAGAGTTCTTGAATATGGGGGCTTTCCCCCACTTTGTTCATATATGCAATTCTTATTGTTCTTCAGCTACTCCTTTTATGTGTGTGTTCATTTTATTGTGTTGCCTGCCATGGGAAAGGTGAAGTGTCTATGTAACCCCTATGATTATCAGTTTGGCCCAGTAAGTGGGGAACCCCTTGGCTGTACTTTCTAGTTGAGTCCAGGAGAGGAAGAACTGGACCTGGAGGAAAGCTGTAGTTGCCCGGGCTAAGGTGTAGGCCCTTTTCACTTTGAATAATGTAGCAGTGTTTTCACTTGTGTATTTGGGAGGGAACAAAAGGGTAAATTCTTTGTAATGTAATTTGTAGATTAGATTTGTTTCTGTTTTGTAGTTTCTATTTTGTATTTTTATTTAGAGATACACATTGAAATGTTACAATAATATTGAGCAGTGCAGGCAGAAGATTCTTGCAGCCAGCTCTTGCACTAGCACCTCATTGAATACAGGAACTTTTGGGAAAATGCACATGTGCCTAATTGCATATATTTGTTGAAAGTATACATTGGGACCTGAATTGTGATTATGTTTGCAATATTCAATTATAGTCGGCCCCATAGAACCCAGAAAGAGTTATCTGCGTATTCTAACCCAGGTGTTATTTTCTTTTTTGCCAGTAAGAAAAAAAGTTGCAAAAATTTTTGCTTCTTTGCATATGTGAAGGAAATTTATACTATAGTGAAGCTTATTCATACAACCCATTCAATGGAAAGTAAAAAAAAAAGGAACACACTGGAGGTCTTGAACAATACAAAGGTGAGGAAAGTGTGGCCCTCTACCTGTCACTGAATTGTATTTTCCATGATGCTTGATGGTTGGCTGTGCTGGCAGGAGCTGATGGGAATTGGATTCTAATGACATCTGGAAAGCTACAAACTTCTCTGGTATAAAATGCAAATAAATATTCATCTCCTGTACCAAGGTTCGCTTGCAGTGTGTATAATATTTAGTTCCCAAGAAACAGCCATTCTTTTGTGTCAGTAATTCCTTCTACAATTTGTTTACTGGGGAAATAGCCATAGTTCAGTGGTTGGGGTCCCAGGCTCTGTCTCTGGTATTACCAGGTGGGACTGAGAAAAGCCCCCAGAATGAAACCTTGGAAAGTTGCTACTGGTCAATAGAGTACTATTATGAGATGGATCAATGGCCTGACTGACAGTACTTCTGCACTACACTCTTACAGAGTGATTATTCCACTTTTAACCTCCTATGGAATCCTGGGGTTTGCAGTTTCGGGAGGGGCCGCCCCTCCTGAAACTGCAAACCCCAGGATTCCATAGGAGATTGAAAGTGGAATAATCGCGCTATAAGAGTGTAGTGCAGAATGGCCTGAGTGAGGCCACTTCCCATATCAACATGAAGTCTCTGTCTTCAAGCCCTTTAACCCTCAAAGAAACCTATGCATCAATTGCATACGGCACATTGGCAGATCTGAATGAGCTAGGTCCCAGATGGTTACATCATACATCTGAGTCATTGGTTGATGCTGTACTCATAAAGGAGCCAGTACTCAGTCAAAAGAAAGGCCCCAATAAATGTGTACTATCTATACAGTTGTGTTTAACTTGTCTTTTAAACAGCAGCATCTCCCTACTGTTTTCATCTATCTTAGCAGGCCATGGTCTAGCACTATCTATTTCAGTATTGCTTCACTTTCCATCTTTTAAACAAAGTGAAATCTGGCCTCAGGTTAATAAATCATCTCTGTTTTCCAGACCTCTGTGTGGCAAGTCATCATGTGTGAACTTGTCCACTTCTTTGTCATCTATCTTACATCTCCTGTTTTAGTTTGGCTCAGGGGTGAACATTTGTTGATGATGAATGCGACTATTCCTGGATGTATTTGCACAGATGTCATTAACCTATATTCTTCTCAATATTTCATAAAAATTACATTGTTCTTATTTGTTGCATAGACTTGTGAGTTAGATGGCCTGTGTGTAAGGCTGTTGGTGGTTCACCTTTAAACTTCTGCTCATGTACTACACAATCCTATACCCATTCCCCTCAATGTATTCAATAGAAGCATAATTCCTAGTAAGTCTCTGAGGAAATACCACCCACGAGAAAATTCAAGACAGGATGGCTGAATTTGGGAGCTTGTGAGGAACAAAAGCTTTTTGAGGTGCCCCATCAGCAGGGGACTTAAATGTGTTTTTTCTGCCATAATGATTCATTCCACTTTGTTTGTCCTGCCTTAGGTGGTGCTGGGAGAGGAGGAGGATCACTTAGTTAGTTGGGCAACAAGGTGGGTCACATTACTATGATGTTTAAAGATAGGCATAAATTAGCAAAGCACTAGGCACACTAGACAGGATCCTTTCTCTCCATGAAACGTTCCAACAGGAGGCTTAGTTTTACCGTCAGTGTTGGCAGCATGAGGCCACTTCAAGAAATTGATTTTTGGTATCTTAAAAGGGCAGTAAATTGTTATTATTCCAAACACTTGAACTTTTGTGATTTAATCAGTGCAGGTCGTCCATTCACTGGTGGAATTCACAACTATTTTGCATAAATTTCCCGGATCTAAGAGTGTTGTCCAAAAGATCAGAGAACAGCATTGCTTTCAGGTCAGGAAGGACAAGGAGAAAGTTTTATTTTATTTCATTTTTTGCTTGTAAAATACCTTGGCATTCATCTTTACCCTTTCCCAGCTGAAAACCCTTCAACATTTCTCTGATGAAAACTGGGACAGCTGTGGGACCCCATCAGAGTGTTGTCAAGAAGACAAAAGTTGTTAATGAGGAAGAACACACAAGCTAAGCAGAGCTGCAGCATTTTGCTTTTGTTTGAGTGGAGAAGATAAGATTCCATCCCCTCCTCTCCTTTCCACATTCTGAGTTAACTGAGAGCAAAATACTTTTGCACTTTGAACTCATTTTGCATCAATAGGAGTGAGTGGAGGATGAAGGGGAAACGTGAGAAGAGAAGAGGAAAACTGGAATATTTTAAAAGAGCTAAAAAAAGTGGGATGACAGAAGATCAATCCGGACTGCCCCCATCAAATCAAGACAGCTGGAGGGTATGTAGCTGGCATTTAAGCTCAGTGGCTCAGTATGAAGGGTGCTTGTATGACGATTTCACTTGGACATACATCAGTGCACAATGAACATTATCCCCCCGCCAAAAAAAAGAAGAGACAGGACAGAGCCTGTGTGTCTTTGCACTTGTGTGTATTATGCTATTTGGAGCAAGGAGGGGAGCGAAAAGAGTTGCAACTATGAGCCTTTTTATTACAGAAGCCTTGGCAACAACAGTGTGCAGCCTGGAAAAATCTCCCTATGGGCTGGTGCCGAACCTCCCACAAATCCCAGCTGCAGAGTAAGGTCTGGAAAAATTCTCCATGTGGCATGTATACTGTAGATAAGAACATGTGGGATGCAAGTTCTAGTGAGAACAGTAGCAATCACTGCAGCTCCTGGACACTTTTGGCTGTCTTCTTGATAGCAACCCCTTCCCCTCCTTTGAGTTGCTTAAGGAAGCGAGCCGCCAGTCCCGGCAGCTGCATGAAAAACACCTGCGGGCTGAGAGCTCCCAGCTGTAACACAGCTGAGAGCCCTCAGCCGCGTGCTCGAGCCAGATTGGCCGCTGGAGGCTCAAGGGGTCTTTTTAGGGCAGGCGCTGGGCTGGGAGGGGCACGGAGCAACAACCGTCGGCCTACCACGCATCTGTCATCCGTGCCCTGTTCCAGCCCAGCCTGTGTCCGCGTCCCACCACTCGGCCCTTCTGAGACCAACCCCCTGCGTTTTGGGTGAAGCAACCTCTTTGTGTTCTGGGTGAGGCAACCCACCATTATCTTCTGTTGTAGCGTGCTGCCAAGGCATACTTTCAGTTACGGACAGTTTGTGTACTGCAGAACCTTTGGTTACGGGCTGCAATAAACGCTGCTTTTCCCGACTCCGGTCCGGCTCCTGCTTGACCCCGGCCGCCGCTGACAGTTTTCCAAGGTTGAATGGGACATTCTTCCTTTATATAATTTTTCTAAAAGCCTTTTCTGTTGATAAGCCTTTGAGTGATGATGACGACGACAACAACAACAACAACAACAACAAATATCCCACCTTTCTCCCAATAATAGGAGTCAAAGTACTAACATATTTACAATACAAAATAAAAACAATACAAAAGTGTTAATGAAAGTATAAATATAATAAAACTAAACAATTTATGAAGTTAAAATACTAAACCTTGAAAATATTAAAATGCATTAAAAGACTATCATTAAAAGCACAATCCTAGCTGAAACAGCTAACAAAGCTAAATGTACACAGACACGGTGTCAGCCAATAAAACAAGATAAAATAGCAAACACAATGTACCAAAACCTTAAAATATTTTAGAAGTATGACTTAATACCTTTGGCCATGGCATGAAATGTATAAGGTACTTTTTGTACTTTTGTATTCCTGTATTTTTTATCTTAAAGGCTTATGTATTGTAAATATTTTAATTTTTTTGTCATGACCTTTGGATAGGACAATAAACATATTAGATTGGATAGAAGTATAACAGAAAACTGCAACAAGGCCAGATCAATCAAGGCCAGAGGCCAGACGAAGCTAAGCAGTGTTAACACTGGCCACATCCGCGCAACATGTTATAGTGCTATTATTGCACTTTTAACATCCTGTGGAATTCTGAGGTTTCTCTAAGTTCTCTAAGGGAGGGACATATAGGCCCTTTCCACACGGGGGATGGGGGAACGGGGCAGCGCACGCAGGGACGGATCTTACCTGAAAACGGGTTGCTCCGTCCCTGCGGGGAGCGCGCGTTCGCCGCTCCACACGCTGGCGAGTTTCGGCGGTGTTCGGCGGTGCCCAAAATGGCGGCCGGCGACTTCCGGCGGCGCTCCGCCAATCAGGGCAGCGCGCCAGCTGGAAGCCCGCCCCTGGGCAGCTCTGCAGGGATGCGCTAGCGCGTCCCTGCAGTTTCACACGGGGCGCTGCAACGGGTTAGCGCGCTCGCGTTTCGTAAAAACCTCATAAAATGTGGTTTTTAAAAAATGCACCGCACCATCCCTTGCAGCCGTGCTAGCGCGGTTTGAGGTGTGGAACCTCCACTATTCAAACCGCTCTAGCGCGCTCCACGGTGTGGACGACCTCCGGATGAGTCGCCCTAAGCCGTTTTTTTTTCCCCGTGTGGAAAGGGCCTTAGAAATCTCAGCCAGTGAGCTTTTTATCCCCAGTAAACTACAAGCCACAGAATTCCACAGGATATTCAAAGTGGAAAAATAGCACTATAACAGTGTAGTGTGGAAATGGCCACTGAAATGCACAGTTTAGGGGCCAAGAAAAGGAGGAGGATACACACAGCTTAGGTGCTGTTACTGGAAAGTCCCTGCCCATCTCATAGAGCAGGTTAACATATTATGACTTCTATTTTATTCTGAACTAGTTCAGGTTTGTGGTTTTGAATGAAGGCAAATGAAGCCATTCATTTTCTCCTAATGTCAACTGAACTTCAGCCCTAATAAGCAAGCACTGCCAGCTGGGTGAAGATATGAACAGTTGGTGTGGAAATACTCTCAGGGGCACCATCAATGTGCTCACTGTTAATACCTACCATAGTTCTTAGTCTTGTGAACTTGATGGGAATTAATAACACCGGTGCTACAGCTACTGTGCTGTAACTACAGCCAAAATTAATTGTGGGTACAAGGCTTCAGATATGCAAGGAAACTGGAACGTTGAAAGAGCCCCCTGCAGTAGTAATTGTTAATCTGTTTTATACATAAAGAATAAAGATAAAAAATGTTTTAAGATTTGAAGCTCTATGGGTGGACAATTAATGAGGTGCTAATTGGCTGAGAAGAGAGACCAGTAGTGATGCTGCTATCCTAACATGGAAGCTTTTGTACAAAAATATAAAGGTAAACTACAGTTCTTTTACCATGCATGGCTGTAACTTGCTGCTGAGACATTCTTTCCCCTACGGTTGGAAACTGAAGCTCAATCACAGCCTCACTTCAGGATGTCTACTGTCGAGATGGAGCTCTCTTTTGTTTCCCTGAATGTGGGCGAACTTTAGTCCGACAAAAGTCGCTTGCTTGCTACACAGGCAGTAATTGATTGTGTTAGCAGCTGGCAGGAGTATGTGGATGTCACTCTGTTGCTCATTAATTCTGTAATGCAGATAAACTGATGTCGTCTTCTCTGTTAAAATCCACTCCTTCTACCACCCCCTTCCAAAGGGTGCTGCAATGTTGGATGCTGAAGTTCTTTTTCTTTTTTGACCTTGAGTTTGGAAGCAGGCAGGGAGAATGTATTGCAGATGCTGCATGGATATATTCGCCTCCAAAGCTAGAGCATCATAGAATTTATAGAGCAGTGCTGAGAGGTCACTGTGCTTTGGAGTGATTTATTTCAGTAGCATTAGTGCTCTGAACATGGCCCAATGCATAAGACTCCAGAGCTTGGAAAAGGTACCTTTTTGACTACAAAAAACCCACCAGACTAGAAGATACTGAAAATTTCATTTTTTTTTAAAAAAAAGCCTTTTTCATGCTCTGCAAGATAATCTACTGGTGTTTGAGATAGAGCCATTCATTTTAAGATTGTCTAAAATATTTACAAAAGAAGGTAAGTTAATAGCCATTTCCACACAGGGATATAGCCCGCGCTGGGACGACCTCACCAGGAGGTTGTCTACATTGCGGGGTGTGCTAGGGCGGCTTGAAAAGGTGAGGTTCTACACCTCAAAGCGCCCTTGCGTGGCTGCGGGAGTGGCACCGCGTGTTTTATAAAGACCACCTTTCAAGTGGTCTTTTTAAAACAAGATCGCACTAGCCCGTCGCAGCGCCCCGTGAAGAACTGCAGGGGTATACAAGCGCGTCCCTGCAGAGCTGCCTGGGGGTGAGTTTCCAGCTGGCGCACTGCCCTGATTGGCGGAGCACCGGCGGAAGCCGCCAGCTGCCATTTTGGGCGCTGCTGGATGCCGCCAGATGTTGGCGGCCTGTAGAGTGGCAAACGTGCGCTGCTCCCCCCGGGGACAGAGCCACCCGGATTAAGGTAAGCTCCGTTCCTGCGTGCGCCGCCCCGTTTCTCCGCGTTTCATGCCCCCCCTGTGTGGAAAGGGCTAATGTCTAGATGTCAGGACATGGAACACTGGAAGCTATGTTAAGACATGGAAGCTATTTTAGAGTGGCTAGCTTAGAACTGAATCAACCGAGGGGAAAAGGAGATAAGGCTCCTGAACAGAAGAGTAGAGAAACATCATCTTTCTCATTTTTTATTCTCCTTGGCAGAGATAGCTCTAACAAAAAGACTATTTCATGTTTGCCAATAAATTTTATTGGCAGATTAAAGGTATAGCCATGGGATGTCCTATGGCCCCTAAGGTTGCCAATTTATTTATGGAGAATTTTGAAAAAAGAAGTCACTAGTCCTAATGGGGAATATAAGGATAAACTAATATTTTGGGCAGGATTCCTATATGAAGTTTTCTGTATCTGGAGAGGTGATGAAGCAGATCTCATACTATTGCACAACACAATCAATGCCATCACCCCAAATATACAATTTAACTTACAATTAAGCCACACAGGGGGTCTTTTTCTTGGATCTGACAGTCCTCAAGGTTGGAGTCCAACTCACCACCTCCCTCTACAGAAAACCTACTGATGGCAACCAACATCTTCCTCAGGCTTGACAGATCATATCCAAGGGCAATGAGACACAATCCACCTTGTGGTCAGTTCTTCAGGCTAAAATACAACTGCTACAGTGAAGAAGATTTTAGAATGGAGTCCCACATATCTAAAAAACTTAAGAGAAAATGCTTTTCCACAAGGAATAATATGCCAGGGGTTTGTTAAGGGAGTGGCAGATCTCAGTCTGAATTATTACAAAAACAACACAGACTACTGTCTTGTCATCTCTATTGCTCTCTCACATATAATTACATCACATCACATCACATCACATCACACACACGCACACACGCACACACATAATAAAAAATAGACAGGTGTTCATCAAAAAAATCTTGGTTTTTATTAGAGAACATTCCATGGTGTAAGGAAAAGCCAGAAATCTCCTTTAAAAGGACTCTGTTAGAGACACTGTGGTCAACTTAGGTTTCAGGGACTCAGAACAAACACTAATAATCACAGTAATTGATGCCTGGGGTACCCCAGGACACCATCCCAGTGGACACTGCATATATCATAAATATACATCCAAAATTATTGAGTCTGTAAACCCTAATCATGAAAAGAGATGCATTTTAACCCACTTTAGTGCTTGTAGTTGCAGTTTTGTTATATATGCTATCCGATGCAAGTGTAAAAAATATATATGTGGGGAGAATATCAAGGTCCCTAAAAAATTGAGTAGCTCAACATCTCTACAATTTAAGGAATAAAGGATTGGTGACTTCTTTGGTCAGTCATTTTGTAGAGCTACAAAATTCTGCAGCAGACTAGGATTTTAAACTGCAAAAAAGAAATAGCTGGAAATAATGAGAGAATTCTTATGAAAAAAGACATGGAATGGGTTTTGAAACTGAAATCTTGATTCCAGGAGGTCTTAATGAGGATTTAGGCCTCCATTCATTACTATAAGACCACTCCACTATGCACATAAAAAAAATATAAAATAAAAACAAACAAAAAGATCAGGCAATCCTGCAGCCAGATTACATCAGCTGTCACTGAAACTGGTCACACCATTTTCTCTAGGCCATCCATTAGTTCTGACCATCTGAAGAACTGTAAAAATAACCAGTAATTAATTAAATAATTTTTCTTTAAAAAAAGAAAATTGTAGCTTTATCTTCTTTTTTGAATATCAGTCCGGTTCATAAACAGAGTGCAGCAGCAACTCCAGAAATTTCTATTGTGGATTGGATTTATGGTATACATGTGATTTGTTATACATATATTATATTTCCTATGTGAATTTGGAAGTATTATATAATTTTATCTATGTGTGTTGCTCCTTGTTACACACACACATCCATCTACACACACACAATGCTTTTAATATAGCCCCTGAAGAAGGCCAGTTAATTTATAAACTGGCTGAAATGTGTGGGGCTTTTTAAAGAATAAACTTCAGCCATCCATTAGCACATGGAGCCTATTCTCCCTTTTTCTGCTAATTCATTAGGTGTGCTTTCCAATACTTATTCCTCCTCCTAGCTTACAACTGGGAAATTAGATTATACTAGGAAAAGGAGTAGCTGCGCCTTCTCCTGTCCCCACTCCTTCCTCAACAACTTTTCTCTTATGCCTACTGGGGCAAGTGGAATTTGTGTGCTGCTGCACAGCAAGCAAGAAGAAAACAAAGGTGTTTTTGAAGTGATGGCCACCACAGAGAAGTTTAAAAAAGGCAGGCGCAATCTCTGGGTTGTGCCAGCATGGTGATGTGGATTAGTGGACTGTTCAGCTCTTAGCCTAACCTCCATTCTGAAGCTGTAAAAGGAATATTTGCTCCTGTATAAACCTGCCTATTGTTGAGATCATCATCTCATATCAGTTTTCCCATCACAGATCAATTGGTTGATAATCAGAAAAGTTGACCTTTTAGACTACTTGCCTGGCCTCATTCTTATCAACTTCTAGGGACTTAAAGAAAATCATTCTTTTAATAAAAGCAATTGAACTTTAAGGTGCTTGTCTTTTAGATCTAGAGGCTTTTAATGCACTCTTTTTGCTGCTGTTTTACTTATTGTTTTTATGAGTTTTCACTGAATGTTTTAAAAATTTTTCCTAAATGTTTTTAATTTTTTTTATTAACTGCCTTGTAATTTTTAAATTGAGAAGCAGGGTGCAAATGCATGAAACAGATAACATGTTTTTTAAAAAAGAAAAAAAAGTGAGCAGGTCAGTTGTAATGGAAATGTGAGAGCTAGTAATGGATCTCTGAAGCAGTAATCACACAGGCAAGGCAGAAGCTGAACAATAACTAGTCCCATAACCATCCATATACACATATGGTCTAGCCTAAGGTCAAACAGAGAAATAAAAAAGTTTACTCTTCTTTATAAAACAAATAAAGTAGCTTTACTGATATATTGCCTATTTATACACATTAAACACATATTTTAATGGAGAAGATACAGAGAAAAAGGAAAATGCTTCAGGTTACAGTGATGCAGGAAGAGAATGAGTGTGGTAAAGCAAAACATACACAAATACACTGGGAAGCCTGCAAACCCACAAACTCAGAATTAGTGTTTATAGGCATGCAAGGGTTGCTAACAGAGTTTATAATGAATGCTTAACACAATTTGAAGACAATCCCATGCTCCCTCTAAGGCCATTTCCACACGGGGTTTTTAAAATGGGGCAGAGCATCCTCCAGGGAGGATGTCTGCACCTGGGAGCGGACTGGGTCGGACCTACTTAACGTAGATCCACACCTCAGCCCACTCCAGAATCCCCCAAGCGGTCGTCCAGCTTGCTTTTGAAAGACCGCTAAAAACAGGTCTTTCAAAAGCATGGAGCGTGCTGGTGCGAGCTTGCTCCCTTGTGCAGATTTGCAGGCTTGCCCCAATGCGAGCCTGCAATCTGCCAGGGGCAGGCTTTAGGTTGGCAAGCTTCAGCGGTTGGTCGAGACCCTTGACCAACCAGAAGCCGCCATTTGGGACACCAAAGCAGTGCGTATCGGTGAGCACGCACTGCTCCGGAGTGGTGTGGACCAGACCGGGGAATCAAGAAGTCCGGTAAGTAGTGTCACGGGGTGATTCCCTCACCCCGTGTGGAATTGGCCTCAGTCATCTAGAGAACTTTAGGACAAGGAGGTGTTGGCTGAAACTAGGAGAGGAATTGGTGGATCAATGGTACTCTGAAAATTTGCTGTAGCAATCTCTTCCACCAGTACTTCCTCCAAAAGTCCTGGTCTAGAAAAGGGAAGAAAGGGAATAAATTATTTAAAGTTACTTGTAGAGTTATTTGTAACAGGTTCCTTTGGGGGGAGTGTATCAAGGGCATGGAGAGCTGGCTGGTGTAGTGGTTCAAGCACTGGACTATGATTCTGGAGAGAAGGGTCTGAATCCCCACTTGGCCAAGGAAACCCACTGGGTGACCTTGGACAAATCACACTCTGTTAGCTTCATGGAAAGGCAAAGAAAAAGCCCCTCTGAACATATCCTACCAAGAAAACCCTGTTACCCTGACTTATGGGGGTCTCCTTGGAGACACTTTGATTCACTCCAAAAATGTAAAGGTTGGGAAAATTAGCAGAGCACTGGCAATAGCAAAATGAGGGGCAGGGTAACCCAGCAGAATCTTTTACCCAGTGTTTACGGGGCCAGGCCAAGCAAAAAAGCCAGACAGTCATACCAGTAAATGGATTTTATTAATAAATGTGTTCTCACGCACCAATGCACTCACTCACTCATTCATGCACACAAGGCCTATCAAGAAGGGAAAGAGGTGAAAATTGACAAGGGACATAGCGGAGAGTGTATAAAGGCGGTGATACTGCATCTATCCAGGAGTCTTTGGTCCAGGAAGTGGCGAGAAGAATGGAGCTCAGCAAAGAGAGGCAGCTGAGGGGATCACTTGATAAGTGCCAGTCTGCTAGCGTGGCAGGAAGTTCTCCAAAGAGACCCTCAAAAACGGGGACTACTTATAGGGCAGAATGTACCTCAAGGGCAGGCCCTCTCCTAGGAAGAACAATGGTCAAAATAGAAGGAAAAATTCCACACAATAGCAACTTGATGGTTTGCACAATTGGTTCATGTAAAGGGACCTCGCCCTTGTAGGATTTTCCAAAGTCGGAGTGGCTCAACCTGGGGAAAACCCAGTAATCCCTTCAAGTTGCCTATTTTGTAGCTGAGGACCCTTTGTTCGTGTGGATGTGTCTAGCCTGAGGTATGCTTGGGGAAACGTGACTGGGGATTTTCCTGGCCTTGACCTAGTTTCGGTCATTCAATGTATTTGTGTACACATCCACCCGGGCAACATCTCTGCCATGGCAGGCATATTTGATATCAATTTTATATCCCCCTGGGATGGGGTCTGCCACTGGGGTAACAACCGCATGATAGGTTCACTTTATGATCTCCATAAGTCAGAAACACTTGAAGGCGAACAACAATAACAACAACAACAAGAACAAGGGCATAATAGATTATATTTCAGAAGGAATGTAATGGATGATAACAGCCTTTGCTGTTTGGGTATAACAATGCATTATAGATATTTTATTATTAATATTTTAAAAGAGGACGTGGAAAGGCCTTTCTTAAACAATCCACTGTGTCTGAAAGGTGAATGAATGAGTGTCCATCTTGTTGCTGAGGCAGAAAGGGTGAGACGAAGAGATCAATGACAAAACAAGTTTTTAGATACAAGTTTTTATTAGGACAGCCACCCCCAAAACAGGCACTTGCCAGATTTTGTTGTACTACAAACCTCACTAGTTCCAGCCATGAGTTGGATTGTGTTAGCTGTATGCATCTGGAAAGTGCAAGGGGTGGGGAGCATTTTTTTTAAGGAGTCAGCAACAATATGTGCCACCTGTGGGCAATGGTACAAGCAAAATAATTTTCCTGCTCAGTCATATTATTTCAAACATTAATTACAACAGTTAATACAATGACAATGTTAAATTTCCCCTCTCTCAGAAATCATATAAACTAATTACTTACTTGGACCTGCACAATGATAGTTGCTGCTAGGAAGGATAAAAATGGGATGGTCTCCCTGGAAAAGACCAGAGTGTGACTGTGATTGGCATGTGGTACCAGATGATGACATGAGCCAGGGGAAGGGCTTGTGCTACTTGAAGCTAGTCCACCTCTGATCTTCTCTTTAGTGTGGGGAATCTTAAGTGCACTGATCATACAAGAAGTATGGGGAACACTAAAATTTGCAATGCCATGGGTAATGGGTAAGGCCAGTTTTTACCGCATCCCAATATTGTCTTCTGATGTCCAGAGCTCTACTGGGCTGATTGAGTGCATCTGTCAGATGAAGAGAACATATTGTTCCTGGAGGACGTGCAATAGGGAGTGAGGGCCAACTTGGCTGGCCTGGTGGGGGAAAGGGACTAAACAGACACTTGTCCCTTGTCTGTCACAGGTAGCGGGGGAGAATAAGATTTCAGAGTTCTCCTCTTGGCACCTCTTTGGTGTGTATGTGTAAGGTAGGGCTCTGGAATCGCCCTCTTTAGGGCTTTGTGTCCCAAGGGATTGGAGAAGAAGGTTCACTTGGAATTAGGGCTCTCACTTGTAGGGCCCTGTGGCTTGGATGAGAGTCCCTCAGGTTACTTTCCAGACATGCTAGGCCAGAGAGCAACCAAAGCAATTTGGATTAACCTTGGACCTAAGGTGTTTTGCCCAATGGAAGTCTGGGGAGATTATTCCATGGTGATGTCTGGCCTCAGCTGAACCCACATAAGGTTGCTCCCCACTAGTAGTTCCTTTCCAGGTCAAGACAGTTTTAAATAGTCAGATTAAATAAAATGGACCTTATTACCTAATTTATGTGTCTGGTCATAGAATCATAGAGTTGGAAGAGACTATGGGGGCCATCCAGTCCAAACCCCGGCTGTGCAGGAACACACACCAAAGCACTCCCAACAGATGGCCATCCAGCCTCTGCTTAAAAACCTCCAAAGATGGAGACTCCACCACACTCCCAGGCAGTATATTCCACTGCTGGACAGCTCTGACCATCAGGAAGTTCTTCCTGAGATTCAAGTGGAATCTCCTTTCCTGCAGCTTGAATCCATTGCTCCTTGTCCTGGTCTCTGGAGCAGTGGAAAACAAGCCCGCTGCCTCCTCAACACGACATCCCTTCAAATATTTAAACATGGCTATCATGTCCCCTCTTAACCTTCTCTTCTGCAGACTAAACATACTCAGCTCCCTAAGCCACTTCTCATAAGGTATGGCTTCCAGACCCTTCACTATTTTGATCGCCCTCCACTGGACATGCTCCGGCTTGTTGATATCATTCTTGAATTGAGGTGCCCAGAACTGGACACAGTATTCCAAATGAGGTCTAACCAAAGCAGAACAGAGTGCTACTGTTACCTCCCTCGATCTAGACACCATACTCCTATTGATGCAACGAAGAATCACATTGGCTTTCTTGGCAGCCACATCACACTGCTGACTCATGTTCAGCTTGTGCTCCACCAAGACTCCTAGATCCCTTTCACAAGTACTGTTATCCAGCCATGTATCCCCCATCCTATATATGTTTATTCCATTTTTTCTGCCTAAGTGCAGGACTTTACATTTCTCTCTGTTGAAATTTATTTTGTTAGCTTTGGCCCAGCTCTCTAATCTGTCAAGCAATCCCTCCCAATTTGGTGACATCTGCAGATTTGATCAGCATGCCCTCTATCCTTCATCCAACTCCTTGATGAAGATGTTGAATAGTACTTGGCCCAGGACAGAATCCTGTGACATCCCACTAGTCACTTCTTTCCAGAATGAAAAGCAGCTATTGGTAAGTACACTTTGGGTTCAGTTGGTCAACGAATTACAAATCCAGCTAACAGTAGCCCTGTCCAGTCCGCATTTTACTAGCTTCTTTGCAAGAATGTCATGGGGAAATTGTCAAAGGCCTTACTGAAATCAAGATATGCTACATCCACAGCATTCCTTTCATCTATCAAGCTTGTAACTCTGTCGTAAGAAGAGATAAGATTAGTCTGGCACGACTTATTTTTGAGAAATCCATGTTGACTTTTAGTGATTATGGCATTGCTTTCTAAGTAATTACAAACTGACTGTTTAATTATCTGCTCTAGAATCTTTCCTCATATTGATGTCAGGCTGACTGGGCAATAATTATTTGAGTTGTCCCCCACTTCTTGAAGATGGGGATGACATTTGCCCTCTTCTAGTCTGCTGGGACTTTTCCTGTTCTCCAAGAGTTCTCAAAGATTATTGTGAGTGGTTCTGAAAAGACTTCTGCCAGTTCTTTTAATATCCTGGGATGCAATTCATCTGGCCCTGGTGACTTGAATTCATCTAGGTTAGCCAGATATTCCTGTACTACTTCTCTACCTATTCTGTGCTGCATTCCCCCCCCTCCTCACCTGCTCCCCCATCCCCCAGGTTGAATACCTCTATCCTTTTGGGAGAAAATTGAGGCAAAGAAGGTGTTGAATAGTTCTGCCTTCTCTCTTCCCCCTTGTTATTTCATGGCTGATCATCAATAGATATTCAAGCTTAGTATAGAGCCAACATGGTATAGTGTTTTGAATGTTGGACTATGACCCAGGAGACCAGGGTTCAATTCCTTGCTCAGCCATGGAAACTCACTGGGTGACCTGAGTGTATCACATACTCTCAACCTCAGAAAACCCCATGATAGGTTCACCTTAGGGTCACAGGAAGTCACAATTGACTTGAAGTCACACAACAACAACAACAACAGGATTAAAGAAGTGTGGTAGCCTCTTCTATTTGTGTTTCCATTTCTGACTTGGGCCCCAGGCTCTAAAGAAATAAATAAAAACTAAAAAAATGGGAAGAGTAAATTCCACCACACCACACCACACCAAATCAAAGCAAAAACATACAAATGTGAAAACAAAATGGAAAGGAGTTGTCATCAGCTCTTATGGATCTTCTACTTCTAAGGTACAGATTTCACCCTTTTTTCAGTGCTCCCAAGAAGCGATGCTTGGCTTTGTCCCCTTTGGGACCAATAACATTTTAAAAATATAGCTACACTATTCTTCCCTTTACAGCTAGTCCCTCTCCTTTACAATGGCTCCTGAAGCAGGTTGCTTTGTGGCAGGGACACCTCTAGAGATGTTTTCCCTCTCATGTGTGGCTGCAAAGATTTTCTTCCCCTTTGAGAAGAGAGAAATAGATCCCAAAGCACAATGGAGTAAAAAAAATCAAGACTTCTCCTTTGCTGCATCATCTTTTCCTGAATAAAACATGTGTTACATAAGTGGATTCCAGTATTACTACATTTCTCATCTCAAATAGTTTGAGAAGGAGAAAAAAATAGAGAGGAACAATGCATTCTACTTGTGGAAGAAATTCTCTCTGGCAAGAAAATAATTTGGAAATGATTTTTATCTTAGGTACTTCTAGGTTGGACAAAATACCTTATTTCCTGGAAGCCTGCCTGCACATTTTAAATAGCAATTCTACTGTTTCTCCTTTTACTTCTATTCTTCTAAGTATATAAAGCTAAACCTTGGACAGAAAAGACCTCATTAGGTACAGTTTTCCTTCCACTTGTGTAGAGTTGCCATTGTTTATGTGGACAAAAAACAACAACCTTTAAAGATGGAGAATCACTAAGCACTAATAGCTCCCTAACCACTCCCAAGTGTTTTCTGAAATATAATAATAGGGAAAAATCCTCACTGCCCCTAGATAAAATTGGGAGGGGGAAGACATTGTTGTTGTGGTTGTTGTTGTTTTATTCATATCCCACTTTTTTGCAGCCCTGGGACTCGAGGCAGTTTACTGAAGTTACAACAGACACAGATTAAAAAAAAAATCATATCACTGCAACATACAGAAGTGAAATCGGTATTAAACTCTCTGTTGAATTAAAAGAAATTCGAATCATGTCCATCTTTTTTTAAAAAAATAAAAATGTCCTCCACACCCTTTAGGGGACATTATGAGCTTTAAACATTTTTTTAAAAAAGTTCTTAAAGAATAAATTTCAGGGAGTGCGAATTATGGCATGGGAGGAAACTCAGAAGTCCCACAGGGCCCAATCCAGCTCCCTAACAGCTGCCCAATCTGAGCAAGAGCTAGTATTTGTGCCTGGTATCTTTCTGCCTGTTCTACAGCACTAAGAAGCTCAAGAATTTTTGTGAGTGGGCAAAGTGACATTTTTGTATTCTAACATTTCTAAATGCCCTAAAGAGAGTGTGAGGGCTTCCAGACAATCCTTTCATTGTGCAATTGCCTTGCCTCAGTAATAGAATTT
This sequence comes from Iguana delicatissima, assembly GCA_948472985.1. Classification (NCBI taxonomy): domain Eukaryota; kingdom Metazoa; phylum Chordata; class Lepidosauria; order Squamata; family Iguanidae; genus Iguana; species Iguana delicatissima. The sequence goes on from CAOKZL010000311.1 coordinate 675,416, forward strand.
CATGGGCATCTAGCCATTGCCATCTGCTATTGCTTGTTTGTTTCTTACCCCATATATATATATATTTCTGAGGAGAAGAAGGAATTATTTCTTCATAATGCATTTTGACTTGTGGTAAAAATTGTCCATCATGTTGCTGACTGGTGGTCAAAACTGTCCAAAGCTAGTCAGGAACTGTCCATCAGCGAGCACCCTGTCATCTAAATGGACTATTTCAAATGAAGGGTTTCCTCTGATTTTAACTAAACCTACTTCCAAGGAAAGGGTGATGGCAGATATAGTTCAAAGCACAGTTCACAGAGAAATCCTTCACTACAGTGCAAATGTGATTTCCTCTGGCTTCCCAGTTGAAATGAATGATATTCTTCCTAATGAACCAGACTTTTGACTCTGCCTCCCTGTTCTTCTATGTTTCAGACAACAGTGTTCATAAAGAGGGAGGACCTCTGGAGGATTATGGGATGTGTGTGCAGGGGACATTAGTGGGAGGATGGTGCTGCTGCTATAACGTTCCTCCTGCCTGTGGTTCTGATCACAACAAATTTTGAAGGGAATAGTATGGGATGTGGAAGTAAACAAGGACTCGTACAGCATCAGGGAATCCTAAGGGATGCATCTGATGTCTAGGATAAGTGGTTCTAATCTTATATCTAAGAGACATTTGCTTCTACTGACTGTGCTGCAATGTGTATGATAGCTTTATTTAGGTATTTATCAGTTTGAGTATTCTAACAGTTAGCAAGGAGTTGGTGCAAGGGGCATTTCTCTTCTCTCCAATGTGACACACACGCACACACACACACACACTTATATATATATTTATATATTTACTTATATCCTGTCTTTCTCCTGGTGATGCAGCCCCCCTTCCCAATCAATGCATAAATGTGTGTAGAACAGAAGCCTACATGTATATATCTGTGAGCTAAATCTCTATCCAATCAAGTTTCATAGTTTTTTTCTGCACTACACAGTTATAGTGCTATCATTCCACTTTCAACATCCTATGGAATCCTGGGGTTTGCAGTTTAGGGAGGGGAATTTAGAATTCTCAGCCAGAGGGCTCTTTAACCTTAGTAAATGACAAACCCTCAAATTCCACAGGATGTTGTCAGTGGAATCATAGCACTATAGCAATGTAATGTGAAAATGGCCTGAGTAACAGGGAGGCTAAAGCTCTATCCTGTCAGGGTTCTGACTTACAGGGGAGAGTAATGCATGTCTAACTTTTGATAATTGTCCTTAGAATATGAGTGCCTGGGGTAACCATGTCATGGGTATGGTGTCAGGGATGTGGCTATTTAATGTGGCCTTCCTCACAATATGGCTTAGACCAAATAATAACTGAATAGAGCTTTCTCTAGTTTGTTCCAAGTATCATAAGTCAGAAAACCACTGTTCTACTTGCTCTTGTTGGGTGGCAGATAACATCAGAGTGCAACACTAAGGCAGTCTGAATACTAGAAAATATCTCCAAGCCTTCAGATTATGGTCATTTTTTTTTAAAGAATTCATTTGGGAGCTGTTGAAACATTTCCTTTTTATCGAGTTGATTTGCCATTTAAGAGCTGCAACTCTTTGCCGAGAAAGCGATATGCTTAGGAGTGTCTATGTTTAAGCTTTTTCTGCCTCATCTCAATTTTTAGCTTTTAAAAATGTGATATGTTTATTGCCAAAAGTTATATCAAGGACAGTGAAACCCTTTCAGCTTTAAAAACTAATTGCCCCAAAATCAAAGGCATGAAAAAGCTGGCTGTCTCCCATAAATGTGTTGCGGGTCATGTAAATCATGTTAAAAGTTGGAATTAGACATGGCATCTTGCACAACGTATAAATTTGCAGCCGCAGAAATTTATTTTCTCTTGAAAAAGAAAGCAGGCTCCTCCCTGGCTCCTTGTACTTTTCCCCTACCACCAAGTACTCTTTCTCTCCCTCCCAATCCAATCTTATCTACTTCCATCCATAATATATGCTGAAAGCATCAGTCAAGTCAATGTGTCCATGAGATAGATTGCAGAGGAAAACGGCCTGCATGTTTTGGGATGAGAAATATTGGTCAGAAATAGCTTAATAGCAGACACGACAGAGCTAATTCTGTACCTCCTGCTTTGAGACTGGTACCAGTAGCAAATTGGCAGCTGGCAGGCATAGAAAATTACTTCTTACTATGTCCCTTCTTGGTCATGCAGTCAGGACAATATTTTATACAGCACACTTTTTTCACTGCTGTATTTCAAGCTGCGAAAATATGGATAGCTTCTATTTTGTGTTTATATCATAGTAAAAGTATTTTTTTTCTCTGTCTCTTCTTCCCTCTGCCCCTGAAAATCAATTTCTAGCCTCAATTAGTAATTGATGCTTATACTTTTTCAGGAGACTGGTGATGTTTAAAAAGATACTGAGCTTTAGAGTTGGCCAGAAAAAGGAGTGATACGTTAGGTGCCATGATTGTATTAACTAGTATCAAGACAAATGGTGACTGCTTTGTCCTGAAGACTGAGAAACTGATTTGAGAACAGTATTTCTCAAACAGATATTCATGAAACTCTTAGGGTTTCATTGCATGAGGCACCAGAATGCTCTGGCTGAGAATTTTGAATGCCCCTGCCTACATTGCAAATCCAGGCTTCTGTGGGATGAAATCATGGCATTTAAAGTTGAATAATAACATTATCATTCTGGAGTGTGAATGGAACTTCAATTTCTGCAAGCAATCTTACTGGTTTAATGCAATTTTACAACCTCACACCTTGAGAGCTTCAGTTTCCGTTCTGGTCAGTAAGTCTCTGATCTGAGAGATGCCATGGTTAGAAAAAATTGTGGCTTTGTTTCTGTGAGGCATGTTGTGACCTTTGTTTGTCCAACACTGAATGGCTGAAACCAGTCTTTTGCCATTCAGGCAGGTGAGGCATATCATAGTTTATATGGCAGAGCACTTATGTTTAGGATTTCAAAGGGTAACGTTAATAGGAGAACATGGTTGTGAGAACAATATACGTGCGGAGTAGGGAAGCAGGGAGCGAAGACTAAGGGCCTTTCCACCCTGCACTGTTGTAGTGCTATTATTCCACTTTCAAAATTCTATGGATTCCTGGGATTGGCAGTTTAGGAAGGGCCATTTGGAGTCTCAGTTGGAGAGCTTTTTGGCCTCAGCAAACTACAAAGTAGAATAATAGCGGTGTAGTGTGGAAAGGCTCTAAGTTTCTGGGAGATACCATAATGTGACAAAAATTGAGAATTATCACTTTTGGAGGGTCTGATAAGCAGTTTGACAGAAGCAGTAGTTTTTGAACAACCTTTTAAAGTTGTTTTAAATCAAAGTTCAGATATGATTGTTAGTTTAAGCTTTTGAATGATCCATGGTTTTAGCTGTATTTTCTTATATTGGAAACTGCTGCCCTTTCTGCATGAGGTGAGGGAATCGCTCCATGCCGTTACCTACTGCTTCTTCTGGGGTCTGAAGCAACGAGAACTGTCCCTGAAGCCCTTCTGCAGGGCTCCTCCTTGGTCCAGGGCAAATCGGAGCAGTGCGAGGTCTGTAGATCCGCACTGCTCCGGCTTCCAAAATGGTGGCTCCGGCTTCCAAAATGGTGGCTTCCGGCTTCCAAAATGGCGGCTTCCGGCTTCCAAAATGGCAGCTTCCGGCTTCCAAAATGGCAGCTTCCAGTTGGTTGTGGGTCCCGAACAACCACTGAAGCTCGCCACACCTAAAGCCTGCCCTACGCAGATCGTAGGCTCGCATTGGTGCGAGCCTGCGAATCTGCACAAGGAAGCAGGAATGCAATGGCACGTTCCAGGAAAATAAAGACCTTTTTTTCCGGTCTTTCAAAAACACGTTGGAGGACCCCTTGGGGTCATCTTGGAGTGGACTGAGGCACAAATCTCCGGTAAGTAGTCCGCTCCTAATCCGCTCCAAGGTGCAGATGACCTCCCTGCGAGGGCGCACTACCTCGTTCTAATTACCTGGTGCGGAAATGGCCTGCCTTGGGGGCTACAAGTCAGGGAGAAAGGCAGTATATTAAATAAATGGTCTTTATTTTGTTGAAAAGAGTTCTTTTGGTGGGGACTATAGAAGGTTTGCGGTCTATGAAATGGTCTGGGAGCCTCACATGGAGCATGGTCCTCAGACATCATTTCCACCCTGGATTATAGTACTTATGTCAGTTGTATCACCAAGTATTAGGGATGGAAGCACTCATGGGAAAAAATGAGAAAGGGGATTTTTGATTGTTCAAAAACAATGGTGAGTAGAACTCCATGCTGAAGCCTTTGAATAGATTCACCTCCTGATGTTGCACAGCAAGCAGAAGCAGGAGAACCAGGAAGGGATCTTGGAAAGCTACAGCCTCCATTTCCTTGGCTATATCCCCCCCTCCCCGCTCAATGTTGCAGATGGTGTGTGAGTGGGAAAGACAGCCAAAATCTAGAAGGCTACAAAATTCCAGATCCTTGGATGCCTCTCCTCCTCAAAGTTGGGTGGGTGAGGACAAAACACTCCCAACATCATATGGAGCAGAAGGGGGAAAAGCCTGTCAAAGATCTGTAAGGCTGTAGCCTTCCCAGTCTATCTCCTTTCTCCCCACCCTCCTGATGTCACACAGTAGTGTGCCAGGAGGATCTCCCTCTTCAATGGTGCCAGAGAATTTCTCCCTGTACAAGACCTCTTCAAAAGTGTCATAGTTTTGAAAAACACTTGGTAGTGAGGAGGACATACTCTTTGTTCAGCTTTGGGAGTACAAATTATTTAACACAGCACATTTGTACTGAGTATTACTCTTTTTGATGCAAATGTCTTGGAGCAGATACCTTAACTGATGATAGATGTCATTCTTTAAAATAGTCTAATTGCTTATTTGTTTTATCAGTTTGATGACCAGGAGTTATTCCATTTATTCTGTAACAAATTCTACTTAAAACTGATTATAAATCATGTTAGTGAGAAACATACATAGAAAAAAACAAAATGACATTGAATGGTGAAATAATTCTCACTCATAATAGTAAATTAGATATGTGTATAATCTATCCATTCTTATATTTAACAATTCCCTTGATTGGCAATCAGAGAAGGAAATCAAAGTATATTAAATTTAAATACCTATTTTGTAGAATGTCAGCTCTTAGTTAATTTAATTTAAGCAGTAGCAGCTGCTGGCTCCCATGTCAGCAAGGCAACAAATCCATTCCAGTTTTTAGTCCAAAATTTAAAGGAGCCATCTGATATGGGAAACTTATTTTGTGAATAGGTTTCAGAAGCTTGGATAGCTTATCTGAGTTTTAGTCTGAAAGTGCTAACTAAAACTCAGAATGCATTCCTCTGTCCCATTGATATGGAAGCTACCAGCCATGTCTGACTTAAGAATCTTTTCTGCAGGATGGGGATTCCCATTCAGAGAGGGTCCAGGTACAAAATCCCCACTCACCCACGGAAGCACACTGAGTTACCTTTGGTAAATCACACTATCTTGGTCACAGAGGAAGGCAATGGCGAGCTCCCTCTGACCAGATCTTGCCAAGAAAATCCCATGGTAGATTCATCTTAGGGCTACCATAAGTCAGAATTAACTTAAAGCCACATCACTAAGCTTTTTGTATTAAGCATAGCACCACATCTTATGTGGCAGACATTACTGGATAGGATAATGATTCTATGGAAGAATGTGTCATGTTTGTATGTAAAGGGGTTCCTGTCCAGTCAATAGCAATTTGGATCAAAAGGAGCAGGGAAACAGGGATCAGATCTCTGACTGAGGCTCTGGAGAATCATAGGTAGTGAAGGTAGACAATGCCAGTCTAGAATGAGATAGACCTACTCTGAAGAAACTTCCCATTCTGTTGCTGATCTTTGTGTATTAATATTCCTGCAGCAGCCTGTAAAAGTGTGTGCAGTGTAATAGTTTCTTTACACGCTTTCCATAAAAGTGTCAGCAGGCTCTGTTTCACATGCTAATTGTGTTGTAAACAGGTGTTTTAGACTTACATCAGCTTGAGGTGGGCAACTCTGACCCTTCAGGCTATAGGGTCCTATATCTCCCACAATACCTTTCCTTTTACTTTTTCCCTCCATAAAATTCTCTTTCTTCCCTCTCCCAATCCAGTCTTAACTATTTCCATCCATAACATCTTCTGAAAGCATTGATCACAGTGTTCACAAGTGAGTTTGCAGGGCAAAACAACCTCTATGTTTAAGAGCCCTGGTGGTGCTGTGGTTAAATGTGGGTACTGCAGCCACAAGGTTGTGAGTTTGATCCTGCCAGGTTCCAGGTTGACTCAGCCTTCCATCCTTCTGCAGGTCGGTAAATTGAGTACCCAGCTTGTTGGGGGCAATTAGCTAACACATTGTAAACTGCTTAGAGAGCGCTTAGCTGATAAATGGTATAGAGATACACATACTATTGCTATTCCTATGTTTTGGGATGAGAAGTATTGGTCAGAAATTAATTAAAGGCAGACACAATGGAGTTAAATGTATACATCTTATTTTGGGTCTGGCCCTCTCTATCTCTGTTTCTCTCTCTCCCTCCCCCTCTCCCCATCCCTCCTTCCCTTCCTCCAAAATGGACAACATAACAACTCACATGTTTTAGCTCTGCAACTGAATTTTTTTTAATCTATTTCATTGTTCAACTATGGATTTCTCCCCTTCTTTCTCTCTTCCACTCCCTACCCCCCCTGCTTTTTTTAACAGATAGTAGGCTTGAAAGTCTTTCTTTCCAGCAATTTGCTGGAAAAAAAATTCTTATGATCACAGCTGAACCAAAGTCACTTGTAGATAAAGAAAGCAAATTGATAGAATGTTGTATAAGCAAGATTTCCAAATTACCAGGGCATCTACTTGGGCCTGCATTCTCCTCCTGCTGACAGCATTACTGGGCAGAAGCTAGAGTGTTGCAAAACCCTGTTTGTGTTGAATCACCATCCTCTTGAACAGCTTAATATACAGAATCAATAAAGGCTGCAGGCACCGGTCACTGGGAATTAGTATAGTCATGGGTTATTTGTGAAAGCTGAGCTTTCAGATTCCAGAATTAGAGATCTTTGAAAACGAGTCTTGTATCACATTTTAGCAACTGTTTGCAAACAGCAAACAGTTTTGAAGCCACAGTGAGTTCCTAAACCTTGGACTGATATGGAAATGGGCTGCTAAATCCTGAAGTCATCACTTGGCCAGAATGTGTATTGGAAGAGATCATCTAAAAAGTTATGAACATATTGCATTTGGTGTAATATGTTTGTTTTAATTTGTGAGCTGCTTTGAGTCCTGGTTTTGGGAAAAAAGGGGAGTACAAACAAGGATGATGATGATGATGATGATGATGATGATGATGATGAAAACAACAACTTTTGACAGGAGGGTTGCATTCCTAGTGGGCATTTATAGATTTAACTGCTCTTCCAGACCAGTATGAGGGAATGAATTTAAGGAGGGAAGAAGCTTAATGATGCTCACACTGGAGGTTGTTTCATTTCTGAAGCACCTGTATGCCTGTGCTTTTTTCATATGCAGTTGCTGCTCTGTGGTCACAAAACATGTGGGCACAGGTTTTCTGGTCCATGATGTAACCCATTAATTCAGCCACTGAGAAAATACACTGTTTTGGACAACAGCTCCCAGAATCTGATGAACAGCACAGCCATCTATCTGCTACAGTTCCCCCAAACTCACAGCCATTAAGTGAAAACTAAAAAGATGGACAGACCCAGAAATTTTCACCAGGTTTGCATTGTGTAGGATGTTACATGTTTATATGATGCTGTGTGATGCTGTGTAGAAAATCACTGATTACATCGGTGTAGTTTTTTTCAAATGATAAGCAGAGATACCTTCCTGGGGCTTTATTGGTGATTTAGGCTTTAGTAATGTGATGGGGAAGTAAGCCAAAGGACATTTAATAAAAGTTATTAAAAAGAAAAGCATCGCAGATATCTTAGGGAAAAATTTTCTTCCTTTTAATTAGCCCATGGAACACATTGCTTGCAGATATTAACAAGGCAACATTTAACAAATGCTTAGACATTTCCATTAGTACCCTGATAATCTGCACTTAGCTAATTCACACACAGAAATACCCCCCATGGACTCCACAAAGATTTAATGCCAAAAATCTTGTAATGCAGTCTTGTATTACAAAAATTTCATCACTTACAATAACATACTCCAGAGCATTTATTAGTGTACTGTGAAGTATTATGAATAATTAAAAATAAACTAGACTTGTCAAAGAAATGAACAAAGTACATTTTATGCTGCATGAGCTTAGCTTTTTGCTGGTTTTTTTCTTTTCTAAATTTGCAGTTTCTTTTTGGTTCACAAAGTCCAGCAATTTGCAGTGGGTTTCCAAGGCATTAAGACAATTTAGTGAAGCTCAGCTGTATAATTAAGAACATTTGCAGTTAGGCCAGCTTTTGATATGCACACACGCACACTTTTAACTAGAGATAAATACCATAGCATAGAAGGATAAAGTTGGATTCCAACTATGGGGTTTAGATGAAGAATTCAGGAACAAGGTATGCTGCTTAATGCAATGCTGGGTATTCAGGTATGCAACAGTCTCTCTACAGTGCAATTTGTAAAAGCTAATTGACCATCTTCTCACAATTATGTCTGCATTCTTGTTTTTATTAGCTTGGTTTGGAGCAATTGTTGACTCACTGGCATCTTACACACAGTGGATCTTCTGGCTCTCAAAATTACAGATCTAAAAGTTAGCTCTCCAAAATTACACTAACTGAGAATTGGAGAGGGGCTTAAGTGACTATAGACAAAATGGCAGAGAGAATAGAGACATTGTTATTTGATTGCACTCACTGTAATTTTTATATGGCAGACTTTTCAGGGAAGGGAGAAAAGAAAATGGATGTTAACATTATTGGTGAATATACTGTGCATTAGAGTCCCATCTTAGTTGGGAGATCATTAAACATGACTGGTGCTATTGCTGTTTTTCTAGTAAATAGCAGACATCTTTCAGATTGTCTCTGTTTAAATGTATTGCTCTTGATCTCAATACAAACAATCAATCAAGTGGTCAGAAAAACCAAACAAGATTCTCCCCCTTCACTAGTTACTCTCTGGTTTCCTAAACTAAGGCCTTTTCCACACCGGGCGAAGGAATCGCCCTGCTCCGCTATTCACCAGACCTTTCAGCTCCCTGGTCTGGTCCACGGCGCTCCGGAGCAGTGCGTGCTCATCAATACGTACTGCTCCAATGTCCCAAATGGTGGCTTCTCGACCAACCGCTGAAGCTCGCCAGCCTAAAGCCCGTCCCTGGCAGATCGCAGGCTTGCATTGGTGCAAGCCTGCGAATCTGCATAAGGGGACAGACTCGCAGTGGCACGCTGCATGCTTTTGAAAGACCGAAAGAAACAGGTCTTTCAAAAGTACACTGGAGGACCACTTGGGGTCGTTCTGGACCAGACTGAGGTACGGATCTACCTTAAATAGGTCCGACCTAGTCCAGTCTGAGGTGCAGACTTCCTCCTTGGAGGACGGACTGCACCATTTCAAAAACCCCATGTGGAAAAGGCCTAATTCTTCATGATACCCAAACTTGTGTTATCCTGCTTTGTATTAGGGTGTATACCTGAAATAGTGTTCTGGATCAGAGATTATGAAAAACTAGTTTAACAAAGCAGAAAGTCTCCTTTGAAGTCATATGCATGAGTGGAGAATGGAAGCAAAGAAGGAGAGAGAACCTGAAGTAATTGTTAGTGCTGTTTGGTGGCTTCAGATTTTCACTCTGAGCTTTAAGGGAGCTAGCCAAGGTGCTGGTACCTCCTTTAAAGTTAGGCTTAATAACTGAAGCTGATTTAACCAAGCCACCAGCTACTACTGTTCATTGTTCACAGCTTCTCCAGAAATATCTGGTTTGTTTGACCAGGAACATTATCTAAACTAGGCCATTACATAACATAGCAGCATCGTTCCCCCCCCCCCATACACAGTAAGTGAGACCTGTTGCCATAACATAGGAGCATTGTATTTTTTTTCTCTGATATACAGTAAGTGAAACCTGCAATGGCACATTCTCTAGTTACAAGACTAACTGCAGCATTCACCAAATGTCTCCATTTTAGAAATGTGTTCAAAGTTCCTAAGAACATAAGAATGCGATAACCTGGTTGAAGGAAACGGGTATTATTGCAGCCATTTTTTGGAGTTGCTATATAGCTACAATGTATGTGTCAAACATTTGGCAGGGTAAACCCACATCTAAGTCCATTCAGTTACTTTCAGTGGAACTATTAAGTATGTGCTGAACTTTTTCCCGTCATATGCTATTTCATCATAGGGTAGGACAGTAAATATTTTGCCCTACAGCTGTGGCAGAACATGAGACTCATCTATACTCTAGCAAATGGTAGGTTCACTTTGAGCTAAATGAGTTATGTTAGACATATTTTCACAGGTGTAAATACCTGCCTTGCTAGCTTGTTGTTGAGAATCTTCTGAAAACTAGCATATTTCCTCTGCTAATGTATTCAGCGAATGCCATTGTACCATCTTCCCCTGAGAATATAAGAAATAGGAGAAACTGTCATGCAGAGACACTGATACTGATCCCAGATGAAAAGCCAGGAAGAATTCGTTCTTTAAAAGGGAAAAGTTGCTTCTTTTTGTGTTTGTACTCCAGGGAACTTGTGAAGGATGATGCTTGAAACTTTAGGAATAATTAAGAAAAATGGCAGCATGTATCCCAAAATGATCAGTAAAATCTTTTTGTCTCTGTTTAATAAAATCCCAGCCTTTGATGTAAATGACAGAAGACCAGTAGTTATTTATTGACTATTTGTGAGTCTCTCCCCTGAATGCCTTTGTTTACTAATATCAGAGTGGCCCAAATGGCATACAGTTGCACTTTTCTTCTAGAAAAGGACAGAACAAAGATATTAGGGGATGAGAAAATAAAAGGATGATATATAGAATCCTGCATGTAAGGAGAGCTCTCCATTAAATGTACTTTTTTTAATACAAAGCATATCTCAAACAGGGATAGGATCGTATACTCACAGAGGCATATTGTTGAAAGGGGCCTCATGGAAGAGGCGGCATGGACAATGAATCCAACCCTCTGTTCAGTGCAGGATCTCCAGTTAAAGCATTCTCAACAGGTAGCTGCCGAGTTTTTTTTTTGAAGATGTTCAGAGAAGGAGAACCCACCACTTGTCTAGGCAACTGGTTCCATTGCCAAACCATTCTTACTCTCCAGAAGTTCCTTCTAAAGTTGAATCAAAATCTACCCTCCTGTAACTTAAAACCACATCTATCTTTCAATGTTTCACAGGTTTCCTCATCATGCAAAGATGGTAAAATGACACACAGGGATCTGATGATGTTTTGGTCACAGCATCTACATTTTTTTTGTCTCCCCTCACCCCCATAGCTGTAAGTTGAATCAAGAGGCAATAACATCTGGATTCTTCTTTTGAAATTATAACTCATGCCCTGCTGACAACTGTATTTGCACTTATTTTATATGAGGCCATAGGTTACTGTGACAGAAGATTGTACCTAGTCTCTGTACTCTCACCTGTGGTCACAAATTCAGTGTTGGAACTGGTAAGTTTATCAAATGAACCCAAATGAGGTTGACTTACCTTGCTTGCCTGTTCACCAAGGGATGGATTCTGCATTTTGTTGTTTTTGTTGCTTTTTGGGCCAGATGACTACCGTTTAGGCCAGGCTGATATTGAGATGTAACAGGCAGTAACAAAATAGGAACACAGTGAACAACTCAGCTAAGCTTAATAGTTCAGTTTAAACTGATTTATCTCCAATACTTTGTCAGGAGACAATTGGCATTTAAAGCCATGTCCTTGTGCACAGTGTGGTATCATGATTTAAGTGTTGTACTGGAACTCTTAGAAACTAGGGTTCGAATTCCTGCTTGGCCATGGAAATCCAGTGGATGACCTTGAGCAAGTCACACTTTCTCAGCCTCAGAAGAAAGGAATGGCAAATCCCCTCTTTAGAAGTCTTTCCAAGAAAACTCAGTGATGGGTTTACCTTACGGTCACCATAAATCAGAAATGAGTTGAAAATACAGAACAACAGCAACCGCTTTGTACACAAGGGACCGGAATTGTGTTCCATTGGTTATGCTAGCTAAAACTACTGCAAGTTACATTTCAATAATATCTAGACGTCCCCAGGATTCCCACCCCATTGTACACAGAGGGATGGTAGGATGGGCTATATGGCTGAATACAGTTCATTCTGTAAGGCAGGACTGGGCAGCATGTGACCCCCCAGATGCTACTGGACTCACAGTCTCTCACTATCTCTCACCATTGGCTAGAACTGCTGAGAGCTGCAGGTCACCAGCATCTAAAGGGCCAGGTGCTTTAAAGGGATCAGTTGATGGCGTAATAAATACTTGGACGTAGGCCGTTTATAAACTCTGGGTTGATGTGGGTAAGACTCATTGGGGATTTACTGTTATAGAAGTCTTAGGCTTGGCTTTGAATATTTATAAGTTCTCCTATGATATCTGAATGGGCTGGAGTGGAAATAACGGAATTAAAAATCAGTTAGGGGAAAAAAAACACCTCAAGCAACCTCCACATCTCTGTTCAGAAGCCTGGGAGAAGTTAACTATAGAAACAGAAACTATAGGAATCCTGCTGAGTTACTGTACTAGGAGCACAGTATCCAGATCACGGATGTGGGGCTTGAAGACAGTTTTGAGGGTCGATGTTAATGAGTTCCTTTTCAGGGCAGTGTGAGAAAGAAACTTTTGACTATGTGCAGGATGACAATATATGGTTTTGACAGGTGGGTTGCTAAGGTTGGGCTGCTGACAGAACAGGGGTCAACGTTTAACTTGAGAAAAAAGCAGCAGGATCTGAGGTTTAGACGACCAGATGCACATGCCGAGATTATCACTCAGTCTGTATGGCAATATGAAATAATTTTCAACCCTGCTAGGAAGGCATTTTGTCTCTGGTGCTACAGCTTTTAAGAGAGAAAAAAGGAAAATGAGAAATCTGTGCAATATTTTATATAGTTTTTTTTCCTGTTATCATAGCAATATTTTGCAAATGCCACAGGAACAAAACCAAGCGCTGTCATCACACTGAAGTGTTCCCCCTCACTCCAAACCCCTTTCCATTTGTTCAAGTTCTTGAAAGGTTGAGAGAATCTTTTTCTCATTGCCCATTAATTTTATTATAAGATCTGACAGGCCAGGCAGAGATAGAGAAAATAGAAACTCACAGTGATTTTGGATTTTTTTTTTAAAGGCTCAGGATAACAGAACTTTTAAATGTTTTCTTTTCTAGAAAATCAATGTACTCTCTTTTTTTATCTGATCGACTGGGCTCAGGTAGAGTGAAAGGCTCCAGTGAGTTACAATGAATGAAGAGAAAAATGTTTTCTAGCCAGACCTTTTCTCAGCTGGACATTTATTTTAGGCCAGATAGAAAACATGAGACCAAGATAGATGAGGACTGAAAAATGGAGGATTGAGGCTGGATCTTAGCCAAGTTTCAGATTTGATTTTATTAACAAGTGAATTGTTCTATGCATTCTGTTATGTGAAGTTACAAGGTGACTAATTAGTGGCAATCGAATTAACTTCAGATGCATTTTAAACTTTAACTGTGGCTGTGATGTGTGGGAATTCTTCAGCACCATTTCACACTTTATTCAGAAAGCTTATATTTAATAATGAACTACAGATAATTATATCTTGCTAAGTCTGTCAGATTCTAGCTTTAAATGTTTAGGTATACATGTTGAGTTTTTTATGCTTACCCCTAAAAAGTGTACCATGTAAAGTTTGTCTCAGTTATGCTAATAAGGTTCACTCAATAATTAACCTTAAAAAAAACAAAAAACAAAAAAATATTCTTTCCATCCTCCTGTTTCTAGATTGAACTTGTGGTACATTATCCTCATAACAACCTTGTGTGGAGTAGTGGACTAGGGCCAGCAAAACTAGATATGTTGCTTGTCATATGTTTAGTCCTGGAGAGGCAGTCACCTAGGGGTAGGGAGGCGATGGGGGCAGTTTTTGGGACATCTGGGCATGTAGCCATGCCCCCATGTACCGCGGCCATGCCTCCACGCACCACAGCCATGCCCCCAAGCACCAGAGCCATGCCTCCATGGACCAGGGCCATGCCCCATACCGTAGCCCCCCTCCGGCCCTCCCTCCATGCACTCCAATATCCACTGCTGTGGAGGGGACACCTTTTTAAATGGCCAGTTGGGTAAGGGAGAGAGATTGATATTGTGGCATGTGTGCGAGTAGGTGGTGGACTTGCTCTGTTCAGAATTGCTCCCCAAACATTATTTGAAAAGGCAGGAAAGCACTTTCTTCTCACTGCATATACAAAACATGATTGGAGGTAGTGGTGAGTATGGTTCCAATTGGAATTGTACCCAGGGGCTTTCGCTGGATTTTTCTTTAAAGCAAGCATGCCAAGGTTCTTCTGTGACAAATATCAGGTCTAATTTGGCCTTGAGGCACAGACAGAATTAGATTGAGAGAAAGTGTGACAGAGGGAAGGAGGAACATTGAATAAGGTCACCCAGCAAGTTTTGCAGCTGATCTGAAGAGATCTTCAAGCTTCCCAGGTGACCTTATGCCAATATTTTCTCTCTCTGAGCAGTGTCTGAACCAGATCTTGGGAATGTTATTTTTGGACTACAACTTCCAGAGGCTGCTGTAGTTCCTCCCTTCCCTGAGAGCGAATGAGAGAGCGAGAGAGAGAGAGAGGGATATTTTCAAACTCTGGGCTGGAAAGGTTCTTGTGGTGGATTGCCCTTGCACAAAGAAACTAGAGGGTTAGGAAAGAACTAGTTCAAGCCTTTCTTCATTATATCTAGTTTTCTATATGGAGAAGGTTTTGTGTTTGGTGGTAATAAGAACAACAGTAACAACAACATAGTGGTGGGATGTATTATCTCTGTAGGGCAATACATAATAGATAGTGATACTAGATTTGTACCGTTTTGTCTGAGGTCTAACGTCCCATTTAAATGAATGTGTACCTACTGCATAGGTACTGTTCTGGGGTGTTTGTAAGGCATGGCAAGTTACTTTGTGGCATGTAATTTAGTAGTCTCACTTAACTCTAATGCTTTTCTTATGTTTTTACTATCGAGTCTACTGTTGGGAAAAAGTGAAGAAATGTGTCTCTTTTATGGCTTTGGAGGGGGGAGGGGGTATTCTCTCATTAAGGCAACCCCCTCTGTGTCACATTGGGCAATCTTTTCAAAATGTATCATTCAGTAGGCTTCCAGACAGAGGCATGTGGAACATAAGCCTACAAATGCAAAAATTACCCATACCAATCCACTTGCATACTCTGTCCGCATTATGCTGATAAATCATGCAGGCAGAAACCATTAGTCAAAAACACATTTAACTCGAATCAAATTTGCTTTGTGTTCAGAGAAGGAGGGGGTATGAGAAAAGTTTGCTCTTGCTGCATAATTTATCAATCTCTGATTTCTTTGAAATACAAAACAACAGCTATAGCAACAGCAGCCACAGTGGCATAACAATAACAACGAAGTTTTGAGACTTTCTTGATATTTAAATGGAACATTTTATTAGTTTCATAGGGAAAGTGACCACGATACGGAAATATCCATAGTCCTAATTCCTACATTACAGGTGTGGTCCTGCAATGTTCACTTGCAAAGCCACATCCTCCTCACCTCTGTGCTAATTAAAAATGGCAGTGTACTGACCATTTACCTCATGCCAGGAAAATGATTTTTTTTCTGACTGAACATCCCACTACTTAGAATTCAAGAATGCTTCATTTCTCAGTTGAGCCCACAATGTTCTTGTCAGAGAAGCCTGATTTTACATCACTTACAGAAAGTCATGGCGGCAGGATGGCACTTCAGAGAGGATATTTCCATTTCTGTGAATACTGGGGAGCAGTTTGGGAACTGCAGGGTGCCTTGCAGGGAGACTGCAAAGATCTCTGCTGCTGACCTACTTACTCTGAAAGCAGAGCCCTAAAATGTTCCTCTTACCATCAGTCACACAAAGGAGTGTACTGTATTGGGAACAAGTTGTACATCAAAGAAAAGCAGGTTGGCTTGTGAATGTTCTCGGCTTTGTGTTTTGTCAAGATCTCGATCTTGCTGGATGTAGCAATGGGAAGATTCTCTTTTAAGGGTGATTTTAGGAAAAAGAAAGGGGTCAGATTACCAAAGAGAACAAAAATATTGGTCAGAGCCAGGGATGTAAATCCTTGATTATTTCACTCTTGCATGTGAGGACAAATAAATAGTTTTATTTCCACTGCAAGACAAAGTTAGGTGTTTCTCCACAGTGTTATCCTTATATTGGAAAGGATGCACAGGAATTATTCTGTGGAGAAAAACCATGTGTTTTCTTGCAGAAATAAAATAAAATAAAATAAAGTAAAATAAAAGTTCTTGCAAGAGACTCGTTTTCTCATTTTCTGTATAGAAAACACATTTTTTGGTGAGGGTGCAAAAAGATGCATTTTCTCTTTTGAATTATTACACAGAAATAATTCAAAAGAGAAAAAAGCTTTAAGACAGTGGCAAAGCTTGGAGTGTGTTGAGGGGGGTGTGAGGGGGCAGGGCTATGGCGTGGGGAGTAGGGCAAGTGTACATGGGGTGTGGCCACGGTGTGTGAGGGCGTGGCCAGGATGTGCAGGGGCATGGCCAGGGCACATGGGGGTGGGGCTGCAGGCCTGGACGCCCCAGAAACATTGTTGCCCAGGGCAAACTGCCTCTATTGCCCATCCCTGCGCGACTGCGTCAAGGTGCTGAATACCAAAAAAAAAATTGCGCAGCCTTCTTGCTGCTCTGTTAGTCTTCCTGTCCATACAGACTGTCAGGAAACCTGCTTTTGTAGCTGCAAATAGAACATAGTTTATCTTCATCATAAAGGACTCTTTAAATTATGTGACCCTATATGTTTAAGCTGGTTGCTCTACATAAAGGGTGTAAAGTGTGCATTTCCCCCAGATATTATTGGTCTGGAATTCCCAAGATTCCCCACCATTTAGCTAAGCTGACAAGGGTTGTTGAGAGCTGCAATTCAGCTACATGTGGAGGGCCATACAGCTCCCTCCACTTTGCCCCCAAGGTGAGAAGAATCTTGGCATGTTCTATATAGCGATGCTGTAAAAGGTCTCAGCAGATAATTAGGCAGAGGGAAACAGCTATTTTGGGCACTAGATTTTGGGTGTCAAGAAAGGGCAACAAACATTTATTTAATTGGTGATTATTTATATTTTTTCTGCAAGGATGAAGGTTGTGTGATTTTCTGCTTTGTGTGTCAAAGTAACTTGTCTATCTTGGCTACTGTGCACTTCGATTGGGGTGGAAATGGGAAGCCAGTAGCTGCTCACCTTCAATGAGTAGAATATTTCATGCTTGTCCAGGTTCTCAGGCTGTAGTTTGGGCCTGAATGTATCTGTAGTGCTTGAAACATGTTGATCAGAATTCACTAAGGCAATTACACATGGGTAGCCTAGAGTAATGCATTCATGATTAGTTTATATTCACAATCCCTATGTATTCACGAATTGAGGGAACTGTAGGGACTATGAAAGTCCTGCCTTCCTCATATCCTGGGCAGCAGCTGCTGTGAGTAACAGGAGTCTGTTCCTCTGTTGATTGAGAAGCAGCTGATTGCTGTTTTCCCCTTTTAAGAGTGATCTCTGATGCAAGACCAAATTGTGATAGGGACCCTGCTTCTCCTTTTTGAATCAGAGGTTGCTCAAGGGAGGGGATAGAAATGTAAATCAGCTATTTCTCAATTATCTGGGGAACAGATTTCTGTCCCGTGAGGTGCCTGCTGCCCAGTAAGTGAGGAGTGCATGACTCAGGCTGGGGTACTCTACTTAGCTATATAACTAAGGTGGTTATGTAGCTAAGTAGGTGATAAAAAATTGTGACCTGTATGTATGCATGTATGTAATTTATGCATGCATAAATGTATGTATGTAATTTGTATTCCACCTTTGTTCAAACACGAAACCCAAGGCATCTCACAATATGAATTAAAACAAAATATAAAGGAGATTGTTAACATAATGTTTGTGTTTGTAAAAGAAACATTGTCTAAACATTCTCCCACATTGGCCATTTCTGCATGGGATAAGTAAAATGGTGCAGTGCGTCCTCCACGGAGGATGCCTGCACCTTGGAGCGGACTGGGTCTGGACTGCTTACTGTAGATCCGCACATCAGTCCGCTCTGGAACGACCCCAAGTGGTCCTCCAGCGTGTTTTTGAAAGACCTGATTTTTCCGGTCTTTCAAAATGCTGGCATGTGTCATTGCATGCCTGCTCTCCGGTGCTGATTCGCAGTCTCGCACCAATACGAGCCTGCGATCTGTGGAGGGCAGGCTTTAGGCTGGCGAGCTTCAGCAGTTGGTTGAGACCCACGACCAACCAGAAGCCGCCATTTTGGATGCCGGAGCAGTGCGGATCTATGACCACACACTGCTCTGCCTCACCCCGGACTGGACCAGACTGCCAGAAGATCCGGTGAGTAGCGGCAGGGAGCAATTCCCTTGCTGCGTGTGGAAATGGCCATTGTCTAAACAGTCTCCCATGAAACAGTCTCCCCAACAAAAGAGGAATGATGTCATGTGATAAATCCTAGCCAGAAACACTATTATCTTGTTGTAATTGTGAGTTACCTGTCTCATATATAAGCTCTTAGGTAAACAGATAGGTCTTCATCTGTTGATGGAAAGAGACCAGAGATGGGGGCCGATCTGTCTTTTCATGGGAGGAAATTCCACAGTCTGGGAGCCACAGCTGAAAAGACTATCTCTTATGTCTTCACCCAATATTCCTGTGATGGTGGTGGGACTGAGAGAAAGCCCTTCATTGAGGCTGTTAAAACTCAAGAGGGCTCATACTGATAAATACAGACTTTCAGATAGCTTTTCAGACATACAGTCTTTCAAATGTATTTACTGATAAGTAGGTGTACTAACTTCAGTGGGAATGTATTCTTTTAAAAAATTAATCAAGATGTTAACCTTCTCTTCCATGCTTCTCTTTTGGATGACACATTACACAAATATATCATGACTGTGGCAATTAAGTATGTGCCATTTATTCTTTTCTGTTTAAGAAAACATCTTGTATACCTATTTTCTTAAAAACCCATAATTGAGAGTTATTATCATTTCTCACTTGTGGGCTTTATTTATCTTAAATCTTTTAAAATGGTATAGTTTTTTTTCCATAATCTCTTTAGCTGCTTAGTGTGCCTTAAATGTTTGCTAATTTCCTATTTACTGTTTTTGAATGTGTATGCCCAATTATAGCTGAAAATGATCTTGTTTCCACAAAAAAAAAAAAAAAAAAAAAAAAAAAGAATGAAGAAAGAGAGAGAGAGAGAGAGAAAAATTCCTCTGGGGAGAATGCATTGATGCAGTTTATTTCTAAAGTCACATAGACATCCTAATTAAGTTAGCTTTTTAACAGGTTGCATAATTAAGAAGTATGCTGACAGATTCAAACTTAAGGCCTTCCTTTGAACAAAGGTGGGAATTTGAAATTAGGTGGAAATTAATGATGATCCTCATTAGTGCATGTGAAAAAGCTCTGTCAAGATCAAACATTGTATTAGTCCTTGTGGCCTAAGAGAAGACTCCACAGCTGACCTATTTGATAGTTAGTCAAATTTAGCTTGAAGAAACCCATGACAGGAGCCATGCAATCTTTATCTGTAGCAGTTTTTGTTCTGGTAAGGCATGCAGAAAAAGATTGAGTTAATCTTGTGTTTTGATGAAGATAGCACATTGTTAAGGTCATGGTGGTTCCAAGAAGTGACACTAGCTACGTTGTTTCAGAATGATATTACTAGAAAGGACAATGATTGTTCCTTCCTTACATGACTTTGAAGACTATAATCTTTGTTACAGGTCTGCTTAGGTTTTATATACTTTAGGGAAAACACTTCTCTTGGTCCCACCACCCTTGGCAGCAATGGCAGCTCATGGACCAAGGAAATGGTATGGGAAGAGGATCTTCTCCACAGTCTATGAACTGCCTGTGCTATCATCAGTGAAGATACAGAGAAGTCGGGTGCTTGGTAGCTGCTGCTATGCTGTGAAACTACCTACTGTTGGATACTTTGGTGGTGACAGAGAACAATTCAGCTAATACTCAAGTTATTTTCATGGACTGGAGTAGACACTGGTCAATCTGCTCAAGCTTTCCTAGAATGTCCGCTGAACTGTGCTGTTCTTCCATCTGACCTAAACTTATGATAAACTAGAATACATAACATGTGCATACATAACAAAACAAAACAAAATTTCACTTTCTAAGGGAAAAGAAAGGGAGATATAATGGCCAAATAAATGAAACAAATTGGTGGGATAATTGAGGCCTCCGGATTGAAAAAGGTTAAAGGAGAAAAGGGGTACAAAAAAGTAAGAAAAACAGCTGATAAAAATATTCCACATTTTGGGTAATGGTTCTAAAATTTCCCTTTTAAGCTATCCATGGGGAATGAAGGAGGGTAGGAAGGGGGACTGGGGAAAAATATTGTAATGCATTGTATTGTATTTGTAATGTGTAATATGTAATACGGTATAATAGTCTATGTTTAAAATTTAAAATAAAACACATTATAATCTAAAAAAAACAGAGGCAGTGTTGTAACAGAAACTGGCATATTCATGGATCATCACAACTAGATATACTTGTTCTATTTTAAACACCTGTTTATATAGTGGAAAAAGAAGATATGAATTGTAAACAAATAAGTTATACTAATTGAAATCCATTTCAATTGCTCTATTGATTTCTATTATTCTAGTGCTGAATAAATGGTAGCTAATTACTTTCTAAATCATTTACTTTTTGTCTTCTTTCTTTCTTTTGAATATAATTTGTTAACGTGGACATTATTGCATAGTTGTTTAATTTTTGGTTCCAGTCTTTGATATTTGGTATCTCATTAGTCTTCCAGTATTTTGCATACAAAGCTCTTGCAGCTATAATCATGTAAGATACAAGTCCTTGAACATTGTGCCTCAACATTTTAATATAAGGAAACAAAAATGATGAGGATCTGCAGCTAAGTGTTTTCTAAATATCTCATTAATAGCAACTAGGGTAACCCCAATGGAGTTTATGGAACTGTATCTCTTGAGTGGGTACACATAAGGCTGGCCTAACAGCCCAACCCTGGTAACATGTATTAGTGCCTGTATCCCCCTCTGTAGTGATTCACTACAAAATGGCTGTAGGGTTGTACAGGCCTCAGCTGAGCTTGTGTGATTTTTCATCTCCTCTACAATATTTCCAATGAAGCCCTGCTGAAGTCCTATTTGTTCAGGGGCTTTATTCCTAAGGCTGAAGAAAATTCTAGACAGTCTCATTGAGCTTAGGGAGATTTAATTCTGAGTAAATATTCTTTGTATCAATTTTGCTCAGCTAGCTAATAAGGGGAGTTGTTGTTGTGTATCTTCAACTCATTTCCAACTTATAGTGATCCTAAGGTGAATGTATCACAGGGTTTTCTTGGCAAGATTTGTATAGAGGGGGGTTCGCCTTTGCCTTCCTCTGAGCCTGAGAGAGTGTGATTTGTCCAAGGTTACTCAATGGGTTTCCATGGCCAAGCAGAGATTCAAATCCTCAACTGCAGAGTCATAGTCCAGTGCTCAAACTGCTACACCACACTGGATGTCTTAATAACGGAAGGGTGAAATCCCCTTGGTGTCTGAAGCATAAGATGATTACTTTGTGGATGCCTTGGACATTTTAGTTCAATCTGACTACCCCCACCCACGTGAAGCGGGTGGGAGGGGGACACCATTTGCCGTCCTCCTGCAAGAGGAGAGCACAGGCTGAAGGGGGCGGGGTGCCAAGGCTCTATTTAGGGCTGCCCCGCCTCCCCTCCAGCCTCTTTCTCGGAATTCCAGCGAGGAGGACGGACGTCGCTGCTTGGAGCACAGCTGACCGCGTGGTCGGCGGGCGCCATCTTAGCGGCCTAGCGGTTCAGCGACGGTGCGGGAACGGGTGGTTATCCCCCCCAGCGCCACCTCCAGCTCCTGGAGGCATCGTTGGCCGCTTAGGGACTTTCCCATCGGCTCGTGGCTGCGGCGGGGAGCAACCCCCGCTGGAGTCGGCTGAGCGGCACGCTGCCGGCGTCCCTCCCCTCCTTGCGGCGCAGCAGGGCTGAGAAGGACAGAAGAGGCGGCCGCCTCAGTGGCCGCCCGGGTAAGGAGGAAAGGAGGGGGTGGCTCAGGAAGAGCTCAGGCCTTAGGATCGCCCTACCTCCACCCGGCCTTGTGTTCTGCGGAGTGCGAGAGGGAGGAATCGGGTTTAGTAGATCGGCATTCGACCGCTCTCCCCATCCTCCCTCCTGTTCGCCCCCCAGCTTGTGTAGGTACTGTTGAGGCGGACAGGGGTGTTTTTTGTTTTTTTGTTTTTTCCAGTCTGCAGCCAGGCCCACACGGGAGCTACCTTTCGGCGCATTAGGCAAAGGGGGGAGGGAAGGCCCTGGGACATCTAGCAGGGGTGTCTGGGGCTTAAAACGGTTGCGTGACGGGGGATTACTGAGTTTGGGTTTTAGAAGGTCCAATGGCCTCTAAGCAGGCTCCAGGGGCTTCAGGAAGCAAGCAGTCCACCAAGAAGGCCACCCCGGCTAAGGGGGCTGCTGCAACCAGGGGAGTCACACCAGCCAAGAGGCCCAAGCATGCTAGGGCATCCTCAGCTTTGGTGCCAGTGGCCTCATCTTCGGATGAGGATGCGGGTTCGAGTATGGTGGCTGCCATCTTTGAGAAACTCCAGGCTATTGAGAAGAACAGGCAGTCAGCGGGACAGGGTGGGGAAAGTGATGAGCAGACAGTACCCATGCCCGTGCGTGCAATTAACCAGATTCTGGCGCGGTTAGATGCCATTGAAAAGGACAGAGTGGGCAAGAGTCTGAGTCAATCGTGTCCAGAGAGCCGGGAACAAGTTTGGGCTGCGCCACGCAACATTTGGGAACCTGGGCCATCGGGAGAGGTGACAGAGGAAGATGTATTGGGTGAGTATGGTGGCTACAGGGATTACAATGTTGGTTGGGCATGGCCATGGACCTTCTCTACCCCCCGAGGAACATGGTGTGGGCCCCTCCTGGAGGTTTTCCGGCACCATTGGCATCCTCTTCTCCTTTGGCCTCAGGGGATAATAGTTCACCCTCACAGCAGCAGGAAGGGGAGGTAAGCCAGTCCCAGGAGGCCACGGGTTCTATGCAGGCAGTGGTTGCTGGATCACGCAAGTCAGATAAGGATAAGGACAGGGCTGTGGGCCCTGATCCGGAGGCTGAGGGGCAGTTGGGGGTTTTGGATGAACACCTCGCTACTGCTACGATTGAGAAGATACGGAAGGGAGAATATGTTGATTTGTTCTCTCTTTTGTATTGGGAGTTAGACAAAAAGGAGAAGGACGAGCTGGATGCGACTGAAAAGGAGAAATTAATGAACCGTAGGATTGATAAGAACTGGAATAATTGGTTTACGGGCTATCTTATTTACATGGATGTTATTGTTAAGGCCCAGCCTTCTGGGGCACATTCCATGTTGGTGTATTTGAATACGATTTTCAGGGCACAGTCTGATTTTGCAGGGAATGGATGGCTCCATTATGATGAGAAGTTTAGGATGCAGGCTGCAAAGCAGCCCAACCTGCGTTGGGACAAGATCATAACAGAATTGTGGATGCAGACATTAACACCGGCTCGCCCTGTTTTCGGGGAGAGGTCACAATCAGGACACCTGGTGCGGATTAATAAGTCTGGAGGGGCTAACCGCACCCAGGGTTCACCGGAGCAGACACAATTATGCTGGGAGTTTGGGACCCAAGGGTTTTGTGCCAGGCGCCCCTGTAGATACAAGCACCTTTGCAGGATCTGCTGGGGACCGCATTCCGCCCGCAACTGCAACAAGGGGAGAGGAGGAGGGACAGGTTTCAAGGAAGGAGGTGGAAAACGGGGGCCTGGACCTCAGACATCGGTTCACAAAGCGTCCCAGCCCAATTAAGGTGGATAGGCTGCTTGCCTGGCTCCGTGATTATCCGGACCGAGCTGTGGCACAATATCTGTTGGAGGGTTTTACTGAAGGTTTTAGGATTCCTAGTGTGGAGCCTCGTAGGTTCTTTATGGCTAGTAACCTTAGGTCAGTTATAGGTAAAGAGCACGTAGTAAGGGAAAAAATTAGGAAGGAGGTAGCAGAGGGCAGGGTTTTGGGCCCTTTCGATCAGCCTCCCACTCCCAATGTTAGGATTTCCCCATTAGGTGTAGTTCCTAAGAAAGCACCAGATGAGTTTAGGTTGATTCACCATTTGTCTTACCCTAGAGGAGACTCCGTTAATGATGCTATCCCTGCTGAGTTGTGTTTGGTCAGGTACACTTCCTTTGATGCAGCAGTTCGAGTGGTGCGTAGGCAGGGGGTAGGAGCAGAATTGGCTAAATCGGACATCAAGTCGGCTTTCCGCCTGCTCCCAGTTCACCCAGCTGATTTTGAACTTTTGGGCTTTGCATTCGAAGGAAATTTTTATGTTGATCGTGCCCTCCCTATGGGATGCTCAGTATCGTGTTCTACCTTTGAGACGTTTAGCACCTTTTTGGAATGGGCCATCAAGAAGAAGTCAGGCCTCCAGGGCATAGTGCATTACCTGGATGATTTCTTGTTTGTTGGTTGAGCAAGTTCAGGGCAGTGTGGTTTCTTGTTGGCCGAATTCACATCTCTTATGGGTGAGTTGGGTGTACCTTTGGCTCACGAGAAGACAGAGGGCCCTGTGCAGCAGCTTGGCGAATGCATCGGTGCATTTCTGGTGCGATAACCAAGCTACAGTCAGGGTTATTAACTCCCTTTCCTCTAGGTCACAGCGCGTCATGCGTTTGGTCCGGGCTTTCACGCTGCAATGTCTCCGTTATAACATAGTCTTTACAGCTGTACACGTGGCAGGCGTAGATAATTCCTTGGCTGACTCTCTCTCTCGTATGCAGATGGATCGTTTCAGAGAGCTGGCACCGAATGCAGCACCTCTTCCAGAACCAATGACCTCCGAGCTGTGGACCCTTGGCGGGGTGAGGTAGCACAGATGATTGGTATGTCAATTGCGCCCAGTACCAAAAAGAGCTATTTAAGGTCAGCTGAGGAGTTTGCTAGTTTTCGGGGGGCTAAAGGGTTGCAGGACTTGTGGTCAATCCCGGTGGATCATATTTTGCAATTCTGTGTTGCCCTTGAGCAAGCTAATTTATCTCCGCAATCTATTAGATCTCGATTATCGGCCTTGGCTTTTTGGTCCAAGTTAAAGGGCTTCCCTGACCTTACCGGTGATTTTCGGGTCCGCAAGTTTTTGGAAGGGTGGACTCGGCACGAGGGGACGGTCCGGGACAGCAGACAGCCGCTTTCCCCGAAAATTCTGAAGGGTTTGGGTGACGCGTGGAGGGTATTATGCTCTTCGCCGTACGAGGCTACATTGTTTCATGCAGCGGCTCTTACGGCCTTTTTCGGGGCTCTACGGGTGAGTGAGCTGGTAGTGCAGAGCAAAAGGGACCAGTCGGGCAGGGCATTGGAATTTCGGGACGTGACCTGGGGCGGGCATTGGGTAAGTCTGCACATAAGGGGCTCCAAGACGGATCAGACCAAGCAGGGCGTTGTGGTCACACTATAGAGGTGCTCTGACCCGGCACGATGCCCTGTCAGAGCTATCAGAGCTTACACTGCTGACCGGGGAACACACGAGGGGCCTCTTTTTTGTCATGCTGATAAGTCACTACTTACCAGGTACCAATTCTGGACCATAACGAAGAAGGCTTTAGCTCATTTGGGTCTACAGGGCGTTAACTTTGGCACACATTCATTTCGCATAGGGGCGGCTTCCACTGTGGCCTGGATGGGCTTAACGGCCGGAGATATTCAGAGGATTGGGAGATGGAAGTCTCTGGCATATCGGCACTATGTTAGGCCGATCCAACAGCGCTAAGGTTTTTTTGTCTTTTCAGAACAACCTGCTTCGGGGAGGAAGCGAGTGCTGATCTGTGGTCACAGTTTCATTTTCTGGGCGGAGCGGCATGCTCGTGGCAGTCACCTGGGCTCGAACCTGGCATTGGGAGATCGTACTTCCATACAATGGCTGGGCAGGAGGGGCCTTCGGTGGCACGGTTTGTTACCTACGCTGTATGGGGAGAGCTGTGGGCCTCCGCCTGATGTGCTGGTCATTCACCTGGGGGGTAATGACCTTGGACTTTTGAAAGGCAAGGCCTTGATTCTTCAGGCCATTCAAGACATGCAGCACATCCAAGACACATGACCTCACACTTCCATTGCTTGGTCAGCACTGGTTCAGAGAAGAGTGTGGGGTGGGGGAGGTGATCCTCGGCCATTGGAGTTTGCCCGCTGGCAGATGAACTGGGAAATTCGCAAAGCCATGAGGCAGGGCTTGGGTTACTTTATTCCACACAATGACATTGTTTTTGACAAATCGGAGCTGTATAGGCCAGATGGGGTACACCTATCAACCGAGGGCATTGAAATATTTCTGTGCGATTTGCAAGAAGGAATTAGAGTCATCCTGGAGGGGAGTTGGGGGGATAAGGACTAAGCGGACGCTTGTCCTTATTCATGGCCGGTAAGGGGGGGGTCCATGGGTTTCGGCTTGTACCTATGGCACCCTTTGGTGTAGGATAAAGACTATCCTTGAGGAGGGCCCAGGACTAGCCCTTACTGGCTTGAGCCCGGGGGACTCGATTTCGGGCTCACTTTCCAGACAGGGGCCGGCCAAGGTCATGGTCCACTTTCTGGGCTTGACTTTGGGGCCTGGTATCTCGTCCTGTGACCAGGGGAGATGGTCTGAGGCTGACTCTTGCCCTGGTCCACCCAGGTTGGTGGCCCCCCCTCTTTTAGAATAAACATGAAGCCATGTGCACGCTCAAGTCCAAGTCCAAGTTCAAGTTCAAGGTCATGTTCATTACCATTGTATGTTAATTAGGCATATTAATAAATTGCCCTTAGTTCAACCCAAGCCCTGTGTGTGGTCTCCTCATTTCGTGGGTGGCGGCAATGTGCTTCATGTGCATTCAGTTCAAAGTTGCAGAGGTAGAGTTACACGTGTGGTGCCACTGCAATAAAAATGTGCCTCTTCAGTTGATGTTCACTCAGTTGTCCCTTCTGAAATTAACCAAACTACTTCCACATCCAGTTGTTCTTCTGTGGTTGTGCAAACTGCCATTCAACACAAAAGTCACATAGCACAATTAATGTGAAACTCTGCATGTGGGGACTTATGCTACACAACATTGACATAAGATCTTAGTCCATGTCTACTATTTATTTTATTTCATTTTAGGTGTTTAAAAACTGCCTAAGGCAAGATCACTTATCAAAATATATAGCGCTCATTGAAGAGCTACATCTGAAGATCAATAGAACATTTTAAACCAAAAAGAACAAAATGGTAACAATGTGAGATACTGAAAACAGCAGTGCTATGAGAGTTAAAAAGCTTAGTGGAGCAAAAATGTTATGATTGGAATTCTGAAACTTCCAAGTGAATGGGATAATATTTTCTAACCCCTGAAAGGGAATCATCCTCAGAGGAAAAGACATTCCAGCATTCATAGGCACCAGATAAATAGTAATGACATTTGACAAATCCCCTCAGGCTATCTTGCCTTCCACCTTGAACGAATGATTGTACAGTACCTTTTACCATGCTAATGGGAAAGATGTATAAAGTTGATCCCATCTATCAACATATTTCTGCCTATCACTTCCTACATGACAGAGTTTGCCCCAAGTACTCCTAAAGTACACCTTTCTCCCAGCCTTTGTACGACATGCTCACTGAAAAATGCTACAGATCATCATTATTGCAACCACCACTATTCTGTTTGAAGCAAAGGTCAAGTTCTTTTACTCAGTTTATACTTTGTCTTCCCTACAGTCTCTTTGTTTTCTTTACCAATGCACCTGGCTTTTATCATCCATTGGGCAATTAGAACGTTTTGAATAACCAACAGCATAAGTATCAATCAATGTAAATGTTCACACACACACACACACACTTAAAATGGCATTGGGGCACCCAAAGAATAAATGCTCTTGAATCCTCCAGTGAATAGGGAGTGGGAGACCAATTCAATCTTTGAGGCCACACTGAGCTAAGCAAGATTTCTCAGAGCTCACAATGTTACAGAGCTAGTCCAGCAGAGCACTGTCAGACAGCAGAAGGACCTTCAAAACTGCATCTGTCATCCCCAGTCTTTGAGTCTTTGACCTCTAAAGGTCAGAGTTGACATTTAATTTAATACCCACCTATCCATATTCTTACCCATTATATTTCTGTCGCTGAGACAGTGTTCTTGAGAGGCTTGACACATACATTAGACGAGTTCTGCAAGTGACAGATAAGTCTTGTCTGCTTTTTTGGATAATGTAGCACCCATCTAACTTTATTCAAATGGAAAAAGAGGGAAGGAACAGCAGAGTAGTACTTGTCCAATCCAGTCAAAAGCAAAGAGGTTTGCATTTTGCAATATGCAAGCGGGAAATGCTTAATAAATGAAAGGGAAAAAAAAGGAACTATAGCCTCCTTAAACACAGCAAGATAAATAAACAAGGAGGGATGTGGGAGCAGAGGGTGATTTAAGGATGTTTAACTTACTTAGAAGCTTTCATTGCTGTAAGAATTTATGAACATAACAAGGAGAAATGCATGCACAGTTATGTTGAGATTCCAAGCTACCCACTGTGGAGCCGAGTGAGATTAAATTTTAACAATACTTTTTTTGTGTACATAAAACAATAGAGATATTCTATAGGGAGTATAATTGAAAAAAAAGATCATAAGCACATAGTTCAAGGAGAAAGGAGAACCTACTGCGTATCTCAAAGAAAGAAGTAAAGTTCAACTTATGTAAAAACAAAACAATAAAATCTCAAAGAACAACAATAAGAATTTGAACTACAACCTGAATAATAAGCTAGCTCTCCCCTTTCACCACTTTTGCATAGGGTAGAAATAAATTCAAAATGTGGAGATCGCAGGATTAAGCTGGCAACTAAAACTCACTTTGAAGTTGTCTTTAATATTCAAATGTCTGAAGGTAAGCCTGATCTCATTCTTAGATTTAGCTAGCAAGTACAACAAGATCATGGTACAGACCAACCTGCTACCTGATCAGCCTGCGCTCTTTACAAATATCTCCCTAATCTCCATAAATCCTCCTTCCCCTGGTGAGGGTTATCCTCAGAACAGTTTTACCTTTATATCAGCTGATGTAAACTTTGAAGTGAACTGCTCAACTGCAGCGATAATAAGTAGTTGTTGATGGACAGACACCGACTGTATACACATTTATAAATCTTGAGAGGTATGTGTTTGGGTAGGGGAAGGTCAATTCAGTGCTATGAGGGTGTATAGACATTGACTGACCAACAGTTCTCTGCTCAGATATAGAGGGATAGATTCAAGGTATCAGGAGGCTTCATGGGTGGTTCTGGTCACTTAGTGCCTCATTTATACGCAATGCCTGCTTAAGTCTTCTCCAGTCTCTAAATGTCACCTTTTCTTGATATTTGCTGGCAAGAATGTGAAGTTCCTTTAAGTTACCATACAGTGTCAGTCACCCCATCTCATTTCTCATGTGAGACAAAGGTGAAAGTAATTCTTTGGGTTTGATGATGTGGCAGCTCTGACACCTCATGACAGATTGCTGTTGGTATAAACTGAGTACCTGAATATGAAAGCATGTGAGAAGTGCCGACTAGCACAATCACCAACCATCTTCAAATGCAAAGAGTATTATAAAGAATATTCACCAAAGAAAGGACATCTGAGGCACAGTACTGAAGTTTAAGGAGCATAGCAGCCAGCTAGGCCTGAATGTTTCTCATAGGGCAGTTGCTCTGCCATGCTCTGTGAACCTTTGGTGCTTGAGAACAGTGAGGTAAGTGATCCACAGCTGATCCAATAACTGCTAGATACAGCAGCTCTTGTCTGCACCGGAGGGGAAATTGTGCTCAGATAATAGGTTCTGTTTACCGGTTCCTTGGGACTCAGAAATGGTGGTAGCACTCTTTTATAAGGACAAAAGTTCATCCTGTAAAAGCAAGAAGAATTTTGAATCTCTATTCACTGAGGACGGATTTGAATGCTGACATTCTGGAAAGTTAAAGGGTTCAAAAGGAATGTTGAAGAATTGCTTGTGCTTCATTGGCCTTATTAAAGTCTGAATAGGCTCAAAGTTAACTCCCATATTACAAGTAACAAATGCCATATCTGCAATCCATATTTAATAGCCATTACAAAATGCAAGTACATAGCAATATCAACCCTGGATGTTTTAAGACCACCCCTCCACCCCCACCCCCCAAAAAATCCTGGCTGGCATTTATGAATTTCATTCAGTTGATTCACTGTGACAGAAAATGGCTGACTGGGATTCTAAAGGTTTTCCATCTTGAGAATATTACATCTGTGTCAGATCAAAATGTGTCATTTGATAAATCCTGTCTTGCCCACCTATTGAATTATTTAGACAATAAGATGTAAACTGTACTCTTGAGGATGTCAAGCAATATTCCTTTTAAGAGGTCAAGGAAGTGTATTTCGATCAGCAGAATATGAACAACAGTTTGGAAAATGTTTCTGTGAATTTGGCCTGATTGCCATCAAATGATCTATCACTATGATTTCAGCTAGGATGCATAAATCTTCTCATGAGTTAAAAGCATTAGTACAGGCATCATGGACAAGCTAGCCATGTCTTTTCTTACTCTGAGGTACCAACATGCTGTCTGACTGTTGGCCTGGTGACAGTGTAAAGGTCCAGAGATTTTAGGACCAAAACCTGAAGGGATGGTCCTTGAGATGACATAGAAGGCAGGCCCAAGAGTGGCCCTCAGTGATTTTTTAAGCAGGATACATTAAGAATAAACCACAATTACTCAGACGACATAATACAGCTGAAAAAACATGACGTCTAACAAAGGAGAAAATATTTATCTGGTTCAAAATTAGGTTTTCCAAGTTTAGCAGTAAAATGACACATAAACTTTTCTCTGTTTTAAACACCTTTACAAGCACAGAGTGCATGGTCAACCAAAGAAACTTTTCAAGGCAAGAAGGAAAAAACATCCTGATTCAATGGGTTTTTTTACATTAACCAAAGGCCACATTTCCTCCCTCTCTCCCTCCCTCTTCCCTCCCTTTCTTTTACAATCATATTCTGGAATCCTCCTTCATCCCCCAAATAATCAACATTCATAAGAACGCTGCTAATAAAACTGCTCGATTTAATGAATACTAGCATTGCAGTTTAGAATGGCATGACTAGTGGATTTGCCACATAGTGGCAGCTGGGGCTTCTTCCCATCAGTGTGGCCCTGCACACCCTGGGATGAAGCAGAACTAACAGCTAATGAATTCAAACCACAGTGAATTCATTGGCTGTTGGAACTTGTAGCTCAAATGCTGGCTTTATTCCAGTCAGGTTGGGGGGGTGTTTAAGGGGCTGCGACCAGGGCTCCAGCTCAGTCTGTTTGGAGGTTCATCTCACCCTCCCACCCTTCACCCAGAGGGTTTGTTGAGTTGGGCTTTGCTGTCCTATGCTCACTTGTTTGTTACTGTCGTAACTTATATAGGGGCAGTTGGCATGGGTCTTGGATCTGGGACAGTGGTCACTGGTGTCCATTCAGCAGGGATGCAGGTCCCTTTAAGGGACTCATTGAGTGCAGGGTGGAAACAGGTTTGCCAGCTTGCACCAGCTTTAGTGGCAGGGAGACTATATGATGGGGAGTTCTCTCAGGTGGACTCCACACCTGTCTTCCTAATGGTTCCATCAACAAGCCTGAGGCTTGGTGTCATAAGGCAGGTTGACCCAGACCCATGCTCATGCCAGCCCTGTAGCAACTGTAGCCAAATAAAGTTGTGACCTTGTTTCTTCCACCTAAGCTGTCTTGGTGGTTTCTCTGGCTAGCAGGTCTCACCCCTGAACATGCAACCAAATATATTGGGTAGGAGTAGATAATGGTGATAATAATGATTCTAAGCATGTTAACGTTGAATAGAGTGTGTTTGTGTGTCTATCCAGAAGCAAGTTTGATTGCATTTAACAGGACTTATAATGTTAAAATGCTGAAAATCTAACTTATGTTGGTCATGATTTCAATGGTTTTTGGGAGGATGGCAAAGGAAAAATAAATAAATAAATATATACAAATAAACAAAAATAAAAAAATACAAAATAAACAAACAAAATAAATAAATCTATAAGTTCAAAGGATTCTCATGCTCCACCCCAAGTAGGCAACAGTGGCTGCTGTTACTTATAGCTGTATTCTCAGGAAAGAATAAAAAATAGTTTGAAGACTATAAAGCCCTCTATCCAAACAGTGAGCAGAAGATAATAAGAGAATAAGCCAATCCAGTATGGGGAAATATTGTAGCTCTCTGTAAAGAATTCTTTGGTCAGGTCAATGCTGGGGAAGGTTTTTATCAAGCCCATGCTGGGAGGGAATGCCTGTGTCTGAACCCCTAAAGTGATAGTTAAAAGCCAGCTGAGCATTGGGATATAAGTCAAGGCCATAAGAGAATCAGAGCTAAAGCCAGAAGAGCACTCAAAAGGAGAAAATGAGAGAGGAATCTGCCATCTGAAAGCCATAGAATATAGGTTGATCATCCACGCAGGCACAGATCTCATGCTGGCTGCCTTGTTAGTCAGCCACAACCATTTTGCTACTCTGGCAAAGTGGTTGTAGCCTTTGGTTGGTGAATGGAGTCTGAAATGCCTGAATCTGTTTATGTTAATCTACTGCAGAAGTATAAGGAGCTGTGTGAGCACCCACCTGAATATAGAGATGATGTGCTGTGACACTGGACATTCGTTGTAGATGGACTGTGTAGCCAAGTCAGAAAGAAAGCTATGATAATGAACAGGGAATACAGAGAAGAGAGTTAAATTAACTTAACAATTTACTTAAAACCAGCAGTAGGAATATTGCAAAATTGCAGCAGTGTTCTTGATGGGATCAGATTACACTATTTCCACACTGCACATTTTTTAAAAGCAATGGTATAACAGTGAACTGTCAGTGGTCCATAGTGGAAAGAGAGAGTAAGACCCTTTCCGCTCCACCCGTCCAAACTGCCATAGGGATGGGAGAAGGACGGGACCACGATGATGCTTATAACTCAGTCCCGTCCTTCCCCTGTCCCTAGGCAGTACGATTCGGCCACAAATCATTGGTGGGTTTTCCCCATCAATGACTGGCAATTGTGCTGCCACCCCACTGCGTAACTGCACTTATCTTCCCTGCGGAGGCCTTGGAGGTGCAATAGGTGCTCTTCCTGCTCCAGCACAGCCTGGGACAGTACTTGGCTGTGCTGCAGTAGGAAGAGGCATGGCCATTGTACTTCCTGGGTGTCAGAGACAGCTGTTATAGCCAGGGCCGATGCCGGGACTCACACCGGATGTCTCTGCGATAAGGTGAGGTGCAAAAAGCACCTGGGAGAGATACATCCTTGCCTCACTGTTTCAGGGCTGGGCATCTTTGTCACTCCTTTGGACCCAAACGTCCCTTGCTTAGTGCTTTCTACAGCTTCTTTTGCATATAGAGACTTTGGTCATTTCTGCACTGCACTGTTATAGCGCTATTATTCCACTTTCAACATCCTATGGACTCCTGGGGTTTGCAGTTTAGGGAGGGGCATTTAGAATTCTCAGCCAGAGAGCTCTTTGGCCTCCGTAAACTACAAACCCCAGAATTCCACCGGTGTTGAAAGTGGAATAATATCACTATAACAGTGTAGTGTGGAAATGGCCTATGTTAAAAGCAGGCTTAAATGATATGCAACCTTTTGGTAACTAAGGATATATGAACAGGAAGCTTCTGATTATACATGGCAAATTATATGTTTCTTTGTCACTTTAAAGAAGTTACAGCTGAGCTGTAAACAAAATGTGAAGAAAGGAAGAGAAAAAAATGTTTTCCTATCTTGCTTCCTTTTCCAGAATAGCCATTTTGTGCTTCTCTACCTCTTCTGAATCTTCGGGTAGGGTGATATGATAGTTTCAACCCCTTGTGCATATATGGCTTCCAATTGTAGATAACATACATATTCTCATGTTTTTTGAAATTTGCTGTCAACAGCACTGAACTGGATGCACAAGGAGCTGAAACTATCATATCACCCTGCTTAAGGATACATACATACACATACCTTCATGTTTTTTGTTTCTTATTTTTTATTATTCATATTGTAACTTAATAAAGATTTTTTTTAAAAAAATAGCAAATTTACCAGGGGTGGGGGTGGGAAGGCTGTACCACTTTATTTCAGACACCCTAGAGTTTGGTTTGGGGAATCCAACACAGACAATACAATCAACACTGGTCTCTGATAATTGATATACAAGAGAAACAACGTGGCCTGACAAACTCAGTCTTATTATATAATGTCTTAGAAGTACCATGTACAGCTCTTCTGCCTTTTTTCTTTTCTGCCTATGCTGCTTATGGTAGCTACAATGTGCTTGTACTCCTAGTTAGGTCTAGTGTGATATGATAAAGTCTTGTGTTCTGTCTCTGAGATGTCTTGTGACCTGAACAATAAAAGAAACTACAAAATGACTGTAAGTAAAACTATAATTGCAAACTAATTGCTTCCTATTGAGACAATTCAAACATAATATTAAATTTTCTTTTCCTATCAAACAATAACAGAAGTGGTGTTGCTGGTACTTTTCAAAACACCAGAATTCTTTGGTAGCTTATAACTGCAGCTAAAAACAAGGGATCTAAATCTTCATTCTGGAAAGAAGCAAATGAGTACTTTTAACAGTTTTCTAATGCTGCAAAAAAAAAGTCCACAAAAACTGTGCAGTTTTCAAAGACGGTTAGCAGTTCAAGACTTTTCTGTGTAAGAAACTCTTTGTGGGTTTTGTGTGTGTGTGCGTGCGTGCGCGCGCAGGAAACTACATTATGCAAATGGACTGTGTTTTGCACAAAATGCAGTGGTCTTCCCCCTATTCCAACGTGGGGTTTCTTGCACAGAAAAGTTGCAAACTGTGAAGATTCTGTGTGGGTTAACTCTCACCAGGGTTTGCTGACACTTGGGAAACCTCTTTTTTGACCTTTGAGTGAATATTTTCAAATACGCTTTCCATCTCTACTTAGAAATCATGCATAAGAGATCACAAAATACTATCAAAATCTGCATTTACTGGTGAAAAACTTTTAGTCTTTTGCTAGGGTTGTTACTGCTATTCTGGAAGGAAGAACTTCCATATTCAGGACTCTCTTTCATCTCTTGACCATCGTGTGTACAAAAGATTAACTTTGTCCACAGGATGATCAAGAGATAAAAGATATGTATGTTTGATATGTATGTATTTAGCAAGCCATCCACCTTGTCATCTTTCTAAAGCATTCAAAACACCTGAAAGCCAAGATTGCAGAAGTATAAACACAGCAATATGAAACTGCTAAAATCCTATAAATCATTAAGGAGTTTGCAGCGTGCCAGATGGTCTTTGACTGCAAACCCCATGATTGCTTCTACTGGCTATGCTGGCTAGGGCTCACGAGAGTTTCTGTTCAACAACATCTGGAGGGCCACTCATTTTGCTATCTGTCTTAGAGCAGAAAACAATGACAAAAGCACTCATATCAGGCTCATACAACTAGTCAACTTCATCAGCCTTGCTGAAAAAATAAGCCTTTTTATTTATTAAAGGTGCTATGGCTTTGGAACTGAGTCCTGTGTTACCACCGTGTACTGGCCTGGCTTTTAGTGAGTTAAAGATATCATTTTGATATCATAATTCGGCCCTACTCTGCCACCAGCCAAGTGTTTGTGAGGCCCGCCGAATAAGCGTGAAGCTAGGCATGGCTGTTACTTGCAGCTCCCACCAAATCAAGCCAGATATTACCAGATCTGCTTTAGGGGACCTCTCGAAACAAACACCTTCATTACATATGCACGCTACCACAAAGGGACCCTCTACCCTAGAGGACACCCCGGTGAGCTAGGTACTCAGCTGCCGAGTTAGCCGCATTTACATACCATTGTCAATTCGGACTTTAATCATGCAAATTCTGACCTTTTGGAGGCTTTGTCTCCTACCCAAAACCTATTGTTTTCGCCCAAGACCAGACTAGCCTGCGGTTGTTCTTTCCCCTATAAAAATCCCCCACTCAGAGAGCTCTTTGGAACTCTTGCTGGATCGCCCGAACTTCATTCTGCCTTGCTGCCGCTGGGTTCAGCAGATTCCCCTCGGCTGCCACGCCGGGTTTCCACTTCTTCAATCAGGCTCCTTCAGGACTGCAGGACAGGTGGCGCATCACCCATTCCCCTTGAAACTCTATTTTCCTTTTCTAGTTAGGAGTGTGTCTGTGTTTTTCTTTAATAACTGTTTAATAAATCTTAATTGTTATTTGAACCACTTGCCTCCTCACTGACCTGATGCTGTATACATAGGGTACAAGATCCTGCTAAGTTGCCCTGCCTCTCGTTAGCCAAGAGAGTGCTCCAGCTAATTTCTCCCAACTTTGCTTAGTTTGTTTGGTAGTTTGGGCACCCCTCCCGGGACCCCCAATTCACAGGGTAACACCTGTAATCTGAGGGATAGTAACAAGAATACATCCACTTTTACGTCCATGTAGTTAGATTGTTCTTCTGGAAAGAACATCAGATTCATAAACCAGATAACTTGGTTTGGAGTTTATTTTTGTTTGTATGAAATAGCTTCTCTGCATTTGTAAATCCATATAGCATGTGCATGTTGGCTAAATATTTTAGGAAAGGTACTGTTTTTGAGAAAGGTACAAGAGATCTGAAAAATAAACTTCTTTTAAATGTGTCTGAGCAAATTAGTTATTTCCTTCATTTTTGTTCTATGTTTAGTTCAATGGCCTCTGTGTCATTAGACAGGTGAATTCTGTGTTTTTCTCCAGACTATAAAGGAACTGTCCAAGGTGATGAACCTATTTTTGAGACAGGATTCAGCACTTTGTATAAGTCCTTAAAATTCAGACTAAAACTTGGATTGGATTCATTGCCCCACTGACATGGAAGCCACCACTGAATGTTACTTTCTTTGGTCTGTACATTCACATATATGATGGAAAAATTGATGCATTCCCATTGTAGATATCTTTCATTTTGATTAGAGAAGTACAACTAGCAGAAAAACTGAAAGCTAACACTGAAGGAACTTTGATAAACAGAAGTCATTTGGGGTCGTGAATCATTCTTTAGCTGCTTAATACACTTAACACTGATAACACTCAAAAGAACTTAGCTGCCATTGTGCCTTGGATGTTATGGTGGCAGGGTTTAAATGACATAAATAACAAATAAATAAGGGCTTCAGTTTGAGTGGATTGGTCCCATGCAAACAAATCCTAATCATTTTTATTCAGAAGATGAATTGACTTAAGAAGTACTTACTTCCAAGTGCATATACTTAGAATGATAGTTGTGACGATGATGATACCCTTACTCTCAAAACTAGAAATTCCCCTTTTCCAATTTCAGCTCAGAGGTCTTGAGATCTCCATTCCCTAAAAGTGAGAGGGTCACATAGGCTAATCAGATTAAGAGCCTTGGCTCCATCCTGTATTTTTAACACCTAGGTTAAGAAAAGAACTTGCTCTTTGATTTG
Organism: Iguana delicatissima; assembly: GCA_948472985.1. Taxonomy (NCBI): domain Eukaryota; kingdom Metazoa; phylum Chordata; class Lepidosauria; order Squamata; family Iguanidae; genus Iguana; species Iguana delicatissima. The sequence continues at coordinate 713,055 of CAOKZL010000311.1, forward strand.
CAATGATCAATTACCTCCCTTGTTTGAGGTAACAGACTCTCTGAAGTAAGTGCACACTGAAGCTCCTCTGGAATTATCACGTGCTATCTGAAAATGATAAACAGATTAGGAAAGTTTGGAAATGTTGCTAGAGGTCAGACAGAGAGGATATGCATTGAACTTAGGCCCTTTCCACACCACACCCCATTAGTATGTTCTTCTGTTATAATCCCAGCATTGCCACTCATGCGATGGTAGCAGGTTAGAAACACTCTTTTCTGCTCCCTTTCACCTTAAGTGGATGAGTAGCAGTACTGCCACTGGTGTTCCTTCCACACTACAGTCTCCTTGGTCACTCTATTTCCCTGCCTTCACTCCACCCCACTGCCTTGATTGTTTTTTTTTCCAGGGAGGGGGAAGCTGTACTAGCACAGTAATGTAACAGCATGGCATGCCATTACACTATTGCACTTTTGCACTATAATGCTTGAAAATGTACTAAAAAATTAAAAACTTTTAACTCAAAGGAGAAATTTAAAATAAACATGGAGAGGTGATAGATTTAGAAGTTACCATTCCATGGGAGTATCTGAGGGAGGGGGAAACCTGGGCACATGAAAAGTTGAAGGCTTTCACGGCCGGAATCCATAGGTTGTTGTGGGTTTTCTGGGCTTTGAGGCTGTGTTCTATTAGTATTCTCTCCTGACAGTTTGCCTGCATCTGTGGCTGGCATCTTCAGAGGATTAAGATGCCAGCCACAAATGCAGGTGAAACATCAGGAGAAAATACTAATAGACAATGGCCTCAAAGCCTGGAAAACCCACACCAACCTGGGCACACTCACACCCTGCTCACTCCTGGATCCGGGAGGACAGACAGCATAATTATCATACCACACTGAGCTGGCTGATGGGACTGAAGTGCCAAAGGAGGCTCTTAACAGATGTTTTTCTGGAAATGGTATAATGAAGTTTTGCAACACTTGGGGATGGGATAGCATTTGATAGTTATGAGTTCATGCAGTAGCACAATTCCTGGACTGGAAACAACCCACTGCTGTTGCAGAAAAAGGCCTATATTTACACCAGTAAACCCACCTGGTTAGTGTATATAAGGTGGTCACAGAGGAATGTGTTTTTGTCTCCCTTTGGACCTCCACAATGTGTTGACCTATGTCTGCTGCAGAAATAAACCTTTCCTTTTTTTAAAAAAAACTCCTTCCTCGCAGTGCTTTGCTAATCTAGATCTTCTGCTGGGCAGCAAATCTCACTCTTGTGACAGCTGCATTTTTTTTAAAGTAAACACACAAATTACACTGTCTCCATAAGTTCTAATAATGTTGATAATCCACAGCAAAGTTTATAATCCTGCAGCAAATAATGAGGAAAGCCACAATCTTGCTGCAAATGGCAAATTATTATATTAAATATTGCTACTCCAGTGGAAAGTCACTGAAACTCTTGCCTAATCAAACAATGGCAAATGGATACCATTTCACTTCTGCTTATACTTAACAAGCCGTGTTAGTTTATATTTATTCTGAATTCCACTTTTCCTCCTGGGATTTATTGGCGGTCAGCTAAAACAAGCAGATGGGATCAAACATGCTTTTCCCCAGGTAGTTATTTTAAATAAAATAATTTGGCTTTTGGACAGGATAAGAATGAGAGACAATGATTTAGAAGAGTTAGAGAATCTTCAAGGAGGATAGCATATACAGTCACTATAATGGCAGATTTTGATTACTGAAATCATATTTGGAAAGGCAAATGGATCCTTCAGAGATTTTTCTAGTTATGAGTCAGTCTGTTTGTGTGTCTCAACATTCAACATGTTGCAATCAACAATATTTTCTATTCTAAATGTAAGGCATAAACTCTTCTATTTCAGATTTCCTATCTGAATTTTCATCTGTCCATTACAGTTCATTTCATCTGTTCTGGATAGATTATGTTCAATATTACCTCTTTGTAATCAATATTGATGTTAATTTCTCATCTGACTGTTGAGAATGTTTCTATATCTGGTATCTAACAGTCTTGGCCTGTTATAACTACCATTTAGATCAGGGGAGTCAATCTGTCAAAGATTAGGGGATTGCACTGAATTCTCAGGAGATCTTGGAGGGCTATCTCCCTGCAAAAAAATCATTTTCATTGCCCCTGAGTGTCCTCCAACACAGTCTAGTGGTGAGTGCTTTCTTTCTTTCTTTCTTTCTTTCTTTCTTTCTTTCTTTCTTTCTTTCTTTCTTTCTTTCTTTCTTTCTTTCTTTCTTTCTTTTGCTACATTTCTGGCTTCCCCTGGGGCCGTTTCTGTTTTAGAAAGACTTCCATGGACCTAAAACAGCCAGCCCCCTGCCGAAAGTGCCAAAATTTCCCCTGCTCCCACTAGAGGGCATTTGGGGACAATTTTTTGATACTTGAGGGCCCCGAGAAGCACAAAAACGATCCTGAGGTGCCACCTTTTGCCCATTCTGTTCTAGATAGTCCTGTTAATTATAGTTCTATATGTCATTTTTAATTTTAAAAAATTGTCCAATCTTTTCTCTGTTCATTTCACAATGTTGCAGTTATGGATAACCATGACAGCTTATATAGATGGGGATAGAACTTTGCAGAGTTTCAAGTTGCAATCCAAAATCTGACATGAGAGAAACAACAGTTAGGTCTGCTAATGGAGGCAGGAGTAAACAAGGAGGGCTTGGGTGATTGTTTCAGGCCAGCCAGCCCCTCCCGAAACTGTAAACCCCAGGATTCCATAGGATGTTGAAAGTGGAATAATCGCGCTATAAGAGTGTAGTGTGGAAATGGCCTCAGCTGTATTTACTTCAGCTTGGTCATGGCTCAGGGTGACCGATCTACTTCAGGTAGCGTGAAGGTGGAGAGAAGAAAAGAAGGCAGGAAATAGTGTCTGAGTGATGCAGCAAGACTTGTTTTAAAAAAATGTCCCTGGTGCTGCAGTAAATTTTGAGGTTCAGATGCTTGTTTCCACAGTTCCCATAGTGATGATCTCAGTGACAAACCAAAAATCCAAACAGATATTTATTTATTCGAGTTGACCCTCTGCCCTTCCTCATAAGAACCCCAAATGACTTACAATCTTACATAAAATCACTAAAATAGCCATCTTAAAAATCACAGACTACTTGCCTAACAATTTATAAATATTTAAAATCATGAAGTACACATATCTATTCACACAGAGTAAAAGCAATGGAAACAAGCAATAATCAAGGACATATTAAAAGGTTGCCTATTTCCTGAATGCCTGTATAGACAGATATGGTTTTAGCCAACATATGAAAAACAGAAGTATTGGGGACAACTGGATCTCTGACAGAAGGGAATGTCACCACTGAGAAAGCCTGCTACATGTTGTAGCTCCACACACCAAATTAATCTCGGAGGAACACAAGCAGAGGTTCCCTGGTTAATCTTAAATACTGAATGGACCAGTACTGCATTGTGAAATCTTTTCAGTATGTGAGTTCTGAGCTGTTTATGATTTTGCATGCTAATATTAACATCTTCATTTGGGCCTGGTGGCTCATTGTCAGTCAATGAAGAGATTTCGGAAGGGGTGTGACATGTTCAGTTCTTGTTGCCACTGGGGTAGCAGCCCTCTGCACCATCTGCAGCCTCTGGACCATCCTTAATGGAGGCCTTATGTAAACTACATTGCAACAATTCTATACTGGGAAGTAAAGATATCTGTATGCTATCTATATCACATTGCTACTTTCAACATTCTAGAGATGAAAACCAGGACACAAGTGACCAAACAACATCAGAATGTGGGCAAAACGGCAAAAGATTTTAAGGAGTAAGAACACACAAACTAGGAGTCGGCTGCAGCAGTTTGCTTTTTCCTGAGTCTGAAGAAAAGGGCAAGACTCTGTTTGTCCTCTCCTCTGCTGAGTTAAATGAGTGTAAACTACTTTTGCACCTTCAATTCAACTGGCACCAGTGGCAGTGACTGAAAGACAAGGGGGAAAGTGGGAGGAAGAGAGAGAGATTGGGACATTCTAAAATTATCTGAAAAAGTAGGACAGCAAAAGATTAATTAGGACACTTCCTGCCAATGCCAGACAGTCAGAGGGTCTCTCTCTCTTTCTCTATGTGTGTGTTCAAAAAAGAAGGAGAGACTTCCTACCAAACATGCTTCAGTTTTGCTAACGCAAAATTAGCCCTTTCCCTTGGTAGCATGTGGTGGTCGTGGGGACTGGAACATGATGTGAGGTGCTGGTTGTTCTTCAAATGTTATAGGGTTGTTGGGAGTTGAGTTGTCTTTTTTTCTGTTATTGGGTTTATAGCCTTTTGTTTGGTACTTGTAGTATCGAACTAGAATTTAGTTCAGCTTCTCTGTTACTTGTGTTCCCTTGCACCTACCTGTTTTATTGCTTTTTGTATCCTGCATCTTTCTTATGTATGTCCATTTATTTTTAACTTCTTTTACTCCTTTCAGTGGGTGGATATCCAAACAGGGTTTTCAAAAATTCATGCAGCTATTTCTTCTCTGCAAAGCTTAAAACAAGGACAAGGAGGAGAAAAGAGGGATAAAATCATGAATGTGATTTTTTTCACCTTCATTTCTGGCAAGGTTTTTAGTGTGGCATCATAACATAAATTTTAACACTGAAGCAGAATTAATGTTATAGGTAATAAACTTCCCCTTTGAAACATAAAAAGTAATCAGTATGTTCTTCAATTTTTAAATGTTCATGCACTACAATACAACAATTTTCAATAATTTTCCTATCTCTGGTGGAAGATGGCATGCCACTAGCCAAGACAACTAAAGACAGGAGACAGTGTCTTGCCTAAGGGTATATAGCAAATCCATAGTCTTGTTTAATTCAAATTGCAGTCCTTAGAAATTCAAATGATTTGGTGCTCTTGTATTCCAATAGCAGCAGGTTTATTCCCATTATGATATCTCAGGCATTTCTTTTTTTAATTATTGAAAAGATGGCATAGAAATGATGCTAGTAAAATACAGAAATGTAGCATTTGGGCTCTCCTGGGGACATAACCTGCCATGTACTGGCAAATGGCACAAAAGCAATACCCCTTGAAAATGCATGATAAAGGTTATTGTGAGTGCTTTCTAGAGACACAAAAAATTCAAAAAACTTTATAAGTATTTGTTGTGAAAGTGGGCCAACTTCTATCCACACATGAAATTTCTTCCTGACCTTGGCCCTTTCTGCATCCTACCTTTTCTCGGTGCTGGGGCGCGGTGATCGGGTGAGCAGCCGCTTGTGAGAGGCTCTCACTTCCCTGCTTCTTCAGCTCCGCATGAGCTTCCTGCTCGTGCGAGAGCCCCACCTCTTCCTTTCACAGTGCAGCCTGGGACCTTCCCAGGCTGCACTGAGACAGGAAGCCCAACTGGTCCAGCTTCTGAGGCTCCACACACCAGGTAAATGCACGCGGGGCCCAGGAGCAATACACGATTGCGCAGCATTTTTGGCTGAAAGCTGAAAATGCAAAGGTGCGCGATCATTGCCTGTTGGCCCTGGAGCCTTGCGCAATTGTGAGGGCGTAATGCAGATCGCTCCTCGCAATCGTGCGAGGTTCCAGGCCCTTGTTCGCATGGCAGATGCTGTGCGAAAGGGGCCCTTGTCTTTGCCTGAAAGAACATTTGAAAGGCCCCAAAGACTCATTGCAAACAAATTGTCAATGGAAAGAACATGCAGTCTTCCTTTCCCATTTGTGGATTTAACCTTTCACAACTTTGAGTATTTGTGAGGCATATGCTTGCCTATCCGCCATACTCCTCCTCCCATTCCCTTGCATTCCTCACCCCAGGCTTGCAAGGCTTGTGTTTGAAATGGAAGCTTTTTTCCATTTGAGTGAGCAAAACACACACCTCCCCCACTGCTGGAGGCATGCCCTCTCTGCTGTGTGGCTGCACATACTGCAATGTAATGGCTGCCGATTGGGGAGGTGCTTTCTTTGCTCCTACCCCTCCCCTCTAGGAGGAATCTACTTTCTCAAAATGATAACTGGAAGTAGTTAAAATACCAGAACTCAGCATTCCACTCATCTCCATGAGAGAGGAAAGTACTGGTAAGCTCTTTATCTTGTCTTTTTTCTTCCCCTCATGAGCTCCAGGGCCACAGGCAAGGGAATGAGAAGGAGAAGCTTCAGAGGGGAATGGGAGGGGGATCATGGGTGGGAGGAGGATCACAGGGAGGGAGTTATTCACAGTTTTTCCACTTTTGTGAGGGTTCTGCACCTCAAACTCTTTCAAATGTGGAGGGGCCCTTGTATATCTTAAAATGTATTTAACAACATTTATATGTCGTTCATTAATAAGTGTTCTCAGGAAAAGGTACTGGATATATAAAAGAAGCCACAGAATCAAAACCCTAACTATGCTGGATAAGTTTCAGGATGCTGCTTTTTGATGCAATTTAATCTGATGCCTTTATCATGGAATCTTGCATGCACACATTGGTTCACATTCTGTTAGTGGCATAGTATGTTAAGCTCTTGCTATTGAGCATAGTCTTTTTGGGGTGCTGCATGGGTTAGTATTCCCTCCCTCCCTCTGGGCTTACTATGCAACCTTTGAAGCACCCTTACATGGTCATTCCATGGCTTGAGAAGAGTGGGCAGGATCAGAGAAGCATCTGGCTATGTCCCTGTAGCCAGACATGAAATGTGTACAGCAGTGCTGTGACCTCTGGAAGATCCTAGTGGATCTCAGCACTGATGTAATCATTCTGGATATGGGGAGCAGGAAGGAACAGATATGCACCCATAGCCAGATGCTTCTCTGTTCCTGCTCAGTTCCCATGAGGTATGGAATGGCTGTGGAAGGGAAACTTGACTGCACAGGAAGGGCCTTTCTGCATACATTCTTACAGTGCCATTATTCCACTTTCAACATCCTGTGGAATCCTGGGTTTTGCAGTTTAAGGAGGGGCATTTAGAAATTCTCAGCCAGAGATCTCTTTCACCTCAGTAAGCTACAAACCCCAGAATTCCATACGATATTGGAAGTGGAATAATAGCACCATAACAGTGTAGTGCAGAAAGGCCCTAAATCTGGGGGGGTGGTACATGGCCCAGCCCAGCATAGCTCTACGTGTGGAACTGCTATTCCGATCCATATGAGATTGTAGACAGAGTGTAAGAGGGACTTCTTTTTCCAAAATTTCAAATATGGTCTATCACCAGTGCTGTCACATGACAGAAATTTGTGCTAAATATTCAGAAAAATGGGATTTTGCTTAGAACACAGGATGCTGTGAGAGGGCAACTCCCATCAGCCTTACCTAGTGAGGTCAAGATCTACGTATGATGGCAGTGGTAGTCCAATATCTGGAGGTCCACAGGTTGTCCACCCATGCCCTGCAGCTTTGCCTCTGTTTTCTGGAGACTTCACATCTATTCTTTTATATCATCATATTTTTTCTTCTAGCATCTTTTATTTCTCACAAATGACCCACTATCTTTGTTTAGCAATGCAGTTCTGTGGTGTTCCTTTCTAACCTAACTCTCTAACTCCCCAGGCTCTGGATTTATTTCGATGAGCTGAGGCTTAGCTGGCATTAGTGTAGATGTCATATTTCTCCCCCCCCGCCCTGTGCCTCCCTTTCCAAGGACATTTATGAAGCCTCCACTTAATACTCTGACTGCTTTACTGTCCCTTTTTGGTAACTTCATTTCCAATTTTCCACTAGCACAATATTCCCCCTTTTTTTTTCATGTATTGATAGGATTTGTAATGTTGAGGAAACACTTTATTGGAGAGGAATGCAGCATTTCAATTTTTTAAAAACCATACCATATTTTCTTTACAAGCCTTGTGGCAACTCTTATTGTAGACATAAATCTAAGATCTCTATATCTTGAGCTTTCTCCACAAAGTATCTAAACCTTTTTATTTTTGGAAGAGGGAACAGTGCTGTGTGGTGCATCATTGAAAGAAAATAATTTGAAAGTTAATAGTTGATTGCTTATATAACTGACCAATCATCTCTGGTTTTAACTTTCATAAATCAGTGGCTGATCAAACCATGCAACTCTATGAAGTGAGAATGAGGTAGAAGAGTGTGAGATAATAAAGCATACTTCTTTACTTCAGATAATAACCCATGAAAGCTGAGCCAAAAAGACAATTTGTAACAAGTGGACCAAAGAGAGAACTTCCCTTTTTCAGATCTGCTCCTATAAGCCATGTCCAACGGCTGTCTAGAAGAGCAGCATAATTGGCCAGGGTCAGGTAATTTGTCCCAGAAGCCAATGCCAGCAGGACTGGGTTACCTCAGATAAAGTGCTATGTGCCCAGTCAGAAGAGAAGCTCCTACTCTCTACCAGCCCCTGAATGACCCAGACAAGTCTGGGGACCCAGTCTTTAGATTGTTAAGAGAAACTTGTTTTAGAATGTTTGCTTTCATATTAAACAAAAGATCTCACAGGCAGAAAATTAGTACAACAAGGAGTGCTTGGAACATTTCCTCTGGATTTATAATTTACGTAATTATTGACGGCTAGCAGTCTGAACTTTCCTTTGTCTGAAGATAAAAACGGGTAGCCTTATACTTTTTTTTTTAAAAAAAGAATATTACAGAATTATCACTGCTTTTGAAACATGATTTTGTAGGAGACTATTTTTTGGAGTATGTAGAACATTTAATGCAAATATCTTGATTATTTGGCGCGCATTTTTCTCTCTGTCCTCTTAAATAGCCACAAACCAAGGGAACTCTTCTTCCATTCTGAGAATTACGGAATTCTGGGCAATCGGTAGTTTTGTAAATTGTATTAAAGCATTTTCAAAATACACACAAACAAAATAGAAAAGGTGACAACAAATAAACAAGAAATGCAAAAAGAAGAAGACATAAACAGATATAATAAAAAGACACACACATTTGACTTCCAGGTTTCCTTAATCAGATTATATATGACTGTATAAAATAACTTCTGTGCATGCAAATATCATTCAAATGTTTCAACTGCTAGCAATGTGTCATTCATTATTTTGTAATCAGAGTTCCATATATACTTGCTGGTATTCTACACTGAATATTTAGGTATGTACGCCTAATTAAGTAATGTGTCCTGACCTGGACTGTCCCCAAACTTCCTGAATAGGCAACAGCTGGATCAGGTAAAGGAGGTACTGTTCAGCTGCTGATAGGGTACACAGAGGTGGGGGGGTTTGGCATTTCCAACCCCCTCCCACCAGCAACCAAGGCTGCTACAATGAATTATAATGGGGTCCTGTTTCAGATTGACACAGGAGGGAGTTTGAAACATCATGCCCTCTGTAGTTCATTTAGCACCTGAACTACCTCCTTCACCTGATCTGGCTGCTGGCTGTTAAGGTGAACGGAGGTGGGAGTGGGCAGCATTTATGTAGTCTTAACAGAAAGACTATGAAATCTTACCAAATATGGGGCAGTTACAGAGTCATTTCTAAGTTATTGATCTGTAACTGCAAGATGGAATGCCAGCCTACACTGATAATGTGGAGGTAAAAAAGTTCTTCTATATGTGGTTGACATAGATATTACTTGGAGAATATATAAATATCCATATTAAAATGCAGTATAAATATCAGGCATGATTGGTTCTCAGTGCAGTTAAACCCCCAAGAGAATAAATAGATATAGTTAAAGTAAACAAAATATATGAGATTGTAAAGTGTTTTACTAGTTCCATGGTGTAGTAGTTAAGAGGGACACTTTAATTTACAATTTCCATCCTTTTTGGTGCATATATGCATTTTAAGTGTGTTAACTCTTCCTTAAGCTAAAATTTTTTTGGGGGGGTGAGAATGGAGGCAGTTAAAACTGTAACACAGGCTATTTCTGCACATAGTGCGCTAGCACTATGGAATCCTGGAACCCCAGGATTCCATAGGAAGTTGAAAGTAAAATAATAGCATTATAACAGGCTAATGCGGAAATGGCCATACAATAAGGCATTAGCATGTCTCTAACCTTTGCAGCTGTCTGAGTGAGGTGACTGGTGCATAATCAGTAGCACATAACTACTTGGTTAAGTGGCAGAATCAACTAATCAGGGAGGGAAATGTGATGCCACATATAAATTGGAAGTCCTGTCCCAGAAAGAACAAATGTTAAGCAGTTTTTTTATTACATTACAGCATAGGTGGTTGGTTTAACAAGTAATCTTACTATGATGCAAGGTATAACTTCCATCTGAAACAGCATAAGAACTACTCATCCCTAAAGCTATATTTGAATACAGGAAGGTATGGATTTACTTAGACCACCCCTACTCCCATCCTCCAGTCCCTTAACTATTGCTATCTTAGTCCACTGGCCTGAGGATTATTAGAGGAAGTGGGCTTCACCACTGGAGTTTATTTCTAATTGAATACATAAAAGATCAGGAAAATTAAACAAACAGGCAAGCAAGCAAGCAAGCAAACAAATGAATGACACCACTACTACTAAGAAGATCAGATTTGTGTGGTTGAACATCCATCATTTTGCAAATGAAATGGGCCAGCCAAGAATGAAATAGAGATTTCTACATAAACAGGAGACTGCTTGCACAAGTACTTAATTTTGTAGATTAAAAAACAAATGGAAACAAAGCTCTGTCCTCTGTTCCCACTTCTTGACCAAGAGCTCTCTCTCTCTCTCTCTCTCTCTCTTTCTTTTTAAAAAAATTTCACTGAGTGATTCTGCATGTTTACTACTCTTCTGATTTTGAGAAAAAAGAAACCAAAACAAAAACATTAATAAGTACCTATGCTAAGGTGGGCAACTGTTGGAAGTTGGGGGGGCCACACTGGCTCCACAGAAGGCCATTGAAGGCCATCCCATCCCACCCCACCAAACCCACTGCAAAACAAATTTAACTTTTTTGTCTGCAACTGCCCTTAAACCCCACTAGGGGACATGAGGTTATTTTCACCATGTTTCCACCATTTCATCAGCAAAGCCTGTTTTACAATGGGAAATGGCTTGGAAGTAATTTCTTGTTCACTTCTTGTTTTTTAAAAAAGTCTCTTTTTGTTTGTAAAGCTCAGGGATCCCTAGGGGCCACAAAATGTGTCTGGTGGGACACATGAAACATGTGGACTGCACTTTACTCACCTTTGACTTAGGCCATTTCCACACAAGACTTATAGTGCTATTATTCCACTTTCAACATCCTATGGAATCCTGGGGTTTCCAGTTTAGGGAAGGACCTTTAGAATTCTCAGCCAGAGAGCTCTTTAGCCTCAGTAAACTACACCCGGATTTCACAGAATGGTGAGAGTGGAATAATAGCACTGTAACAGTGTAGTGCAGAAATGGCCTTGGTCACTTTGATCACTATGCCCCCTTCTTTGCATGAATGGGGAATAACAGGAACCTAATGTGTATGTATGCATGCCTTCCTCACCAAATAATAGACCATGTCAAAGTCACCATCAATTTCTGTATTGCAACACACATGCTAATTAAATATCTAGGGAATGCTTTGCAGAGATTGATTGATTGATTGATTGATTGATGGGATTTATACCTTGCCTTTCTCCTCATATGGGGTTCAAGGCAGCTTACTATAATTGTAAGAAGATTAAGCTGAAACATTAGTTTACAAAAATTTAGAAAGCATTAAATAACTATATTTTAAAAAATGATTAAAACAGCTAAAAAAATTCAAAACATAATTACCAGTAAAAGGTTAAAAATACAGCATACCACTTCACGCACTCACTCACTCACACACGCTACTCCTCCATAATTAAAATTCAAAGGCCTGCATGAATAAAAATGTCTTCAGCTGCTGGGAGAAAAAGAAGAGAGGAGGCTAACCTGACCTCCACAGAAGGGAGTTTCACAGCCTGAGAGTAGTCACTGAGAAGGTTAGGTCAATGACTCAGGGATACTAAATGTTTGCTAAACAAAGGGAAGATTTTTTCCCCTAGAAAATATAACTTCAGAAACATATTTTTAGAAGGTAAAATATTATTATGTGCTACTTTTCTAATTCCCTTCAGACTGTGTATTTAAAGCACATGTACACAGCTGAAAAGGGCTTTCTTCTAGTTTGAAAGCAGCCATCACTACACAGCAATTCTTTCTATAACCCATATTATGTATTGCACAACAGGTGTTAAGGCGCTACAGTGCTGTTTCCATACCTCTCTGCAATATACAGAGTGGAATTCTCTTTCCTCTTTTTGTGATAGGATTGGATTGTGCCTGGAAAAGGAAATAAGATTTCAGAATCTTATTAACATAATTAGATAATGTCACCATGATGATCAGTCTTGATGTTTCTGTTGGAAAAGCTTCAAATGGGATCAGCTTTTAATCGCATAGAGCCTTTTGCTGTCAAAAGAGCTTCAAAAATATACTATCTCAGGACGCATGGAGCCTATAATGTTGGGCAATGTTATTAGATCATCATCATAGGCACTAAGTTACTAAAAATACAAACTCTGAAAGGCACAGTCTTGATGCTAGCCAAGATAAAATCAGGAGACTCACAAAACTGTTTCACAGTAGAAGACTGCTTCCTATAGATAGGACAGTTAGCACATTGGCTGGCTACATAAGACTTCCTAAAGCTACCATGTTTAAACTGTGGAACTGAAATGACAAGCTTACAATAAGGAGGATGGAGGAATATCCAAATATTTTTTAATTTTTTAGAAATTTATTAAATTTATTACCTAAAAAATATGAAGTCACAGAAGAAAGAAAATCCATATAGAAAACAATTACATAGCATGAATAGACATATATCTCAAAACGACATAACATATACTCTCTATTACAGTTTAACTGTTACATAGTTCCCTTAACTCTCATTTAAAACTTTAACATTTAACTGTCATTTTACACTCTATTAATTATATATCACCACAAATGATATTGTGTAATCTTATGTCCTATCCAGTCCTATGAATTCTTTCCATTTTCCTCTTCCACTCCCCATTTCCCTCTCAGCCCCACAACCTCAAGAAGTGAGTGATTATCTGCCTAGTCATTACTTTCCTAATACAATTTATATTTTATCCTTGTATGCCTATTATTTTCCTCTCCTGGTTTATCTTACTTTAGGACTATCAATTATATACATTTTCATATATTAATACATATATCTTAATCATAATACTTATCATCCAAATGTTACCAATATGTTAACTTATTCCGTCATGCTTAATTTTTTTTTTTCATTCCATAATTCCCTCCATTAACCACAATTTTCTAATTCAGAGCTTTCCAAACTTTTCATGTTGGTGACACACTTTTTAGAGATGCATCACTTTGCGATGCAATAATTCAATTTTGCTAGCAAACCGGAGGTTAAACTAACCCCTTATAAGAGATACAGACAAATACATGAATTGTAATAACAAAATGTATGGGGACACAACATATCTCATGAAAACCTTTCATATATTTTTTAAAATATATGATTTATAAATAATAACATACATTTCCAAGATTGTAGGCGACACACCTACATGCTTCAGGCGACACACTAACATGTCGCTGCATACTGTTTGGAAAGCCCTGATCTAATTAGTCAAATTTTTCCATATATAAAGTTGCCTTTTTAACCCTATAAGATTCCCATAGAGGAGATACTATATGAGGAATATCCAAATATGATGGAGTGTAGGACTGTCATTTTTTTTAAAAAATGGCAGTTTGTCCCGATTTCTAGCAAAATATATTTCTTACTAGCATATTCATTATTTTCCTTTCAGTACAGTTCTGTTGCAAGTAGTTTTACAGTTTCTTTAAGCATGCTTCATTTAAAAAAAATTATTCAGTTGAGAAGAGTTCTAGAGGTAGCATAAAGATCTGGTTAAGTCTGCTACATACTTTTCATATTAATAGATTTTTTTTTCTCAACGCTAGCATTCTAAAGACTTGAAGGCAACTTATTTATTTAGATTTTTAATCCACTCTATCCCCAAAGACTCTAACATGGCTAAAACTTTCAGAATATCATTTAAAACATTACATTTCAAATGCTAATAAGAAAAGTATAACTATTGTTAAGCTAAAAAACAAATACTGTTTTTTTATATGCACAAATTACATTCCTTTCTTCAGTATATGATTCAGTATAAATACGTGCCTTCTGAGAATTTGAGTTTCATTTACTTCACCTCAGCAACTTCAATTTTATTCAGTTTTCTTCAACAACTTCAACAGCATTAAATTTCTTTTCCGCTTCTCTCAACTTGCAGAGCCCACTTTGACTGAAAAGAGAACATCTTTGTTGTCACAATTTATAAGTCTCCTGGAAGACTATTTCACAACTTGTCCGAGGACTATCATTAATTTAAAGGATGGAAAAGATAGTAATGCTTGGTTGAATGAAAGGCAGTAGGAAAAGAGGGAAAGAACAACACAAGTGGGTTAATTAAATCATGGGAGATATGGGCCTGAGTTTGCAAGACCTTAGCATGACAGATGGCATCCAGGACTTTTGGAGGTCTCTGATTCATAGGGTTGCCACAAATCAAAGTTGACTTGATGGTACATAACAATAACAAAAATATAAACCTGCTGTTTTTTATTGGCACAGCTAATCAATCAACTAACCAACTAGCCAATCAATCAATCAATCAATCAATCACATACATAGGAAATCAAACTGCAGAATTACCTCAATCTAGAAATGGTAAAGATGACCACGTGGATCAAAAGACATAGAATTCTCGTAAGCAGAATTGTTATAGGATGGAAACAAATGGCACAATAAATTTGGCTTACAAAATTGTAAATATCATTGAAATGTTCAAAACTTCAGCAGTCTCACTCAATTATATTTTGCTTCTGATACTTTCCCAATCTATGGTAATCTGTGCTGTATTATATGAACTAGAGGAATAATTTTGTTTTGTTTAAAAACCATTTGGTAGAAATGCATTCCATTGCCCACTTCATTGATGGGGAGTAATTTAGGTCCATAGCTTAGAAAGGATGGAACCCAAGACATAGGCTGTCTCTGACTGCTGTTTGTTTACAGTTCAAAGGAGACATTGCTACAATTGTTTAAGGAGGCTATGTTGTACTTGTCTAAATACATTTCCAAGCTATATTGACCTATTGTCCATCCACCTGTTTTCAGGTAATATATTTTTTCCGGTAAAGTCAAGGATAAATTGTGTTTGGATAAATACAGCATCTGTGCTACACTGAAAGAATTTAGTTTAGTTCTGGCAGTTATTATGGCAAGCTTACTACCTTGTACTTGCATACTGCATAGTCAGTCTTCACCTACGACTTAGTTTTTCAGATACCTTCAGCCCTTCACTGGCACAATCGTCCAGTTGTACATCACTCCACTAGTTTTCTGTCCTATCCAACTCCAGACTGTCCTCCCAGTGGACTCCATCATATCTAAACAGCTTTTAAATAGCAAGGGTAAAACACTTTCTGGGAGTCTGTTCATCTGCTATACAGAAGCTCAGAAAGGAGCAGTGACTCATATTTCTTCTGCCTCTGTTGTAATTTATAAAGAGTGGCTGGATACAATTTTTCATCTCCAATTAAATCTGTAAGCTCCAGAATTCTTCTAAAGCTCATTGATCTCAGTTTTAATGAAATCTACAAATCACACTTTGCACATTTTAGCATCAGAAGGGAAAGAAGAAGCAAGAACAAATCATAATTAGAGCAAAGCTAGGAAATGTTTTTTGGTGAAGATTTTGCCTTGCTTTTTTTGGCAAGCAGCATGAAAATGGTCAAAAGTGTTTATATAATCAATGCAACTGTCATAACTGTCACTTTGAACTTCCTATCCCATCCCCATTGATTGGGTTATTCCATATGCCTGATTTGAGCAGCATTCCCCTTACTCCAAACTTATTTTCATCTTCTCTAAATGAAGTCATCATGAGGAAGTAAGATGAAAATTTATCAAAATGGCAAACACTTATTGTGTGCATTATGTGTTAGCATTCTCTGTACTTGCCAGTTTGCATGTCTGTCTTAGAAGGTTAAACATAGTATGGACTCATGCCATTTCCTGTTTGTTGGTCTTTGCCACATCCTTCCTTTTCCTATATCAGCTAGTTTGCAGTGTTGTCTGTGTTTGTTCATCTTCCATTTTGTAGTCCGCAGTTGTTATTGTTCCTGCTGTCGTTGTTATGGGTTGGAATCCTCTATGGCAGTTATGAATGCATAACCTACAGTTATGTACATGTGACTGTTATGCATTTATGATCCCTGTGTAGTACCTAGTTTAGCATTATGAGGATGATGAAATTCCTTCAATTCCCACTTACTGGGAAGAAGCTGCTACATTTAATGTGGGTCTGTTCCCTATCACTTGGGAAGCAGCTGGCTACTACACTGTTATAGTGCTATTATTCCACTTTCAATATCCTGTGAAATTCTGGGATTTGTAGTTCACTAAGGCCAAAGAGCTTTCTGGCTGAGAATTCTAAATGCCCCTCCCTAAACTGCAAACCCCTGGATTCCATAGGATATTGAAAGTGGAATAATAGCACCAACAGTGTAGTGTGAAAATGGCCTAAACCTGTTGTTACCACAGTGTACTGGCCTGGCCTTTGGTGAACCAAAGATATCATTTTGATATCACAATTCGACCCTGCTCTGCCACCAGCCAAGTGTTTATGAGGCCACTGAACAAGCGCGAAGCTAGGCAGGGCTACTATTTGATGCTCCCACCAAACCAAGCCAGAGATTGCCAGATCTGCTTTAGGGGACCTCCTGAAACAAACACCCTCATTTTATAAACAAAGAGACCCTCTGCCCTGAGAGGGCACCCTGGCGAGCTAAGTGCTTAACTGCCGAGCTAGCCGCATCTACATACCAGCCATACTATTGTCAATTCGGAACATAACTCAATCATGTAAATTCTGACCTTTAGGAGGCATTGTCTCCAACCCAAAACTTATTGTTTTTGCCCAAGACCAGATTAGCCTATCGTCGTTCTTTCCCTGATAAAAACCCCAGTTCTGAGAGCTCTTTGGAACTCTCGCCGGATCGCTCTGGACTTCTACTCTGCCTTGCTGCCGCTCGGTTCAGCAGAGTCCCCTCGGCCGCCATGCTGGGTTTCCTCTTCTACAATCGGCTTCCCCAGGACTGCAGGAAAGGTGGCGTATCACCCATTCCCCTTGAACTCTATTTTCCTTTTCTAATTAGGAGTGTGTTCGTGTTTTCTTTAATAATTGTCTAATAAATCTTAATTGTTATTTGAACTATTTGCCTACTCACTGACCTGATGCTGTATACATTGGGTAAAAGATCCCTGCTAAGTTACCCTGCCTCTCGTTAGCCAAGAGAGTGCTCCAGCTAATTTCTCCATCTTTGCTTGGTTTGGTTTGTTGTTTGGGTGCCCCTCCTGGGACCCCCAATTCACAGGGTAACAATGTTTTATTTCTCCACTAGACTCTCTCTCTCTTTCTCTCTCTCTCTGTTTGAGAGTGGTTGTGGCTCACTTTTGGCTTGCAAATACTAATTATCGTGCTTATAAGATAACACTGCCGTCTTATGTATTCCCCAACATTATCATAGTTCTTATCTCTCTTTGTTTTAACATGTCAACTACAGTACAGAATTGATTCACAGTTATGGTTCCATTTTTGCATCTAGCTAGCATGATTTCTCCCCCTCTATTGCTCTCTCTTTGTCTCTGTATGTACAAACACAGAGAGAGGGAGGGAGAGGGAGAGGAAGAAGAGAGAAAGAAAGAAAGAAAGAGAAAGAGAGAGAGATATTTCAAAAATATGAGAATCATGTCTTTTCAATTTCCACTGTTAAACAAGATGGGTGTCCTTTATTTTCCTTAACATACTTTAAAAAAACTGGAAATGCCTTTTTACATTTTAAATAGCCATAGAGTCCTGGGATAGGAAAAAATGGAAAAAATGGCCCAAGACCCTAGAGTTTATGCAGATCTGATTTAATATAAAAGAAATATCTGCCATATTTATTTCAGGGCAACAGGTGAAGTATGAACAGGGAGTGTGATGAGCATCTCTAAACACTAAAGATCATTTGCCTGGGAATGCCTGCCTTTAGAAATGAGTGTTTCGTCTACATATACTGTGTCTTCTAGAATGTACCCTACATACCTCCCTTTATAAAGTGTAAACTAGTTTTCAAAATAGATAAGTGCTTATACATTTTGGTAGGTGAACTTGTGTTCTTATATCACAATGTGCTGTAATTTTGAAAGAAAGATGATTAAGGTTATTGTAATGAGCCAATAAGATAGATGTGAATTATGTGAGTTAAAACTACAGTTCTTCTTCCACATTTGCAGGTTTGACTCTCGTGAGTTTGATTATTTGTGATGTGTCTGTGCATCTCTCCCTCCCATTCTCTTCAGCTGATTCCCTTGCATTTTGCTGATGCAGAGAAAGAACGCAAGCATGCCAAGGCAAAAGGTAAGGTAACACAAGGTGGGGGAAATGCAGCTGCCCACACTTTTATTGTGCCCTTCAGAGCTCTCCCTCTTATGCCCTTGCCTCTGGCCCCAGTGCTGAGAACTCATACTGAGGCAAAAGATAAGAGGATGGTGGGGGAGAAGGAAGTGCGCTATTTCCTTTTCCCCTCTGATCTCCCCCATCACTCCTTTGCCTTTGGCCCAGGTGTGGAGAAAGAAGGCTTCTGCACTAAAGCCCAGGAAGGGAATGGGATTGTGGTGGTGGTGGGGAGTTATTTACAAGTTCCCCACTTTTGTGAAGGTTCTGCACCTGGAACCCTCACAAATGTGGAGGGGCCACTGTACCTGTTTTAAAGAATATTACATGCTATGTTGGCTAAGGGGAAAAAAATCGCCTAGTGAGGTTTCCTGTAGGAAGAAAATGCATTTCTGAAAATTAATATAATTCAACATTTTCTAAGACAATCTCCGCATTCAAAACAAAAATAAAGCAAAAAAACCAATATCCTAGTTCCATCTTTTGGGAGAAATGTCAATGATTGACAATTTTTCATTACCTTAATCACAGCCAGATGATTTCCTCATATTTTGTTAGACATTAGATCAAGAAAGGATTGATAAATCAATGGACGTTGTCATGTTAAAAAGTGCAGGATATCAGCAGCTTTAAATGGGGATCTTACATATAACAGGTAGACATTGATTCTATGACAGACAAATTTCTTTGAAACAGCCAATATTCTTAATATATGTGCAAGTCAGTACTGCCTGTCAGATTTATAGACCATGTAACTCAAACCTTTCACTCATTTCTTTTGTGACAACAGCTTCTTGGTGAGTTTTCCATGTTTAACAGATTATGACTCATTCAGAAGAGACATGTTTTATAATCTCTTTGTAGAATTTATTAAATAGATAGTGAAGGAAATTAAAATAGAGATTTGTTGGAGCTGCACTACATGTTACAAAGTGCAGTGCCTCTCTTGGACCTCCATTCTCCCATGCTTCTCCCTGGCAACTTATTAAAAGAAACATGTGCTGTTGCTTGGAGATAATTCTACAGGTATCTTCAACCACCCAAAAGATAAATAAGTGAATCCAAGAGCAATTGAAGCCTGAACTTACATTATAAGCCAGGATGAATAAACTGAGGCAGTTGTTATTTTGACTATATCCTGAGATGTTAAGACTAATTGGAAAAGATGATAATACTCAGTAAAGTTGAAGACAGCAGGAAAAGTAGAAGTAGTAGGAAAGCAGGGGTAGACCACCTTAGGAGTAGATTGACTCAACCAAGAAAATCATGTTTCTGAATCTGCAATACTGGAGCAGAACTGTTATTGAAGGGGCTTGTTGGAGGTATTTTATTCATAGGGTCCCCAAAAGTCAAAGATGATTTGATGGCAGTTAACAACAAACAATGCACATAGACACCTTCAGCAGCAACAAGTGGGCTAGAGTGGAGGGAAGGAGGTACTTCCTCTTGGCAAACATTACTGTAGAGTTGTGCATGCGTGTGTATACGTATGTGTGCATGTCCACACAGTGATGTTGCCAGCAGTTCGGTATCTCTAAGAATGTGTAATTAATTCCTTAGAGAGACTATGTTCATAGATTGGTTCCTGTATACAGAGTTTACCAGAGTGGTCTTAAGTACAGATAAGTTTAAAAGATTAAAAACTGAAATTGACTGACTGAAATTCTGACTGAAGAGGAAATGATGATTGCTAGGTGGAACATGAGACAAAAAGAGATTTGCATCAGATTTATACATTACTATGGATGATGTAGAAAATGCTTAGAACAAGAAAAGGCAATACATAGAGATGAACATGGTGTAGGGAGATATCAGGTGGACTCACTTGTACTGGAAAGGTGTCCTCTTTGCCTGGGTTGTTATCTGGAACAGGGGTGGGTGGTGGGTGGGGTTTGCATAGATGCCATGTTTGTTAGTTGGGATAAGTGCTGATTTACCTCTTTTGGGGCAGTGGAAGTAGATGAGGGGCAATTCCAACTTTAGTGGCTATGTGTATGGCACTTCTACAGGCATTGCTTTAGCCTTCTCTTTTATAAATAAAGGTGTGTCCCTAAAACATGATTGCTATATTTTAGGGATCTGTTTGCTAGTTTCCAAGCACTCTTGTTTGACAACTAGTGGTTAACTCATTTATCAAGTCAGGATAAATCATATTTACTGGAGATTTTGGGACTATAGATCCTGCTTAAATGTCCTGGTGCCAACAAAGGGGTGAATCCAAGAAGGCTCCATGAATACTTTCAACTTCACAATAATGACCAAGTAAGGTCCAAAACATTCACACTAATGGTATAGTTTATTTTCATAATTCGTTATGCAAAACTGTTGGGATAATGCTGAGAATGAGCACTAGTTGATGGATAGTGATGTTTGGAGAAATGTTATCTCAGAAATCTGGCTATAATGTCTGGCCTACTGCTCTCATTCCACCAAGCTCTTTAAATTTAAAAACATTTGATGTGGGAGGGAGAAATTCTCCTACTTCTGAACAGTAATGCAACCAGAGGAGCATGTGGAAGGGAGGTTACCACCCTCACTTCATGGGGAGCAAAGGCTAATTCCTGGAGTATTAAGATATTGTCTCTAATAAACCGCAAAACTCTGCTTTACCTTGATTAATCTGTATGTTTTGTACAAATTCTAATTTACAAAACATTATAACTCTAACCTTGAACTATCTCTAAGATATACTATGGTGATATATTTGTACATTTGGATGTGTGGACTGTAAGAAGTTATCCAGTGATCTCCAGTGGAAAGTCTGGGGGGCATCTCTAATTGGAATCTGTGGCCCAAAGGTTAACCAAGCTCTGCTGTTACACCCAATTACTAAAGAGCTGAACAGCAGGAATTTCCCCTAAGAAGATGGACTGTCACTTCTGCTGAGTCATCAGGACTGCTAACCAGAGCTATGAGAAATAAAGATCTTTTATTTTATCTCTGGAAAGAAACTCGGTGATCGGTTTTAACTGGAAAACAACAGTTCTATAATTTATAAAACAAAGAACAGCTCTGCTACAAGCTGCCCTAATTTAATAAAATATCTTGTTAACTAACACAACAGGGTCTGAAATGGCTATTGATTTGCTAGTGTTTCATCCAGGGGCAATGCAATTTCCTTTGAGTGGGAAGATCTAGAGACAAAAATTAAGATGAACACCCTGAGCAGTCCTGTACTTTGACTGCTCACTGAGTAAGGCCACAATTAGTCAAAATGTCCAACGCAGTGACATATATGTGGCTGTGAATTAGAAGTCAAGATACAAGCAGCATACCTGGGGAAACAAAAGGGTCTAAAAATCCATAGAGAACAAAATGTAAACTCTTGGATTCTTTTCTTGTTAATTACTTGAAATGAGTTGCATCAAGCTGTAGATATGGGAAATTGCAGATAAGGAAATAAAAATAAAAATGAAAAACTCATAAAAGGTGGGAACTTTCCCTTCTTAATGAATTTTTACAATGTTTTCACATGCAAATTGTCTCACTTAATATATGTCTATCTATCCACCTATTCTACAGAAATACACACATGGAAGCATATACATACAGATTACATGGTAGAAATTACATCACCGAGCCAACAGATTTTTTTCTTGGAGAATTTCAATAGTATTTGCATATGTCCACACTCTTAGACTAAACGTTATAAATAGTATTATAATAATATGAGTGTGTGTGGAATAGTATATTCATTTCAGTTGAACGAAGTAAGGAATATGAATGTAGTCTAGCTAAGAAACCCTTTCGCTAAAGAACTGAATAATTGTTAAGTCCTAGTTCGCTGTGGGATCTGGTTTTGTCTTCCCTTGTGGGGTATCCATCCATATTTATTGAATGGGCAAAGGAATATTTAGCTATCTGGGCTGACTCCTCTTAATTTCTGACCTATGCAGGTTTTGAGCCATTTCAATGAGGCTAAAAATAGGCTGGTCAAACATATGCATTCTTCTATTCTTTTCCTAAAATCTAAGCCATCTGCCATCTTGACACTCTGTCCAATAAAAAGAACAGGAAGGGAGAAAGGGTGTGGAGCCAGCTTTGTGTTGTATTCCCTTGAAATCTCATTCTCCTCAAGTATCTAACCATGTGTGTATGTTTATTATCTCTGTCTGTCTGTCCACCTAGACTTACAGGGAAAAATCTTCATTCTGTTTCACATGGTCCTCCTACAATGAATGAAGAAAAATGGATAGTAACATAATAAAATTCTCTCATAGGGATCTGAAATGCTTGAGAAGGGCAAGCTTGACACAGGTAGGTGACCTTGTGGCTGTGGTCAAAAGTTCTCCAGACACTGAACAGGCTTGTCTGAAATAATGTAGTGTGATGATGAATTCCATTCCAGTAATTCCATCTTCTGCTTGCTTAACTGTTGTTACACTGAAGGTGTCAAAAAGGATTTCTGGTGAAACTTTGCCAACCCATATTTGCTGGACTAGTGTGAAATTCTCAATCAACTTGTAGCAATGGTGGCTAGTGGCTTCCATGTCAGTGGTGCAGTGAATGCACTCCACATTTTGGCCCAGAGTTTAAAGGTACTGTCAAAGATGTTGAACTCTGTCCTCAGAATAGGTTCAGCAATTTGACAAGTTACTTTCAAGTTCAAACTAAAACACAGAGTAGATTTACTGTCTCACTGACATGAAAGGACTTGTTGCCACTGTCTTATAATTCCCACAACTTGTAATCTTGCTGAGTAGATGTTTCATCTCACTCTACATACTAGGGATGAAATTCTTTACTAAAGTTTTGCTTGTTGTAAGGAACAAATAATTTTAGTTTCCCCCTCACCCCACCAAGTCTGTGAGAAAGTCCATGAAAACTTCAAAAACTTTTTGTGGTCCAGGACTTATTATGTGCAAAGTTAGCATTTGGTATTTTTGCACAGAAAGCAACATTTTTTGTTTAGACAACAACATTTTTCCATACAGAGAATAATATTTATGTGCAATAAATATTATTTTTTGGTGCAGAAAATGTTGTTTTCTTCACAAAATAACCCTCTGCAAATTTTGTGCAGAGTTAAGTTTCCACTACATTACTTTCTGTCCATTTTCTGCATAAAAATTAATATTCCTTTTCAGACATATTTTTTTGCACACAGAATGCTATTTTCTGCACAGAAGATACCATTTTCTGTACAAGACAACCACATGCAAATTTTGTGTAGAGTAAGTTCCAAACTGCAAATGTTATGTTCACTCTGGGATTTTTCCCTTCAGGTTTCTCAACACTCAGGAGAAAGGTTTTTGACCATTTTCCAGATATTTTTGAATATTCTTTCCAGCACTACTAAATAGACATTTGCATTGCAATCCCTTGGGGAAATTCTTTAACCAGAAACTTTTCTCTCCTTTTCACAATACAATTGAAATATGTTGGGATCACTTGATAGGATAAGGGAAAACATTCTTCATGCTATTTGAACATGCCTAAGTGCAGTATTTTCTGCTCAGCATTATATCTATCTAGTAACAAGCTATAACTATATAAATGTTGCATACATATTCAGTGTGAATTTCAACACTCACATTTTATCACAACATTTCTAGAGTAATATGGTCCAGCCCAAGTCAATAAGAAAAAAATTAAAAAACAAAGAAAGAAGAACTGGTTTTTGAAACAGTGGGAATAAGCTTTTTAAGAAAATCTCAAAGGCAAACAGTAACAGTGTATCTGTCCTCCTTAATTCTCTTGGGCAATAGATTTAACTAACTTAAAATATTCACTTTCAGTGCATCATTTCCAAGTGTCGTCAGTTGTCTTTAGAGAAATGATTCATGGTCTGTTACCGCCTTCTCCCTTCCTGAATCTCTCTGCCTCATTGACTAGCCATCTCTTTTTCAAATCTCTATCCTTTGTGGGAGTGTGTGCCTCTCTCCCCTGCTGTTATTTGTCTTTAATTTATTCACCATGGAACAACTTCAGACCCTTGTTTTCTATAATTTATACAATGTGCTATCTGCTGCCTTGAGTTATTTAATTCTAAGAAGCGCCTGAGACACTTTGCTATTGTGTGTAGATTTACACATTGCTCTAAACCCCAAGCAGGAGAGATGATTAGACCTAGAGTTTGGGAGACAACTTTTTTAAAGAGAGCTGTTAAAAAAAAAAAATAATCAGCAGGACTGATCCGGCCACTACATCTCTTTTTCCGGTTCCTTGTTTCTCTGACTTTCCCTTCCCAGCTTGTTTTTCTGTTTAACTTCACCTCCATGCCCCCATATATAAGAATGAAAGTAAAGTATATGCCTTCAAGTTGGCTGTCAACTTATAGTGACCCTATGAATTTTCTTGAGGAATGCTGAGAGGTGGATTCCTCTAAATATAGCCTATAGCACCTAGTATTCCCTAGTGGTCTCCCTTCCTACTGACCAGGCCAGACCCTGCTTAGTTTTCAATACCAGGTGGGACCTGCAGCTCTCAGGGTGCTTAGGCAATAATATAAGAATGAACAACGAGATAAGGTTCCCACAAAGGGGGCCGCATCAGCACTGGCATTATTGCATTGTTTCCAAGTCATTTCTTTCAGAATCCCACTGACTTCAGCTCCATAAACCTAATGGGAAAGAAATCACACACACACACACACGCACACACACAACCAAAACCCAAAACAAAAACAAAACAAAACCTCCAAAAAAGCACAGGAAGTACTAATAATAGCAACCCAGGCCAACCGTACTTATATTTTTTGGTCATATTTATATCCCTCCTTTCTTCCTCAAGAAAGACAAAGCAGTTTATAAGACAGTCCTTCTCCTCGCCATTTTATCTTCATAACAACTCTATAAGGTACTTTAGAAGAAGAGACAGTAAATGGTCCAAGGTCACCCAGTGAGCTTTGTGGCTGTGAAGGGATTAGAACGTGTCTAAGCCTAATACTCTAAACAATATAGCACTGTGATCCCAGGCCAAGCAGGGACCAGAACCCACATGTTCTCAGTTTCAGTCTGACACGCTTATTACTATTCCACATTGACCCCAGGGATTCCAGGAAAGGGGCCTCAAATGAATGTGCTGCCCCAGGCCTCTTCAGTTTGGAATATTTCAACTTTCAGATGCTGTAAGTATAGAATGGGATCGTTTTTGTTGCATGTTCTCAGGCAAGAGAAAGGGAATGTGTGACGGTTCCATACAGGAAGGATGAACAGGTGGGCCTTTAGTTGCTTTTCGGCAGTGATGTATTTAAGTCTTTTACTCCAAGTCTCAAGTCAGGTCTCAAGTCTCTACCCTCAAGTCTCAAGTCGAGTCTCAAGTTCCTGCAAGTTAATTCAAGTCTGGGAGCTAACTTTAACAAAAAAAGGAGGTGGTGTTGGTGGTGGAGTCAAGTTTCAATAACTAGAAAGTCAAAGCCCCATCCTGTCACTCCCTTTCCCACCATGGCTGAGCTATGCTTCAGCCAGACTTTCAACCCCTTCCCATGGATGTCAATCTTCAATCCTCCTCTCTTTCTCTCTTGCCTACCAAAAGCCCCATCCTGTCACTCTTTTTCCACTTTGCCTCAGTGATGCTTGAGCCAGACTTTAAACTGGTCTTTAAGGGTTTAAACTTTAAGAGAGTGCAGCTTACTTATCTTGGTAGCTTCCTCACAAGTAAGCAGGGTTTGATCCAATCCCTAAACCATGAAAGAGTAGGGAAAACCTGCAAAAGAAAGCTACATTCCCCTCTCTTGGGGCTGGAAGAGGGAGAATAATTATCCCGGTGGCTGGGTCTATCTTCCTCTCTCAGAGGTGACCTTTTCCAACCTTTCCTCAACTCCCTCCATGCCAAGACCACTCCATGTCCACACTCACAGAAAGAAAAATGCAAATCCCTGTTTTCTCTGTCTTTCATCCTCCTGTGCTTTTGCTTTTCTGGGAATGGCTTCTCAAAAGTGGGAAACAAGGGAGAGATGGGGGACATGTAGAGCTCTCATTGGCTCATCAACATCACAGTCACTCATTGGTGATTAGGAAAAGGCTGGAGAGGAATGTGTGCAGCTCTCACTCATTCATTAACATAACATTCTTTCACTGCTGATTGGGAAAAGGCTGGAGGGGGAGGGGGGCAGCATGAAGGGCAGCAAGTCAGTCACTAAAAATATATGGGTCCCAAGTCGAGTTAAGTCACTTAATCATATATTATCAAGTCAAGTTTGAGTCAAGTCGCTGAAGGGACAAGTCCCACTTGAGTCTGAGTTGGATGTCTCAAGTCTACATCACTGCTTTCCAGACATCAGGAATATAACAGTAGGAGCAAACATGATGTAGCAGTAGAATGTGAGGGCCTTTCCGCACTACACTGTTATAGAGCTATTATTCTGCTTTCAACATCCTGTGGAGTTCTGGGGTTTGTAGCTTACTGAGGCCAAAGAGCTCTCTGGCTGAGAATTCGGAATGCCCCTCTCTAAATTGCAAACCCCAGGATTCCATAGGATGTTGAAAGTGGGATAACAGCACTATAACAGTATGGTACAGAAAGGCCCTGAGCTGGGACTTGGGTGATCCAGGTTCAAGTCCTCACTGAATCATGAACTCATGGGTGATCTTGGGCCAGTTGCTGCTTTTCTGGTTGACCTACACCAAAGAGTTGCTGTGAGGACATAGGAACCATAAAAGCTTCCTTGAGTGTATTGATGGGATATAAACACAACAAACAAA
Organism: Iguana delicatissima; assembly: GCA_948472985.1. Classification (NCBI taxonomy): domain Eukaryota; kingdom Metazoa; phylum Chordata; class Lepidosauria; order Squamata; family Iguanidae; genus Iguana; species Iguana delicatissima. The sequence continues at coordinate 740,081 of CAOKZL010000311.1, forward strand.
AGAGAAAAAGATGGAAGATGTAAGAAATGGAAAAAGTCACAAAGTAGTTTGCCAACAATACTTCATAGCAGAAACAGGCTGCAGGCAGCCAAGAAGAATAGTGGCAAGGTCAAGATATTTCTGCCAATCTGAATTTCCATTTACAAAGGACATTTTGAGTTTGCAATCCTGTACTCTTTCATCTGGAAGGAGGTCTCATTGAACTCAACGGGAACTTCAGAGTAAATATCTCCAGGATTGCATTGTGTGAGTCTAATGCTCTTTCTCTTTAAGTAAATGCATTTTTGGCAAAGCTAACTTAAGCCCCATGGTAAAGAGGATGTAGAACAATAATAAATGAATATGTTCATTTCTTTCCCATTAACTGAGCAAATGCATCCAAATTCAAAAGACATATGGAACTTGTGGGAAGAAAATCTGGTTGTTTACAGCTCACAGCAATCCTTTCAAAAGCTGCTGGTGTTGCTTTCTAGCAAAAACATTCAGGCTGATTATGACAGTTTGGAATGCCATTCATTGTCAGAATCCTCCCCCACCCCCAGAACTTTTCCACAGGGCTAACCCCATAGCGAAGATTCTTTCAATGTTACCAGTGTTGTTGTGTGAATGGTGATTTAAGAACAACACAAAGAACTTCCTTGTAAGTGGTCTGAAAAACTCACAAACAAGGTCAGTCTTGTGTTTCCATGTATGTTTGTATCGGTGTCGTTGTGTTTTGCAACATATGAGAGCTTTTCATTCTTAAGGTGACATACTTCTATTTACCATCTCTAGAACGTTCTTGCTGTTGCCTTGGACATGAGTTCTTTTTTCCTCACTCATTTCACATCATTTCCTCTCTCCTGACTTGGCCATTGAGATATGCTTCTTGCAGAACAACAAGGTGAACACTGTACTGAAGAATGAATTTTATAAGTGTGATAATCATGAAGATTCTCTGAATAAGAGCATGGAAAAAAGAATTCTTCATGGCAATTCATACAAAAATTACCCACATCTCATTTAATGAGGGGGCATTGTGTTTTTTCCTCACAGCAGGAAGGAACTAGGTAGCAACTGAAAGAAGCAGGCTGAGATCTATACGTCCCAATTAAATAGTACAATAGAAGATCATACACCTATTCAGTTCTAATATCCAGCATTTAGTTCAAGTTGTTCCTTTTGTGGGGCAGGGAGCGGGCAGGTCAGGCACTGAACTAGTATCCTTGATCATTAGCCTAGATTGTTACAGTAAAGAATTGTAGAAGGAGATTACAACCATTAAGACACTACTAACTTGACATTTAGGGAACATGTGTATAGGGACTTCAAGGATTCCTACGTATTTTCAGTGTTAATACTATTACTGTACTAGAATTTTTTTTTGAGGGGGGAGGGTGGGAGGAAGATGATCAAAATCCCAGAGAAAGAGAGATCAACTTGCATAGTGTTGTTATGAACCCACATATCCCCCAAGGTTGATATAGTTTAATTGGCAATATTATTTGATTGGCACCACATTAATTGGCATCAATATAACATGAAACATGCTGTGACTAGAAGATCAAGCTGGAAAGAGGAAAATTACTGACTGTAAACATGCGATGACAAGGCAGTTGGCCACACCCCCTCCTAGATGAAACCGAAGTCATTCTCAGGCAAGGTAACTCTAGAGACATAGGCTTATGCTAAAAGCTGGGCATCTTGGAGTAGAAATGAGAAGTTTCCACCAAACCGTAATTGTTCTAACTCTGATCCCTCACACATGGATGTGCCCTGCTTAGTCTTCCCAGCCTCTCCACAATACAGAGCTATTACAACAGCTGTTTGTCACCTAAACACTAAGGACAGTAACTCTGTCCAGACTTCATTGTTTGTGTTGCAACTCCTATTGTCCACTCAGCTGGGAAAGTGATTCACATCCATACCCATAGGGTAGATTTTGGGCATAAAAACCCTCAATTTTGAGCATTGTCTCACAGTCTCTCAACTTACTGAATGCCATGCTATCTGTTTGATTCCCAAATGAGAACTATCCTTAGGTAGGTGCCTACCTAAGCCATATCGCTGCTTTTCTTCACTTCTCTCTGGACAGGTAATTATCACCTGAACCCAGTCCTCTATCTACAACTTTCCTCCCTTTTCTTTCAGTTAGTCCTTGTGTGAGTGCTTGGATCTTTTGTGTGCATGTGTGAATATTTCAATAAAATACATTTTTAGTTTATTTACCTTTTGGATTCTTTGGCTGATTCTTTCCTGTGTGCGCTCGTAAACATTGATGGAAAGATCTTGTTAAGTTAACTCCCTCTCACAGGCCTTCTAATTTTGAGTTAATTAATTTCCCTCTGTCAAGTGGAGGTACTAGCATTGTGGGTGGACCCTTGAATCACCCATGTTCTGGGGTGACAGTGTTGCATTTTATGCTATGTGGTCTGTGCCAATCTATTGTCCTTACTCGTTTTCAGTCTGCTTAATTATTGAGTTCCATAGTTTGCCATGCAGCTTGTACAGACTGAGCATATTGAATGACTATATCCCTGACAGATGCCACATATGGACATGTCCCCAGGAGCCATCAGTTCAAGTCCCTGGTTTTTCTAATTTATTTAAATGTCTGAAACTAATGATGAGTCACAGTGCTGTAATTCCTGAGTTACTCTGCAGAAAACTGTGCAGCATTCAAGTCCAAATTACACAATTTCAGGTAAGGAAAAACTAACCAGCCTCTGTATTTACTGAAATGCACCATTGGGAATGGGCAATTCTGAATAGAGCATCAGTAGGGGACGGGATTCTCAATCATTTTTTTCAAGCAGTCTTTCACCTTTGCAAGCTGGTTTTCTACATGCAAAGTTCAGGAACGTGTGTTTATCAGTTCAAGAAGCTATTTGGAATCAAGGTAGATGCCTGAAGATGTAAACATGCATTTGAAAGCACTTGTGGGGAAGATAGGTGAAGGAAGACTTGCAGCAGAAAAGCAGAAAGATAATGTATTTTTCAGGGTGGCAAGTGCAAGAGAATGGAGGAATCAAACTGGTCCAGAGTCATACGTAAAGTGTATGTGACAGCAGAAGTGTAGTTGAAGCAGTTACCCAGGAGAACAGTTCAAGGAAAATGCCAAAGTTCAGGAAATGAGAGAGCATGATGTCACACAATGCTGAATGAAGATTGTAAAGTTGTTGTTTTACAAGAAAGAAATACTAATGTACAAGTATTTGTCAATCAGCACAATTGGCCTAATTGTCTTAACATTTCCTTTGTAGAAGGCCTTTACTGAACTTTGGCTGCTGCTATTTCAGTTTTACAACACTCCCAAGGATGAAGAGGCTCAGCCTCTAACCCCTTCCCTTCAGAGTCTACATGAGATGGTCCAGGCTCCATTTCCAAGGGAAGGCTTCAAGACAGAGCCACTGGCCTTCTCTGGCTCTTATTGGAAGCCTGTTATTTCAGCTCTCCTCTTCCCCTTCCTTATCTGGGAAAAAGTTAAGCATCTCTCTTATGACACTTGTATACTGAAAATACCTCCCCCAAAATGATCTTTCAGACTAGCCCCAACATGCTAGTGTTGAAGATATTCCTTTCCCTCAGGGATGAAAAAGTTTGTAACTTCTGGGTCAGACCAAAGGAGTTTTGGGACAAAACTTGCATGACTGAGGACAAAGACCCTTTCTTTTAAACTGGCGGATAACAAACAATTGGCCACTTTGGTAACTGGGTAATGAAACCTGAATTTTGAGCAATATAGCACCTTGTGCATGGCAACCCTATCTAAAACTGAAACTTTGAGAAGAAATATTTTACAGGCCTATCCTGGAAATTTTTAGTCAGAAACAGATCAGATTGTGTTCAGTGCAATTTTCATCAAAATTGCTCCTAGGTTCATGTGGAATTCAGAACAATGAGCTCTTAAGTAGAAATACTTGGATTCAAGGACTACGTTGCTAATCTGTTTATCCTTGAATTTATCAAAGGTGTGAGATCAGATGGTTATACAGGGCAAAATATTTTACAAGATACTGGATAATTACATTGAATAGTAGGTTTGTTTTTGTTTTTAGACAAAAGAAGGGACAAAACATGTAGCAGATCCCATGTGTATCAAGGGAATGAAGATCACATTTCAGAGGTTACAAAGTTGTACTAGGATAAACAGATGATTTCCATTTTTATTGTTGCTGAATATTTTGTAAATAGGGGAAAACATTCAAATTCTTAATATCGCCATTCTGCACAATTAACCCATTAGGGTTATGAGTGCTGTGAGCTTTTCCCTAAGACTGAAATGTTCTACTCAGTGGAGATCTGTAATGATGTGCTTTGATGAACTGCAAGGTTGCCAGGTCTCAGGGGCCCATCTAGAGTCTCAGGAGATAACTATGTTTTCATAGGTCTCCATTTGGGGAGTGAAAGACTGAGAGTCACTGAAGGTCTAAAAAGTTTGATTTTTGTATGTAAGTGGGCTTTGAAAGCTAGGCACTCATCTGGGGGCTCTGCTCCATGGCAACTGATCCACTGCATGCCTCTGCTACAAGAGCCAGTACAAAAAGGAAAGCTCTTATTTAACAAAGTGGATGGAAGAGATCCCCTGATAGGCAAATCCCCTATTAAAGCTTCCAAGTCAGGCCTGTTCTCTGGATTGACCAACCATATAGTGATGGCAGTAGCAGGGACGATGGACGTAGCTACTACCACTCCTCCTTCTCCTCCCCTTCGTCTTCCTCCTCATAGTCCTGTTCCTTGACAGAGACCTGCCTGTGCCTTCTTCCACTGAGCATCCTGTTACCCTCCATCTTATTTAACAGAAGCTCTGTGGCACTGTGGCCATTTCCACAGTAGACTGCTATAGTGCTATTATTCTACTTTCAACATCCTATGGAATCCTGGGGCTTGCAATTTAGGGAGGAACTGCAAACCCCAGAATTCCATAGGATGTTGAAAGTGGAATAATAGTGCTACAACAGTCTAGTGCAGAAATGGTCCTAGTTGGCCTCTACACTGAAAATAGCACATGGTGGGGGATGGTTTTTGAATTCATTATCAGCATCTCTCTAATCATGAGATCTGGAGCTGGAAAGAGACTTTTTATTAAGTGTTTTGTTTGCTTTGTCAAACTGTTTCTTCCTCAATTCAGTCATCCTACTGAACCTACACTAGAATTTGGAAGAGAATGGTTTTTGTTCTACAGTTCCCAGTCTTGTCAGGCTGTCTAGGGGTTCTTGGAGTTGCAATTGAGAAAAGTAACTGTTTCAAGCTCCGACCCAAACTTAATTCAGTGTGCGTCTCTGGTTTGGTTTCCTTTCATTCTTCTTGCTCTTTGCCTGAATTTTCTTGCGCAACACCCTTCAGGTTTTGTGAGTTCATTTAAACAGTTTAAGTATTAATTTCAGCTGCTACAATATTGTGGTTTTTTTGTGACATGCATGCTGTGTAAGTTAATTTTTCTTTTCTTTTCTTCCAAAATACTTATTTTCTTTTGCTGTCCCATGAAGATAAAATATGTGTGAAACTTTAATGAGCCAAGCCTTAATTATAGATGAAAAGCATTTGAAACCTATATTTCTCTGCCTGAAAACATTTGGTTTAACTCCTACTCTATCTTACTTTTCTTTCCCAACCTGATTGTTCTGCAACCTGTCTTGACATGCTTAGTGTCTCACATTTATTGGCGGGGTGTATTTTGATTTCAGGAGCCCCTCACTATTTTTTTTTTTTATAATCTGCTTCAGGGAAAAGTTGCTGTTTGTGCTCTCAGTCTCCATATGTTCCTACAGAGATTTGTGTTATTCCCATCTTCTGCTGTGAAAAAAGTATGGTATTTCCCATGTGAACTAGATTCTAAAAATAATTGTATTTGTACCATAAACAAATATGATACACAACAAAACTTCAAGAAAGCCATGATTCAGTTCGGTGTCATTGGCACAATTTCATCTGAAACCTCTATACACAAAACATATGGTGAAAAAAATCAACAACCAAAAAAATAAAAATGCAGCACACATTAGAACAATATTGTAACAGTTCATAGAAAAATATTTTAATAGTTTGTGAAAATCTTAGTATGGGGGAAGGGAGCCCTCAAAGTACCCAATTTGTCAAACCAACCAGTAGAAAGTCAGTGCAAGACAACAGACTATGGTCTTCCCTCCACGTTTGCAGGTTTGACCTTCAATTATTTGCGAGGCAGGTGCATGTATTCCCTTCTTGTACTCAGGCAGATGAGAAAAGCATAGGATGAGCAGCACAGGGAGGGAGTGCACACACATACCTTTCTTTTCCATATCTGGGCAAAAGGCAAGGGAATGGGAGGATGACCCTGGGGAGAGAGGCAAACACATGCCTTCCTTCTTTGAGCCTGGGCAAAACACAACGGAATGGGAGGGGGAGGCCCAGGCATGGAGAAGGAAGGCATGTGTGCCTTCCCTCCCCAGGCTCCCCTCCTGTTCTCTTGCCTTTTGCCCAGGTTTGTGTGCCTTTCTTCTCCATGCCTGGGCAAAAGGCAAGAGAATGGGAGGGGGAGCCCGGGGTGGGAAGGCACATACATGCTTTCTTTCTCTGCATCAGGCAAAAGGCAATGGAACGGAGAGGGGAGCCTGGGTAGAGAAGGCATGTGCATGCCTTCTTTCTCTGTGCCCAGGGCTCCCCCTCCCATTCCGTTGCCTTTTGCCCAAGTGTACATGTCTTCCATCCCTAGGCTCCTCCTCTCATACCTATCTGGGCAAAAGCCAAGGGAATGGGAGGGGGATTCCTAGGACGGAAGGCATGTACATGCCTTCCTTCTCCTCATCTGAGCAAAAGACAAGGGAATTGGACGGGGCAGCCCTGAAAAGGAATGGGAAGGGGAGCATGGGGAGGGAAAGCACAAACACAATTTCCTTCACTTGCTCACTTGGGGATAGAAGATATTCACAGTTTTTCAACTTTCATGAGGATCCTGTACCCCAAGCCCTCACAAAAGTGGAGGGGTCACTGTATTAAGTTTGCACTCGTAGGGTTCAAGACTGTCTCAGGTCTTTATCACAGGAAACAGGTAAATCACACTTACAGCAGGATAATAACATCTTTGGATGGGACTTATCACATGATATCCTTTGTCTTTCATTGTTCTCCCAATGGAAAATCATTTGGAAAGCATTTCTTTTACAAAGCAGGTCATTAAAAGATATTAATCTATACTCTGAAATATAGTCTATAGCCCATAGCGCCTGGATTCTTTAGTGATCTGCCATCCAAGTACTAACCAGGATTGATCCTGCTTAGCTTCCAAGATCAGATGGGATCTTGTGCCTTTAGGATATTTAAGCTCCATAGCCAATTATTTTCAGTAATAATCATGAAATGAATAATAATAATGGCAAGAAAAAGACTAGCACCATTTTCTTTTATTGAACTTCATATGTTTAATCATGCCAGAAATAAATAAAGTGAAATAAAATAAAACACTGCTGAACAAAAGAAGGGAAAATAATGGACTAATACTTTTAATTAAATGAATCTAGTTTTTTAAAGGGAAAATTATACCTACGTATTGCTCTGTTGCAGTAAAGAATAATTTTATTTTTGAGCCTTTAATGACTATGTCAAAATTGATCTTCTTTGCATTTTCCTGTTCAATAGACAGTACAACCATAATTTCTAGGCAAGTTCTTTCTCTGCTTGATGTGCTGGTTTTTCTCTCTCTCTCTCTGTGTGTGTGTGTGTCCACGCCACGAAAACAAATCAAATCAAATTAAAACATTCCATTCACAACTGTAAGATATCCAGCTATAATTTAGCCTGCTACCACCCCATTTCTCTCTGTGTTTGGCTCTCTGACTCCATTCTAGATGACTTTAAATATACTATGTCAAGAGAACAACTGGGTCTGCTTCCTCCCAATGAGACTCACTTCCAAGTAAGACCATGAGTCCCATGAAAACTCAGCCTAAACAAAAGTCTGGGTTGTTGCAGCTCTGGACTGTCTTCTTTTTGAAAGAGTTCCTGCTTCTCTCCAGCCTCCTAAGGTAGTAGCCTGTGGTACCACAACGTCTCAACTGAAAGAAGAAAAGTGGAAAATTATTGGACATTGGTGACTTGCATCTTTTTTTGCCCAGTTAAAGATTAGGCGGACAAGCAATGTATTGCAAAGAAGGGAAGGTCCCCTGAAATGTGCTGACAGAAGTGTCCATCAAAGGACAACAGGGGTAGGAAAGGGTGCATCCCTTTCTTGCTTTATGCCTCCCACCCCCATCTTTTGCCTCATATCACACTCCCATGGCACATCCCTCACTTGCTTCTTGCGCACTGCTGCTCATGCCACTCATAGTCACTTCCTTTATGAAGGGAATTCCAGCTTGGAATACCTGAACTCCCAAGATGGATTTCTTTCTTATAGGAAAAAAAGGCAGAAGAGTGCCTCCACATTTTGTCTCTTATCTTGACTTCCTCAAGGGCTAGAAACTTACATTTTTTAAAATGAAAGCTTTGATTTCTGGTTGTGATTAATCATTCTGTTTCATCTCTCCTCTTTTTTTCAGCTATTAAACAACAAACTTCTCGGAAGTTACCATCCTGGTTAGGTATTTGCCATTTGGATGATCTTTTGTTTTGTTATGTCTCCTTTAATGTTTCTCCATGCTTCCTTGCTTTATTTTTTTTTAATTCTTTTTCCTTTGTCATTCAAAAGACTAGTTCTAGTTTTCACTCCGTTGAGATTGAGACTCAGGAGGCATTGTGTTTAAACTTTGAACATGATTAGAGAAACATTTAAATAAAAGACTTCCCAGAGACTATCAGTATAATTTTAATTTATCTAAATGTTTACTATCTAGACTGTTTTGTTTTGACTCTTAGCTGTCTCAGTTTGGCTTTGGTTTTAAAGTCTCTGTCTTGTGGAATATGCAGTGGTTTTGTATAAATGTAAGGGAAGAAATTTTTAGAACAACAAAACTCCTTAGAGATTGTCACCCTAATTGCATATTTTAACCCCCACTTTTTTTTTACTTCATCTGAGAAAGTTCTGGAGTTTTGCTCAATTGGACCTCAGTGATGCCTTACACAATACTCAAACATGTTGGGAAAAGTGAAAGGTAAAATGTCTCTATTCCACCAACTCCTCTTATGTCTCCCTTTGTGAAGAACCCAAAGCTACGGCTGCACAACTTAATAAAAGCACTTGTGCTATCTATGCAGCCTTTGGTTGCTTCTTTTATGGAATTAAAGATTCATTGGGTACATTGTTAACTTGAATTGAAAACAGAGGGATTAGGAAACAGGCTACAGCTCATGAAATGCTTCTTATAGCCTTTTGCCTGCCTGGATTTCTTGTCTAGAGTCCCTCACCCAGTGTACAAACCTATGGATCATTGACCTGAGAGACTTGGAAACTGGCATTCAGCTGACTGAATTTTTCAATAAATTTCTACATGAATTGTTGGTGTTGCCAACAACTAGTTGATTTTCAGCTAGTAACTGAGAAAGCCTATTTAGTTTCCAGTGCTAAACGAAAGTTTGGGTCTAAACCAATTGTTCTTCAATTTCTCAGTGTTGCCACTAGAAATTCTTTGTTTGAATTGCTAGGAAGCAGGGACAGCTGCAGTGGTAATCAGATAAGGTGATGACTTTTTTCTGACTATACGAAAGAGATAAGTTATTGAAAGAGACAATTTATTAAAGCAAGAGTGCTAGCAAAGCGTTAAATCTCAAGTGTTACATGAAGTATTCAGCTATATTCTGTGTCTTCATGGAGGGGGAATTAAAGAAATTCCAATTGGCTAAGGCAGTGGAATCTTTTCTTACCAGAATTAAAAACAGGTCCAAGGATCAATCCCATGCCCAGCCTCAGAGTCCCACACCAAATACATGGTGAAACCTTTCTACAACCAAGCTGATGTCATTATTTATTCAGCCAGTCTGAGTGTAACAACTATCAGCCTGTTTCAGCATTAGACTTCAGCCTGATGTATGCCAGTTTCAATCTATGGATTGATTTTCTTTTCCTTTTGTATCTCCCTCCCTCCCTCCCTCCCTCCATCTTTCTTTTTTCCTTTACTTTTTTCTCCTTTAGTTTATTATCTCTTCTCCATTTTCTTTCATTTTCTGCTTTATTCATTGCATTCTATTCATTCAATCCCTATTAGAACATATCAGATCATATTCTAGTTTGTTTAGAACTGTACTTTTCTAATGCACCTAAGCTGTTTAGTCCCTGGTAATTTCGTGTTTCACTTCTCAATGATAAACAGTTTAGAACTCAAATGTCATCAGATCTGATAGAATATTTTAAAATGAATGAACACTCTATGAGTTCATACACTATTGAATAAGAAACATGTAAAGCCTGTGTTTCAGGTAGAATCATTCCTTATACTTCTTATTAAAAAAGACTTTAATTAAAAAAAAGAGAATTATTGAACATGAAAGCTCTCATATCTTAGTTTGCTGTTTCTCCATTTGAACAACCTGATCAAGAATTTCAAAAGGTTAAATGTGAATTGAATAATATTCTCTCACAACAAACTGAACTTGCTTTGATATGTCTATGGCAAGCATACTGGGAAAATGAGGAACATCCCAGCAACATTCTAGTGTGTCACCTTAAGCATCAACAGCAATGCAATGTTATTTCAGCTATCAAAAGATGAGAGCAATAATTTATATATATTGGCTTCAGATATAAATCTACAATTTTTGAAGTTTTATGTGGATCTTTATAGCTTTGATAATGAAATTCACCAATAGGATATGGACACTTTCTTTTCTCATATTGACCTTCCCCATCTTAGCATATCACAGCAACGATTTCTTTCAGCACCTTTATTCTTAGAGGAAATTATCAATGATAGAGCAAACATGAGAAATGGGAAGTCTCCTGGCCCTGATGGGTTTCCAACTGAATGGTACAATGCTTTTTCGAGTCTGGTAGCACCAACCTTGCTCCAGCTTTACAAATGTATCTTAGAATCTGGCACCTCTCTTTACCATTAAATGATGTCTATATTATCCTGATATGTAAACCTGGTAAGGATGATAACTTATTGCACTAAATATTGTCCTGTATCTTTACATAATGTTGATATGAAAATATTACAAAAAGTTATTTCATCTTTGGTTGGCTGTACCCAGTGGAATTGATCAAAAACAGGTAAGGATAATATTCAATTAGTTGTGGATTTGATTGCTTTCAACTCTGATAGAACTGATCAGCCAGCTTATTTCTTTAGATGCCAAGAAAGCCTTTGATAAAATTTTCTGGTCATTGATTTTCATAATATTGGCTAATTTTGGGTTTCCTATAGTATTTTTGAAATGGATAAAAAAAATTATATTTAGCACTAAGAACACTGGTTCTGATCAATGTTTTTTTCCCCCTCATTCTATTTTACACTGAAATGTGGTGCAAGACAGAAATGTCTGTTATCACAAAATTCCAGGATCAATGGATTTCAGCATGTTGGTTTAGAATTTGAAAAATATTCTTTTCATAGATGATCTTTTGCTGTTATTTTCAAAGCCCCAGCAGTTGATCCCTGTTTTTTATAGAATTTCAATAAAAGGAAACAAATTCCTATCAAAGAGGAAGGGTTCGGTCTTCCAGATTTTTTATATACCATCAGGCATATCCGTTGTCTTGTATTATTTTGCGGACATATCCACTTAAAGTAAGAAATGCATCATGTTCTGCCTTAGAGTCTTCATTACTGGTACCTCTATTTAAATGGATTTGGATCTCATTCTGTGAAAAAGGGCAGTATTTTGCCAATTATTTTAGCAGTTAGAACTGTGTGGCAAATATTTTGCTAACTGCAAGTTGACCCATACACTCATGGCAAATTGGCTTCATGGAGGAAATCAAATTTGAAAATTGGTAAGAACAATTTTTATGGAAGATATGGACCAGCAATGAGACTGTTACCTTAAATCAGATAGTTGATGCTGATTATGAGTTTTTGGCCTTTTCAGTTTTAAAAGAGCAGTTTACCTCTATCAGCTAAATGTTAATACCTACAATTAAAACATTTGCTACAATCCTGATTTGGCCCCACAATTTTGAGTACATCTGAGATATACTTAATACTAAAGACATTAATTGAGTCCAATTGAGCATCCAAACCAACAGTCCATCGACCCATTGGGAGAGGCGGGATATAAATAATAATAATAATAATAATAATAATAATAATAATAATAATAATAATATAGAGATGTATTCTGTTATCTATAAATAAATATGACATGAGAGGTTTATAGCAAGAATGGAATAGAGAATTGCAATGGCCATCAGTTTTAACATCTATAATTAGTATAGCTATAAATTTCTGACTACATCTTAGACAACAGAAATTATTCTTTTGAGTATATTGGTTGCCACAATATCTATTCAAGAAAGGGCTTTTGAAATCAGCAAATTGTTGTCCCATAGTAGCTACATTTTGGGAGGAAGTAATCACATAAATAAATTTGGTTTGGGAAAATTCTTTGATATTCAGGGATGTGAATATTCTTCTGAATTATTTACGTATTTCTTAAAAGTTAACAAACGACAACAAAAGTGGATTTTTCATGCCGTTTCAACTGCTAAAAGACTGGTACTTCATTAAGTGGTAACTTAATTTTTCTCCACTTGTGGTTCAATGGGTACAAGATCTAACAATGCTTGCAATCTTTGAAAGAATTAGGTGCAGACAAAATTTAAAATGGAGTTATATTTGGACATTTGGCCAGCTTTTATAGAAATTTACAACTAATATGATTATTTTCCTCCTTTTTTGTTTTTATTTTCCTGCTTTTTTCATGCTGGAACATTATTGTATGTTACTGAGATCCCTTTTGAATGTAAATAAAATTTTACTTAAAAACTTTTTTTTTAAAAAAATGAAAGGCTGGAATTCAAGCCAGATGAAGATACAATCAGGCACTGAGTGGCACACCCACCTATCCAGGTACTTTGGCAACCCTATTTCACCATCAACCAGAATAAGTAAGCTGGAGTGAGAGAATAAGTTTTAAACAGACAATGTTACCACATGACAAAGTCTCTTGGGCTGCAGCTTCTTTCAGATATTTACCCCATTTTGCTGCTTTTTTTTAACTTTGAAAATCACCAGTTGCTCCATTATTTAGCCTAACAACTGCCATATATGCCACCATATTACCTCTCACTATGGAGTATTGGTAAATATATTGATTGGCCATTTGTGTAAATGGCTTCTCAAAACCTATCCAGTGCTCAGAAAAGAAAACACAAAGCAGAGCAACAGAGCCAGTTGCAGAAAGCTACAGGCAATATGGAGTTACTTTTGAAACAATGGGCTCTTTGCAGAGCAACAATGTGAATTCAGCAGTGCCCAGTGAAAACATTGTACATCATTGCTTCCCAGGCTAACAGATATAGAAGACAAGCAGTTGCACTTTTCCAGTGTGTTTGGGACTGAAACCATGGCCCTTTCCTCATGTAGGGAAGGAACTGGGTGAAAACGGACTCACCGGATTTCTTTGGTGTCCGGTTGAGTCCGTCGGGATGAGGAGCAGTGCGAGCTCATCGCTCTGCACTGCTCTGGCATCCAAAATGGTGGCTTCCAGTTGGTGGAGGCTCTACATCAACCAGAGAAGCTCGCCAGCCTAAAGCCCGCCCCTGGCAGATCTGCAGCACGCACTTACGCACACCTGCAAATCTGCACCGGAGCGCGGCGACGGAGTGACACAGAGTTGCACGCTCCGTGCTTTTTAAAAACCTCTAAAAAGAGGTTTTTAAAAAACATGCTGCGTGACCAGTTCCGGTCGCTCCGGAGTGGACTGAGATGCAGAACTGCAAAAAGTAGTCTGCCTCAGTCCACTCTACGGTGCAGAAGACCTCTGTCGGAGGTCTCTCTGCACTGTTTAAAAGGCCCGGTGTGGAAAGGTCCCATATTTGTATCCATTTACTACCCTTCTTTCTTTCGTGGAAAGTCATCAGTGACTGGCAGCCAATGGCTTGGGGACTGGTACTAGTTCATGGACTAGGGATGAAAATCTCCATAAATTTCATTCTCATGGGCAAGAACAAATAATTTAACCATTTCCCTCTTGCTGCAAAAAAGTCTTTGAAAACTGCAGTTTTATTCTGTGAAAAATTCACATATTTGCACAGAAAATAGTACATTCTGTGAAGAAATGTTATTTTCTGTGCAAATATCACTTTTTCTGCACAGGAAACTTACTGTCTGCCCAGGAAGAAACATTTCTGTGCAGAAAAATAATATTGTGCAACCTCTCTCCCATTTGCACTTTTTATACAGAACAAGTTTTGAACTGCAGAGAATTTAACCTGTCGAGTATTCTCCTCATCAGGGTTTCCTGATATAAAAGAAACTCGCTTCATCAGAAATTGGAATATTTGAGTGTTGGAGTAGATGATCCAGTTTCCTGTAATGTGGAAATTGATGAGACCTCTAATTCTAAGGAAAAGCCTGCTCAAATAGTAAAAGAGAAGGAACTCCAGCCTCCTGTACCTATCAACAATATATCTGATCCCACATTGTGGCCAAAAGTAGCACAGTCTGCTTTTGTCAATACTGTAGTATCCAAAGCAATGAATTAAAAATATATATCCACTGAGTTGAGCTTGATGACCCTAGATGTATGCCCAATTCACCCACCCTTTAGACATCTCAGAAAGTCTGCTACACAATGTATTCAGAATTACTGAAGAATTCATTTGGCATGATCATGGTGGCAGATTCTCTCAATGGTTGTAACACCAAACATAGTTGGTTCTTTTGTTTGTAGGCGATAAACATACCAGTGGATGAAAAGAATAAAATAAATATTAAGTAGCAGGTAAAGCTTACAAATGTTAAGTAAAGTCTCTCCTCAAAGCAGGACACCCAGAACAACTCAAATCCCTAGCCAGCTGTTGGGAGCTGAGAGAACCAACAGCAGAGATACCCCAGGCCAGTGATGTGCAATACCTTACTGGCTGTTCTGGTCTGTGTTGAGCTGCCTCATGGCAATCCAGTGCCCTTCCAGTTTCCACTATGATGGCTTATATGTGATCAGCCTTTATATGAGTGCAAACTTTATGTGGATCATTTCTCAGTGGATGGGTCCAAAATTTACTGTATATAATCATAATGCATGATATTGCATTTCATGATGGCAGTATTTATGGGAAGGGGTATGGACACAATGTGGAATTTTCAAGTAAGATTTACTAACTGTAGAGATATTATAATATTTATATGTAATATAAATTTACATTTGTATATTTTGATATTTAGGAGACAAATACCTGAACTAGCTTGATGAACATCACGGCAGGAAAAATAAGCTTTTGATAGTCTCCATGGAGTGAGACCAGAGTGTTATTTTTGATGGGTGCTGAGCAGCAAGTCAAGACATGTGATGGGACAAAGGAGACAATGAAGCAGTTTGTCCCCTATACATGTCATTCAGCACTCGGTGTTGAGTGATTATTGTTAAATAGGTTGTCCTTTGGCAGATAATGGGGGATAATCAAACACTGGTGATCACCTATGGGTACCCATTTGGTCTAGGGTAGGGCTCTGGAACCACCTCTTTAGGGCCCGCGCTCGGTGAAGGAGGCTACCCTTCAGGGAATAAGGCTCCCAGTTTTAGAGCCCTGAAGCTTGGGTGGAAGTCCCTGGGTTACCTTCCAAGATTTTGGACTGGGGAGCAACCAAAGCAATTTGGATCGCCCCTGGGGATGAGGTGTTATCGCCCACGGGTAGGCTGAGCAAGTTGTCACATTCTGACCCTGGTTGCTCCCTCACTCTTGTATCTTTCAGGTTAACTCAATTTAAATAAAACCAGTCAAAATAAAGTGGCCATTAGTTAACCCAACTTTGTGGCTGGTCTTTTTATTCCATGGTTGAACATCAATAAACTATATTGATTGTGAGAAAGTCATTTTTTTCTTTGAGACATGCCTATATATTTTAGCTGTATTGTAATCCATTTCTTTTAGCAGATAATTATCAAGTCCCACCTTTGGTAAACTGCTTGTTTAGAGGCTGGACAGATGGAATGAAACAACTGTGAAGAACCATAACTGCTGTGTTTTCTGGAAAGCTAACAGGAAAACAGCAATGCTGGAAAGAAAATAACTTGTATTAGCCATTCTCATTTGGCTCTGAAATCTTCCAAGATGATTAGAACTTACCAGAACATAATTGTCAGGTCAACATAAAGAATGAAAAGAAGGATATTTTCCTGAACAAAGATCTAAATGAGCATATCCCAGGAGCTAATCATATATGTGTAAAAGCTCCTTTCCATCCATTTGAAGTCTTTTTTTCCTAAATACATCTTGATTAGCATTTTCCCCCTTTCTTAGCAAAAAGTAAAACCCATCTTTTGCATAAATTATACTGCACTTTAGCTTTGAGCATGATCATTCTTTGGGGCTGATTCTTAATGAGGTTCACATTTTCTTCACTCAGCTAAGATGACTGCAGAATAATTTGTACTTTAACACAAACCCCATGGGTTGCTAATTTCTGCTCAAGCTGATCCAGCATCCTTAAAGTTTCAGACTTATTTAGAAGGGTAAATTGATACATTCTTGAATATGCTGGAATAAATTCCATTACTATTGCTGCTGCTGTTGTTGTTTTCACTTATATCCAACCTGTTCCACAGTGTTGAAGCTCAAAACCCACATTTTAGGAACAGGAGTGGCAAAAATGAAGAGAACTCACAATCAGTGACAAGGTGATGAGAAAATTGAAATCTAATTACAATAGATGTCAGGAGAAGAACACAGTTTTTTTTAAGCAAGAGAGAAAACTCTACTATAGCAAAACCATTGAAAAATTTGAGAGCATACTTATTAACTATAATAAAGTACAGGCCCTTTCCTAGGAGACAGACTTCTGGCAGATCCAGCTGTTGGCTAAGCATCTCATTAGAATGAGGTGGGGATGGTAGCAAAGGAGAATGCCATGGAAGAAATCCATGCATACCATGGGAATCATGCATTCTGTATCAGATACTGTTGAACTGCAAGTTCAAGTGTTCCTCACCATTGGCTAGGCTGTCTAGGGTCCTGGGACAGGCAGTCTAATATCATCTGGTCATCTGCTTGACTCCTATCCCTAATTTACACACAATGCTATTCTCTTAAACAAGTTAAGGTAATTTACTGAGAACAGTTCAAAAATATCTCAATATAACTGGTGAAAGTTTTTGGGCATCTTCTCCTGCTGTACTCCTAGTGAAGTAGAAGGACCCATTTAGAAATGTTCAGGACTTCAGAGTCAATGTCCAAGCACTAGATGAACAAAGATGAACACGCACGCATGCACACACCTAAAAATCTAAAATGCAAAAATATGAATGACATAGGTAAAGAGTGGGCAACTTCAGCAGATCCAGAGCCCTGTTCCAGTCCTCCTGGATCTCACTATGGTCCACATCTCCATCCCAGTAACACATAGCAACTAGAGACAGAAATAATGCTCCTGGTTTCCTGTAAACCACATTTACCTCCAAATGAAGCACTTGGGAAGAACACATTTTGCTTTGTAGGACAATTGTTCTTCCTAGAAGCTTCTAGGAGTGCCAGTATCCTTTAAATCAGGGCAACTGTCTGCCACTGGTGACTCGTGAGCCATATTTTGCCAATCACTTCCCTAAAACAAGGCATAGGTTCCAGTGTATTCTTTGTTTGTGATAAAAATATAGTCTCATCATCAGACGTAGCTATGATGACAGAGCTCTGTTGTCATAGCTATATCTGAGAATCTGACTGCGCCAAACAGAAGCCAGGAAACCATACCAGCTGAAGGAGTTCCAAGCTGCTGGAAGTGGAGTGGTGATCAATGCAATGTCCAATCCTCTCCCACAGCAAGGGATGGCATGAAGAGCAGAGCATGGACTTATGAAGAATTGTATTGCAACTGTTTATAACACCACATGGTGAACATGGCATCGTTCATGACCCTGCTCTCCAAAACATTGGAATTCCTTCAGTTGCAGTAGCTGCCTTTCTTTTGTGTGTGTGTGGGGTCATTTGTGGCCATTGCAATGGTTTCATGATTGCAAATGTGAGTTGCAATGTTTACAATAGCACAAGTCTGGCTTACAACATTTTAAATATCTAAGAGGGTGCCAGCTGGAGTATTTTTGACCCTTGCACCACTGAATTTGGTGAAGGGGGTACAGGAACTCAGAGATGTCAGCAGGTTGTATGTACTTCACCCCTGGTATAGATAGAAGGTCTACTAGCCCACAGACTTTCCACAGAGATAGTAATTTTAACTAGCCATGTTGGAAATAAAAGTTTCATAATTTTTACCTGAATTTGGATAGGTTCTGGTTAGGATTTTTTTCATAACATGAAGAGTAAATTATGACTGTCCATTCCTAAAGCTTCAGTTTACCTGTTACTTTGGTCATTTTCTCATGTTTTGGAAGCACAATCCCTTATCTCACAGGTTTCAAACAGTTGGGTACAGCTTTATCTGTGTACTGTAATCTTCTTGAGGAGCTGGATTCTAACATTTATTTCACAACATGACTTTTAAAAAAAGTTTCTTTGCACCATAATGAGCAAGCCTGTCTCTTCATGTAGGCTGCTTATGGCAGTAGCATCATCCACTTCTGATACTGTGTAATGGTACCAGAGTTTCAGCTTGTTTCCTCCATTCTGACTGTCTATCTGCACAAAGTCAGTCTTCAAATATATTGATTCTTTATAGCTTTATGGCTCTCTTGCAAGACTGCTATGACAGGGTGGGAAGTGTACTGTAGGTGCAACTGCTTCTGCCATTGTATTCTTTTTGCCATTCTGGATTAGAGTAATGGAGAATTTTTCAGGTATGAGTACTGTATATCTTTTTGCCTGAACAGAGAGCAATTTGGTATCAGAAGAAATCCAGTGTACTGCAATAAATATCTTAAGGGAGAGACAATCATAGCAAAGCAACTCACATAAAAAGGGTGTCTCATATTGCTTAGGAAATATAAAACTCTTATTTCACTTCAAATTGTGACTCCTCCAATATTATCCCCACATTTGGGGTTTGAACTCAAATTTCAAATTCAAGTCCGACTATGAACAACCTAAGGCAAAATGCTAACTCTGAATTATGTTTAGGGTCACCAGGCTGAATACAGTAAAGGGTTGCTATATTTTTAATGGTTAACAGATCCTGGAGCAGGAAGAAAAAGTGTAAAGTTCTTTCAGGTGGAACTACATAATGAATTCTCTCTAATCTTGAACCCATCTTTTTCCTGCCCCCCTCCATTTACTGGCTGGCAGAGAGCCAGGTAGTGTGTGGCTGAGAAGTGTCCAGTTCTATTCCTGTACTCAGAGGCACAACATAGAAGGATAATAACAATGCTATACATCCAGCAATAGAAACATAGATGGATGCTTCTCCTCTGAATCCCCTCCATTATGTTCATGCATGCTGTCTCCTGGTCACACTAATAAACTATGGTCATTTCCACAAGGGCATATTGCCCACGCTAGGGCGACCTCTCTTGGAGGTCTTCTTCACCGCAGGGTGTGCTTGCACAGTTAAAAAAAGTGAGGCTCTAGATCTCAAACTGCTCTAGCGCAGCCGCGGGGGTGGCACTGCGAGTTTTATAAAAACCACCTTCAAAAGTGGTTTTTACAAAACTCACCCACGCTGCCCTGTGGTGGCCCCCAGTGAAGAACTGCAGAGATGCGGTAGCACGTCCCTGCAGATCTGCCCGGGGGCGGGCTTCCGGCTGGTGCGCTGTCCTGATTGGCGGAACGCCACCGGAAGCCACCGGCCACCATTTTGAGTGCCGCCAAGCGCCGCTGAACGCTGCTGAGCGCCGTCGAATTTCAGCGGTGCTTAGAATGGCGGATCCGTGCTCTCTGCAGGGACGGAGCAACCCGCTCGTGGGTAAGCTCTGCCCCTGTGTGCACGGCCCTGTTTCGCCCCCCGTTAGGAAAGGGCCAAAATCTGACCCATTGCTTTGTGTTGTATTAATTTTTGAAGGAGGTTTTGGGTACAACAGTTGGCATGTTGGAATCAGAAGGCCTTCTGTCAAAAGGCAGGTCACCCTTGTTCAGACAGTATACAGCAGTGTCCTTTTCCTTTGAAGAGCAAGAAAGACAGGATGCAGGGAGGAGAATAGGAATGACAATGCCCACTGCACAACAAATTTCTTCCTTTAAAACAACAGCTATTACTTAAAGACAGTAGCATGCAATTGGATCTACAGCGCAATCTCTCCTACCCTCTGGAGAAGAATTTTGTCAAGAGAGGGGAAGAAATGCAGATCCTGGGGCTGCCACTAAATCAATGGAGTTTGTTGTTTTTACCACAATGAAGGGAAGGCCTGAAAGATCATTTATATGGGTAGTTCCATTTTGCTGATGTCTTGCAAAATGGAGAGGCTTTGTCTTTCTTTTGTGTAACACGCTTGCCTTTGAATTTCATGGCTCTAGTATTCAGTGCTCACATTTTGTTTTCCTGCGCACATCAAATCTATTCTTTTCTTTCAAAGTCCAAGGTGTAGGTCAAATAGTATTATACTCGAGAAAGGACTATTGGAATAGCCACTTTTCAATGTTGACTTTCTTGTTTAGCCCTATCAGATCGTAGCGGGGGAGAAAATTGTAACTAGAAGTGTGTACTGAGAGTGATACAAGCAAGAATGACAGTAACAATAAACAAGGTTATTTTTCTTCTATATAGCTGTGCATAATGTAATTGATAATGTCATTTTTGATGGATAGTCACATGCAGGCAGAAGGCCCTCTGTGGGGCCTAAATAGAGCAAACACATCCTTTCAAGAGGAAGGAAATGCCTTCTTCTACAGAGGCATAAAATGCAAAAGTGGCAGTAAATGTTTGGAGCATAATTAGGCAAATCCTGAGGGGTTTCATTCCATAGGGGTAATTATTTGGGGTTATATGCTGGCATTGGGCATAGCTGAACTTGGCAGTGTGCAGGGCCAGATGAAAAAAGTGGATAGCAAAACCAGCCCATTTGTTTGTTTCTTCCTCTGCCACGCTGTTTTGCACCTATTTCTCTGGCACCTCCTTTCCACACTAAGGCCCTTTCTGCATCTTACCTTTTTCCGGTGCTGGGGTGCGGGGATTGTGTGAGCAGCCTCTGGCGAGAGGCTTTCGCATCTGGGGTCCTTCGGCTCCACACGAGCTGCTTGCTCGCACGAGAACCCTGCCTCTTCCTTCCGCAGTGCAGCCTGGGAGTTTCCCAGGCTGCGCTGGGGCAGGAAGAGTGACCAGTGTGGCTCCGGAGGCTCTGCACGCCAGCTAAGTGTGCGCGGGGCCTGGGAGCAATGTGTGATCATGCACCATTTTCGGCTTCTGGCTGAAAATGAAAAGTGTGCAATCGGTGCTTGCCGGTCCCTGGAGTGTTGCACGATTGTGAGTGCATTGTGCAGATTGCTCCTCACAATTGCGCGACGCTCCAGGCCTTCTTTCGCATGGAAAATGCCGTGTGAAAAGGGCCTGTCCTTTTAATCTTTCTTTTCCTTCTTCTCATCCTGGGTATCAGAAGACAAGCAAGAGGTCAGAACTAATGACTTACAGAGAGTGTTAGGAATAAGGTCATGGAGCCACACTAAAAAACCGGGATAAATGCTTCAAGTGGTGAGAGGGTCTTTGTTGTTATGTGCACTTGTTGATTCTTATTACTTGTGATAATATTTCCTTGGGGAAATTTATTCAGAAAAGGATTGCCACTTCCTTTTAGGCTGAGAGACTGTGGGCCTTTCCTCACTACACTGTTATAGTGCTGTTATTCCACTTTCAACATCCTGTGGAATTCTGGGGTTTGTAGTTTAAGGAGGCCAAAGAGCTCTCTGGCTGAGAATTCTTAAATGCCCCTCCCTAAATTGCAAACCCCAGGATTCCATAGGATGTTGAAAGTGGAATAAAAGCACTATAACAATGTAGTGCAGAAAGGTCCTATGACTCAACCAAGGTGGGTTTCCACGGCTGAGAGGGAATTTGAACCCTTGTCTCCTGGAGTTCTAGTCTGGTGCTAAATGACTACTTCATAGTAATTCCTCAAAGGGTCTTTAATGCTTCCTATGAGGCAGTGTAGACATAATATAAAAAAGAAGACTCAGCATGATTTTCAGGAGTACTAGGTACCATTTTTTCAAAAGTTCATTTCAATGAACCAAGAATTTATGCACCAGTTGTCCTTGTTCCTTCTCACTCTCCTGCCAAAATTTTATCACCAAAATGCTGTGGAAAACAAGCAGATACTGCCCTCCTGGCCACCACTCATTGTCAGGCACCTGAGATGGAAGGAAGCAGTACCACCATTCAAAGTGAAAGGCTCTCCCCTCCTCACTTCAGAAGAAAATGCAGTGGTCATGATCTTAATTGTACTTTGAATAGCATGCACTTTTTCTGTCTGCTGTGCTGTGCTTTGCTATATTTCCTCAGCTACAGGAGGAGGACATGGTAATAGCTGTGAGAATGCAAAATGACGAAGGCAAGTTGGCTATTTCAAAATGGGATGCATTTGTTCTTTCTACTGAGAAACTGCCACAAAGCTTTTGCAGGTTTCCTCTGCATAGCAGAAATGCTTTGCATCTCTCTCTCTTTCACACAGACAGACAGACAGACACACACACACACACACACACAGACACACTCACACACACAGCAATTTTAAGGGCCAATAAGGTTCAAAAGAGGGCCAAGAAAACATTTTAACAACAACAATACTACCAGGAAGATGAAGAAGTAGTAGTTAATTTTATTTTCATCCTGCTTTTTCCCCAGAATGTGGACTCAGGGAGGCTTACAAACTGTAATTATTAAAACATAGTTAAAAATTTAACAAAAGGTCACTATCAAAATGCAATATTAAACTAGTAACAATATTAGAACAACTTAAAACATACACTTTAACTGAATAAATGTAGTTAAAACCAGTGCAGTTTAAAACAACACAGACTCACTTAAAAGCCATTTCCTTAAAACCTTCAGTTCTGAAAGTCTGTTGAGCAAAAAAAAAGTTTTCCTGCTGACAGAAGTCCTGTGAGAAAGGGACCATTTTGGCTTCCTTACGAAGGATTCTAGAACCAAGGAGCAGCCACTGGGAAGGCCCTGTTTTAAAGCTCAGCAAACTGTACCTGTGAAGTTTGTGGGGCTGAAAGAGGAGGCCCTGCTGAGGGCTTGGATAGTCTCATACAGTATGCCAGCCTAGACCTAAGCTATATAGGGCTTTTTTTATATAGGTATCACTATGAAATTATCTGTAAAGTTGTCAGGACTAAATCCCTATGTTTTTCCTAGGGGGGAGTCTGAAAAAGTTTCCCAGTTTCCATGCCATAAGGCAAACTCTGCCATCTGAGTCTCTCACTGGGTAGTTCTTCCTCTACTTTAGCTCTGGAGGACTGGGATCGTTGAGCAACACTAAGGCCATTTCTGCACTACACTGTCGTAGTGCTATTATTCCATTTTCAACATCCTATGGAATCCTGGGGTTTGCAGTTCAGGGAGGGCCATTTAGAATTCTCAGCCAGAGAGCTTGTTGGCTTCAGTAAACAGCAAACCCTGGAATTCCACAAGATGTTGAAAGTGGAATAATAGCACTAGAACAGCGTAGTGCAGAAATGGCCTCAAAAGCAACCGAGAAAGAAGGATTGAGAGATAGAAGCCTGGCCAGAAGAGGGTTATTTTAGAAAAGACCAGCTCCCCACTTCTAGATATGTTGCCAAGAAAAATGACTATTTAAATTCCAATAAACCCTTCAGTGGGCAAGGAGTGCAGACATTTTGTACTTTGGTATCCATTGAAGAATTCAAACTCAAAAATTGTATGCCCCCCTGTAAAATAAATAAATGAATAAATAAATAATAAATAAATAAATGAACGAACGAACAGATCTGTGGGAATAGTTGGGTACAGAAACCATATATTTGAAGGGGCTTTGTGCAGACTGTTGGACCAAAACAACAAGAACAGCAAAAGAAATCTTTCCGTTGGAATAAAAGCAATTTTAAGATGCTGGTAATGACCTTAGGTTCCTTCTGATATGGGATTGATTCAAAATGTTAATGACTTGGAGATAAAAGCCTCTGTAGCCTATCAATAATACATTGAGTTTTTCAGTCCCTGATGTCAGGGTGGTCTTCCATTTCTCATTTTGAGCCATGTTTTTTATAGCTCTCAGTCAGATAAATTCAACTCCAATTAACTCAAGGATTTCTAGTATAAATATTCTGTAGAAAGCTTGGACCAAGGAGTTCTGACTCAACCGCTAATTATTTATAATTTCTGTAGTGCTTTTCAGTTTGTTCATTCAGTGCTTTTCCAATTCTTATCTCATTTATCACAACAACTAACTTATAAAGTAGTTTAAATGGAGTGAATGCTCAAGGCATCCCAGTGCACTGTCTGAAGACAGCACAAAGAAAGCCCAGTGCAGAAAGGTGATTTGAACCTTGTGTCCTACATGGAAAGTCAACATAGGATTGACTAAAGCCCTTTTTGCATGATGTTTCTTAAGCAAAAGGACCCCTTGAGCGTCGCATAAATGTGAGGAGCAGTCTACATGATGCACTCACATTTACGCGACACTCAAGAGCGTGATGCGAACTGCTAATGGATTTTCTTATTTTCAGCTTCAAGCCGAAAATGGCGTGTGGTTGTGCAATGCTCAGGGGCGTGGAGTGCACTTACCTGCTGTGTACAGCTTCCTGAGACACGCCGGTCGGGCTACCTGCCTCAGTGCTAGCCTTCAACTCCCAGGCTGCGCTGTGGTAGGAAGGGGTGAGTTGTGGGCGGGGCGCTTGTGTGACCAGCAAGCGGCTGTGGCGCTGAAGCAGCAGGGACACGACAGCCTCTCACAAGAGGCTACTCGCGCGATCCCTGTGCTCCAGCACCCGAGAACAGGTAAGTTGCGGAAAGGGCCTAAGCCTGGAGTCCTGCTCCCACTTACCCGGGAGGAAGTCCTCTTAAACTGAGTGGGATTTACATCCAAGTAGGTATGTAGAGGGTAGTAGTATGTCATTTCTGGATTTTATTCAATGGATGTGAGTGCAACCGAATTTAAGTTTTAGTGGCTATGTTGGCTGGGAGGTCTAGGACTTCTGATGCAAAAGAGAACATTTCTATTCTCTGATTAAATCACACAAATCAGGGATGAGGTGACTTCAATTTACAGAGCATTCCTAAAGTGGTGGTTGAGAGAGGCCTATGGTGGAAAAACTACCACTTTCAAAGTCTGTGATGGAAGGTAGAACCCTCTTATTTTCTTGTCCCTTTGCCAACTTTCAGACTGTGGGAGCTGGTATACTATATCTTCAAGAACCCCAGCAATGCAGAACACTGCTAGTGTGGAAACTATGGCAGTGGCATTCTTCCTCACTGTCCAAAGAGACCCTCTATAGGAAACCTCCTCTTCAGTCCTGGGTGGGTATCTTGGCTGTATATTCTGTGGGCTAAGTGGCCAGTCCCAGCACCATAGGATAAAAAGGATGACTAAATGTAAGTCTTGAAAATTAATTTTCAGTGTTCATTCATTTGTACATTTACCATGCTAACTTAGGCCCTTTTTGCACAGCATTTTCCATGCGAAAGGGCGCCTGGAGCGATTGTGAGGAGCGATCTGCATGATGCACTCACGAATGAATGATGCTGCAGGGGCCAGCAGGCACCGATTGCACACCTTTTCATTTTTGGCTAGAAGCTGAAAATGGTGTGCAATCGCACATTGCTCCTGGGCCCCGCATGCACTTACCTGGCGTGCGGAGCTTCCGGAGCTGCGCTGGTCATGCTTCCTGCCCCAGCGCAGCCTGGGAAGGTCCCAGGGTGCGCTGTGGAAGGAAAAGGTGGGGCTCTCGCGTGAGCAGGCAGCTTGTGCAGAGCCAAAGGACCCCGGACGCGAGAGCCTCTCACCGGAGGCTGCTTGCATGGTACCCACACCCCAGAGCTGGAAGAAGGTAAGGTGCAAAAAGGGCCCTAGTTTTCTGTGAGTTTCTAGCAATTTCTAGTTCCCAGACATCTTAAGGATCAAAACCTAGGCTTTGTACCAAGCCTAAACACCCTAAAGTCATCATATCCCATCTGATCTTGGAAGCTAAGCAGAGTCAGCCTTGGTTTATTATTTAAATTGGAGATAGCCAGTGAACACCAGGTGCTGTAGGCTACATTTCAGAGCAAGGAAGTGGAAAAATCACCTCTTGAGTATTTCTTGCTTAAGAAAGTCCTATGAAATATACAGAGTCAACAGGCAAATTGAATGCACGCACACATCCTCTGTATCTACAGGGAATGGTTTTGGCTTAGTTAATATAGTATTAAGACTTACCATGTGGTCACGTTTTCCTAACAAGACTGTCATGTAGTAAAATATACAACAAAGAGATAGAAGGATCTGATCTTTAGGCCCTTTGATTGGACACTGGAGACTACGTGGATGTTGTGGTCTGGGTATAAAAGTATATTTTGCTGTTTACTGATTACTTCACAGTTTGATTCACAACTGATCCACAGTCTGTCTTGGTTTTGCCATCTTTTGCCCTCTGTGCATGCTGTATTCCTGTTGTCTTGGATCTTACTTACAAACAGTTCTCCAGCCTCTCATCTAGTTTGACTCTAAGCTCTAAGATGAGAAGCTAGAGATCTGTTTGTGGATCTCTCACATGTTGTTACCTCTAGAATAAGGAGAAACAGCATAAGAAAGGAGAGTTCTGGCAGGAATCTTATTGAGAAGTGTTAAAGTGTGTTAAAGGGTGTTAAGTGTATTAAAGGGTGTTAAGTGTTTAAAAAAAACATGTACAGGAAATGGAAGAATGGTGAAACCCCCAAAGAGGAATTCAAGCAAATAGCTAAGATATGTAGGGAGTAGGTCAGAAAAGCTAAAGTACAGAATGAACTCAAGCTCACCATAGACATTAAAAACAATTAAAAGGGCTTTTTAGATATGTCTGCAGCAAAAGGAAAAAGAAGGAAATGATAGGGTTGCTGCACGGAGAAGATGGCCAATTACTAATGGGGGAAGAGAAAAGGCAGAACTGCTCAACACCTTCTTTGCCTCAGTTTTCTCCCAAAAGGATAGAAGTACTCAACCTGAGGGGTAGGGAGCAGGTGAGGAAGGTGGGGAAATGCAGCACAGAATAGGTAGAGAAGTGGTACAGGAATACCTGGCTTAATTAGATTAATTCAAGTCTCCATGCCCAGATGAATTACATCCAAGGATTTTAAAAGAACTGGTAGAAGTTATTTCAGAACCACTTGCAATAATCTTTGAAAACACTTGGAGAACAGGTGAAGCCCCAGCAGATTGGAGGAAGGCAAATGTTGTCTCTACCTTCAAGAAGATTAAAAAAGAGGACCCAAATAATTATCACTCAGTCAGCCTGACATCAATACCAGGAAAGATCCTAGAGCAGATCATTAAACAGTCAGTTTGTAATTACTCAGAAAGCAATGCTATAATCACTAAAAGTCAACATGGATTTCTCAAAAATAAGTCATGCCAGACTAATCTTATCTCTTTTTATGATAGAGTTACAAGCTTGATAGATGAAGGTAATGCTGTGGACGTAGCATATCGTGATTTCGGTAAGGCCTTTGACAAAGTTCCCCATGACATTCTTGTAAAGAAGCTAATAAAATGAAGGCTGGACAGTGCTACTGTTAGGTGGATTTGTAATTCGTTGACTGACCAAACCCAAAGGGTGTTCACCAATGGCTGCTTTTCATCCTGGAGAAAAGTGACTAGTGGGGTGCCACAGGGTTCTGTCCTGGGCCCAGTGCTAGTCAGCAGCTTCATCAATGCCTTGGATGAAGAAGTAGAGGGCATGCTGATCAAATCTGCAGATGTCACCAAATTGGGAGGGGTTGCTAATATGCCAGAGGACAGGATCAAAATTCAAAATGACCTTGACAGATTGGAGAGCTGGGCCAAAGCTAACAAAATGAATTTGAACTGAGAGAAATGCAAGGTCCTACACCTAGGCAGAAAAAATGGAATGCACAAATATAGGATGGGGGACACATGGCTGGCGAATAGTACGTGTGAAAGGGATCTAGGAGTCTTGGTAGATCACAAACTGAACATGAGTCAGCAGTGTGATGTGGCAGCCAAGAAAGCCAAAGCAATTCTTGGTTGCATCAATAGGAGTATGGTGTCTAGGCTGAGGGAGGTAATGGTAGCACTATTTTGCTTTGGTTAGACCTCATTTGAAATACTGTGTCCAGTTCTGGGCACCTCAATTCATCTAAACAAGAAGGATATCGACAAGCTGGAGCATGTCCAGAGAAAGCAACCAAAATGGTGAAGGGTCTGAAAGCCATGCTCTATGAGAAGTGACTTAGGGAGCTGGGTATGTTTAGTCTGCAGAAGAGAAGGTTAAGAGGGGACATGATAGCCATGTTTAAATATGTGAAGGGATGTCGAGGAGAAAGTGGGCTTGTTTTCCATTGCTCCAGAGAGCAGGACAAGGAGCAATAGATTCAAGCTGCAGGAAGGGAGATTCCACTTGAACCTCAGGAAACACTTCCTGATGGTCAGAACTGTCCGGCAATGGAATACACTGCCTTGGAGTGTGGTGGAGTCTTCTTCTTTGGAGGTTTTTAAGCAGAGACTGGATGGCCATCTGTTGGGAGTGCTTTGATGGGTGTTCCTGCATAGCAGAGTGTTGGACTGGATGGCCCTTGTGATCTCTTCCAACTCTATGATTCTATGAAAAAAAGTTTAAAGCAACCCTTGTTTAGAAAGGAAGAAAGAAAGATGAAATCTGATCCAAGGACCACTTATTCTCATGGCCTTCAACCACCATTCAGAAAACATTTACAAAGAATCCTGAATAATCTCTATGGGGGAAAAAGAGCAGTTCAGCTTTGATCTTACCTCTTATTTAACATCTACTTCTTTTTCCCATTATTTTTATATATTTCCAGTTTTAGTTAATATAAAAGACTGATCTGACAACTGAATGGAAAAAAATGTTCTGCCTCACACACCTACAAGATCATTACTGGTAAAAGACACCAATATTTTGTTTATTGAATTTGTGTTACATTTGTGTATCTTTCCTCTCCAGGTGGTCCCTAAACCAATTCCATCAAATCTTGCAGTATTTGAGGGATGTATCTCGTATACCTTTTGTCTGGAAACTAATAAAACAGATTGTGGAGGTCCCTGCCGTTTTTTGGCTTCTGCCATACTGCAGAACTATGGAGCTAATATTTGCGTGTTATCTGTCTGTGGCAGATTTACAATATTGCTAGATTAATTATATTAGCTAAATTTCACAACTCAGTGCATTTGAATTAACACAGCAGGAATGCAATGATTTATCAACAGAAAACTTGAGGATGTTTTCTTTCCCTGCTTCTGGAATTTAGAGACTTTGATATAAATTCAACCTTGAGGTTGTATATAAACTGGCACATGTCACTACAAGTTGTCCTTTGTGTACACAAACCCTTTCTCCTTTTTACATTTCCTGGCATAAAGGTAGCCTTTAATAAGATTTCAGATGAAAATAATAAGACCACAATTTGCTGATAGCTTTGAAGAGTTTAGCTTAAACCACTACATCCACAAATTCTCTAGTCAAAAGGTCTTCTGATAATAATCCATCCTTAAATAAATAAGCACAACCTATAAAAATAGTCTTATCTCAATTGTGTAACATGGTATGTACTTGTTGGTACAGTTACTTTTGGCTTTTCTCTTTGTTATTTTTGAGCTATATAGAAACCTCTAGTGATACATTATGGCTGTAGTTTCTAGAAATATCTTAATTTTCATATATTCATAGCATTGGATCCAAGCTACCTAGCTGAACACAGTCTCTCAGAAATTTATGGGGCAAGTAATTATGACTTGAGTACTATTGATCTCATTGGGACCCAAGTGCAAGTGATTTAGTCTGAATTTTACCCAGTAGGTTCATGGGTAAAATAATGAGATGATATTCATTGTGTATATGTAGCAGTTTCCAGAAGGGTAGGAATGCTACTGGAAAAGGAAGACGTAGTTGTGTGCTATTTGAATATTAGCAAATTTGTGGCATAATTTGTTGCGTATTAGCCAGTTGCATATGGTTACTGTTGTGTTGAGTTTTAAACCTAATAATATATCTATTTAAAATTGCTAAATTGGATGTAGGTTTCAATCTCTGGGCCAAGAATTATGCATAATTGTGTCTTAAATTACCAAAATGTAGCATAAAGGGAAGAAACACTGCATAGGCAAATACAGCATAAAAGAAGAAACGGTTGTTCTTAAATTAAAACAGAGAGTAATACAGAAAATGAACAAACAAGTGAATATAGCAACTGGATCTTTGGCAGGGTTTAACACAGACAACAGAGGTGAACTGGGTTTCTTCTACATATTCTGCCTCAAGATTGATCTTGTGCTGCACTCTGTAAGTGGAATTGCAGCTTATCTTCAGCACTGTCTGAGACCTTATGCTTGTTCTGTGAGTATATTCTGCTATGTTCTGAGGCCACTACTGGGCATGGCATATCTACGTGGAAATAGAGGGGAAGATGCAATTCAACTAAGTTTTTTTTAAAATCTAGACTATCTTTTTTAAAACTGAATTTGTGCATTTGTTAAATTGCAATTCCTGATTTTTAGAATGATTTTTTAAAAAATAAGTCTTGTATTCAGTATTGCAGTTACCATTCATCACCTAGAGTTATAGATCCACAGCTTATCTATATTCAGGAAGTCACTTACTGTTTACCCCTGTAAATGCCACCCAAGCCCATCTTAAAAGCCAGCCACAGGACTGGAAGAAAGAGGTCCATTCACCTTAACCCAGAGTGCAAGAAGGAGGATGTTTTCACTCATTTCCTGGCAGCAAGGGAAGCTGTGACAATCAGAAGCAGGACCCCTGTCGCAAGTACTTATTGTAGCCTTGCTCACTGGCAAGAGGCGATGGAAACACCAGCCTTCTTGCACCCTGTTCAGAAGCTGAATGTAGCTAATTTGCCCAATCCCGGTTCCTGCTGTTAAAGTAGACTGGGGTGGGGTCAGGGCAGGAGACGTTACTTAATTATGCAGATGTAACTCAGCCAGTCTAGGATATCACTGAAGGTGTCTAATGATTATTTTGTAGCAGTAATGTAGATCAGGTGTTTCTTGAGTAATTACCAGCATCTGCTCTCTTTTTAGGTTTGCATAGTGAAATAGTGCTGCAAAACAATACTACAGAAAAACAAATCACATTAGTTTACTATATAAAGAAAAGTACTGAGAGGAAACCAGTAATTAAGGAGCGTTCCCCACTATGAGAACCATAAATTGAGACAGAGCAATTTTGGAAGAGGTCTACAAGAGGAAACTACTCACTCATCCCACAGCTGAGATAAATAGGATGCAGTAAAATTGCTGAAGCTGCAAAGAGGAAGTGTTTTAATTTAACTTAAGACTCAGGAGTCCTGAAAAGTCTTAATTGTTCTTTGGTTGTCTACACTGGACAGGTAGCAGCAGCGCATGTATTTTATTGCAAAATATAATCACAAATAAGTTCAAGGGGTGGAGAGAGGAGCAGAACACACTGAATACTGATGGGCAGTGAGGTAGAAAGAACAGCACCTGGGTGATAATAAACACTTTTTTTGTTTACTCACTTCTTTGGAATACCCAGATGCTCTTCTTTCTATACCACTGACTTCCAGTACTGTTAAGTATATGAATTTTTGATCCAACTTTAACTTTTTACCTCATCTGGTTTAAGAACTGGAAGAGGGAGATTATTGGCTTGATTGACTGAGAAGTTAGAAAAGCTACATTTTTTGGACTATATCTTCTACAACCTCTCAGCCAGTATAAGTTGTCATACTGTCTACAGGATTCTGGGATATCTAGTCCTAAAAGGTAATTTTTCAAAGTTCTGGATTGACTGGGGTTTCTGAAATTACAACTGTGTATTATGTTATGTGCAGAGTTTAGCTTCCTACTGTTTATATTTAAACCACCACTATTACTTTCTTCCTCAAGTGCCTGAAAATTAGCCAGGGTGCTCTAATCCCTTTGTTGCAATGGTAGGGAGTCACCCTCCTAGAAGATCAGCTTGTATTCAAACTCAAAAAACACAAAACAAAACCTTATTCCAGCAATCATATATTCGTCTCTCCAGATATAGTCTTAATCTTCTTTATCAGAAGGATTATGCCACTTGGATCATTCAGCTAAGCTCCTTAAACTTCAACCAACGAGGTAGTGAGATTTGTCATACACAAGGACGTGGCACGAGGTTAAACTGGCATTAAACAGACAGATCGAAGTTAAACTGCCAAAAGTGACGCTAAGAATTGCCTATCCAAACATCAGAGCCACTGGTGACCAGCAGGCAGGTGATGAGGCCAGTGACACAGTTCCCAGTGGGGAGAGCATTGAAACTCTTTCATGCCACTGCAACCCACCTTATTGTATCGCAGGGCTGGCTGGGAACTCCCAGCACAATCCTTCATTGACAGTACAGATGTCACGAGGAAATGAAAAAGCAAAAACCCAGAATGAAGCTGTTACTTTTAAAGAGCTCAAAATGAGGACAGTAGCTTGGTAGTCGTGAGGTTAGAAGTTAAGTGTCAGATGATGTTGAGTGGTTCTGCTTTGAAAACCCTGGAAACTGAGTTTCCTAAAGTATGTGCTACTGTTATGAGTGAATAAAGAAAATGAGTACTTACCTCAATTATTTCCATAACATGAGGATTCTAAAGCAGTCAGAAGCAGCAGCTAAAGAAATCAGTATTATGGGTCCCTTTGTTATAGGCAGTTCTCAAACCTGTTAAAGAGAGTATTCATTTATGGTATAATAAAACAATAGAACAAACTAACAATGGAGCAAAGTAATAACAGAAAAAAAAATCTATTCAGCAATGTTCAACTAATATGGAACAATGTTTAAAGTACAATTTAAAGAGCACGTAAACTTATTCAAGCATTTCTATAGTTCATCTGAACAATTGTCTTGCCATTTCTCCCATTTCTTACTATTATCCTGCCTCTCCTTTTTCATTATTTGTAGTCTCTTCTCTTGAAACATAAACTACTTTTGTACAAATACACTTAGGCACACATGCATCTAGAACTGCCAGGTCAGCAGCTTCCTATTCTGTGACATTTCACATCCAAAACCTTAAACCAGGAGCATAGCCCTTTGCTGGGAGACAGGCATTCTGTAACATCTGTAAAATAACATGTATGTATGCTTGAGAGTGTGAGATAGACAACATGGATTTTCTGCACAGCCTCCTAAGCCACTATTATGTAAAACCAAGATGGTCAAAGGGCTTAATCCTCTAATACTACTAAAGAGCCAATGGATTGAGTGTTGGACCATGACTCCAAGACTTCAGCATTTTAATTGCTGCTCAGCCATGGAAACTGATGGAGTGACCTTGAACAAGTCACATTCTCTCACTCTAAGGGGAAGGAATGACAAACCACTGAATAAATCTTGCTAAGAAATTCTTAAGACAGGGTTGCTGTAAATCAGAATTAAACTGAAGGCACATAACACCTGCACAACAAACTGCTAATATATCTCTATATCTCTATATACAAATACACACACACACACAAACACACACACACACACACACAGGCAGTAATTTTCATGTGGCCAGATAGCAATATCAAGCATCAAGTGAAGACAGCCGTGTAGGGACATGGGGGTGGAGGGTGGCGATTCGCCCCAGGCAGCAATGTTTTTGTGGCATCCCGGCCCATAGCCATTCCTCCGCACGCTCTGGCTTTGCCCTCGCATGCCCTGGCCATGCCTCATGCACATTGGCCACATCCCTCATGCCATAACCCTGCCCCTTCACGCCTCCCTTCCACACACTCCAAGCTCCGCCACTGGGTGAAGAGATAAGCTGGTCTGGAGAAGGAAAGGCTCTTGGGCCACCAGCCAAGAAGGGCCTCAGGCCACCGTATGCCCTGCCCTCAGTTCCTGCCATGGAGAAAAGAAAGGGCAGGATGATGAGTACAGCAGTGACAGCAGCTCCTCCTTCAGTGGCTTTGTTTTTATGTTACCAAGAGGAGGAGAGATCGGCAATGTAGAACGTAGCTATTGTTTTTAATACCTGCTGAATCAAAGGCATTATGTGTATATGGTGGGTGGGGTCATCTAGGTTTCATGGAGAGATTTTCCAGGCACTGTGCTACTTCTGGAGTTTGGAGAGGACTCATCACAAATCCACTCATAATTTTTGCAAGGCCCTACACTACTGCTGCCGCCAGGGTTCATGCAGAAAGAAGTCTCATGAGTCAAGGTGCTGGCAATCTTCTCACTGTCTTTGTTCTAAATGGTACAATAGGCCCAATGCATGCATTCTCCTCACAGTCCCTTCTTCTTGCTCCTAGGTTTTTGTATGCCAGTGTTGTGCTTGTGCAACAGATATGCAAAAACTTTTGTGTTGACTCTGTGGAACCTGGCATCAGTGATGAATGCAGAAGAGTTAGGCACCAGGGCTTTAAAGCCACTTCATACCATATAATCAAATTTCTTCATTACCAGTTGCCTTGAAATTTATCTTCCCACTAGGAAACCAGAAGAAGCATGCAACCTCCTGATACTACTGCCATATCCTATGACTTGGTAGCTCTACTTTTTCTTACAATTCCTCTTCAGATTTATTCCCCCTGCCCCAATACTACATTTTTGGATATTATGTATCTTTTTAAAACAACTGTTGTTTCCACACAGACATACACTCATCATATATAAGCTTTTGTTTTACAGTTGTGGACCACAGTCCTATATTTGCTAAATGTCTTGATTTGGTAGTGACAGTCCTGATTAATCCTCTATCTTCCTAGGTTTTCAACTGGTTTGTTTTCTCTTCCTCACTCTTTCCCCATCTGTCTTCAGCTTACTTCAGCTGCTGCAAACTGAGTTAAGTGTGCAAAAGTAGTTTGCACTCAACTCGTCAGTCAGGAAGAGGAAGGACAGAATCTTGCCCTTCCCAGAAACAAAAGCAAAAGCAAACTGTCATGGCCTCTTCTAGCTTGTGCAGTCTTCTTCATTAATAATGTTTGCCACTTTGATCACACAATAATGTTGCTTGATCACACGTGCCCTGATTTTGAATCGTGAAATGTTGGAGGGTATAGTCCCTTTCCCAGTATTGAAGGTTCCCTTACATCTTTTCAACAAATCAAAGTGATTTCTTGTGTGTATGCATGTGTGTATGCATGGGCCTTCAAGTTACCGGTCAACTAATGGCAACCTCATTAATTTCATGGGGTTTCTCTTAGGCCAGGAATACTTAGAGATGGTTTTTCCAGTTCCTTCCTTTAAAATATATAGCACCTGGTATTCATTGGTGGCCTCCCATCCAAGTACTAATCAGAGCTGATACTGCTTAGTTTCCCAAATAGGATTTAGTGCTTTCATATACAAACATTGATATTATTTATCTGCTAATATCTGTGTATAAATTTTATAATCTATATTCAATAGTGCGATTGATCTATAATTTCTTTTATCTGTTGGATCTTTCCCTTCTTTGGGGATCAACGTTATATTTGATTCCTTCCAAGTATTTGGAAATATATTACTTTTAATTGAATTTAGAACTTGAACTAACAAAGGTATTAATTCCTCCTGAAATGTTTTATAGTAGAATGCCGTAAAACCATCGGGTCCCGGGGCTTTCTCCACTTTCAATTTACTAATTGCCTTCTTAACTTCTAATGGTGTTATTGGGTTATCTAAACTCTCTCTTTGATTATCCGTAATTTTTACTATCTTTGTCCGCTTTAAGAATGCCGTTATCTTAATTTCTTGTTCCTTTGATTGTACTTTTTTTTTAAAACAATTCCTCAAAATATTTAACAAAAATCTTTTTGATCTTATCTTGTTGATAAAAGGTATCTTGGCCCTCCTTTAATCCCTTAATATAACGTTTTTCCTTTTCTTTCTTTCCTTTTCTTCCTTTAAATGACAACCATCTTCCTATCTTATTAGCATATTCAAACTGTCTTTATTTTACGTATTTCATTTTATTTTCTATTTCATCTATCATTAATAGAGTCACCTGTTTCTTTAATATCTGTAATTCTTTTAATGTTTTGTGATTTTTTGGGTCCTTTTTTAATTCTAATTCTTTATCCTGTAACATATTATATATTCTAGCTTCTTTCTCTTTCCTACACTTTGTAATCCATGCTTGCTGACTTATAAAAAAAACCCTCATTACAACCTTACTTGTTTCCCATACTATTTGTTCTGATTGATCCTTGTCTAAATTATTATCCAGGAAATTCTTTAACTCTTCTTTTGCTTTCCCTACCACTAATTCATTTTTCAACAAATTATCATTTAACCTCCAATTAAAACTTTTCTTCCCCTGACATTGATATTATTTGTGTGTGAATATGTGTAAGTGTGCACATGTACAACTATTTGGAGGAAAACAATTCATTTGGAAATAAACAATGATTTCTTGACCATGACCCACAACCAATTGACCACAAGTCCATATCAATCCATATCAACTTTGAATGGGACGGAACTCTCTGCAAAAAGGGCAGAGTGCAAAACTAAATTTCTAATACTGTAGTGGTTCATACTTTTTCAAATGAGAAGCTAGTAGACCCTTCAACATCGTGAGTGCATTAAAATCTCTCTAGAGGCTTCAGACAGTGAGAAACTGGAGGCCGATTTTGTTCCTGGGAGGTGGTGAGATGGCTTCTCCTTTGGCTTAGGCTTGGTGGTAGCGAGTGAGGTGAACAGATGGAGCCATGTCGCTGCTGGGCTCTCTGGTGTTGCTGAGCCTGTGCTAGGCCCCGATATTTTTAAAAAAAAAGGAAAAAAAGAAAAAAAGAAAAGAAACTGGAGGCCATACAGTGGGTCCATGAAGCATGATTCTAAGCCAGTCTACCCTCCGACTCTTTAGAACCTCAGTTAAGAATGTAAATCTTCATAAATTTCATTCTTTCATGCAAGAATGTATAATTCTACTATGTCTGTGCTTGCTGTGATAAAATAATTCTTTGCAGAGTGACTTTTTTTTCAGTGTAAACCACTTTCAGTTTAATGGAGTTGGGAATGCTTAACTGTCCATATTCCCTCCTGTAGTCATGCCCCCTTCTGTCACATACTTCCTAAGGATATGTCTCCATAGGTAGCAAGAACCAAGGAGTATTGGATTTCTCTCTGAATTTAGCTACTGGTCTCCCACTAAATTTGTGCCATTGTGTTCCAATTCTCCTCTGTGATGTTGTGGACTTACTGTATTGCTGTGTTTTACATATGTGTTATGTTTTAAACTGTTCTATGACTGTTTATAATGGAATTCTATTGATTCTATTTTAATGTTGAACTTCTGTGTATTTTAACTATATGGTAAACATTTAAACTTGTTAACCCCCTCCTCCCTTGAGTCCTAGTTTTGTGGAAGAGCTGGGTAGAAATAAAGTTCATCATCATCATCACTACCACCACCACTAAGGGGCCAAGGAGAACAACAAGTCTGCTCACATTCCCTCCTCCTGCTTCACTCCCCTGTACATTCCTGCTTCTTTCTCTTTTCTGTCTTACATCAATTCTCCTAGCTGTTTACTGCCACAGTCACACAGAATATTGATGTAGCAGTGAAGTGAAATGTAGTAAGAAGGCAAATCTCTTTCATTACTCTTGGTCCTCATCATGCCAAATCAAAGATACCTCCATTCTACTGGGATTTTGCATAGCTAACATAACTCAGAATGTATGACACATAGGATTTTTCTAAAGACCCAGCCATTGCATTCTAATGAGCTACACAGGGAGTGTGTTTATGTCTATTCATGAGCTATCTGATGACTGCATAACATATTATGTGATGATTAACACAGGGAAGGAAGGAAAGGGAGATAGGAAGGACTACTCGCTTGATTTCCTATGAACATTTTACAAGCTCAGACTTCAGAAGTTCAGTTTGCTCGCATATCATGCACCTGTTAAGATGCTTTTCAAAAGCTTTGCTTCATGTCTCATCTGCACAGGAAGTAAGGTAACAAGGCTTTCCTCAGTGGCTTCAGGTCAATGGAATGGCCATGGATGAGATCTATGGTTTAGTATGTCGCTCCACATGGGTATGGAAAGTTAAACATTTCATAAAGGATTTTGGACATTTAAGAAGAATGGCAATTTTAGACCACTCTATGACTGTTGGAAGGGTATTTCTTATTAAAATGAAAAATTTAAATCTTTTTTTCAAATTTTGACTTAACATATTGATTTCGAGTTGGTTGTCCTACCCTGATTTTCATATTAAAAAATGTAAACCCTTCTGAATCTAGGAAAGGCAAGGAAGAAAATACTTTAAATAAACATTTCTGTGAACTACACTTGACCAAATACAGAAAAGCTTGTAAGACAAAATCTAAGACATAATATGGTGATGCAACCTTCCCCTAGATTTTTAGCGGACTTGTTAATTCAAAACCTTTTCCATCTTTCATGAACACAGAGTTTTCCAGTTTGTGTTCCCAAACCTATTTAAGAAAAGCCAACAAAGGGTTGCACTGTGCTCTCTTGAATGAATGCTCTGTTGTTGGTTCCTGATGAAAGAGAACAACAAGCTAACCTTTTCTTTGGAACAATGGGTGGGCTTGTAATGTAGGAAATGTCCCAGCCCTTTAGCAACTGTAAGAAAGAGCATGATTATGTGGACAGGATAATGTTCTGACATGGGAAGCCCTCCACTCATTAAACAGCACACAGCTGTTATTGTGAAAAAGGCACTACAGGAAAGGTAATACGGAATATAGTACAATTTGTTAATTCTTTAGCTTTGCAGGCAGTTGGTTACTAAGAATGTAACCAACCTCATGTTAAAAAAAAATACTTCAAAATGTCTGATTGTGAGAACAAAATAAGTATTGATGGATTTATGTTATAACAGGGATGCTTCCCATTGTTTCTAGGCTTAATTACAAATGCTGCCTTGTGGGTTACAGCTTCTTTGACTTCTGGTTTTAATCAGAAATTTTAACCTCTGACTAAAGAGCTATATTTTAGCTCTCATATATAAATGAAGTGGAGCTGTGAATTGCCCTACCCCTAAATTGTCATATTAAATTTACATATTCAATTAATTCATTTCCATTAATACTAGTGGGGGAAGTAGGAAAAGATTAGCTGTGGTTATCTCATGGAGAAATAACAACAATGATATAAAAGTGGGAGAGAAGGAAGGACTGAAAAGATAGATAACATGTCGTTATTTTTAGTCAGAGATAATTCCATGTCATTTGGGAGACAACATAAGAAATGCAATTAGGGATTTGGAATTAGAGAAAAGGATTTGGGATTGGGTGTAACAGAGGCCCTTTCCGCAGCCTACCTTGTTCTGGTGACATCTCGTGCAGGTCCCAGCATTATCTCTGCTGGGAGGTGAGCATGACCAGAGTGATCCCCTCTGCACTGGCTGCCTCCGTGGATGGAGGAAGTGCAATGGCAGGGCAGCCAGGTAGTGTCCCAGGTAGTGTCCTCTTCCTTCTGCAGCGCAGCCAGGTAGTGTCCCAGGCTGTGCTGGGACAGGAACTGCAGCCATTGTGCTTCAAGGACCTCTGCACACCAGGTAAGTGCAGGTGGGTGGCAGGATGGTGCTGCAATTGCCAATCATTGATGGGGAAAACCCATCAATGATTTACTGCATGATCACGCTGCCTGGGGACAGGAGAAGGATGGGACCAGAACAAAGTCATGCATAAGCGTTGTCTGGGTCCCCTCCTTCTCCCTCCCTAATGTGGGATGATGACATCTTGTGGAAAGGGCCTGAGTAAAGCATCCAGAGGACTGAGTGCATACCACAGAGTGATTGGGTCACAAATTGCATCCTGTTGGGATTTTATTGTATTGGGGAGAGATGAGAAAAGCAACCAGAACAGGACAGAACCATTGCAGCAATAGGCAAGGAGAAGTAGTCAAAGAGGCTAGAAAGTGAGGGTAAGGGAGAGAAGAGTGTCAAGTAGACTAAATTAATGCAGGAAGGAGGTGATCAGAAATCTTGGTAGAAATTGTAGTAAAGTACTCTCAGAGAAATACAGTGCACATTTTGACAGTCGCTGCTTGAGCACTGGATTTGTACTGTGCCTTCTTAAGGGATCCACATTCCTTTTGCCTTCTTTGTCATGTTCAGGGACTTTTGTCTTATCCACTGCATCTATAAGTTCTGCTAATGGACTTCTATTCCTTGACTCTATTGCAGCTTTGGCTCCCTGTCATATGTTTACTGAAGCCATTATGCCCTGTAGCCTATCAGAGGAATTGTTCCGATATAAATGTGTACTCATAGGATTTCATTCATCTGTATCTGGGCAGACATGTGGCAGAGTACAGTCAGGTTGCCAAGCAGGAAGAGTGAATTTTCAGGAGCCTCTTCTGGTCATTTCAAAGACCTTGCACAGGTAGGATTGATTGTACATGCATGAACACATGTGTTCTGTACAGTGAACAGTGTAATTTTTTACCATTGATAGAAAAAAATGTTTTAAGTAAGGTATAGAAGAGAATTTTTATGAGACATTTTTGCATCCTGTTGTAATGAAGAGATTGTACTGGGCCTGACTGGAAAGCATAATGGAAACATTATTTTATTCTCACAAAATAGGGAGTGGAAGGTAGCCCTATAGCTTCCTTGTGTTTTGTTAATGTTAAATAAAGTTAAAGCAGAGAAATAATTCAACCATAGCAACTCTAATTGGCTGCAAATATAATCCAATAACCTCATTTCACCCATATTGTTAAACAAGTTAATTGGAGCTACATAGCCACCGGCTAAATATAGTGGTGTATGCAAACAGTGAATCTAATTTCCTTTGCAAGCTTCCCTTCAGCCACTGCAGAGTTTTGGGAAGCGGGGAAGGAGG
This sequence comes from Iguana delicatissima, assembly GCA_948472985.1. Classification (NCBI taxonomy): domain Eukaryota; kingdom Metazoa; phylum Chordata; class Lepidosauria; order Squamata; family Iguanidae; genus Iguana; species Iguana delicatissima. Next base: position 780,845 of record CAOKZL010000311.1, read on the forward strand.
AGATGGCTACAGTCATGGTGTTACTTCAAATGATACATTTTCCCCCCAATTATCTCCTCTTTCTTGATAGACAGGACAGAAAACAACATTAATATCTTTAAATGGAGAAGGAGGTGGAGAAAAGTTGTGATTTTCTTTCAGGTAGGAGCGGAGAGGTCAGAGTTACAATAAAGTAATAGAGTGATTAGGAAACTTAAGAATACAAAATTAAGAAATTTCACTCACATGAGCTGCCCTTCTTTAAGGCTGAAGTTATAATGCAACAGATGCCTGAACTCAGGATAGTTACTTTTTTAGACTGCAGCTCTCAGAATCTCCCTATAAACATATCCAGTGACTATGCTTGAATTCTTAGAGATACAGTTCAAAAGCAATATTTCTAAGCTTTGCCTATTCAGAAGTACAATACATCACACTCAGATGTATCCCCAGGGAAGGGTGCATAGCATTTCAGCCCTAATGTGCCAATTAAATAAGCCTTCTGTCCTATTATATACAAACATATTTTTCGTTCATGTGGAAAGCTGCTGTTAAAATATATTTTCTTGTGATGGGCATAAAGGAGAAAGGGTTAGACAGAAAGTAGTGGTGAGAAGGTGAAGGAAAATGATTAGTATAGCTAGGGGAAGTGGGGATAAAAGGAGAAAGAACATGAGGTAAAGACCAACATAGTAGGAAAGCTGAGGGTTGAGATCAGCAGAAAGAGACAGAGAAAAGGGAATGATGGCATGTTTAGCCAAGAGTTTGGAGATAGGGGAAGGAGAAAGAGTACAAGAAAGAGAAAGGAAGTTAAAGCAGTGAAATCAATAATTAAAACAGAAAGAAATCAAGTGCACAAAGGAAAAATACATTCGCACTATACTTTTTGCTAACAAATGTATAACCACATGCAGCCCAGACCAAGATAGGAAATTGTACTGTGGCTTCAACCATTTAGTATAGAGAAAGATGGGAACAGAAACGAAGAACGTAACAATAAGATAGGAAAAATTGCAAAGCAGCAATCCTGCTAATGCCATATTAGGCAAATATTAACATGACAACTACTGAGACAGCTAAGTATTTTCCTCACATTGAACACTCTGTCTTTACCATTGAGCCTTGGTGATAGCCATGGTCTGAGAAACTTTGAGAGTGCAAGGAGGAAAGGTAGATGGTGGTCAAGAGGACTCCTTACAGAGTCTAGGGCAGCTGCTGTGAAGCAATCTGCAACACTGGGGCAAATATCACATTGTGAGGGGTATCTTTTCTTTCCAAGGCAGCACTCTTACCCTGGGATTTCTTCTCACAAGCTGAAGACTGGAGAGAGGAATGAGGCCCAGATGGTCAGGTGAAAGCCCTGGGATCTGCAAACACTGCTTGGTCTGAATCCTATCTTTTAGGTTTTTTTCCCTTGTAAGAACAGGGAACCTATGAACAATCAGCTATGCAGGTCATAGTAAATGTTCCCTATGGATAACTTTCAAGCTGTAAAATCACTCCAGTCACTCTAATTATTTAGTTAATAATGGTCTGGGCTTATTCAATGATATCAAAAAGTAGTTCTTTTAAGGAACAATGGTTGTCAGTGGGCTCTTGTGTAGTATACTCACAAGCCACCACTCAGTGTATGAATGGCTGCAACTCTGTACATATGCAAATGTCTAGCACACACACACACACACACACACACACACGTGCGCGCACACACCATACTATCAACAAACAAACAAACCTTTCCTTAGGCTCCCACTGTCTGAACTGGCTCTGAAAGCATCTGTTTACAACTGTCCCACCAATGCTGTTGCCAGTTATCAATAATGTCAGCAACAGACATCCAGTGCTACCACAAGGCACCATTCAACACATCTAAGTCCATCACTGCTACTGTCAAGTAAAGGGGTGTGCCAGATTTATCTGAAACCCAGGGTTTCAGCAGAACCAGACCAGACTGGGTACTTTTGAAAGTATATCATGTTTTCCTCTAATGCTAATAGAACTGAAGCTGGATCCCACTCAAAGTTTCAGTCAGGCTTTAGACCAAAAAGATAATTAGCCTGTCACCTATAATAGTGTATCTTTATGTGAGAAATACACAGAGGCCATTTCCACACTACACTGTTACAGTGCTATTATTCCACTTTCAACATCCTATGGAATCCTGGGGTTTGCAGTTTAGGGAGAGGCATTTTTGACGTCAGTAAACTAAAAACCCCAGAATTCCACAGGATGTTGAAAGTGAAATAATAGCACTATAACAGTGAAGTGTGGAAATGGCCAGAGTAGTGGACAGTGGAATGGATGAAGGGAGGCAAGAAATAAGAGTTGAATGACTGACCAGTATTTCAGTCCACTTAGGATTGTTGTGTTCTTTGACTTTAAATTGTTTCCGACTTATGGTGACCTTAAAGAAAACCTACCACAGGGTTTTCTTCGCAAGATTCTTTTCAGAGGGGCTTTACCATTATCTTCCTCTGGGGCTGAGTGTGGGTGACTTGCACAAGGTCCAGTGGGTTTCTTTAGCAGAGTGGAAATTTGAACCCTGGTCTCCAGAATCTGATTCTAACACCTAAAACACTACACCACACTGGCTCTTTCCACTTAGGCTATAGGTGGGAAATTGTGGTTTGTGGACTGCATGTAGCCCTACCTCAGAATGTCTGCTGCTCCCAAAGGTCACCATTCAGTTTTTTTGGACCTTAAATTTACTGTTAACTTTTACTTACAATAGTTCCTCCCTCTCGAAATGTTTTCATGAGCATTTTATTTCTAAAAGAAAATTTTTTAAAAACACAACACAGAAAATCCTCAACACCTACCCTATGGGTTTCCATAGGTGAGTGGTGAATTGAATTCTATTCTCTCCAAGGTCCTCGTCCAACACTCAAACCACTACAAGGTTCTGGCTCTCTTTTCCTTGGAAATCTCAGTGATACTTCTAGAGGGTCAACTGCAGTTTTAAGCTACTTCAGTTCTAGAAATTTGAGGATGGAAGGAAAATTTTATTTGGGGTGGCAGAATTCTTATTTGTGAGCAGCAATGTCCTCATTTTGTCCCCCTTTAGGTACATGCCTGCTTTAAAGCCAGCTCACACACAGAAATCAAACTTTCTCCTCCTTCAGTGCAGCCTTATTCCACAATTTGTCTCTGTGCCTGGAGATCCATGGAAGTGCAGTAATTCTCTGAGACATCAGGTGCCACCCAGAGAGCTGGCAAAACTAACTGAGGTCATTTTATTAATGAACATTGCCAACTGCTAATTTTAGTAATCTTTACAGGGGACAAAAAGCCTCCTGTGGGAGAGAAACAGAAAGAGAAGTAATGTGGATTACAGTAGCACCTTTCGTATGCTCTTAAGTCCTGCATAGAATGAATGCATGAGGGCGAGGGATCATATCTGCTGTCTCCACCCAGACTTCACACATCATTGGCACTGTTTGCAGTGAGTCTATGTTTACACAAGTTCTGGGTATACGGGCTCTGTATGTACAGTCTGGGACCATGCAAAACATAAACTACATTCTAGGTATTAGTTCAGAAGTAAATGAAGCAAACAGGTGGAGTAGTTATGCCTGGATGGTTTTCATTATACTTCAGGTAATGTATATGTGCCTTAATTAAAAACAAAACAAAACAAAGAACAATCTTGGTTCCCTCTGGGAGGCACAAATGTCAGTAAGTAACCATTAGCTGAACTTTCTAATTTAGAAATTGTCTTCGATGGGATATTATGGAAAAAGAATATAAATCAGCATCACTGTAAGTACAGAGAGTATGAAGGGCAGGCATGATCAGGGGCTGCCTAGTAAATACCACAAATATTCTCTAATTAATAGCCCTGTACTGCTGTAAAACAGATTGATATGAATGAATACAGGCTAAAGTTTAAGACGTGAATTGTCCTGCTGCTTGTTTGTATGGGCAGTTTTTGGCTATATATCATCATGCCTACATTCATACCATGATTGTTTAACAAATGAACAGCAGAGGCAAAACCAGCCAGCCAGCACAAATGACATTGACTGAGCCCTTGGTTGATTATTACACCATGCTTGTGAGCTGTATAAGATTTAAATAGGCTTGCTCAGGATTTAACTAAGTTGTTATTGTGACATAATTATTGTGTCTTATCCAAGAGTTTCTTTTTCTAAAATAATTTTTATTATTTGTTTTGAAATACGCTAAGAAATACAGAGCTTAAAAGAGAGAAAAGATAGAAAACTAAGAGACTACAAAATAAAAATTAAAAAGGGCATAACAAGAATAAAAAAAGAAAAAGAGGAAAAAGTGACTTTCCATCCTTCTTTCAGCAGCTATATATGCATGTATTGATACCTCTCTCTCCAAAATTATAAAATATTTCCTTCCTTCCATAGCATCTTATCCAAAAGCTTCATGGCAAATTGCTAAAAAACAACCACCAAACACTTCATTTATAAATCCTTTAAAACTTTTGTACTGAAAGCTTGCAAAACCCAAGTCCAATAAACCTTTCAGTAGGAAATCCAACATGTTGGACTCATCAAACTGTTTGCTTCTACATCCATGCTTCTCATCCCAGTGGTAGTGCCATTCTGAATGACAGTACCTATACATTACTCCCTCCTTCAGTTCTTATTGAGTCACCATTGCCCCCATTTTGCCCATTCTGCTATCAGCCCTACTGCCAACCCTATTGCCTAACAGTATTTTAGAAATTCTCCTTCCTGATGCTGACATAAATTTTGAACTCTGATAGCCAGAAGTGAAGCACCGTAGTAAATGTCACCCATACTCAGCCCCCAGCATCTCCTTGTTGATTAGCCTTCTTAGGAACACAATGCACTGACTTATTCTTATACTGACTATAAAAAATATTGAAAGTAAAGATGGAACAAGAGCATCTAGGGTACAATCTACCACTCAAGGATGTGATCAACAGGAAAAATCAGACACATCTACATCCCTGAAAAATCAACAAAATAGGCAGTTAAATACTTATAGCTCCTTGGCTTTGAGAGTTTAAACATGTTTGTCTTTTTGCAAGACTGAAAGCAGGTCAAGGCCATTAAGCAGCAGTTCAAGACCTCGGCCCGCCAGCTATATAGGACCAAGTGCTGTGAAAGTACAAAGGCCACTTCCTCATTAGACTGTTATAGTGCTATATTCCACTTTCAACATCCTAAGGAATCCTGGGGTTTGCCGTTTTGGGAGTGGCCTGAGGCTCCTCCCTAAACTGCAAACCCCAGGACTCCATAGGATGTTGAAAATGGAATAATAGCACTATAGCAGTGTAGTGCAGAAATGGCCAAGGTCGTCCAGGGTCAAAGCCACAAAAGGTTTCAGAATGCATAAATACACTATGGAGAAAGTCAGAAACAGTCCAACACCACTTACAAGGGTTCAGAGTACATAGTACCAAAGGAGCAAGCAAGAAGCACAATCAAAGGGCTCTTTCAGATTCACATGAGTTCTCACAATACAGCAACACTCTTGTGAGCTTGGGATTCTGTCCCAAGAGAATTCTTTTCCTCATACAAAGCTCCCTTTTTCTGCAGGTAGGTGAACTTCACCCATTTCTCCTGGGTTCCCAGGGACTCAGGCTCCAGCAGTCCCTTGGTGGAGGAAATCTCTATTTCCTGAGAGATCTGGATCCTCTTTTGAAGAGTACTAGTCCATCAAGAACATCTGTGATGTTCTGCGGGTTGCATTTAGAACAACCTTGCCAAAATTTTTGCCCACATCTCTTTGTGGTTTTTTTTTTTTGGTGTGTGGGGAGGGAACCAATGATAATGCTGCTTACCCAATTAGCATTTGCTTACTATATTAATGATTTGTAGCATTACTTCATATGGCCACTGTTGGTTGTTCTGTTGTTGATCTGGAGTCATCTGTTATGTCCTTTCTTTCTTCCTTCCTTCTTTCTTTCTTTCTTTCTTTCTTTCTTTCTTTCTTTCTTTCTTTCTTTCTTTCTTTCTTTCTTTCTTTTTCAGCTCCTGTTCACAATGTTTGAGATTATTGTTAGCTTTGTATTTGTTGTTACCATCTGTTTTTATTATGATGTCAGATATCTCGAGAGTTTCAATATGGAGAAATAAAGATGGGGTATGGTGCATGTTTATATATAATACATTTAAATATCCACACATCCCAGTAAAATTATTAACCATCCATTTTAGGCATGGAGCTGATGTAACTTATCTCTCAAAAGATCAAATATTAAAACAATAATACAATGTAAGAGACCATCTATGGCAAAATGGGATTATTGTTCTGTTTTGAACTGCATTCCCTAGACTCTCAATGGGTAAACCTAAAACAAGTCTAACACAAATTTTGATTTTATTAACTTGCTTTTACCCTCTAAATAATAGCTCATAGTACTGTAGTGAAGTAAAGCATTGTGAAATGGATACTTTGCTTTGCTGCAGTAGGAAATAAAATCTAACTGCTGTGAACTGTAATGAACTTGCCTGACAGAAGGAACATTGAGGAAAACAGCTAGGAAATTTTCAGAGCTCAAAATAGAGTTATGGTGGGTGATATCACCAGAGCCAGTCCTGATATTAGGCCAATGCAGACAGCAAGTGTGGATGGAATGGAGGGAGCTGCAACGGGAGGCCCATGGCTTTTCTATTCTATTGAAGGATGGAATGGTGTACACTGGACAAGTTATTTTGAACCTTGTATGTTAGTCTATGACCTTCAGGTGAAATGGAGGATGTTATCTCACTGAGGATAACAAATGCAATTGCCAGACCAGTTGGTTTGTGTAGGTACTAGAAAAGGGCATCATCCTTTTCTTCCTCTGGGGCAACAATATATCTTTGATGGCCCAGGATGTGATTATACAAGACAGTTTTTCAAAAAAGGAGAAAAGACATTCCTGCTCCTAGATATAGCTAGCTACCTCCACGTCAGAGTGGTGGTAAATTCACTCCAGGCCTTGGTCAAATGGTATCTTGGTCTTGTCAAAAGGATCATCAAAGACACTGAACCTATTTTGGGGACAGGGTTCAGCATCTCAAATAGCTTCTTTACCTAGAGAGGATTTCTTGTCCCACTGATATGGAAGCTACCATCTGCCACTGACTGCTCTCCTTCCCCCAGTCAAGAGAAAATGTGCCTGTACACATGCTTTTTGTGGGGTGATTTTCAGAATTGTCAGTAGTTATACTGACAGCAGTTATAGCATAGTGAGCCAGTGGTGTAGTAGTTTGGGTGTTGGACTAGGACTCTAGAGACCAGGGTTCAAATCCCCCCTAAGCTGTGGAAACCCACTAGGTGACCTTGGAGAAGTCACATTCTCTCAGCCTCAGAGGAAGGCAAAGGCAACGCCCCTCTGAACAAATCTTGCCAAGAAAACTCCATGATAGGTTTGCTTTAGACTTGCTGTAAGTCAGAAATGACTTGAAGGCACAGAACAATATAGCATAGTGGCTAATGGCTGTGTCACACACTGTGCCTGGCATCCTGTTCAGCAATTTACAAAAGCATAAAATGGACTTGCAGACTTATCACTGCTGGGGATTCACATTTTTGGTTGAGAATGGCTGAACATGAGTCCTAAAACCTATCTTTGCAGCCTAGCAGCATCCTGACCAAGGTATTTCAAATGTGCTGCATATCAGGGTGCTGGGAAATGACATCTGCAGTGCTGTCCCAGTTGCAAGGTCTCTTGAGACAAGCAGTGGTGGCAGGACCTCATAGGGTCTTTCCAGTTGCCTGTTCTGGGTGCATCTCATAACCAGGATAGCACCACAGACATCATTTCTTTGTGTACCTGTGCTTTCAAGCCACTTGTCAACTTATGGAGACCTAATGAATTTTATAGGGTTTTCTTAGGCGAGGAATACTCAGAGCTGGTTTTGCCAGTTTCTTCCTCTGAAATATAGCCTACAACACCTGTATTTGTTGGCAGTCTCCCATCCAAGTACTAACTAACGTTGAGCAGAGTGTTCAAGATCATTTTTTTAGCACCTCAGAAATGATGTGGTTGGGTCATCATTGGACTACAAATGTAGTTTTTTTTTTTAAATCAGATGTATTGACAATGATGGTGCTTGATCATCATAGTTACACTGATGATGTAGGATCTTGGCCTGTGTTTTTAAGGTGCACATTTAAAGTTTAAAAGTATCTGCTTATAAATGGAAAATATAAATGCAGGACACAGAAGTTTAAATCTGGCTATACAAATCAGTGGAAACCATTCACCTCCATTGTTTTCAACAGGCACAGTTAAAGCCAGCATGCTTGAAAAAGTTGCTGCTACTGCTGGTGAAAAAAACACCATTGAAGAACATCAGGACAAGAAATTCCCTGAAGCCAATGTGACCTTTTTCACTTAATAAGGGTCTTTAGGTATAGACTCTTCAATATTCTACCTTTAAATAAATGGAGACTTTCTTTATCAAGGGAGCCACCGACTTTGTTGGTATCCATTCTTTTTGACAGTGCATGAAGCAGGCAGCCTAGTCAGCCTTGGGGAAGAACTCTCCACAGCTAATGTGTGAGGAGAACTGAGGCAGGAAGCCTGCTGAATATGGTTCGTGTTCACCTTGATTCACCATGAATTCAAATTAGAGGGGTCTCCATATCTGAGAGCAACAATTTCTATTGCTTCCTTCTTCTCTAGAGTCTACTATGTAACTCTAAAATTTAAAAGTTCCCTAAAGGATTCCATAAAGCTTTTCAATTTTATGTTTGCCTTCCATGCAACTGTAATCTGGGATCCTGTTGAAATGGTCTAGCAATAAATTCAAGGGCCAATTGCATGGGTCTTTCCCAAAGAACCAGTACCTTTCTTCCACTGAGGTGGCACTTTGGCTCATTAAATCAACTCCAGCTCCATTGGAACTACTCATTAAAACTCATGCTGTCTCTCCCACACACATATGCAGACAGGTTGACAGTTATAAAGCTGACTGAAGTGAGCAGCTGGAAACCTTCCTGCTACTACAGTCTGAGCATTCACTATGCTTAGAGAGTGAGGCCCTTTATATTTTTAGCAAGGGTTTAATTTCTATTATACAGACCTTCCCTTTGAAATGGAGGGGGAGGTTTATGGCACTTCATGGCAACTCACATCAACCTTAGCCACCATAGCTGATGGTGAAGGATGATGGGAGTTTGCAGTTCACCAACATGTGGAGGAACCCAAGCTGTCCTTTCTTGAAAGCATCCAAGTGGCCAATAACACTTTCCTTCCAGCTGATCACAACAGCCTTGTTATGCCAGGCAGGGTTCAACCACTCTTTTTATCAGTATGATGAAGTCTGAGAACTTCTGGTCCACAGCATTTATCAGCTGTCACATTTGGAGTGTTTCTTAGCCAATGAGTAAATATTTGATGAGTCAGCAAAAGTGTTACCATCAGGAAGAAGCATTACAGAGGGGGGCTTGGTGGTTACAATCTTTTAGTTGCTTCTATCAAAATATTTACCCAGCAGTCTGATTAACAATAATAGAAGCCAGATTAAATTATACTCAAACATATCATAAACTATCACACAGACTGAGACATTAAATTAGTATCTTGGCTGCTTTCATATCTCCTGTCATATCTGACAGGAGGATATACACTGAAAATGTAATTATAACTAAAGTGATTTGTTTCCATCAAGTGTATTGAAAGCGTCAATAAACTTCCCAGTAACTTATGGAAATTACTGGTAACCCAATCAGAAAACTTCTGTCTGAGGATTTTTATTTTATTTTTTTAAAAAGGATAAGATACTTTTAATTGGGTCACTTATCTCAGGTCATAGCAATGCTCTGAAAATAGTGTACAACCTAACTGAACAATAATAATAAAAAAAGAACTTGATTGTGAAAGGAATACAGTCAGGTACTTGGGATAAGCAGAATATTCTAGTAAGCTCCTTCCTAACTTTGCTTACGCAGATGCTTCTTGTTAAAATTGAAAAACCACACAAGGGTAGTAATTGCTTACTCTCCTTTTCCTTCTGGCTGGACAACTCTGTCCCTTCTGGACTCAGTACTGGTTTAGCATTTACAATACAATCACTATAAAATATGTGTATCACACACAAATATACACACAGAATTTGGGACGTAGTTCTTCACTAATTTTGTTCTTAATGGAAGCAATGAGCAATTTCAGCAATCCCGAGAAAGTTTTTGAGAATTGTGCAATGTTCGAAAACTATTTTGCTGTTCAGGACTTACTCTGAAAAAAGTTGTACAGAAAACAGCATTTCCTGTCCAGAAAACTATGTTTCTTCAAATAATATAATCACATTATATTTTGAGTAGAAAAGTCTATTTTCTGTGCAAAAATACCACATGAGAAATTTGCAGTCCCAAATGGAGATTCTAATCAGTTCAGAATTCTTCTCATCAGGGTTCTCCAATGTTCAGGAAACACATTTTCAACCATTTTCCACACATGGCTGGATATTCTTTGCATCAGTACTCAGAAGCCAGAGTAGAAATATATATAGTAAAAATTATATAGAAGCAAGAGTCAGGGAATTGAAAGGGATTTATACTGGGCATAGGACTGAAATGTTAGTGTGCTCAATTCAAAGCAACTCTATTTGCATACAAAACTTCTTGTCTAGAAATGACTGGCTAAGATACTGCATTGTCTCTGTAACTTTGATAATGATGGAGATTTGTCATCATGGTTAAGACTGACAATGTCCACCCCCAACCTACCCTGTGTCTCACAGTGCCTGAGTTGAAATATTTCTGAGGCTTTGGAAATCAGTTTGAATGCTGCCTTGCTGAAAAGTTAGGTTTGTGGGGGAATGTCATCATCAGACATCACTACAACTACATAATTATATTTACATCTGCTGATACAATCTATAACACTTTTCCACTTGTGGGATTGTATCATCAGATGCAAATACAATTATGTAGTTGTAGTGATGTCCGATGATGACATTCCTCCACAAACCTAACATTTCAGCAAGGCAACATTCATACAGAAGAGTTTCTAGGGCACTGCAGATTGGGGAGCTGGGAAATTACATCTGCAGCACTCACCTGATCATGAAGTACATTGAGAACAGGGACCAGAGAGACCCCTCAGGGTCCTATAGCAACTGCTTCTCTCAATGCACCCCAGAACTGTCAGGGTGCTGGAAATGTCATTTCTCACAATCCTTAGCACCTCAGAAATCCTTCAGCTGGGGTGCTGCTTGTCTGAAACAGGTAAGTTTCTGGGATCAGATTTGGTCATTAATTACCATAAATGTGAATCCTAAAAGTTACAAAATCATAAGTCTAGTTTACAAACTCATAACTACAGAACAGAATGCTGGCCATACTTTGAGGCTGGCATGACTTGCATCCTGCTGTTCATTTAATAAAAAAGTACAATTGCATTTGCTTACTTGTACTGTGAAAACTGAAGAGATATCCAGTAGTTAGCTGTGTTTTGTCCATTTTTTGAAACCAGTTTGTTCTTTGCGTTTAGATTCCACAGGCCAGACTTCTGCTTTTTGTTCTTTCGGATTATTTATAAACTCGTGTGGCATTGAATGTAAACACAAGCTGAGCATATTTAATATTCAGTATTTTTGCATCAAAATACTTGGGTAATTTCATCCAGATAAAAAAGATGATCAGATCAGAGTAACATGAGATTTGCCTTTTTGAAAAAAAAAAAATTAAATAGCACAACCCAAAATTCTGCTTGCATATGCAGATAACATGGCAGGTATAATGCTGGCAAGCAACTGAAAATGACACAAATGATTGAAACCAGCCCAAGCCCAAATTCTCCATCTGTGCTTCTTTAATTAGCATTAATACACTGCTGAGAATGGGCTGTAAAAATGTGAGGTTTCATTCTGAACAGCAGCTGCCTTGAACTTGAGTTGCAAATCACCTATTGGAAAATTCTTAAAACTACACCGTGTTTAATTTCCACTGAAATGTAGTCAACTCAGATCCAACCACAGCCCATATATGTGTGAAAATACATTGCTGTGTGGAAAGCCTTTGGAAGATAGGGAATGACCAAGCCAGTTTGATGTAGTGATTTGAGTGCTGGACTACAACTCTGAAGACAGGGTTTAAATCCCTGCTCAGCCATGGAAAGCCACTTGGGCATGTCACACTCTCTCAGTCTTAGAGGAAGGCAAGGTCAGCCCCCCTCTGAATAAGAAAAGGAAAGAAAATCCCATGATAGGTTGACTTTTGAGTCGTCATGAACTGGAAATTGCTGGAAGGAACACAATAACAAGAAGAAGAGAGGACATGAGTTACAAGCAGAAATGGGTGTTGAGTGTGTGATTCCTCAGCTTGGCTGAGTAATTGGGCTTTCTACACAGATCCCAGAAATAACTGATTGATATGATATTTAGGGGGTAATGCCAGGAGTAATTATGTAGCCCCTCATCATTTTCTGCAACATGATTATGGCTTATTTGGTAGAGCCAAATATTTACAAACCTGGCTGTTCCACATAAGAACAATGCTGGATGAGAAAAAACATCTATCTAATCCAGCATTCTGTTCACACCATGGCCAACCAGTTGTTTATGGAAAATCTACTGCACTCTCCATTTCCTGCTGTCCAGAAGCTAACACATAGGGGCACGTTGCTTCTGATACTGAGGCCCTTTTTGCACACCAGCCGTGTTGTGAAATGACCTCAGGAGTGTCACGCGATTGCGAGAACCATTTCACATGACATCCTCGCAATCGTATGATGTCCCGAGGCCAGTAGGTGGCAATCACGCATTATATCATTTTCCACTTGTTGTTGAAAATGATGCGTGATCGTGCATCCCTCCTGGGCCCCACACGCACTTATCTTTTGTGTGGAGGCTCAGGAGGCGTGGCCATCATGCTTCCTCCCCCAGCGTAGCCTGGGAAAGTACCTGGCTATACTGTGGACGGAAGGCGTGGAGCACTCACGGTTCCTTCCAGCCAGCACGGAGCTGGTGCGGAGAAGCAGAGGGGACGCGAGTGCCTCTCGGAAGAGGCTTCTTGGGTGATCCCCTCTCGCCGATGCTGGAAAATGGTAAGGTGTGAAAAGGGCCAGAAAGTGGCCTACACCTATTCTGACTACAAACTTGCGTCTCCATGAATTTATCTAATCATTCTTTAAGCTGGCCAAGATGGCAGAGAATTTCACAGTTTAATTATGTACTGCATAAAACAAGAGTGTGGGTATATTCATGCACACAGGCTGCATGCAGACCTTGGATCCCACATTTGCAGCCTCTGGTAACCCCACCAGTCCCTAAATCCCTCAAACTGTTAAAAACCTAGGAACAAATTTTGACCCATTTGTGCTGCAAAATAACACAGAAAGCATCTTGAAATGTATGGTAACATAAATATACCCTCACTCACCCCTCCAAGCACTCCAGAGTGTCCTTCTGTTAAAAGAATGTTTCCTGTGCAAAAATAACTGTTTCCATATAGAAAGCCAGTTTTGTGCTTTAGTACAAGCATATTTTGTGGAAAAAGAAAGTCCTGACATGTACAGAAACTCACACTTGTTCCCTTTTTTTCACTGAGGTATCTTGATATGTTTTTGTTTCAGTGTGCCTTCAAGTCATTTCTGACTTATGGCAGCCCTCAGGTGAACCTATTACAGAGTTTCTTGGCAAAAATTGTTCAGAGGGGGTTTGTCCTGGCCTTCCTCTGAGGCTGAGAGAGTGTTATTTGCCCAACGTCACCCAGGGAGTTTCCATGACCAAGTGAGGATTACAACCCTGATTGTAGTTCAACACTCAAAAGCACTAAATTTTCAAGCATTCTTTAGATTCCTATCTAGAAGCAAAATATTTTAATAACACTTTAATTTTATCCAGTTGCTCATTTACAGTGAGATCTGCTCCATAAATTAACTGGCTAACCACAGTTTGTAAAATCCAGGTTGTGGACACAGCAGGGCTTCTCCAGTGGAGAAAATCCTAGAGAGGAGTAGGGTTAGGTGAGAATTTTCTTTGCTGCTTTCTATAACAAATCCCCTAACATTCACAACTTTTTATACATTTGAGGCAAAGAATTTAAGATTAAAATAATTCAAATGCAGGAGAAAGGAAAATGGGCAGGTTTCACCCATGCAGCCATAGAACTTTGAGACTGACTTTGAACCCCTGTTTAACAGTGGTGTTAAATTAAGAGTTTTTGATTCTCTTTTTCCTGACACAACATGACAGGCAAGTACAATACAATCCTCTCTGTACTGGGAATAATGCTTCCTATTGGATGATGAATGGGAATTGTGTGGATTTAGTGAGATGCCCGCTGGGGCTAATCTCAAATTAAATTTCTGCAGTTAGGTCAAATCACTGTGTTCTCTGAACAGTGGTCACCATAGATCGAAACTTTAAATCTCCAGGATGTATGAATGCACTCAGTCTCAGTATTCCTGTCACATAATACAACTCTAGATCTGACCTAGTTCTTAGGAACATTGTGCCTTCAAGTTGTTTCCAACTTATGGCAACTCTCAGGTGAACCTGTCACAGGGTTTTCTGGGGGCTGAATGTGTGATGCCTCCAAGGTCATCCAGTGAGTTTCCATGGCCAAACAAGAAATTGAACCCTAATTTACAGGGTTATAGTCCAAAGCTCAAACCATTACATGATGCTGGCTTTACCAACCTATTATATCAGAAAAGAGATTTTGCAGTCGCCTAGGGACGGAGGGGTGTCCAATGTTTTTGGGGCATCCCAGCCTGTACCACGTCCCCTGCACCCTGGTCATGCCCCCACACACTGAAGCCACCCCCCCACACACAGTGGCCACGCCCCTCATGCTGTAGCCCTCCCACACCCCGCACACACTCTCCAAGCTCTGCCACTGAAATTTTGAGAAGGTGTAAGATAAATTGGAACTCCATTTGCCCATCCCTTTGAAAAAAATGAGATAGGAAATAATAAATACCAAGCACAAGCTTTGGAAAGAGAGAGAGAGTGTGTGTGTGTGTGGAAACTCCAGACAATTTATTGTATACCATCTTGAAATTACCCTGAACAGTTCTAAGTTACTTGAAGCAAAATTTAAGAATATGTATATATATGTACATATTCTTTACATGCATGCAAAATAACCAAGGATCAGTTGTCTCTCATACTAAAAGAAGTTTGGGATACAAAATTCTTTCCCCCAAGTAAACATGGGAACGAAAGATTAAAAAAGGAGCAATATATTTATGTTTATTTGTAACTATTGTCCCGTTTCACTGTTGCCTTTTCTCTTGAAAGTTTTTAACATGCTTTTTATGCACATTGCCTCAATTTCTTCCTCAAATTTTTGTAATGGAGCCTTTTCCATCTGAATTTTGCTCTTTGCACTCAAAGGAGACAGCTCTTATGAAGATCACAGATAATCTCCTTCAGACCAAATCAAAAGGTCAATATTTAGGCCTTATCTAGAAGGCGGTGCTGGGGAATGCCTATTCAGCATCCTGGCTATTACCACACCTATATACTGTGTCCTGAGGAGCATAATTATTTTATATCAAACATAGTGAGCCATAGAGATCTACTGGAAGGACATGTAGGCAAGCAGAGCTATGAATATAGATCAAAGGGTAGCCTTGTTTTCTGTTATGCATCCTAGGTGAATCTCAGAAATAGTTCACACAGACCTTTTGAATGGATTTTCAGCAATAATATTACCAACAGGAGACAAGAGGTCTCTGGGATCAAATTAACATTTCAAACAGCCAGGAATGTTACACCTTGGAGGCATGAATCCCTGGATGAGATAGTCATCTTGCAGAAAACTACAAGGATTCCCGGCTGTATTTTCTTTGAACTACAAAGCTGAGATCTATCTTCATAAAAATGCAGCCATCTGGGCCCCAGGACATGCTCAGCCCTATAACTAGAACCCCTTTTTCTCCTCCATTTCAGAGTTCTCCCAGACATGCAAGCAGTCCATCTGCCAGTTGAAAGTTCTCCTCAGCCCTTCCCTTAGGCTGAGTTGGGCTCTCTGCTTGCCTTTTCCCATCTGAAGACTTCTGGATTGGTACAGTATTACCCCAAACCCCTATGTCTCTCTGTCTCTTAATTTTTACCTCTTTCTAATTTCTATACCATCTTGTATGATTATGTGAGTGAGTGCAACAAGAGTGACTGTATGGATTTTGACATCTTTTTCAATAAAATACTTAAATTTGAACAGCTAGCCTGATTCTCTGTGATCCAACTCCGTAAACGCTGGGCTCAAGATCCTTAATTACCCTGCCCTCTTTGCATTGCTACAGCAGTGTTCATAGCTAATTTTCTCCACAAGTAATAATTTTGACAGGTGTTGGGAATTCCCTAATGGACCCCCAGCAAGCAGGGTAACATGGCCACTGGCCTGTAGTGTCTGTAAGGGCTCACTTCTGTTCTCCACATTGTTTAATATTTACGTAAAACTTCTGGGAGAGATCATCCAAAGTTTTGGGGTCAAAATTCTGCAGCCATGCTGTCAACTGATACTGCTTACAGGGATCATGTGACATCCTCTGCCACTGAAACAATTCCACTGGCTGCCAGTTTATTTCTATGTACAATTCAAAGGGCTGTTTTTGACCTTTAAAACCCTCTACCACCTTGGTTCAGACTATCTGAAAGACCTTATCTCCCTAAAAATAAAAGCCAGTGTGAGCTTTAAGATCTGAAGGTTTTTGGGTTTTTTTTTTTTTTTTTTGGTTTTAGTGTCTTCACAGGCACACTTGGTGAGAACATGGGAGAGCACAGTTGGACCCCTTCCTGCTTTCTTACTGTTGGTAGATGAAGACCTTTTTATTGGAACAGATGTTTGAGCTGTTAATTATACAGCAATAGTATGCATGAAGTGGTGTGCTGTGCACATTTTATTTTATTTTTATCTATTATTGTAAGTATGTTCTAAATGTGCTTTTAGCTGTTTTAATTATAGTTTTTAAATATATTGTTATTTAATCTTTTTTTAACTTTGCAAAATGAAATTTTAATCTTGTTTTGAACTTTTGGAAGCCATGTTGGATCCCATCTTGAGGAAAAGGTGAGGTATAAATCCAAAAACAACAAACAAACAAACGTTGTCTTTCTGCATCCTCTAACATAGTTGATCATGATCTTCTGTTGAATTCCCTTTGAGGCCTATGGGTTACTGATTCAGTCCTTAGCTGGTTCATATCTTATCTCTTAGGTCAGTAATTTACTGTGGTGGCTGGAGGTCATACATCTTCTTTTCCCCCTTTCAGTTAGGGTTCTACAGGGTTCTGTTCTGGGCTCTTTGTTGTTTTCTCATTACATGTTACCTTTGGGTAATCTCATTCATTCATATTCAGCTGTATTTCTCCACTCCAGAACTTCCTTCTGCTATTGAACATCGTATGTCTTCCAGCTATCTCAGTATGGATGCTTTATTGTCACCTAAAACTTAACATGGCAAAAGACAGAACTATTTATTTTTCCTCCAAACCCTTCTTTACAACATACATTCTCAATCACTGTTCTTAACATTCCCATTTATCCTGTGAAGGAAGCATATACTTTTGGTTTTATTTTTCATTGTTCTTTGTCTTTTGTTCCTCATGTTAAGGCTGTAGTCTCATAATATTGCAAAAATCAGACCTTTCTTACCTGCTTCCTTTGCCAAGACCTTAGTTCATGCCTTGGTCATTTCTCACCTTGATTTCTGTAGTTGTCTACTGACTGGTTTTCCATCATCTCATCTTAGCCTCTTGGTTTCCATTCTGCTGGTAAGATTATTTTTTTCTCCTGACATTTTGATCATGTTATCCCATTTTTCATGTCACTTCATTGGTTGACTATTCTTTTTAGGAGTCAGTACAAGCTTTTTGGTTTAACTTTAAAAGCCTTACATGACCTGCTGTTATTGTTGTTGTTGTGTGCCTTCAAGTTGTTTTGACTTATGGCGACCCGAAGGTGAACGTATCACAGGATTTTCTGGGCTAAAGAGTGTGTTGGTGTGCCCAAGGTCACCCAATGAGTTTCCATGGCTGAATGGGGAATCAAATCCTGGTCTCCAGGATCATAGTCTAACACTCAAGCCACTACACCACACTGGCTCTCTTCTACATGACTTAGCTCTCCTCTATTTACAGCTCTCATTTCTTTTTACTCACTTGCTTGGGATATACATTCTAGGAACACTAGGCTCCTCACTCAACAAAGGATATCCTCTTTCTTGGCTCACATCCATCCTTTTTCACTTGCCTCTTCATATCCCTGGAATTGCCTCCTTAAACATTTTCCGATTTCTTCCCAAATTGTTTTTAAGTCTCAATGAAAACTTTCTTGTTTTCCAACAAGAGTTTAGTTTAATATTGTTTTATCATCTTATATATTTTAATTATAGGTATATAACATATGTAATACTATTGTATTTGCCCATATATGCCCATATATGCATATAATATATGTGTGCCTTCAGGAAGGCTGGTGTTTTTTTTTTGGTTATTGTTGTTCTTTTACTTGTAAAGCACCCTGTACATTGACTGCACTGCATATATAGATGATGGTGGTGGTGATGATGATGATGATGTTCAAGGAATGACAGGGGAAGAGGAGAGAAGGGGGAGAGAATGAGAGAGAGAGAGAGACTGAGAAAGAGAGAGAGAACCTACAGTTTTGTAGAACTGGCAAGATAATAAGAATAATAAGAATGGAACTTCCTGATTTATAGGCATGCATATGTGTCTGTAAATTTTGTTTTGATTCCTACTTTCTGCTTCTAACTAACCAAATATTGGAATAGAAATTCACACTGGTTTTCATCACACTCTAGTTCTGGCCATCCTAGGGATTAGAGTAGATCATTCTGTCAAAACATGTAAACATACGTCTTACTTGGGATCCCAGGAGAGTGTGAAGCACATTTCAGGATATCATCCAAGAATGTTTGGTTGGAAATATTTTTGGCAGTAAACCATTACAGGATTGGTATATGTGTGTGTATTAGTTGGCAGCAAAAAGGCATCAATCCCTGTATAAAGTAATTAATGAGAGGGAATTCTAGAGAGTATGCCTGCCCTTTTGTTTCACCTATTTGTTTCTTTGATCAATGTCTACAAGCCCTTTTACTTCCTTCCTGCCTGCAAAGGTCACTCTCTGCTTCTTCCAAAAGTTAGTTAGTCCTTTTGTCTTTTTTTGTTTGGGAATGGAGCATCCATGAAGCTCCTGCCTTAGGATGGCTTATATCCACTTATGACAGCCAGCTTTTAGCAGCATTTCTCCTCAAATTTAGGTAATCTTTTTTGTCCATCGCCTTTCTTATCTCAAGATAGATGTCCTGAAACAATGACTGTAAGTTTTTATTTTTAACCTTACAAAAGCATCCTGAGTATTTTTCTCCTGTTTTCTTCCACAAGCTTATATTGCACTAGCTCAGCTGCACTCTGCCTGAGATAGATACCACACATTCCTACAGTATTTACAGCCAGTGTGTCTTCTGTATACTGTAACATCTAAAAGGTTCCTGTGAGGCCCTTGAATACTGCTTGGCTGAAAGCCTTATTTAGCTGAAAGCAGACTTTCTATGACAGGGTTTAATTGCTTAAGGCATCAAAGTTCTTATCTTGAATTGAGGCATAATCCTTCTTTTCCTCAGTATGAAGTGTTTGAGGTGATCAGAAACTAGGAGAAAACAACTGTGTAAACTATTATGAACTCTACATACAAAATGACGGCATTAGCTTTTCCCTCCATTGGCATGTATTTGGCATTTTGTTGCCTACACTGAATTTTATCCCACCCCTCTTATGAGCACATACTACTTTTTAATTTTCCTTTCCTATTATTTTATTACTTTTATGACACACCCTTCACACACTGCAGTAATTATTTTTTTTATACATTTCTGTGAAGGCCTGCCTTTAAACTCTGGCATTCCTCATATCATGATGCACAATCACAAATCATTCAATGCCATCCTACATTTGTTTCCATTAAAAGTCTCTAAAATACATATCGAGCAAGATATTACCTGAATAAGATGTCCTACAGATGGTTTCCTTTGCCAAGGGTTACGCAGATTGCCTTTCATAGCAGTGAGCTCTCTTGGCCAGGGATACTCCTGTGACATCAGACCAGCTAAGGCAATAGGAGCCACATGGGACAAGATACTTTCATGGGCAAAAATCTTTTGTAACTTCAAGACAGGTCAGCTAAAAGAATGAAGAGAGGTGGGATGCTGTCAGGGAAATCTAAAATGAATTGAGAAGATGAAGAAATTAGAGGATGAGTTCTTCTCTACCTAGAATGGCATGGATTGACTAGTGATTTACCATTTCTAGATGATATTCAGACCACTGAACATCAGAGTTTGCCACAGCTTTCATTTGATGGCCCTGATCCTGTTTGACCAGTGGAGGAACATAAAACTCTGCCATTGCACTTAAGTTAGTGGTTGAGATGACAAAAGCTGCTCTTCTTCCTTGGCTATGCAGTGGCAGCCAGGCAGCCCCAGCACCTGATTAACTGTGTGGATGTGCCCAGTTGCCATCTGTTTGCTGCTGTAAAACTAGGAAAGAAGGATCAGCCTTCTCCCTATCAGGTAAGGGTGATACCTACTCCTTCTTCTGTGGTTGTTCAATAGGAGCTGGACTATGAGTGCACCTCTGCTGCTGGTCAGGTTTGAGTGTAAGTATGCTTGGGAGTCTTCCAACTGCCACTGCACTGCATACAAGAACATTGTGTAAGAAGACATAGGATACCTACTTGCACAATGCCAGAGAAAGTACTCAGGCTGATATAACTCAAAAGTTATGCCAATGTAAGTCACCCAAAGGATTCTCAGCTATATCTTTCTATAAAACTTATAGGTAAAATTAAGTTGAGTATGCATGTACATGTATATTTGATTACATAAATTATGGTTTCTTTTGCAGGCACTGTAACTTAACCTGTGCATCAGGAACTTTAGGGAGATAAAAGACACAGGGCAAATATATATCTGTTTGAAAATGAATTTTAGATGTTCTGTAAGTTCACCTGCAAGGCAGGCAGATGGGAACATAAAGGAAAAGTTGCCCATGGAACTGAATATAGTAAAAGAAATTTGATCCTCCTTACACTTATACCCTAACAGTGCCCTTCTTGTTTTCCCCTCCTCTGCCACATGGACTGCCAGGTAGACTCTCTTCATGCAGATGAATCTATATCTGCAATGAAAAAAACAAGACAGTGATGGGTTTGCAGTACTTTAGACATCATGCTGAGTCTTAATTAAATAAAACCACTGGGTAAATGTTGTTACTTGGAACATATTATTTCAGGGAATGGATATTTGAAAGACGAGATTGTGCATCAGGTTGCAAAAGGTGAAAATGAACTTCCAGGTATTACAGGAAATTAGGAAAATAGAACAAACATCTTTCTCTTAGGCGAGGTGGTTGAATGTGAATCTATCAAGTAGCTGTGCTATCAATCTTATTATATTAAGCATAAGTGTAAACACTGAAAAATTCATGAAGCAGAATGAAACAGTAAAGCCTAGTTAAAACCCTGAGCTTGGATTTGATATATGCAGTGCTGACAGGATAAAGTGAAGGGAAGAAGAAGAGAGAACAAGGGCAGCTTTACATGCCTTTAAAAAAGAGAGAGAGAGAGAGAATTTGCATTCATAAAGTTCAAATGCTTGAGAAGTGGAATTATATCATATCCATGAAAAATATTGCAGGGACATCCTGCATTTGAGTCATGCTCTGTTTTTCCTTTAGACTTGCACCTTAGTGTTTAAAATGTAATTTGGTCTTAATGATATGACTGATCAGATGAGTTTAGAGGACCACGGATAAGGATTCTGAAGTGGTTTGAACCTATAAATTAATGCTTATTATTTGAGAAACAGTTGATGCTGCAGCATTGGTCAAATAAGCTAGGCCTGACTCTGGACCTGGCAGGTGTTCAAACAAAGGTGTAGGGGTCACACATCAAAGGTGCAACTTAAGAGTTAATTTGTTTTTAGACTCTTACAGCAATTTATAGGTGCAGAGGTAAATAACAGCCACAGTTATTTTAAGCAGAGCTGCCAAACCATTGCCCATTAAAAGAGAAGTCAAAGAATTTTCCCTTTAGCGTAGGTTTAAAAATACTGACATGTTACATTCCGTGGTAGTAGTGCTTTCTTTGGTTAGAAGTCTGACCTTCTCTGCTCTTATGTTTTATCCTTCTGGTTGCTTACTGTCTGCAAGCTGTTATTTACAGCAGTCTTAACTGCTACAGTTTTATTCAACCTCTTTATTTATGACTTGATAATAAATTTGTCAAACTCTTCAATTTCTGAATCCAGAGTGCTACTCAATATATTTATTTATTTCCTGCCTTTTCCCCAGTTTGGGATTCAAAGCAGTTTACAAAGGTTAAAAATGTCAACAAACTACTAGTAAAATTAAAACTGGTTAAAAACATAATCATTACGAAGGAAACAACAAATATACAATACAACACATTACGCACATCCTTTTCCCCTTGAGCAACTGGTCTTTAAAAGATATGCCCCTAAAACAGTCTTTACCTCTTTGTGGAAAGACAGCAAAGAGTATGCAATTCGAACCAGTCATAGAATCGCAGAGTTGGAAGAGATCACAATAGTCATCGAGTCCAACCCCCTGCCATACAGGAACACACACTCAAAGCACACCCAGCTAATGCCATCCAGCCCCTCTTTAAAAATCTCCAAAGAAGGTGACTCTACCACACTCCAAGGCAGCATATTCCACTGTGGAATGGCTCTGATCATCAGAAAGTTTTTCCTCATGTTTAGGTGAAATCTATTTTCCTGTAGTTTGAATCCATTGTTCCATGTCTTTGGCCCTTTCCGCACCGGGGTATTAAAACGGTGCAGAGCGACCTCTGACGGAGGTTTTCTGCATTGTGGAGTGGATTGAGGCGGACTATTTTTCGTAGTTCCGCACCTCAATCCACTCCGAAGCGACTGGAACTGGTGGTGCAGCCTGTTTTTTAAAAACCTCTTTTCAGAGGTTCTTAAAAAGCACGGAGCACGCAGCCCCGTGCAGCTCTGTTACCGCGCTCCGGTACAGATTTGCAGGTGCGCACTCGTGCGTGCTGCAGATCTGCTGGGGGCGGGCTTTAGGCTGCCGAGCTTCTCTGGTTCGTGGAGAGCCTCTGCCAGCTGGAAGCTGCCATTTTGGATGCCAAGGCCGCCATTTTGGATGCCGGAGGACTGCGGAACAGCGAGATTGCATTGCTCTGCGTGGCGACGGACTTACCCAGCTGCCGGTAAGCTCCGTTTTAGAGTGTTTTCCCCTGTTTCCCCCTCCATGTGTGGAAAGGGCCTTTGTCTCTACAGCAGCAGAAAACCAGCTTGCTCCATCCAACATGGCATCCCTTCAAATATTTAAACATGGCTGTCATGTTTAAAAGAGTCATGAGGATTCTGAGAAGGACTTCTCCCGTGCTCCCCTCAGATATACTTGTGAGGATGGTGACACAGAGAGAAGGCTCATATGAGAGAATACAGACCATGAGATTAACTTGGATCTGAACCTTATAGGTCATAACCAGCACTTTGAATTGTACCCTGAGGGAAACCAGCAGTCAGTGGAGCTATTACAGGTGAGTTGTGTGCTCCCTATATCCAGCCTTATTTAACTAACTGACTGCAGCTCTTTGGACCATCTTAAGTTTCTGAGCATCTTTCAAAGACAGTTCTGAGTACTGCTCATTTTAACAGTCTAAAAGGGGTGTGACTAAAACACATGTGTATCATCATGGTCAGATTTGATGTCTCTAGGAATGGGTGCAACTCATGCACAAACTTTTACTGTGCAAAAACATTCCTGGATACCACTAAAATCAACAGTTCCAAGTTGAGGGTTGAATCCAGGGACAGCAAAATTATTGATAATTTAATTTTAGTAATAATTTATTCAGCTGCTTCTACTAGTAACTATTAACCAAAGTACACAAAAAGCCTAGCATGTTTAACATAAGCCATTTCCGCACTAGACAGTTATAGCACTATTATTTCCCTTGCAACATCCTATGGAATCTTGGGGTATGCAGTTTCGGGAGGGGCCAGCCAGCCCCTCCCAAAACTGGAAACCCCAGGATTCCATAGGATGTTGCAAGGGGAATAACA
This sequence comes from Iguana delicatissima, assembly GCA_948472985.1. Classification (NCBI taxonomy): domain Eukaryota; kingdom Metazoa; phylum Chordata; class Lepidosauria; order Squamata; family Iguanidae; genus Iguana; species Iguana delicatissima. Next base: position 804,848 of record CAOKZL010000311.1, read on the forward strand.
GCACTATAACAGTCTATAACAGGCTATAGTTTGCCACAGCCTTCTTACCTCCTCTGGTCAGATTTAAGTATCCAAAAACAAAAAAACAAAACAAACAAAAACACACACACACACACAAAAACAAAAACCAACAACAACAAAAAACCCAAAAACCCAAAACCAAAACACAAAAAACCCCAAATACTTTCATCTGTACTAGTTTTTTCTGTTAGATGCTTGACCATAAAAAAGATAGGTTGCTTATAATGTCTTAATGATGAGAAGGACCCATGGAAAATCTTGCTAAGTCGAGATCTATACTTCTTTTTATGTCTTTTTCCAGGAGTGATGTTCAATAATCAAGAGATCTTTACCATGCCTTCAAATTAGTCAGTCCGTATAATAAAACTCTAGTTGGCTACTTGAGAGTCAAGCAGGTTTCTTGATGGCTGTCGGATTCCCGGTTCTCTGCAACTCCCCTGCAATATCTTGATACAATGCCAAGTTTGCCTAACATTCTTAGGGTAACTGAATGTATCTGCTTATGGGCAGTTTAATACATGTTGGAGGGTACCTTCACCCATCATTTCAGAGTCTGATCCTCCATGTGTTCCTCCAACCACCATAGTTTCTATTTAACCTGTATTTAATCTGGTTCAGAGCATGAATGTTTTGTCCATAGCCAGAAAGTCTTACTTTGTTTCAAAATTATGGCAACATCGTTGTGTGGATGCTTAAGGGAGATAGTACCCAGATTATCTTCTGGTCTCCTCCATCTGTCAACCATATTCCCTTCACTCTCCACCAGTGGTACCCCAATGTCATTATTTTTGGACTTTTTTTTCCTCCCCCATCTTTTTTTCTCTCTTTTCTGTCTCTATGCCCATTATAATCTTTGACTCTGTCTTCATCCAGCTGCCTCTCTGGCCTCTTTGGAGGTTCTATTCAAAACTCATTCTTGTTCTTTCATGAATTTTTTGCCAGCTGTTCTACAACACCTGGAAGTTTCCTAATCATTCTAAAGATGCAGTGTCATGCTCTCCATTCTTTCCTTCTTTGGCTAAAAAAATATTCTGCATTTTGTAGAACACATGGGTCACTGCTGATGCTAAATACTGTGTAGATCACACTGTTTTCTAGCCTGGGCTGAAGAAGGAAACAACATTGAAGCCTGTGTGTGTGTGTGATTTAAAACAAACAGCGCTTCTGACAAATTTATTCTGGATCCCAGAAGGATGCAGTTAATCACTTAAAATACTAATTTATTACCATGATTAACCAACAGAACTTTATAAATGAGTAAGCAGAATGCTGCTCAAAATAAATGTGAGCTGTCTGCAAGGTGGATACAGCTGACATCTATTTTGCTGACAACATTTTGCTAATTCATTGACCCTAAAGGCACCAAGTCCCATCTGATCTTGGAAACTAAGCAGAGTCTGTTGTGGTTAGTACTTGAATGAGAGATCACCAACAAATGTGAGGTGATGTAGGCTCTATTTCAGAGGAAGGAAGTGGCAAAACCACCTTTGAGTATTCCTTGCCTAGAAAATGCTATGAAATTCATGAGGCTGCTGTAAGTCGACAGGTGATTTGAAGGCACATACACACATCCAAGGTGGCAGTTCACAACACTCTGTTGTGAACATTTTAAAGTGGATGATGGTACTAAAGTAAAGATTATCAACTGTTAAGGTTTTGTTTGTACATTCAGAAATTTTCCGTTTTATCCAAAGTACTTGAAAGAGATGGCACTGTAACTCCAAGCACGGACAAATCAGAGAAGCAATGGTATTCCAAGTTAAAGTGTCTAGTCAGTGGTTGCTCAGGCTTTCTGGTCTAGATTACAAACTTGTGATTCTTGAAGCTTGTATATAGGTGTGTGATCCCCCCGCACCTGATACTGAAGATGGCATTCTGTATGTCTGCATTCAATTACATGCCTAAGATTGCAGGAACAAGCAGGTGATGTTTTGTTTTAATATACAAGGTCCTAGTGATCAGTGTGCACCACAAAATGATTGTTTTCTTAAGATATGTACAGGTAATGCCACACTTGAAATTACATGAGTGTGATCCAGGATTGGATTTACCATATCACAATAGATTTGGTGGCTGGCAGAAAGCTTCAATGGGACACTTGCTGGCAGCTATAGCAAGACGTTCAGAATTTTGTTAAAAGTGGACAGTTTTCCTGAATTGATGGAGATGCTGATATGCATGGTATCTAGATATAAAAAGCAACCACTTAACATGCTCTACAATAGAGGTTGGGAATATGCAGACTTTCAAATGTTGTTTGATGTTAATTTCCATCAGCCCTTGCCAACACTTAATGGGGAAGTAAGCCAACACCATGCAGAAGATGACACATTCTTTACTTTTGCTCTGCCACATCTGTTTATCAAACTGGAGTATGGGCAGATTTGACATGCCTTTCTATACTGTGTGTAAAGGGGAAAAAAAAGGAAGAAAGACATTGCTTTAATGTCTGTTGCTTCTTGGAAGAGGACACCCTCATATTTTGAAGGGGAAACAGTGAAGCATTTGCAAATCCAGTTCTCTGATCAAGCTAATATGATCTTAAATTGCCCTTTAGACAAAGGTATGGTGCTGAAAAGCTACTCTGAGTCCTTATTATGTGCCTTTCTGTAGAAAGAAGAAATAAATCCCTCTTCACAGCACATTTTAGCAGGTAGTGATATGATAATGAAAGCGGATGAGCTTCTGTGCAGTCTATGGATGTGCAAACAATACCAGGGAAGTAAATATAAAGCCTGATAGAGCAAAATACAATGGAAGCAGATGAGGCCTGATTGGGTTTCTTACTGAGATATCAAAAGAATCTGGAAGGAAATAAGGAAGAACAGCAAAAGCAAGGAAGGAGAAAATATATCCAGAAAAACTATATGCAAATAACTGTAATCTGCCCTTCAGGTATTATTCCCAAAGAAGTGTAAAATTGACATCCGTTTGGATGATTCTTTCTAGTATCATTTTCTCTATGACAACATCTGAATCAAAACAACTTCAATTAATTTTTGTTTTTTATTTTTTGTTTCAGAGCCTGTGGTCTTGTAGGAAAATGTATTTGGCAAAATGTTGACGTAATTTCCTAGGGTCCTTTTCAAACGTTTTAAAGAAATAGTGACTTAGGAAATGTGGTTGAGAAGATGCTGTACAAAAGGACATATTTTTCTACATCATTTGAGTGTGATTTTTAGAACAACATATGGTAGAATAGAAAGTGGTATACTTCCTCCATTATTGTTTTTTCAGAACGTTTAAAACATTCCACAAAGCAGCATTCCCCAAACTTCCGACTGTCGGAAATAATGGAGAAAAAAAAATAACTCACAAAGGAATTAAGCACAGGATTGAGTGAATCACATTTATTTTAAGTACTCATTCTGCAGAAGAGGGTGCCCATAAAGAAGACACCCCAGTATTGAATACCTCATGTTTTATCCCCTATCCCTGCCACAGGTTTCCCTCCCCTGGGATCCCATTGGATAGGACCCCAAAAGTTACAGCCTATCAGGATCGCCTAAGAAGTTACATTTCCCCTTCCCCATATTTACAGCATGAGTGGTCACTCACTGATCATGCATTTCCCTTGTGTATTCTTAATTCTCATGTTACCTTCAAAGTGTCTCATTAGCAGTTTCAAAATGCCCCCTAACAGTTTCTAACCGCCCCTACCCTAGAACAATCCCAGCTTTCTTTCTTGTCTTCCTAATCAACCAGTTTACTCCTTACAGACAGCCTTGTTGTCTCTCAGACTGTTTTATCAGTCTGTTTTCACTTTGGAGATCCAAGGCCAAAAGGCCCTCTTTTGTTCTGCTACCAGTTTTAGAAAGCTGTTTTCTTAGACTTAGTGTATTACAGAAGCTAAAATATAAAATTATACTGAAATATATGTGTAAATATATCTAAAATATGTGTTATACATATAAGCGAATATGTATGTTTCTAATACATGTTATTAATCCTGTATACCCAGTGCAGAAGCTAAAATATATTTTATTTCTCTCATGACCATCCTCCAGGTGTTTTGGTGTAGAACTTGTACCATCCCTGACTGTTGGCTATGCCAGGTTGAGATGATGTAAATTGTAGCCAATCACAATTAGTTCTTGGGAAAAACAAGGAATGGAATCAGAGACAGGTCTGGGACAATGTACTGACAAATATGAGGCATCAGAGTTTGAAGGTGCAGGCCAGGAGGTTTGTCAATAAATGGATCTGTCTCAGAAATATAGGACCCTTCTGCATTACACTGTTATAGTGCTATTATTCCACTTTCAACATCTTATGGAATCTTGGGTTTTGTAGTTTAGGGAGGGGCATTTAGAATTCTCAGCCAGAGAGCTCTTTGGCCTTAGTGAACTCCACAGGATGTTGAAAGTGGAATAAGAGCACTATAACAGTATAGTGTGGAAAGGCCCAAAGAATGGTACTAATTTTTAAAGCATATAGGGAGCAGAACAAGAAGACCTCCAGAAACTGTGTGAGCACTCAGATAAGTCAAGAAAGTCTGATAATAAGCATGAGTACCAGAAATAGTTGTCATGGCAGCTGAATATAGGTGCTGCTGAGCCTGACATCTCCATAGCCTGTGTTCATTGTCAGCTAACTAGGCAGTTGTCACCCAAGGCAGATTCTACTGTGTCAGGTTTTGCTGGATTCTGTCACTCCAGCACTTTCCTGCTATCTCTTCTGATGCTGCCTCCCCCTGGGGTATGGAGGCTTCTCTGCCTCAACCTCTTTGTCCTCTCACTGTTCATGAGGGGGAGGAGATGGGTCTCCTTTAGGGCCCTGGCTTGGCCTCAGCCTCTCATTTCCAGAGAAGGGCTACCAAGCTGGTACCTGCAGATGTTCCTGATTTTTCCTGCTGGCTTTCCTCCTCACCTGAGAACTCCTCAAGATAAGGCAAGATATTTCTATAAAGAGCAGATTCATAACTTACTAGAATTACTGATATAAAATTCACTATTGTATAGGAATATAAATCTTAATGAAATTAATAAATATTATTTTCAACTTATTATTACTTATTAATAAATATTAATAAAAATTGGTAAATACCATGTTGAGGACAAGAACATTTGTGAATATTCTTTATATTCCTGCTCCTGCACAGTTAGTGGATGCCACAGTTGTCTGTACACGCAAATGAAATGAACCTCGTCTAGTAAATGCAGGTCAAGGGAATTAACTGTGCTTTAGGTGAAGAGGAAGTCATGACGTGTACATTTTCACACACTGGTGCAAGACTTGGTTCCACACAAATCTTGTCAAAATAGAAATCAACCCTAAAGAAAGACCCAAACATTGACCCATATTTCACAGTTTGCTATACTGAGAAACCTGTGGCTTTTTCCCTCCCCCCTTCTCCGTCAATCAAGTCATACATAAAAGCTGGCCTGAGCTGGTAAGGAAATTCGGGTGGTGAATTCTAGCAACTTCCTGTGTCTGCTTTGGTAGGCCTTTGATGGGAAAGAATGCTTCTTTGCCAGTGCATTTCTTACAGCTCTATGCTTAACATAAAGAACAGTCAATGAGCTACTTAGCATTCATTTGGCTGACTGCATGGAGAATGCCCTGACTGAAGGGTTAAACTTAATTGCATTTCATTTGAACTTCTTACTTGCTGAGGGACCAAGACCTGCTGTGCTTGCGCTTTTTAGCTGCTGAAATGGGCACAAAGGTGCTTCACAAGCTGATGTATTCATTCTCCCTTTTAGGACCCATCAGTCTTCAGCTTCCTGGAAATTTGCGCCACATGTTAGCTTTCTTTCCCTTCTTTAATGCAAGTATTTTTTTTTAAAAAAAGCTTCACACTGAAGTATTAGTTAGCTTCACGGCAGGTGCTTTCGATCCTGGCATCTTGCTGGTGTTCTTTCAAATTGCTTAGCAGTTGAAAAGGCCCAATGCGGAAAAGGACACCCAGTAATGTTCTTTAGTAGGAATACAATTGTCCTCTATGCATTCCTGTTGACAAGATGTCTCATTACCTCTGACCTGCACAAAATATAAACATTTAAGCATGTTCCATTCCATTAAAGTTTCGTGATTTGCAAAAGGGAAGTGCTGGCCTGGGTTATGCGACTGTCTAATCCACAAACTCCTTGGCCTGAAGGAAAGTTACAAAATGATACTAGTGTTTTTGCTGGAACAGGAAGAAGAAGAAAGGGAAGAACCTTTCAAGAACATATATGAAATCTATCTTTCAGAACTCTTCCCCAAAATACCAATCCAGTTTTTAAATTTCTGGCCTTAACTGAGTTTCCTAATGCCAGAAATGGCTCCATACTTTGAATGGAACATTCCTAAAAGTCTGAATCACTGGTTTCACCAAAATATTAAAAGGAAACCTCTCTCATATACCAGTCAGTCCTTTTTTCTTCTCCTTATCCTCTCTATATCCATCTTGCTAGGAACCATATCAAGATTCCTGTCTCTGTTCAAAGGGTCCATTAGAAGTTTTACTCTCAATGATGTCATACAAGCTTTCCCTTCCCTGTTTAAAAATTTGATTTCAAATATCCCAACAATTTTCCCCATAGCTCAAGATCTGTGAAAATTCCCTGTCATCACCCAGCTCAGGAAATCGTATGAAAAGCACAATGCAATACCAGTTAGGCAGGACCCAAAGAAACAGTCTGTTTAGACAAAACACTTACTGGACCATGTTCAAGCTATCAAAAGTAGCTAGGTTAAAATAGAGCTGCATACACACACATATCTATACACAAGCAGCATACTGTGTTGCTTAGAATATACAATTGTCCAGCTGTCTATGGCCATTTCTGCACTAGATTGTTATAGTGCTATTATTCCACTTTCAACATCCTATGGAATCTTGGGGTTTGCAGTTTAGTGAGGGGCCTTAGAGGAGTAATAGCACTATAACAGTCTAGTGCAGAAATGGCCCATGATATTTATCTAAATGCAAAGAGAGCAGACATAGAAAATAAGCTCTGTTTATCCTTCATCTACAATCTAGAATATGTGTTGACTATCTGACTGTGCAGTGTAACATTATGGGTTGGGATGAGGCACTATAATATGTCTAATGCTATCTGGCTAGAGCAATTCTGGCTATAATGTACAGTTTCTTGAGGAAGAAAGGGAGACAGGTGAAAGTGAGGGAGTATACTACTGAGTTTACCATTTAAATAGTGCAGGTAGTAGCAGCCTATATATTTATTCAAAATGGGCCTTAAAAGCCTTTTGTTTCCAGTGATTTGTAACCACTTAGCATTCTTGCAGGGTAATAATGGGTCTTATTGTCCCAACTAATAAATATTTAGGCTAAGGTGAAAAGATACATGTTGTAATGAATTGTGACTAATTATTAAGTATTAGGATTTCAGTCCTTCAGTTAGACATTTGGGAATGATGCAGGTAGACAGAGGTAAATCTATGAATTCTGGTTTTGCCAGATTTCTTGTTTTCTCTGCTGTAGATTTGTTTGAACCTTCATTCACATCAGTTTGTGAACATAGCAAAATCTGTCAATAAAGTCCACACAAAAAGTCATGCACATCTTTGAATGTGATTTTCCTAAGATGCATGTTTTTATATACTTTTCCTAGTGTATGCAGTTCAAAAACATTTCCTCCTTCGTATAATTTTGTTTTGGGGTGCTCTTTCCCTTAAATACATTTTTGTATCCTATTCTTCGGTAGATGCATTTCTTTATAGGGCTCTTTTTTCAAACCTGGAAAATGCATCATAAAATTCTGAAAAGTGAAGATTTTGGTGCACAAGTGCATTAATTTGCACTTAATGAATTTCTTCTACATTCCAAGATAATTGCCATAATTTTATAGAAGTAGGATTGAAGTTTTCATTTCATACTTTTTTTTAAAAAAAACTGGATTCTTGTGTCTTTATAACTAGAATAGCTTTGTTCACTGAGGTTTTCCACATGCAACAGTTCATCGGACCTGAGATTCTGAATTTTTGTAAAGTAGATTTGTAGAGAAATAATCTTAATTATTATATTTCTTCCTTCAGCCACATATTTTCTTAAGAGAAAAAAAAATGAGAAAGGAAAAATGTTCTCTTTGTTCTCTCTGTTTTCATCTGTCAAGCTCATAAGAACAAATGCCCTGTGTACTTTCATGATTCATTCATATTTCTTTTTCAGTTCATAACCTTCGCTAACTCATAGTCTTCCCATTCCAGTCTTCTTTCTATATACATGCAAAAAAACCCAAACAAAACAGACACGCTGAAGGATATTAAGAGATCAAAAGTGAAGGGATTAACATAAATAAATAATCTCAATTTACTGGAGCTCCATTGAATATTCTGACTTCTTGTTTGTGTTATGATATTGCCCATCCAAATAACAGTCAAGAAATTGAGAAATATGTGTCACCATGATTACACTTCACTGTTTGCAATTTCCCCATCTTATTAAGAACAAAATTGTGACATTGTGTTTTCCTATGTCATCTTCAGAAACTTGAAAAACAATTTTTTTGTATGAAGTGCATATTATCACAGCTGTTGAAGAAAAGTAGAAGCAAAGCAGGTAATATCTAGTAAAGAATTAGAAGACAAATGACAGGGAATAGATTCTGGCTGGATTTTAAATACTTCTGTACAGCTATAGTCCTCTTTCATTTTTTACCCTCTCAATATATCTTTCAAAGCAATTGCTTATTTTTTTTCCTCTTGGACTTCAGGCTCTGAAATAAACACATATTCCTGCAGCAAATATGCAGTACATGGAAATGTGGGTAATATGTCATGGTTTGGATTATCCTGTTTGGAAACATGAAAATGCAAAATGCAGTTAGCTTTAGGACTATTTATAAACAAGCACAACTTACAATGTGTTCGGTGAAACATTCCCCCCATAGACTTGTGGCCTTCTGTTCCCCTGACATTCATGTCTGTAACATTACTGCTTGCCTTTTATATAGCTCCAGTGTTACCTATTTTAATATCCTGTCTTCAGTTGGAATCAGCTATAAAAGAAAGGAACGTTTCTTGTATATACATTCATTCAAGAAGTAACACCATTCTTCAGTATTACCTGATGGGAAATGTAGGCCTGTTTATCCTGTCCTAACAGCCTGGTTTTATTGTGGATTACTTATGTGAGTATTCAGTGATCTACAATGATGAGTTTCACATGTACATTTTCATATTTGAACTATGTTCTTATTTTTGTTCAGGAGGATGTTCAGATGGAAAGGCTATATTTGGCCCTATTTGGTTGTGTGTATCAGTGGGATAAGTATGTGATGTCAGCACAATGAAATATGTTGCACTACAAATGTAACACCCCAGTCATTTTATAGAACAATATAGCCATCTGTTAGTTTGAATGACCACATATCTTGAACTCACATTAAAAAGAACAAATTTGGTCTACATTTCAAGCCATCTTCTCAACACACACTGCAGTTTGTTTGGTATTACAGAGGTTAACTGACAAGGCCCAATAGAGTTTGATTTGGTGGTTGAATTTGTATGCTGGGCTAGCTTCCAATTTCTTGCTGGCTTCTTGTTCGAGTGGGCATAAATTTCTTGGGAAGTCATTTTGATTTTTGCATTCGATAAATGACTCCTCCAGCTCTATTTTTCTCCCCTCATTTTCTAAATCCATTTTTTTAAAGCAATCCTATCTATTTTTCTCTCTAGTTATCACTGTGTTGACAAGTACCAATACTTTTAAATTTAGACAGAAATAATTGTTGAGTCACTGCTGTCCATCTTTACATTCGAACAACCTCAGTGGGTGAACAAGATTTCAGAAAGACCTTAATTTCTCTTGTTAGAGCTTTAGCATTTGGGATTGACTGTGCTCAACAATAAACCTATCACAGATGAACCTTGTCTGATATATTATCTATCAAGGTAATATAATGAGCATCTGGCCCAGACAGAAATCTCCATGCAGTGCCTATTAAAACTACTCAGCTGTAATGCACTGTGTTAAGACAGAGGAGGAAAAAGACTCTCAGATTCAGCCACTAATGCCATAATGATGACATATGCAAAATGCAGAGAACTGCGTCAAGTAAGGAAGAAGTAGAATCCTTGAATAATAGGATCTTTCAGATTAGTACAATGAAGCAAGAACTCTTGTAACAGAGTTCCTTGCTTATTGCTAGTTGATGCCTTTGGATGCTTCGTCCATACCCACTTGCAGTCTCTCTTGAATTTTTATACTGTAGTAGCAGGGTTAAAGGAGGCTATAGGATATCACAGACAACTTTGTAAACCATCATTCAGATTCTTCAGTGCCTATGCTCATTATTGTGAAACTCAGAGACCCATTACACCACACAATTATAGCACTTCATTCCACTTTCAACTTTCATCCTTTGGGCTCCTGGGATTTGTAGTTTGGTAAGGCACTGGAACTCTCTGGTTGAGAATTCTAAATGCTCTTTCCTAATCTGCTGGTCCTTGGATTCCATAGGATGGAACCATGGCAGTTACAGTGGAATAACAGTGCCATGTAAGGGCCCCTGGTGTGGGCATGCCTTCTGTGACAGAGATCTGGGGGTGTGGTTATCCCGAGTGCCAGAGAAATCTAGCAACAGGTTGCTTGGCAACCAGAATAGCTACTACAGAGAAACCCAGTCTGTTAGTGTGATGGAGGAGCTGGAGACTAGAGAGGAGAATATATAAAAAGGCAAGCACTGAGTGTCATTTTGAGTTTTTCAGTGAGAAACAGCTAGAATAAAGTCCCTCTCTCAGTCAGGGAGTTTGCTTGAGTGAAGAGGGTTTAGTTCTCAGGAAAAGACTAGAGAGTGGCCAAAGAGTAATTAAACCATAATAGAATCTGGTCAGAAAGTACAACCTAGATTTGGGGGTTGTGCCTTTGGTGAAAGTGTGGCCAAAGGGCTGTTTATGATACCTCTGCTTATCTGAGGGTTTCAAGGCATAAGAAAAGAATGAAGGAGTTGCAGCTTCTAAAATGCCAAATTTTCCTTTTTTGAAGTAACAAAAAACAATTTTTGAAATCTTGTTGATAATGGAGATGGTCCAAGTGTGGTTTTATTTAGTTTAATAGAAACTTGAAAATATATAACATGGTCATAGTAATTTATTTTTCATCACATCAAGATCTATCTGTCTAAAAGAACAGTTACTAGCATATTTCAGTTACTCAGTTTTCCATTGTAGAATTATATGAATTATTGAGACTGGGACTATCAGCATCATCCATCCCCTTGATTGTCAAGTTGAAGATATGTCTCTTTGGGGTTCACTGCTCTAGGTGAAATTGCCTGGTCTGTCAGACCGAACCAGCTGAACAGTTCTTCTGTGAAAGGATGAATGAAAGAAACTACTGGAGGCCAAAAGCCAGGACAGTGAGACTAAAAACTTCTCTGAAATCAATGTAATGAAGAGTGCTATATGTTATGAAGTTTTAGGGATCTGTTGCATGTACTCATGTACAAGTCTAAAAATTTTAGTCAAAAAATGGACCCCCAAAACCTGAATGACTTATCTACAGATCAGTATAAGTATTGCATCTTAACTCATATAAAGAAAGGAACCATTCCCTTCTCTGAATATAGTGGTGAAAGGCAGGAGCTTAATCCATCAAGGAAGAACCAAAAAGAAGTATTAACCCCCACTACTTTCTCTTTCAAAGCTCTACTTCTGGCCTTTTTGAATGTCTGGGTGGGAGAAGGTGGTGGTTCTTTGGTACTTCCCCACAAAGGAGCACCAAGAGAGTGGGGGGGGGGGTGGCGGCAATAAGAATTAATCCTTACTTTTACTTTTATCAAACAATGAAAACAAAAACACAAACACAAACAAAAACAAAAAACCCACCTCCTTTTCTGAGTAGAGTGTTGACAGCCCCTTTTAAATGCCTGAGGAGAAAAATGGCAGTAGCCGGGGTTGGCTGGCTACCTGAGGCAGTGCTGGCACCTTCCTCTCTCTGAAAAATGACCCTTGACTTATCTATGGGTCATATCAAAATAATAATTTTGGCCCCAAAACCTGCCCTTAAGTTATACATGAGGTCAACTTATACACAAGTATATACAGTAATCAACCTCACTTGCCTGTATTCTTAGCTTTATTCCCCCCCCCCCATGTATTAGGTTTAAATTTTATCTCCTGTACTTCTCATTCATCAGTGGTTTCTGGGTCTATGGAGTTCAACTCTGCATTTCTTAAAAAACTTTAAAAATTCTATACTTATTTGCAGAGACTTCAGAGAGCATCCAAACTGCTTTCTGTCAGATGTTGTCTTCTCATCTCCAGGGTGCCCAGTACCTTGTGCCTCAGTGAAATTTGTTTTTGCTAGAGCGAGGCTTTTCCTCAAAGTCAGTCACTGGGATGACAAGTACTCACAGGCTGTGAAGAACAGTGCCTTGGGATGCCTAATGACAAATACTTGAAACTTCCGTACCCAAAGAAGGAAAAGAAGAGGCTTGTGCATTTTAATTGGACAGAGGAGGCATGTAAAACTTTTGGCTAGCCTGGATGGTGAGGTCAGAGTGGGAGAAACAGGATCCTTCCCTCATTTGGTTGTATGTAATCTTAACTGTATTGTAAAACCATAAGGAAAAAGGCTTGTTTTGTACAACATTTTTAATAGGCTGCTGCTCAGCAGTCTTTCATACCACCTGCTGTCTTTCTCCAGTGCAGGAAGAAGACCTCTGCTGTGTTGATTGACAACCTGTAGCATAAGACATCTCTTCACTTGGTGTGGGATCATGTATATTTTCATCATTCAGTCTGATTTTACATATAGCATCCAATGACTGTTTCTCCCAAAATTATATTCTTTGCTTGAGACAGTGAGAACTCTTACAACACAAATTCAAGCTGTTGTTGCTAACTGTTATTGACAGCCCTACTCAGGTCTTGAAAACTCAGGGCTGAGGCTTTCTTGATTGAGTCAAACTGCCTGTAATGTGATCTTTCTTTTTTCATACTGCCTTCTACCTTACTAAGCATTATTGTCTTTTTCTAGCGAATCCTGCCTTTTCAAGATATGTCCAAAGTAGGACAGTCTCAGCTTAGACATCTTGGCTTCTAGGGATAGTTCAGGCTTAATTTGCTCTGTTGTTGTTGTTGTTGTTGTTGTTGTTGTTGTTGTGCACCTTCAAGTTATTTCAGACTCATGGCAATCCTAAGGTGAACCGATCATAGGATTTTCTGGTGTTGAGAATACATGATACACACAAAGTTATCCAGTGGGTTTATATAGCTGAGGAGGGAGTTGGACCCTAGTCTCCAGGGTTGTAGTCCAATGTTCAAACCACTGCACCATGCTGGCTCTCTGATTTGCTCTAGGACCCATTTATTTGTCTTTTTGGCAATCTATGGTATTCACAGAACTCTCCTCCAGCATCACATTTCAGATAATATTATTCTTGTCTTATCAGATTTTTTTTTCACTATTCAGGTTCCCCAACCAAAGAAACTGTAAATACAATGGTGTTGACAATCCTGAATTTGGTTTTCAATTACACAACTTTACTCTTCAGGATCTTGTCTAGATCTTTCATAGCTGCCCTTCCAACTCCTAGGCCCTTTTTGCATGGGCATTTGCCATGCGAAAGGGCCCCTTGAGCGTTGCATGATTGTGAGGAGCGATCTGCATGACGCACTCACAATTGCACAACGCTCTAGGGTAGGGCAGACGCTGCTCGTGCATGTTTTCATTTTTGGCCTTCAGCTGAAAATGGTGCACGATCGCGCATTGCTCCAGGGCCCTACCCTCACTTGCCATGTGTGCAGAGGCTCCGGAGCCAAGGCAGTCATGCTTCCTGCCCCAGTGCAGCCTGAGAGACTCCCAGGCTGTGCTGTGGAAGGAAGAGGCGGGGCTCTTGTGCTACCTGCTCGGAAGCAGGCTGCTCATGCAGAGCTGAAGCAGTGGGGACGCGAGAGCCTCTTGCTGGAGGCTGCTCGCACAATTCCCGCACCCCAGCACCGAAAAAAGGTAAGGTGCGGAAAGGGCCCTGGTCTTCTGATATCTTGACTGCAGTCTCCATTTTGATTCATGACTGAGCCAAATTAACAGGAAATCTTTGAACATCTCATTGTTTTCCTTGTATGTATTTCATTGTATTTATTGTATGTATTGTATTGTATTTGATTTGGTTTCTATATGCATTGTATTGTATACGTATTGTATATGTATGTATTATTTATTGTATTTGGTTTCTATATTGGCTTTCATTGAAGTCCATGTATACATTCACCTTTTTGGTTTCCTGAATAATCTGTCTATAGTGAACAAACAGTTGGCTTCACAAAATTCAGTCAGTCATTCTCCTATGACATATTTTGATCTTAGATCAAATTTTCCAACAATGTTTGGTACTGGTCTGTTTCCTACTTTTGCATTCCAATCTCCTATGAATACCAACACGTCCTGTTTTGGTGTGTGATCAATTTCCTCCCGGACTACAGTGCAAAATCTTTCTTCCTCTTTTGCTTCTGTAGTTGAAGCATAAACTTGGATTATGGTCATGTTGATGGGTTTTCCCTGAAGTCTTATTGATATTATTTGGTCACACCTTGCATTATACCCTCTGACTGCTTTTGCTACACCTTTCCTATTAATGTCTCCCCATTTGCCTCCCCATTTCCTGAGTAAAACATTGCGCAGTTACCTGAGTGAGAAATCCTGTCCACTTTAGCTTACTCACTCCAAGTATTGCAATGCTTATATGTTTCTCTTCTCTTCTCTTCTCAACTCTGCTTAGTTTTCCTTGATTCACGCTTCTCACATTCCATGTTCCTAAAATGTACACTGTGCATCTTTGGGCTTTCCTTTCACCTCTGAGCATGTCAACAGCTGAATATGCTTTTGGCTTGAGTCCAACTGCTTCATTAGCTACAGCCCTACTCATACTTGCCCTCTGCTTTTCTGTAGTAGCTTGCTGAGTACCTTCTGACCTAGGAGTCTCATCTTTTGGCACCACCTCTTGTTTCATTTTGGACTGTGTCATCATAGTGTTTTGAAGGTAAAAGGAGTGGTTTACCCTTGCCTTCTTCTGCACAGTGCTAACAAGCATTAGCTATGGTACCACTGCTGTTGTCTTTGAAAGATCCTCTTCCAGTGTCACCCTCTCTTCCATTACTGCTGCTGTCCTGTAGCTGTTTGGCATATTTAGTCTGACTCCACAGCAAACTCCTGTCCTATCAGCAACAGTGCTACTATCTGCATAGCTTTTGTCCTTACAGGAGCACACAAACCCAACCACCATGGAAAAGTTAGGGTCAAAGAAGCTGTCTCATCTTCCAAATGCTCCATCCTTCCATTTCCAGTGTTCTGCATATGTGAGTCAGGAGAAGAGTAATGTTGGTATGAATATATTCCAAGAACTTTACCAGTCTGTTTCTGACTAAGACAGGAAATACATTACAGTGACTGACAGTAAGTTCTATGCTTTCAATTTATAATGACTGAAGTGATGTGCCGTGGCCATTTACAATATCTCTCCAACAGGTATTTCTTCCTATGGTAATATATCCATGAAAGGTGTCCAGGTATGTTACAAGATACGTATAAGTTTTTACTCAGATAAAGCCTCAAGTCCAAGCTGAATTCAGTGTCTTTGAACCAGTTCTGATACTTGAGGCAAAGCAAGATTCCTTCCAAAGTTATGAGAAGTGAAGTTTGACCTCAGAGTTTAATGTGGTACATGAAATGGCAGGATTAAAAACAAAACAAAACAAAACAGTGTATTTTTTTATTTCATTTCTGTAAAATGTTCAGTATAGTAGAGAAAGGGGAGGGAAAGAATGCAGTTGAGTGACCGACAGATCCACTTTCTAATCCTGGTTCATGTTTTATGAAGCATTCTCCAGTTGCAGTAATTTGTTGAGTAACTGAGTAATTTGTTCAGAGGCAGCTAATATTTCTTATAGAAGGCTGCATAGGCTGAGAGCAGGAACTGCTGAACAAAGTGCTTGCATGACTTGTAGTCATTTGTCCAACATACTTTGTTTAGTACCACATCCATGAAGGGTGTCCATGTATGAATCAGAGAGATGCATCCTCTTTCTCTTTGCTTTGTATGTATGGCAAAATTCCCCATTTTTTCTAAGCAATGTTCTGTGTGATTCCTTTTTATATATTTTTTTCTGTAAGAATGTTTTATAAACTTTATTTTTTTGAATTATTATATAATCTGACTCGATTTATATTTCTTGGACTAAAGTGAGAATCAAAGATTAGGTATCCATGAGGTTTCTGAACAGTTTCAATAGAATTCTCAGCTCAAGAACACAAGGAAACACTTTTTGAAATTTTTCTTGAGTAAAATATATTTACAGATATTAAACATGATTTTTTTAAAATCTCAGATTGATACAGAAATAGAATGAAGCAGACTTTCTAGTAAACATATTCAAGTGAATAGATTGGCAATATCCAGTGTTTCATTCATCCCTAGTTTTTCAGACCATTTTTTTGGATGGTGTGATCTGTAGTTTTCTATGATGTGACCTTCCTTTCTGTGCGCCCTGCAAAAGAAACTTAATGGTAAGGTAATTTGGGAAATTGATAGTAGTCCAGCTTCTATAGAATGCTATTACCAAGTGTTTCTATTTAGCACCATCATTCTCATCTTTTCAATATGTGTCAAAACTATATCCATTTTCCTAGACATTTGGATATTATTAAAGTCCAGGTGTCATGAGTTTTTGTGTTCATTGTGGGTGGAGGAGGGAGATTACTGGTATTTGATGTGATAACTGTAGATGAACATATTTCGTATTGCATTCTTTTAAATTCTATGTTTCTGTTGACCATTTATTTAAAGTTAAAATAATCTTGTTATATTGATTATGTATTTTTGTATTTTCATTTTTTGTAAGGTTCTTTAGTTTTTTTGGTGGGGGAACAGTTGACACATAATTTCAGTAAATGAATATCAAAAGAAATGCTGTTTATAATCCTGGCAGAATATTTTAAGTATCTTTGGGGAAAAAGGCAAAGTATTCCTAGCCTACAGAGGAAAATGTTTATTCAACGTTTGCCCCAGTTGAACCAACTGGGGAAAAAAGGGAATAGAATATCACACTCAAACTGAAACATTAGTTAAACTAGAATATTGATATAAATGTAGTTAATGCTCCAATCTTAAATCTAAATATTCCAGTTTAACTGGCTTATGGACTGTAATCAGAAAACCTTTTATAGGATGTCTTATTTAATTTATTTAGAATGGTCTGAAATTTAACTTGAGCAAAAACATTTAGTTAAGTGATAGCAGAGCTTCAAAATTGGTTAAAAATGAAAACAAAATAGCTATTAGTTTCTCCTGATGTGAATGGTAAAATATGCAATAAAGGGCTTGGAGTGAGATTGGAAAAAGAAGTGGGAAAGCTACGCTCCCAGCAGGCAAAATATTACTGACATTTTTAATAATAATGAAACATAAGACCTCACCAGGGCAAATCTAAAATCCATTTTGCATGTCAAAGAATAGGTTGCATTTAATTTGTTTAGGATATTTTGCTAGGTTTCCCATTTCATATGAAATAAGTTCAAGGTTATGAAGAGAGTTATTAAAACTAAATGATTGCAAGGAGTTTGAAAGGAAAAGCTGAAAGAACTGCCTTTCCAACCTGCTATTTGATTGATAGCAACCTTTATAAAAAGGTACTTGCTGGCTGTTTAAACACCACATTTTATTTCATATGCAGGGAAATGTGATGGACAACACAGGTAGTTGAAAAATTGCAATTCATGTATAATTCAAAAATTGTTTAATTTTCCTTAATTTCTTTGGACAGCTGGTATGGCTGTGTCACTGGCCTGCATAATTTCACATAATTCAATCGTGTCACTTTCTGATTTCAATTCTTTTTTAAAAAGGATTTTTTTTCAACTGCTCAACTTATACATTTGGTATCTTGATACTAAAGTTGGCTAAGGGTGAATTTGCAAACATTTTAGAAAACTGTGATAAGCCCTTGAATCTGAACAATTTGAAATAAGTTTATTCAGGCGAGCATATTATTTCCTGGGATGCAGAAGGACAAACCGGATGGATATAGGGGAAGAAAATTAAGAATGGCTCTGGCTCGTTCTACTTATTCAAATAAGTATGTCCAAAGTCAAAGGCTTCCTCCAGATTCAATGCACCAAATTCAGTGATGTCAAACTGCTGTAAGTAAAATGATATCAGATTTTAAAATCTTCTTATAGCATCTGTGAGATTCATTGCTGCTACAATCAGTTCTTGCTGTTGACTGCTTTATTGTTAACTTTTTTTGAACAACATATTTATTTGTGGAGTTTTAATGGCTGTTTCAGTACTCCTCTTATATACCCTTGGATTCCTATGAAGGGCTGCATATGAACAGGACACGACAAAATCAGATGTCTATCTATGTTTGTGCCTCCAACTCTCTTTAAAACCCATTGGTGAACTGCATAAAGTGCTAGTGAAAAGGAGGAACTCTGCTAGAAGCTAAGTCATAAAACGAGTGCTTCACAGTTTAATTGGGGTGGAAAATGTATGGTTCTCCAATTGTTGACTATATTTACCACCAGCCCTAATCAGCATAGCCAATGGTAAGGGGCTGTGAGATCTGTAGTACAAGAACATCCAAGCAGCCAGGTATCCATCATCCTTTGGAAGTGTTATGTTGGCATAATAACATGGATACTCACTTTCCCTGCTTATGTGCTTTCCATGATGCCAATGCAACCATCCATTTAGCCCTGGAAGATTTGAAAGCAGAAACCATATATATCATTGGAGCTGATGCAGTCTGTCCAACAGATGTAATTGATAGAATGCTTCTCTAGCAGCATTAAAGTGCTAGGCTGTACATCCAATTCAACTGGCAGTTCAGCTCTTGGTCTCCTTGATCATCTTATTACCCTTATTATATATGAACTGCTTTCCTTTTACCTCACCTAAAACTGCCTCTGTGCCAAAGGCTGAAAAGAGTAGAATCTGACCTTTTCTTTTTGGATGACATAAAGATCCAATAAAGATTTGAAGATACTAAAAATACACTCAGTTTCTCATTTAAGGAGCTTAATTTTAGAAGGACATGAAAATAGAGAATCATGATTAATATACTGTTAAAAAAATCTGATGTAAATGAGGTAAGTGCTTTAGGGTGGGGGTGGGGGTGGGCTTACGAGGCAGCAAGGTGCAACCTATTTTCTCCTTTTAAAAGAACAGCAATAATGAATTTTCCCAGGCCTTGTTTTTAAACAATGTCTTTGATGTAACAGAGCTTGGAACGGCACAAAGATGTTACAACACCCTTTCTAGTTGATTCCAGTCTGTACTGTCAACTGAAACTGAGGGTTATCCACTTCAAAAATCAATTTTAAAAAGCAAAGATTTGCTAGCTTTCCCATTCTGAGATCTTTCAAACTAGCTTATAGACACATTTTAGGCTGCTACAGCGGAATATATGTTTCTTCTACCTTGCATTCACCCACCAGGAAAATACAGCCTATTTTGGCTGTCTGGTGACTACATCAATATGACATACAGCACCATAAGATACGTCACCCAATGTGTGTTATATTTGTCATGTACAGTAAAGTATTTTAGTTGTACAAATAACACATTTGGTTCAGAGAATATTCTTCTCCCATATGTGAAAGGAAGCAAGATCATAACTTTCTTCCTCATGTGTCCAGAATGCTGTAGGATACTGGTGGATATATATGCATGGTTACAATGTTTGCCAGAATGCTTGTTTATCTAATCCTGAAATATAGTCCCTCTGAGGTCTGCACAACTAGGTCTGTGTGCAACAAGACATTAACAGAAGATAACTGTGCTAACCTTCTCTCTCTCTCTCTCTCTCTCCCCCTCTCTCTCTTTTTAATCTGGGCAAGTGGAAGTTCACTTGTTTTTGTCATGTCTAGGCATGCAGCTGTGGGTGCTGTTCCTGTGTAACCAAGTATGCAAATTGTTTTGCATCTGTTTATGGAAAGGTTCTGTACTGGGTTGGACAAATGGAAACTGTCTTGGATTCCTCTGTTGCACATTGTCAAGTGAAATGAAACTGTTGGTTATTGCCCTTGGTCACAAATGGTTGACAGCCCTTGTCTGCAATCCAAGTGCAGCAACACTGAACTCTCAGCAGGTCTGTATTTAGCTTCATGGATCCTATATTGTACAAGTGTGGTCTGTTCAACCAATATCCTTTCAGAACTGTGGCCATCTCACTGATAATTTGCTACCCTCTCTTGTTTAGGATTTATAATTAATGCTGTACATAGATCTTCCTTTTTCTCCAGATTTAGTAAGAATGTTGGGAAACTGCAGTGCATAAAGTCAATGAGACAATGGTGCTTTTCTTGTCCAGTCACAAAATACATTTCATGTGTTTTTCAAAAAAGCCACAGGAGGTGAAAGGTCCATTCCTTCCTGTATGTGAACCCAGTTATGACCTTGTGATGAACTGTTCGGTAGAGTTCCAATGTGTGCAGCATTATATGTATTAATACCCAACAAAATCACGAGTGACAAAACCTAGTTATGTTTGCAGTTCATCTGCTTCAGGCAATTGGCTGCAATCAGTTTTCAGTAGCAGGCAGCTACTTGCCATGCAGATGGCAAGCTGTTTGTTTTGCCTCTGAAGAATTGGTGGCTTGAAGCAAAGGGAAAGCTAATGACTATGTGAAGCAGAACATAAATGGCTCCTGAGATCGAAAGGGTTTTGTTATATGAACAAGATTCATCGTATGCCCATTTTTGAGGCCCTAGCTACTTCTGAACAGGGAGCAGACTGAAGGTAGTATTAATTCTCTTGCAGGATATGCCTGGAAGTAAAACAAAAGCATTCCACAAAAGCTGAAGGCAATGGCTCACAATCAAACTGCTATAAAAGCAAATGGCTTTGACAGTAATCACTGCCATTCCCAGTTTGCCGACAACTCTGTTTTGTGTGGTACTGAACAGCCACTAGGTATTTTTGTTCTCCTTTTATAATTGTCTTAGCTAGCAATCAGATTCTGAAAGCACAGTGTAGATTTGGCAGGTGGCAGGATTCACTTTGGACATTTTGCAGTTGAGGCTTTTCTCACACATCAAAATCTATGATTAGGAAGGCTACTGCTTCACTTGGGGATAGCCACAACTGTATCTTAGACAGTCAGATTTAGATTTCAGTGTTATAACCAGCATATTCCTTGGTTTCTTGGAATCTCATTTTGCCTGTGGAATCCCTTAAGTTTGTAAAGACAGGCCTCAAAAGGCAAAATCATTACCCTCAGACGTAATAAAGAAGGGGTATAGATGTGTAATACAGAGCCAGCATGTTGTAGAGGTTTAATTGTTGCACTATGACCCAGGAGACCATACTTTGATTCCCCCCTTGGCCATGGAAGCCCTTAGGTGCATCATCACAACAACATTCTCAGCCCCAGAGCACCCTGTGGTAGGTTCACCTTAGGGTTGCTATAAGTTGGATATGACTTGAAGGCATATAATAACAATAGATGTTTGTGGATCCAGCTTGTATAGTGATTGAGCATGGGATTAGGATCTGGGAGATCAGGGTTTGACTCTCTGCTTGGCCATGGAAACCCACTGGGTGACCTTGGGCATGTCAAACACTCACAGCCACACAAACAAGCCCTCTCTGAACCAATCTTGCCAAGAAAATTCCATGATAGGTTTGCTTTAGGGTGACCATAAGTTGAAAATGATTTGAAGGGACACAGCAACAGTAGCAGCAGCAGCAGCAACAACAAATATCTTTAACTGTAAAATATCTGTAGAGGTTACCAGCATCTCCTCAGCCAGCATCTTTGCTTCTACGCAGTGAGGCCCAACCTTTTGTCCTATTCTTCCTTTGCAATTAATATGGCTAGCTTAAGTAGCAACAAAAGGAAATAATTATTATTTCTTTTAATACCATAACTCTTTATTAAATAAACTGATTTATTGGTCATACAGTGGTGGCAAGGGAAGGCAGACAAAATCTGTCAGTTCCAAGCTTTTACCCAGTGCCTATCTCCCTACATGGTTTCTGCACCCATTTTCCTCCTGCCTCCAATTCCTATACTGGTGCTGCTATGCCAGCACAGTGTAACCACAAGATTCTGCCCATTATGCTGAGCAATGGGGAAAAAAAAAAGCTTCATTTAGTGTTAGTTGTGTTAGTTCACTTGTTGCATTTCTGCATTGGGCTGTGGCCAACGGGCTCACAATGGATCTTCCTTAATGAAATATATCACATTTGAAGGGGGAGAGAAAGAGAAAAAGAAACATTTTAGAAAACATATTTCAAATACATGTATAAAAAAGCCAGCAGAATATCTTCAGTATGACAGTACTATAAAGGCCTAAGACACAGAAAGCCCAATCAAAGTAGGTTAGGTCAAAGTAGGTTAGAAAACTCATTATTACTACTAATCATTTTGTATTCCAACAAGCTACAGGAGACTGGCTTAAGCCTCGCTTAAATCCTGTTCTTGGTGGGGTCTTCCCAGGCTAGAAATATTACTAGACTGGCAGTTTCTTTTCTATAGACTAAGAGATCAGTCTGGTATAAAGGTCTGGGATTTCTGACCTGACTTGTCTTCAGCTATAGGTCCTGTAAACATCTAGGTCTTTAGGAACAAGCTATAAATAAAGAAGTATTTTTTTTTAAAAAAAAAAACCCCCTGAAACTGACTGGCTATTCTGAAACTGTGTTGAGTTCCAGTGATTCTAGGTTGCCAGCACCTC
Organism: Iguana delicatissima; assembly: GCA_948472985.1. Classification (NCBI taxonomy): domain Eukaryota; kingdom Metazoa; phylum Chordata; class Lepidosauria; order Squamata; family Iguanidae; genus Iguana; species Iguana delicatissima. The sequence goes on from CAOKZL010000311.1 coordinate 827,497, forward strand.
ATGTGAATGAAAAAAAAAAAGACTGGAAATTGTGTTTGACTTTACATTGTGCCATGCCAAAAAATACTGATACTTTTCTTTAATGATACCATTAGCTGCAACCAACATTTGGTAATTTGTGGGAGGTAGTGGTTGTTAAAGAAGTATTCATCCATGCAGCGTGAGTAATCCAGACTTTTACCCTCCATATTGTTTTTAATTTTTTCCTGGAATCTCTCCTATTTTGTGCCTCTCAGGGATTTGAAAACATAGCTCACTCTCATGGGGCCCATTCACACTACAGAATTATAGCTAGATTATTCCACTTGAACTACCATGGTTCCATCCCATGGAATCCTCTCCCTTAGGGAGGGCATTTAAAATTCTGAGTCATATGTCTCTAATGCCTAACCAAACTACAAGCCCCAGAATTCCATAGTATTCAGTCATGTCAGTTAAGGTGCAATGGCAGTGTTGTAATTCTGTAGTGTGACTGGGCTCCTGTTCACTTTACATTTAGAAAAAATAAGAAGGGATTCACTGATGGGGAGCTGCACCTCTGATGCTATTTAGAGTTTTGAGCTTAACTATTAAAACAGAAAAACAAATATAGTCAGAAAAGAAGAAGCCGCTATTTAGTGGCTTGTGGTACTGAGGCAGCTGAGAATCAGGCAGCAGAAGCTACCACATAACATCTGTGCCTATTGTGATTAAGGAAGGACACATTTTCAGGCACTGCTTCACTCCCCCTTGCTACTTTCGTACAAAACTGGTTCACATGCAAACATTTTGGCACAACTCCAACTCCTTCTACAGTCAATTTAAATAGCTTTAAGACAGCTGGAACAAGGTATACCGAATGGAATAGAGTCAACAATGGAAAAAGCTGGCACCTGCTCCTTAATAGCAACAACATGGTGGCTTAAGATAGATTTCAGACACAGGTGTGCAACCTCATTTGTAAATTGTCCCTTTCAGGGCACTGGGGTGAAAATTATTCTGTTGCAATGGGAACACAGCACCCCTTGTCTTTGACTAAAGGCCTCAGGGACTTCATACAGTGGCTACAGTTATCAACTCATTCACAGCCCATCTGAGCTACTGTTGCTTAATTAGCATCCGTGTGGTTTTACAACCTTCTATATTACCTCGTTTCTGTGAGCAGCAGCCTCCTATATATTATATTTTTATCCTTCTTATTGTATGCCTTTAAGTCATTTTCTGACTTATGGTGACCCTAAGGGGAACCTATCATAGAGTTTTCTTGGAAAGATTTGTTCAGAAAGTGTTTATCCTTGCCTTCCTCTGTGGTTGAGAAAGTGTGACTTGTCCAATGTCACCCAGTAGGTTTCCATGGCAGGGCAGGGATTCAAACACTAGTTGCCAGAATCACAGTCCAATGCTCAAACCATTACACTATACTGGCTCTTGTTCATCCTACCCATCCACCAAATAACTCAAAGTAGCATGCACAAGCCTTTTCTCATCTGCTTTGTCCTCATATTGGCCCTAAAATATAAATTGGGTCAAAAGATCAAGGCAAGCCCAAAGGTAGTCTATGAGCTTCATAATGTAGCAGAGATTTCAGGTGCCCATGATTCAGCTGATTACTCCAATTACTCCAATGTCAATAAGGCGGTGAATCTGCTTAGTGTTGTGGAGGTATGTTCCAGCACTTTGGGAAACTTCTTTAAAGTTCAGAACACACCCTGAGCAACTTCATCACCCCACTGCCATTGGAGTTACCAGCATCTCCTGATGGTACTTATCAATTTCTTATTCATTACTGTTACACTGAGAATGGGCAACTACAGAGGGGGCTGTGAAGGAGAAGGAAGGGGGGTAATTCTCCCACTCCGTGCAGACTCCTGCCCTTGAGTAGGAGATGGGAACTCCTCCTTGCCCTTGGAAATTTTGCTGTCACCACCTATTGATTTTAACCCCCTTTCTTGTGACTCGGTAGGGAGCCACTGGGGAAAAGAATCTCTAAACTTAAGAGCCCCTTCCTCCCCCTAACCTCTGTGAAAGAGAAGAATTCTATCTTGCGTGCATAACCAGCAAAGACATGTGGAGAAAGCGAGTGAGCAAGGAGATCTTTAAGGAAATATGTTTTATTTTAAACAGGCAATACAATGACAAAAAGGTATACTATTCATGGAGGTTACTTCCTCCAGGCATTACTTAGTTACAAGTTACAGACAAGCCTAAGTCATTTCATCCAGAGTTTTAAAAGAACAAAAACCTGAATGCTATGATGCTGACCCCCCAATAAAGGTAACCTAAACCTAAATGTAACCTAAACCCAATATCTCATTAACCTCTTGTTTACCTGGAGTGAGAACCATCCCCCTTCAGCTGTGTTGCCTAGATAATGGGAAGAGCCCATTATCACAGGGGCCATGGCCTGTCTTCCATCTCAGGCACTTAGCGAGATGCAAACCTCCCCCCCACAATAAGCCCAAGCACCTCCAATTTCCTCTACAGTCCCTATGAAAATTGCAACCAGAAGCGAAGTCATATTGCTTCCTGTAGCTATTTTAAGAATGACTACAGAGGAAAATACTTTGAGTGGTATGGGTCTTTTACCACATCTTTTCACACATTTGTGACCAGGATTTGTTGAAATTCACACTGTTTTTTTTAAATGGGAGTTGGGGGGGGGTTGGGAAAGGCTATAGAGGCCCACTCTGCCCACACATGCTTTGATATCAAGACATGGGTGATTCTACTAGATATTATGAAGTAGTAGAGAGTGAAGCACCCCAAACTTTGGTTAGTGGACCCACATAAAATCTAATTTGGCCCTCATTAGTGAACTACCGGTGCAAGAAAGACTAAGACACTAAATGCATCTCTCCTACGAGCACAGGGAGATGTTCTCCTTTGACTTCCCCAATGCAAAAATATAGCCCTAGAAAGAGATCTTGATTGTTTGGTATGATTAAAGGAAACCATTGCCCTGCAGTGCCTCTACATCGCTAGCATCTCTGAGCCTCCTCAAAGATTCATTGAGAAAAAAGAACAAATGAAATCTCCTTGCCATTTTGCTTGTAACGGCAATGAATTCAGAATGCGCCAATGAAAGATTCATTAGTGTTGTACAAGGCAACTTGTCCTCATGCGAATAAAGAGATTTGTACTTTCTAGAGAACACTCTGCTGTTTAGTCGATTGTTAAAGAGAAAATGAGACAGTAACACAAAGGGGATTTTAACCTAATTACAATGGAGACTAAATCATAATTTTTAAAGGTCTTGGATAATAGTAATAATAAAAAAGAATAATTAACAATTAAGTAGGCTGCCTTCCTCTCCCTTGCCCTTTTGATACTGCATATTTGGATCTATTCTCTGTCTGAAAGCTTGGGAGGTGAAGTACTATTGCCTAACATGGGGCCATCTATGTTGTCAAGCCAGAACACCTGCTAGGCCCTGTCAATAAAATCCATTCACTGAGGGAAACAGGCAGTTATGCAATAATGGTTTCAGAAATGCTGGCTAAACTACAAATAGATGTTTAGGTGTTTTGTTTTGTTTTTAATAGCCGTGGAAATTCTTTGGTTGCTTTCCTACATTGCACATCTATAGTTGCTAATTACTAGTTTGCATGTCACTATCAGAATTTAAACCCAGCATATGTTTATGGTAACTTCTTGTCTGTTTATTCTACCCCACCTACTCTCTTCCTGCTTGCATCCATTTTTGATTTTCCCTCACCTTCTATCATAAGACCATGGCTAAAATCATGCAACAGAGGCTATGATGCATAACTTTACAATAATGGAGCTACAGCAGTGATACAATATGTGACCATGCTAGGTGAATTGTGATAATGCCCTATGGGGGACTACCTGAGATGTCCTTCTGTACAACACAGTTTCCCATTGTGCAATGGTACAGGTTTTGCATCAGGATGTCTTGGGGCACATTGCCCAATGGCTACACTGCTGGTTCCACTTGCACAATTTCCTTGATGGCATAGTTATGCCTCTCTTTTCCTTCTGAGAATACATATGCTATTCGCTGGCATTACTCAGATTTATGCAATCATAAGTCAGTTTATGATTATGTAACTTCCGAACAGAACCAGTCCATGTGCTTGATTACGAACAAGTAATACATAAGTAAAACTACTTTTATATATCTTACAAAAGTAGGACTAAGTCCATTTCTTTTCTTTGGCCCTTTCCGCACAGCATTTGCCATGTGAAAGGGTGCCTGTAGCATTGTGCGATTTTGAGGAGAGATCTGCACAATGCACTCACAATCGTGTGATGCTCTAAGGGCCGGCAGGTGCTGATCATGCACCTTTTCATTTTCGTCTGGAAGCCAAAAATGGTGCGCAATTGTGCATTGCTCCCGGGCCTCGCATGCACTTACCTGGAGTGTGGAGCCTCTGGAGCTGCGTGGGTTGTGCTTCCTGCCCCAGTGCAGCCTGGGAAACTCCCAGGCTGCACTGTGGAAGGAAGAGGAGGGGCTCTCGTGCGAGCAGGCAGCTCATGCGGAGCTGAAGCAGCAGGGACATGAGAGTCTCTCGTCGGAGGCTGCTCACGCGATCCCCGCACCCCAGCACCAGAAAAAGGTAAGGTGAGGAAAGGGCCTCTGTTAGGTGTGTCAGTGAGTGGGTCAAGGAGTGGTTGTTGTTCAGCTTCTGCCTTGTCAATTGATTATTTTGCTTGAGAGAGTACTATCTATCATATATACCAACAGAGACAGAAACACAAACACTTTTATTATTATAGATTCCATGTTTATTACACCCCAAGGTGTGAACATGGTTTTCTTTTCTTCTCACATGTGAAATAGGGACTCCTTCACATTATGCAATTATAGCACTATGATTCCACTTTAACTGCCAGAACTGCCTTTTGTGAAATCCTGGGGTTTGTACTTTGCTGAGGCCTTAAAGCTCTCTGGCTGAGAATTCCAAGTATCTCTCCTTAACTGGAAATCCCAATTATAGTGCTATAACTGTGTAGTAGGAAAGGGCCTCAGGCTTAGAGAGAATGAACATCTGAAGGTCATTTTGGGAGCTTCATGTCTGAATACACCCTTCAGAATTTATATATTTTGCAGTTTATAAACTCAAGTTACAGTTTATGTTTACAGTGTTCTAACATTGTAAAGCATAGCTAAACAATCTGAAGGGGAACTTTTGCATTACACAGACTTGAACATTTCAAATTGGCCTCCTCCCAGTCAGTGCTAGAACAAAAGCTTTGTATGCAGAATTTTAGTCCTTGTCCTTATTTTGTCTGGTACCCTGCAGAGTTGCTGCCTGACTGTGTCAATAATATGGGGCTAGATGGACCAATGGTCTGATTCAGTGTAAAGCAGAAACCAATGTTCATGCATTGCCACAATGCCTAGTGAGAGACCAGCACATAATATCTGTTTATTAGAGAGCAGAAGACAACCCAGAATTCCAAAACCAGTTTAAATTTGGAACTTTGGACTTCAAGCACTGGGATACTTGAGAGTTGTGTATTCCTCAGAGCTAATATTTTGCACAAAGGTAGAACAGCTTCTAGAATCATTATGTGAAACTGTTTGTTTCTAAACAACTGCCACACTATGTTTCTTTGGACGACTATATTTAGTCTGATTATAGTAATGTTCCAGTTGAGCGTTTGTATTGACATAAACCTGGGAATGAAATGCAACATATGCTAATGTTTTGCTCCTTCTCTCTCTCTCTCTCTCTCTCCTTTCTTTCTCTGAAAATCAAATTGATAAAATAACCTCATAACAAAATCCCTAGCTTTTTCTACATACTGATTTACAACACACACACACACACACACACACACACACACACACACACACATGCCAGGAAGGCAAACAATTCAAGCCACACTGGAAAATAATATGTACAAATAAAATCTGAATTGGAAACTGAGTGACAAGTAACAAGAATGAAGAAAGATTTGGAACAGTTGGGGTCACACTGAAAATGCTACATGTACTTTAGGTAGATGTTCATCAAAATTTAGAAAGAATGAATTATTAAACAGGGATAGAAGCAAAGAAACAAAAACATATTTTGCCATGGGCTTTCTCAGCTTACAGTTTATCCTTTTCAGGGCATAAGAGGGGCTAGTTCTCCCAATTACTGGTTTTCTCTGCGCTGTTAAAGATTGACAGCCCATAAGGCATCTAACCTGCATTAAGCATTGGTTATGATTTAGAAAGATCCCTATATGTTGGTATGAGCAAATGGCAATTTAAACTATGTGTCATTTATTATTTTTATTTTAAGTATCAAATTCTGTTCTTACCACTTAGGAAGAAATTTGAGCATTTTGAGAAGTTCTTATTTAAAACAGAACCAAACAAAATCCAAGATCCTCTTTAACACTAGTGGAACATAAAGATAGTTTCCAAAAGCAGTGTTATACAGGGAAAGACATAAGTCTGGGAGAGAGAGCAAAAAGGAAAAATGGACCGTAAAGTGGAGGGAGAATGACAGAATTAAACAGGAAGTCTGGTAGGAAAGGCTGTGGGAAGGAGGGTATGATAAGCATCATGAAACTGTCCTGGTATAGGCCATCCAAGCCATAGATGGCTGTTTGAGTCATGGGTAAAATTGTACCCAGCACTGTCCAGCTGCTCTGGCATGGCCTGGGGAAAGTTGTGCAAGGAAGTACTAGAATACCTCCTTCAACCACATTGAAAAACGTGCTTGTGTGGATGCAATATCAAGTTATATAATGTAAATCACCCAGAGGATTCCAGCCAAAATTAATTTATTTTATTATTATTTATTTAAGATATATTTTTTGTATCACTTCCCAACCCACATGGGCTCCCACTGGCAATACTTAATAGACAGAGGTATTTCCAGGATGGGAAGGGTCATGCTTCTGTCTGATTTGTAGCTGGTAAAGTTGTGGAGCCTGTCAGGAAAAAAAAATAGGTGAGATGCTAATATAATTAAAGTGAAGGAATTCAGACTATTAACATGCACAGCTTTGGGATTCAAAGGCAGACTTTTCAGCACTAGCGACAAATGTGCAACTGCGCTGGGAGTGAGAGGGCATTTTTTCACCCTACTCCTGCCCAGTGGGCCACAGCAGTACATTTCTGTTCACTTAAAGTGATGCAATGTCACTTCTGGCTGACATTTTTAACCATTTTTCTTTCCCCCCCCTGCATTTTTGGGAGGTTTGGAGGGCTTGGGGGTTAAGGAGAAGCAGTCTGGTACAGTTTAGACACATTTTGCCGCCTCTGGAGGCAAAAAATTGTCCAAAAATTAGCCTGATTTTTTTTTAAAAAAATTGGGGTTTGGAAACTTTGAGGGGCTTCTGGGGCCACACATAGACATCCCAAGAGCCACATGCATTCCACAGGCTGCATTTTACCCACCCTCACACTAAGTGCTCAAAACCCAGAACGCACAAAATTTTGTTAGAATGCACATTAAGCAAACAAACAGACAAAAAGATAAATCACAAATATGGTGAAACTCTAAGTAACAGTGGGATTGCAGGGCTAAGGAAAGTTTCATGACTTCTAACAGAAGCTGCAGGTCAGCTTCTTTTGTAGGGAGGGAATCCTATATTGATAGCAATGGAAGCCTCTCTCCCAGTGCAAATAATTTCAGGGAGATAATTTTGGTCAAGCCTAAAGCAGAGGAAAAAGGGATTAAATTGCCTTCCCAGTCTCTCATGGTCATGATGCAGCTTTGCCTTCCACATAGCTGCAAATTAATTGCAGTAACATAATTTAGTTTGACCCCAAACAGGTAAACAACCTTGTGTCTTCCTTTTGAGGCCTACTGCTTTGTTGTAAATAGGGCAAAAGGGGAATGACATAATCTATAGCAGACTACACACCTCTTCTTTATTTTCACTGAGCTGTCAACATCTTTGCAATCTGCTGCAGCATTTGTGGAGATTCTAGTGAGTGTGACAAAGTTACTGTAAATAGAAATGAACCCTATCCATTGCCTATGCTACGGGATGCAACGTTGATCACTGTTTAAACATACAGTGTCATTCCTGCTTAAAAACCAGTGACCTGGAAAAGTCCTTTATTGCTGTAGATTACAATAATTCAGCCAAGCTCCAAAATTGGAGTGCTGACCTTATGTCACTAGTAAAATTCTCAGGATATTAGCTAGCAGTCTCTTGGCCACATTCCATTTTGAGCAGTTATATTCTCCTTTTCTGAACGTCATTTCTGAGATTTTAGATTTAATTGGATATGGTACCCTTCTCAGTTTCATGCACTGAGATTTGCACTGCTATGCCCTTACAACGGATGACTGCATTTCTGCATTCCAGATGCAAACATTACTGCATAAACTTTCTTTGTGTGCATTAGAGTCTTCGGCACTGTTAAATATTTAATATCTATGCCCTGTTTTTCTCTACAAGAATGAGCAGAACAAGAAAGCTTTGGTTCATGCCAAACCATATCTTGTGGTGTACACAAGGCTGCTACAGTGCTAAGGTGCCTATAATGTGGCTGCAGAAATTGTTTTTTTATTTCAGTGCTTGATGAATAACATTGTGAACTGCTTAACACATGCATCACTCTGTGAGAAACCTCTGTACTATTGTCGCCAAACACCAGCTAGGTCCAATAAGAAATATGCAAACATGACCATCTCTTTAATTTTTAAAAATCCTTCCACACCTTCCAGGGTCCTCTCACCAGGGGTGGGAATCATGTAGCTTTCCAGATGTTTAACTTTAGTTCACTGCAGTGTAGTTCAGATGTTTCTTTTTTGTACAGCAAATGAAATGATTCTCTACTTCATAAATTTCTGGAATCAGATTTCCAATCAGTATGGACATGCCCTAGGCAGTGCATAAAGATTAAAATGATTTTTAATGTAATATTATGTATGTTTTATAATATAATTTTGCATTGTCCTTTTTATTTTTATGTTTTTATGTACCCCTTGAAGAAAGTCATATATGAATGAGACCGAAACACATTGGGATGTCTGTATAATAAAGCAGCTATCTATTGAGTACCTTGAGATGTCACTGTTATTTTTCTTGTGGTTTCTATATTACATTATACTACATTACATTCAACATGGCATTACTGCCGTCGTTTTTGGGAGTTCTATCACAAAAATCATGGCCAGTATGCAGGAGACACAACTTTGGAACTGGGTCAGAGTATTGATTTGGTCAGAGAAAGAGAAATGAAGACAACCCTTAAAGTTGTTGATTGAATGAGCCATACTTTCTCAATCTATTACGGAGAATTAAGGAGGTGAAGGCCACCCTAAAACAAGTTTGCTGCTGTTGGTGAAGCAGCTTATGTTGTTCTCCTACTAGCTGACATGAAAAATAATAAAAGTCAGCCAAGTTATTTTTGTATCTGAGACAGAAAGTTCCATAAGCTCTGCTCAGCTCTTCTCTTCTCTGCTCTTCTCTTTGTTCTCTTCTCTTCCCAAGAACAAATAACCAGTAATAATATATTAAATGAATGGAATTGCTGTATTTAGTTGTGACACCCCAAATCTTTTGCCTGAGGCAGCTTTATCCCTCTTCCTAATGACAGGGCCATCCCTTCAGAAGGCAAATCAATGAAACACTTTGGACATGGAAAAGTGCTATTGAAATGATATATCTAATTTTTTTTTTTCAGAATGAACAAATGGGAAGAATGGGATGGAAGAACATTAAAAATATATTCAAAAATCATCAAAAATATTTCTGAAATGCTGGGAAACCCTGACAAGAAGAATGCTGGAACAACTAGAATCTTCACAGTTCAGGGCTTATTCTACACCAAATTCACACATGGTGGTTTCATACAAAAAACAGCATGGAAATAGTGTTTTCTCAAGAGAAAATGATGTTTTTGCACAGAAATATTATTTTATGTAAAGAAAATGTTTTCTACAAAAAAGTGTGAATTTTGCACAGAATGAGTCGGATTGTCAATAGTCTTCAAAAACTGTACACTTTCCAAAGACTTTTTTTGCAACAGGAAATAAATGGCTCAAATTAGTTTGAGAAGAAAATTAGAGAAAGGTTACATCCTCACTGATATATTATTGTGGGAGAAATAAAATCTGCTTTAGAGCAATTTAAAACAAACAAACAAATCATAATCTTATAATGAGGAAAAGGATTCACATGCAATCTTGCCCAGTCTTTATGTGATTGTGAACGTGAACATAGAACAGCAGGTTTCAGAGTGAAGTAGAACATCAGCAAACTGGTCCAGGTATTTCTGCTAAACCTGGCAATAATGTTGCCTGGCAAAGACTTGAAATTATGCATTGTGCATAAAGATGCCAGAATCAAGCTCACTTTTGAGAATAACTGAAGTACTTGAGGATGGCTTTCTTACCCAGTGGTGGAGTTTTAGAGTCTCCAAATTGATGTCTCTCCTTGCAATCAGTAATAATCTGTGGGAAAGGGAATTTTGAACAGATGTGTCAGAAGTATAATCAAAGGAAAGGAGATTTTCCCTCCAGATCATCCATATGTTGCTTTTCTTCTTGTCTTTCCCCAAACTGCAGATCCAGCAAATCTCATTAATCAATGAGAAGTAATTGGTGGAATTTTTGTTTCAGTCCACTTTAGCATTTGAGTTGTACTGGATGTCACAACTTAATCTCGTAAACTCCTGACATGTTTGAGACGCAGTGGATGTTAAAAATATGCATGGGTGTGGGAGGAGAGAGAAATAATTCAAAAGATAAAGTTATGTGGAATAACAATAGATGGATTTATTTCATGCATTCTGCCAGGAATAGGAAATATGATGTTGACAACATTGTGCAACATTTTCTTAGCCCTGCCTCACATTTAGACTTCCCTCAAATTTTGGGAACATACAGAAGCATTTTTTCAAAGTAGTGAATGGTCAGACTTCATTTTCATCAGTCAGACTTCATCCTGTCTTGAATAAAGGCCTATACAGGCCAAAAGAAGTCCTCAAGATGATATACAAACAAACAAAAAATGAGGAGGCAAAATGGCCTGAGGGCACTGTTGGCCATTTGGAGCACAGATTTTCAGCCTTCCCAAATTTCAGGACAAGGTTAAAGGAATGCAGACTCTGGGAACTGAAACAATGGCTTGAGGGAGCTTCATGCAGCCTGCAGACCACCATTGGACCACCATTGCCATAACAGATTCTGATTTTTTTGATGACATTGAAATTGGTATGTATTTTTTCCAAATATATACACTTTTTTGTATACTTTTCGTATACATTTTGATGAATGCTTGTTGTACTCATTTTTGCATTGATTAAAGTGTGACTGTGCACATTTAACTGTATACATTTTAGGTGTTGCACATATTTGAAATGTATGTGAATGCATATACAAAGATATGCAGTTTTTCCATGTATTTTTTCTTCTGCCTTACAAACATTGCTTATGTATAAATTTCTGAGGAAGGATACATTCTGAGCATTGTTTACACCCTAGTTCAGTTTCAGGATATTTCAAGATATATCCTGAAACACTAATTTTGCAGATAAGCCAGACATGTCCTTTGAAAGGTGTATTTCATTAAACACACACACACACACATTCAGCAGGAAAGATGGTCATGGGCCATAGTCTGTGGTGGATAGAGACTATACCTGGACTCCGTTATCTAATGCCAAAAAGTTTTATTTACGATCAAACTGAAAATGTTTCAGTATGGCTGGAAACGTAGACATGTAGAAAAAAAAACATTATTCATCATACCAAAACTCAAAATTTCATCACTGCCATTAAAATCATGAAAAATTAACAACATTACCCCTTATTAGTCGAAAAGCAACAGCAATACTGCTACTCTACAAAAGTAGTAATAACACTGCTACTCTGAATATTACTTTCACACATTTGACCTAGAATGATCAAGTTCTTATTGGGATGGAGTGAAAACATATCTTTGTTGCAACTCTAATCATTGTAATTCTGTACAGTACTTGTTACTGTAGGTACCCTTTGTAGTTTCTCAAGCTATCTGATGTGGGGGTTTGGCAGTAATTTCTTTTTCCCCAATGTGACTGGGATTGGTACCATATTTGTGCTCATTGACTGCTGCTGTTTCTTTCTTTCCTGGAAGCTGTCTAGGTACTGTCAACTTGCAGACTTGGCACTGGTCCAGAGACTGCCACTTTGGGTAGTACCGCTTTACACATAGGGTGGAGAGAAAGCATTATTATATTCACCTTACTTCTCTGAGCCATGAGTACCTTATGGGGAACATTGCTGTGTTTGATGTCATATAGAAGAAAGTCCTGTTGGTATTTTGTAATACTTATCTTTTCTAACAAACACAGGGGTAGTGGTGTCTTAGCTTAAAGACGATCAGACAACCAAAGTCTACTGTCCCCATATCTGAGACAGCCTATACCCTCACTGTGTCACTCAGTTCACCTGTCTGTGTTTTTCCATCTTGTAATCTCCACAGAAGCATCAGTTATAATTTAAAGGGAGGGAGGACCATTAGTGAAATCAGTCTAACAGTTCCCATGGACACATATTATAAAGCTATTAACACACTTTTGTTAATTCTGAAGCTCTGGTTAGATATTGCCTCAGGGCAACCTGCACTGATAGTACCATTCACAGAAATCTGTCTTATAGTATTTTGTTTTTAAAAAAGGAAATCTATACTTTCCAGACAATTGTGAATTTAATAATGAGGAACTAGAAGGTTGACAGGTTAATTTTAAAGGATGGCACTAATTATAGGAAAAAATATTACATATTTAAAATGCAGGAGACAGGAGCAAAAAGTGAAGAAGTGTTCTCTCATCAGATGGCATATAAAAATAAACTGTTATAGTTTAGAAAAGTAACAGATGCTCTTAAGTGAACTTACATGGAATTTCAACATCTGAGTGATAATCTTTCTAGAGTACTGAGGAACAAACTTTTCCTAGGATTCTACAGTGGCAAAGTACTCAAGTAATGGACCATAGTACAAACAGTTTGACAATTTAGCCAAGAGATGGAGGTAGTTTTTCAGGTCAGCCCTCTCATAGTGTGCTGGCACTGAGGGACTTTTTAAGCTAAGTATTTAAGAAACAGGTGGCTTGAGCCAGCTTTGTTCTCCTCCCTTCTTTTTCTTGGTTGCATGTGTTTCCACTACCATTTTCTCCTTCCTTCTGTGCAAATATGCCAGAAGAACATATAGGAACTTGTCCAGTATCATTTGACTTTTTTGGCAACATAGCACATTTTTTAAAAACAGTAAGATAGCATCAGAACTGAGCTCTGTATCAAGAGTTCCATTTTTAGAAGTAGCAACATATTTCAAGACTGAGGCTTATTTCATTCAAATATGTGCTCTCATCAGATACGTTTTAAAGAAAGGAAGACTCCTGAAAAGCTGCAGATTGCCTGAATAACATGATTATTTGAGATTGACACATTTATATTCAATTTATATTGAAATGTTCACATTAATTTCCCCTAGTCAAAATGTATAAATATTTATTTCCATGGGGAAATCAAGGAATAGCGAGGCATATTCTTCCTCACTTTGAAAAGAGATGATTTTAAAATTTCCTATGGAAAGCTTGCAAATGAGTACACTTTCTGCCTGATTGCAGTCTTCATGGGAGCTCCAACGGATTCATGGAATTCCTTCTGAAGCAAGGGCTTTTTGTTAACTTCTGTGTCTATACATTCAGTAGTAATATTCAGGCAAGGCTTTTCTTGACACACAAAGAAAAAGAGAGTTTTCTTGAACTGAAGTGATCCATATACTTGACTTGCCTCTTGTCTAAGAAACTTCTGGATCAGACTCTGTCCAAAGGTGGTATTTACCATTTCACTTCAAAAGTACTACCCCGTGGGTTTTGAACCATATATGTTGTTGTTCAAAAATTTCCACTTCAGATTGCTTGTAGTAAAATGAGTTCATGTGTCAAAATGATTTGATTGCTCTGCTGTTTTGTTCTCAACTCCACATTTGGCCTTTTATATGAATTTCAGGAAACCGATGCAAGAGTAAATCTTATCTGCGTGTCCCATGTGCATGTCCACAATGCAATGTAGATTCAGATAGCCAAGAGACATGCCTAAGGAGGCCTTATGTAGCTTCCATACACTGAATTGACCCAGTGCTATAAGTCTTTCCTTGGAATTTCTGGCATCTCTAGAGGAGAAATAGAATAGAGGCTGGAATTCTGTTGATAACATAACCAGAAATAAGCTTCTTTTACTCCTGCATATGCCATTCTGTTGTGGAAGGTGGCATCCACTAGCTCTGTTATGACCCTCTCTCTGCAATGCATGCTTCTGACTTGTTAGGGGCTTATATGTCTCCATGTGTCTATTTCATGGCTAGAGAAAGGCAGGGATTTCCCAGTCAGTGTTTGATCCTCCTGGACTTTCACATGGAAATTTCTGGGTGCCATATGCCCTCCCCAGCTTCAAAATATGTTGGGGCAAATCTGACAACTGACAGGTTGGCTGTGCATGTGGGAAGGGCGAGGCAGAGGTACACTTGGAGACATATGCTTGGCTGAGCTTTTTGTGTACATATATGGACCTTGACCCTCTAACTAACTTTGGGTCTCAGGACTGAAAATATTGCCAACTCTGCTCTATGTGCTAAAGCCAGCTAGTATTAAGCAGGATGAGAAAATTGGGTCCATTGGCCTAATTTCATGTAATCTTTGGCTTAATCTCAAAATCATTCTGCCCACAATCAGTTTGCATCTCTGGAAACACTCATCTGTCCAACAGTTCACTGAGTAAGGAGGACGAAAAAGAAGACATATGGGGGTGGGAAGGGAAGAGGTTGACAGGAAGAGAGAAAGGGTGGTAGTTTTTTCTCAGGGCACAATGTACACCATTGTAAAGTTTGTGGGAGCTTTGTTAGAATGTTTTGGGCCAGCATGGTTTCTGCTGTTCCAGAGACACGGACATGAACCAATGGATTGAAATTTCAAGAAAAAGAGTCTCTACTTAAACATTAGGAACAACTTCTTGAAGGTAAGAGCTGTTAATCAGTGGAATAGACTGCCTTAGAAGTCTTTGGAAGTCTTTAAAGATTCTAAGTATAGGTAATTCACCTCAGGTTTTCTGGGACCTGGGACCTTAGAAAGGGAAGCAGTGATGGAACAATAAAGGCTGCAAATACAATCACAAATCAAATCACCATTATTGTGAACTCTCCATATGTAAAATGGAAGTTATTGTGTTTACAGTAGATCTAAACATTTATTGGAGGAAGAAAGTAAAACAGGGCAAATTTAATGGGACTTTGGAAATTGAAGGATTTCATAGATTGCCACAGTCCTGTTCTGTGGTAATCCTAATCTGTTTTTTCACCTAATACAGTGTACCATCTAGTTGTGCCCTTCATTATCTTGTAAGAGAGAAGTTTAAATGTTACACTGAACACAAAAATTGCAGACCTGTTTCCAAGTCTTATATTTCCCACTGTAAAGTGTGGCATACCTTAGCCATGTTTTAAGATTATTTTCCTTTATGGTTTCTAACTTCTGCTCCACATCACAGGTTTCTGGTGGTACAGGTGAGGATAGTCACAGTGTAATGACATAGAGCAACTTGTAATATGTGTTATTGGGGATGTGGGCGAGGAAACAATATGTGTGATTGCAAATTTTGAAGATAATCCTTTATGATCACATCCAGTCATTCTGCAGAAACATGACTACAAGACTACTCTTTGCTCCATGACAGTTTTGCAGATTCAGGTCTTATGAAAACTTCTAATCATATGTCAGTTGTAGCAATTGACTTTTAAGGTCAATCAACCCAAAGATATCTGAGGCTACGAATATAAATTTGACAATGTGCACTATGAGTAGAAAGCCAGCATGCTGTAGTGGTCTGAGCACTGGATTATGATTCTGAAGGCCAGAGGCTGAATCACTGCTTGGCCATGAGCAAGTCTCCCCCTAGGTGTCCTTGGGCAAATCTAATTCTCTCAGCATCAGAAGAAGTCCATGGCAACCCCACCCCTGAACAAATGCTACCAAGAAAATCCCTGCGATAGGTTCACCACAAGTCAGAAACTAGTTGAAGACACACAACAACAAATATTAGTCAAGATGGAATGTTTACCAGTTGGTTGGAACTCTCTCATCTCTGTCTTTCTCCCTTTTTAATTCAGTAGACAATTAATAGGAGGCAGTTGTTACATTGGTATAGTGCCAATTTGTAATATGCGTAATGGTACTAACTTGATGCTTTGGTTCTGAATCATATCTATACAAATCTAATGAGCAATCAGTACGATTTCTGTTTATATCACACCTTTCTCCCAGATGGGGGATTCAAAGCAGCTCACAATAAAATTAAAGTAAATAAATATAAAAAGAGATAAAAACTTGCAAAACATCACGTTAAAATAAATTTAAACAATATTAAATATTAAAACACATCTGGATTAAAAAGCAATTTAAAAGTACATCAATTAAAGTAAAAAATAGAAAAGACTATATATCTTTCCCTTTGAAATAATATAAACAATGACCCAGTTCTTGTTTGCTTGCTCGGCAGGTATCTTTTAAAGGGAAAACTCATAATTTCTATAACAAAAAGGCCTTTAGTAATGGTTGTTATTCCCCTAGCATTTGCCTAGATGTACCCAAGGGCTAAACCCTCAAGCTAGTTTTTAATTTGACCAAGAATAAACCTTACTTACTTACGGAGGAGGAGAGGCAACGTTCTAATCAGCCCAAGCCTTTGTGTGCTTTCTGATCACTAAAACTCACTGGACATTAGGGAAAATGCCTTCAATACATTCAGAACCTGTTAGTCTGCATAAAGAATCACGTTTAAACTTTAGACGTTTTGTTATTTGACGTGCATACAAGAGTGATGTTCACAGTTTAGATTGTTCCTTTATCTACAATCTGGAATTTAAACACAATGAATTTTATTGCTGTGATCTTTGATATTTCTTTTGCACTGAAGATTTATGTCCTGGTGAGAAAAAGAATCACACACACACACACACACACACGGACTCCATAAGACTCAATAAAGGAAACCCTACCAAACATGCAAGGAAAAAAAAATGTAAAGCATGGTTGTATGGAGGGAGGGTAGATATCAATCTATGTATTCTTCTTGATCCTAACAGAGAAGAATGAACCATTTCTGGTGTCTAGATCAAGGGAGGTAATGGTACCACTCTATTCTGCTTTGGTTAGTTATCATCTGGAATCCTGTGTCCAATTCTGGGCATCCTATTTCAAGAAGGATATTGACAAATTGGAGTGTGTCCAGAGGAGGGCGACCAAAATTGTGAAGAGTCTGGAAACTATGCCCTATGAGGAGCAGCTTAGGGAGCTGGGTATGTTTAATCTGCAGAAGAGAAGGTTAAGAGGTGACATGATAGCCATGTTTAAATATTTGAAGGGATGTCATGGTGAGGAGGAAGCGGGCTTGTTTTTCACTGCTCCAGAGACTTGGACAAGGAGCAATGGATTCAAACTGCAGGAGATTCCACTTAAACCTCAGGAAGAATTTCCTGACAGAGCTGTTCGTGAGTGGAATATGCTGTCTCAGAGTGTGGTGGAGTCTCCTTTTTTTGAGGTTTTTAAGCAGAGGCTGGATGACCATCTGTTGGGAGTGCTTTGATGTGTGTTCCTGCATGGCAGAGGGTTGGACTGGATGGCCCCTGTGGTCTCTTCCAAGTCTATGATTCTATGATTCTAAGTGAAAAGAATCCTGCAGCAGCCTTATAGTTGCCTGTATTTTTCCCAGTGGAGTTTCCCAAGCATTGGAACCATTCCATGACCAACAAATGAATAGTAAACAAATGTTCTTCCCAATCCTAATGCACATAGGGTATAAGAATAGACTCTGAAGTGCCAGGACTCACAGTTGCCATAGCCAGGCGTCTCAGAATGAGTTGATTTATGTCAACAGACCAGTTCTAGCAGTTTTCATCTAGGTGTTTTGGAGCAGATATTTTGAAAAGCTAATGACTCTTCCAGTCCATCAGGAATCAAGATATTTGACTTTAATTGGGATGCTCAAAACACTGTTAGAGTTAGGTCAGTTGCAACCAGGAACACATTATATACAAGCTAACATCAAGAACTGTGGAATACTCGATTTTCATTTGAACCTATAAAGGGTAATTAATGAGGCTGTTCTCCTTCTATCAGTTGTTCTTGCCACCTCCACAAATGAGGCCTCAACAGTCACATGGCACCATAATTGCCTAACTTGAAATGTGTAGTGCAGTTGTACTAGCCCAAGGACAGCTGTCCTCCTGTGCAGCTACCTGTAACAGATCAGAGGAACAAGCAATTCTTCATCCTGCAGGCGCTTATCAGAGATACTATGTATATTTTTCCTCCGCACCTGTATTTCCAACAGAAATGCCAGAACATTTTTCACTCACCAATGCAATATGAAATATATAGTACCTTAAAAATGAGTAGGCCAATTTTGAATACCCCCACCCCCCACTGTTTTTTGGTCCAAAGAACAAGTGAATAGTAAAATCCAGTATCAGGCAGCTGTTGCAACACAGTAAACGGGACTGCAAATTTCTGCTCAGAAGCACTTAAAGAAGCATGAGGCCAGTCAGGGGTATGAAACTTATCAACATATGGCTAGCCCCAACTGGCTCAAATAGTCATTTTCCAAAAGGCTGCTACCAAACACATTCTTGCATCTCCCACCAGAGAGAGGAAGTCAAACAGACTCCCACTTCCTTAAATATGGAGGAGGAACAGCATAATTGCCCTTTCAAGACCAAATCATGCCAAAATACTTTGGCATTAGAGCTCATCGCAATATCTAGTCGCTAGGAAAATCCACTCCCATCCACACAGTTCCTATGATTGCAGACAAGATCAGAAGAAACAGAGAAGCTGATGTCAACATACCTGAAAACGAACCTATTCTGGTGCTTCAAGACTATGAGCCCTGGTTTCACTACACAGCTGTCTTATCTGTGTGTGCTCATATCTGAATGGAAAAAAGCAAATATCAAACTATACTGTGCTCCGGCATATGTCTTTGTACTATCCAGCCAGAGCAAACTGGAAACAAATGGGTATTAAGGCAGCTTGTGTTAGCTTTACAGTAGTGTCACCTCCCAACTGCACAAGCAGTAACCTCCTTGTCCTCCACTAGCGCTGCTCACAGTCTACCATGGTCAAAAAGCTAAAATGTTTTCTTCTTCTATCCAAAACAAACTTACTTCTCTCATATCAAAGTCTAGATAGGATTTTATCTACCAGAATAATTTCCCCAAGATCCCTAGATGCAAAGATTTTTGTGCAATATGAGTGAGATGAACTTCAGTTTTAAGCTTTTAACTTTTGAAAGAATTTGAATTTTTAGAGCCAGCATGTTGCAGTGGTTTAGGGGCAGACTAAAACCCTAAAGACCAGGATTCAAGTCCCTGACCAGCCATGGAAACCCACTAGGTGACCTCAGGGAAGTCACACTCTCTCAGCCTCAGAGGAAGGCAAAGGCAATCCCCTTCTGAACAAATCTTGCCAAGAAAGCCCTCTGATAGGTTTGCCTTAGAGCTGCCATAAGTCAGAAATGACTTGAAGACATGTAACAACAACAACAAACACAAAATTCTAGTCTGGGGATTCCTTATTTCCTTAGATAAGAGGGAAAGCCCTCAAAAGCAACTTTTACAATATAGGTAAATTAATATAAATACAATTTTAAAATAATAAAAGTTAAGTAATTCCCCACCAATTCCTGAATCTTACCTAATAATACAATATAATATATTAATAAATATGGTAAAGAAATTTAGGAGTTGAGAACAAACTCTGAGATGAATCATCTTTGAAAGATTCTCCTAGGGTACGGTCCTGCCTTGTCATAATTCAGAATGTGGCATCTATAGCCATTCACTGGCATCAATTACTACTAACTAGCTGCTCCATGCAGAAACCTGGTTTACTAGAAACCTCTTTGGAGAATATCTTTCCATGAGCAAAAGGTTCCATAGAAGATGGGGATCAACAAGAACAACAGTGAGTTGAAAATGAAAAAAAAAACAATGGCTCTTTCCTCACATGGAGGGGGAAACGGGGGGAAACGCTCTAAAACGGAGCTTACCGGCAGCCGGGTAAGTCCGTCGCCTTGTGGAGCAACGCGATCTCGCTGTTCCGCAGTCCTCTGGCATCCAAAATGGCGGCCTTGGCGTCCAAAATGGCGGCTTCTGGCTGGCGGAGGCTCTCCACCAACCGGAGAAGCTCGCCGGCCTAAAGCCCACCCCCAGCAGAGCTGCAGGCACGCGGCGATGGAGCTGCATGGGGCTGCACGCTCCGTGCTTTTTAAAAACCTCTGAAAAGAGGTTCTAAAAAACACACCGCGCCACCAGTTCTGGTTGCTTCAGAGCAGATTGAGGTGCGGAACTACGAAAAATAGTCCACTCCAATCCACTCCACGGTGCAGAAGACCTCCATCGGAGGTCGCTCTGCACCATTTTAATACCCCGGTGCGGAAAGGGCCTATATTAAGTGGTGGGCAAAGAGGTTGCAAAGATTTTTTTTAAAAAATCTATGCATAATTAACTTCCCCATTCAGTTGTCAGAAACTCCAGGGAACTTACAATAGAGAGACCCCAAGCTAATAAGCAACCCACACTGCACCTCTATGGTCAGATCCGTGTCAAAGATCAACTTGAGCAAAATTTTGGGATTTATATACCTTAGAGCCCTGGATGGGACATGCATTTTTCAGCAACAGCCTAATTAATCACATAGCTTGTGGGGGTCAAAGTGTTTGGCCTAGCCAGTGTTTAAGGCCATTTCCACACTAGACTGCTATAGTGTTATTATTCCACTTTCAACATCCTATGGAATCCTGGGGTTTGCAGTTTGTGTGTGTGGGGGCTCAGGCCTCCCCTTAACTGCAAACCCCAGGATTCCATAGGATGTTGAAAGTGGAATAATAACACTATAACAATCTAGTGTGGAAATGGTCCCAGAATTCTTCTACAACCAGAGATAAGATTAGTGGCAATATATACAAGTGTGAGATCATCTCAAATTTTTTATTTGAAAGAAAACAAAGATTGAAGCCCAAAACTTATAGGAGTGCAACTGTCAGGTACTTAAAGAGATACAGCCATGAAGCATTTTTGTATGCCATCCTATCTCCTCAATATACAATGTTCTGACTAATTTCTTCCAAAGAGGATACCTCTGGGATTTTTGAGTTTCCTTTGAAGACACTATGGTTTTGCAAATTCAAATTCCAGCAGTGCCCTTTCCTATCAGATCCTGACTCCTGACCTCTGCTTTCTTAGAAACTGACTGAGATTCTACACTGAAGAGACAGAGCATAACATCGCACTCATGGAGTTATATGGTGTTTTGCAATGCTGTCTCATTAGTGGATTGTAATGTTAGGTGATTGAGTGCACAACTAGATGTGTATGCTCATTTGCATGCATAATGTACAATGTGCATTGCACAAAAATATGCAATATGAACACATATCCCTGTACAATGCACAAGGGCATCACATACAAATCTTCACTTTTTCAATCTTGATCTGAATATAGCTGCTCTACTTCATACAAAAATGTTTAAATTTGGATTCAGTTAAGTCTGAATATCTTTTTTTTTTTAATATCCTAAAATTTGTTCAGGTTTTTTTATTTCTCTGTCCCACCTGTATCACTTGGGCAGAGGGCTGAACAATATTAAGGGGGAATCTTAAAAGAAAGGAAGGAAGGAAGGAAGGAAGGAAGAAAACAGACTAGGGCAATAATTGTGTGGTAGATCCTACACTATAGTTCCATTTCTTCATCTTTAGCTAATGAGCATCAACAGAAATCAACATTTGTCTTGACTGACTGACTGACTGATAAACAGTTATTTTTAGGCCACCTAAAAGAGTGGGGAAATACCTTTTCCTTTTTGTAATGTTTGCAAGTGCTAGAGGAAAATAGAGGTGTAAAAAAACGCAGTATTTGTTTTTTCATAAGGCTTTTACAGTACCAACCTAATGAGCTAATGTACTTATTTATTATAACAATAAACATGATTGTAAATGGACCATAAAAATAATAAATGATTTGCATATTTTTATACCCAACATGTCAACTGTAATTGGAAAATAAATCAAATGATCCATCTGCTTGCTAACATCTACTCTATTTTTCTTCCTATCCACAATATTTAAATACAGTCAGCATTATTTATACTAATTACTAACAAAAAGCAACAACAACAAAAGTCTCCATGAAGGACTTGATTGGCCTGGCAATATAATTTCTCTTTTCCCACCTCCAGTTACATTCATTCCTTACATTCATTCCATTCTAATGAGCATGATGGACTTGCTTTTCTTATTAATCGTGTACACTTTATCATGCCAATACTATTGAGTTTTCTCTTTATTAGTGTCTCGCAGGCACGGCTTTCAATGACATATCTGTAAGAGGTTGAAAGACGACCAATTCATTAGATTACTGTAGATTCCATATCTCCAATTGGTGTGGAAACTTTCTGCTGCTGAAAGCCACATTCTATATTTGCACCATTTTACTTTCTTCCACCAATAAATGTTCAGCTCTACTATAAACACAATAATTTCCATTTTACATATGGAGAGCTTGCCAAATACAGTGATTTGATTAGAGGCAGACACATAAAGTGCATGGCTAAATAAGTCAGTTTTGCTTTTGCTGAGATTTAGCCTGAGAAGCAGGCTATCTATGGGGCAAAACAGCCAGTTGAGGATTTTCCAAGCTGTGCAAGTGATCTCACCTCCAGCATGTCACTGAGAAACAGTTTGGTCTCATGCTAGGGACCAAAACAGCATTATTTTGTCACATACTCTGCATTTTGTGAAAATGCTTTCATGCAAAACCAGTGTCTTTTTCTTTTGTGTGCACATGCAAAACATTTGTTGATTGATCACAAACACACAAACCAGCCATCCAATTTACTATCTTTACTAGACTATGCAGCAAAGCAGCAGTTCCTGAGTTTTCTTGATTTTTTTTTCACATTTTGCAGAAAATCTCTCTTGCAGTAAGTGAAAATACACAATCTCATTTAACACACAAAGCTGAACTAATTCAGGGCTTACAACTTCACTCAATGCTGGATGTACTATGGAGTATTAGATCTCATACAAAACTGCAAAATCTCCCCCAAGATGGGAAAATTGGCAAGATTCTTTTGACAAGATGAACATCTGAAGCCCTGTGATATCAATCTGACTTCAAACTGAGTTGTAACTATAAAGACCTATCGTACAAATCACCTTTTCTTGCCTGCTTTGGGGCTGCTCTTTTGTATCTAACCTTTAAATCATTTCTATTGATTTGTACAAATCAGTGCTTAACTATTTTTCCACAAGCCACTTTCTGCTATCCGCAGAGTTCCATTGCCTGAATCTCTGCATGGTAGAAGCAACTAATTATAGCGACATGTCTCTCTGAATTTAACCTGAAAAGATGTAGATGACAATTCAGTGGTTCTCCCAATCAATATATTTACCTGTGCCTTCCTCCCCAGGCTTTTAAAAGATTCCATTTTTAGGACAATGCTGACATCTGCACTCATGAGTTGTAAGTGAAGAACGCAGAATGAGGAAGGGTGGTATTTTAGCTCTATATATTTGGTTCACAGTCAGTAGTACCTTCTAACTGGTTAACAAGAAAAGTGAAAAACCATAAAAAATAGTAATAGAATTCCTAAACATCAAACAGACTAAAACCCAGTCAACCCAATCCAATTGCTGTTGCTAAATCTGAACATTAGTCCCATTTAGAGCAGACCCACTGCATTCACGGAAGCATAGAAAATCAAAACTTACATAAGTCCTGTTAATTCAATGGATTTGTATAGTTGGGATTAACGACTGAATGTCGCTCTAAAAAAAATAAAAAAATTAAACAGTATTAGCAAAACAATAAAAGAGTAGAGCTAAACACATTTATTTTAGTGGATCACTGGTGATATAAGTCAAGGATGTGGAGCCTCTGATCCAGACTAGGATGAACAAAGTCCCCTCACACTAAATTAACAATTTGTATTTGGACTTTTCAGAATAAAACAAACAAACAAACAAAAAGATGCTACAGACACCTTAAATGCGCTTCACCTTCAGAATGCCAAGACTTAGCAGTTTCCTCCATACAAAGTTGCCTGAACTGTTGGTAAATTGGAAAGGATGCTGCAGTTTGCTCCATCGGATTGGGTGAAAAAGTTTAACTGCCTATGGAATCATTTTCTATGAGCTATAACTGCCATACCTTTCTGTTTCCCAAGGAAGTCTGACTTGAAAGTAGCTTTTGCAAGACATACTGTTAAGGGGAGATAAAGAACTTGCACATGGAAAAGGGATTTTTGAGACTTCTATCAAGAAATGTTACTAGTTGTCATGAGATATGACAATTGCAATGATGTCCAGGAAAGGCTTAAGCGGAGGTAAAGTTAATGACACCATGGATTCAAGAGGGAATTGAGAGGTATACCTGATGACATGGCAGTCAGATATTGATTTAGAAAAGGAAACAAACTTAGAAAGTTAAGAACAAGGTTGAAGTCTGAAACAAGAAAATTTACCAAAAGTATGCAACTCCTTAGGGTAAACTCTGTAATAGGCTCATATAATAGGCTCATGTATAGAAACAACCTAGTATTAGGAGGCAGTAGAAACATTTCCTATATGCACTTCCCAGGTGAGCTCTATTGAACTCAGTGGAATTGACTTGCCAAAAAGACTGGCACAGAATTGCAATGCAAGCGGCTAGAAAAAATTGCTTGTAATGGGACATGTAATTCCTATCACATCTAGTATTTGATACAATAAAATACCACTCTCTGGACCAGTCCAAATTATTGCAAAAATGCAAGATCTTTCACAACAGAATACTTCACTTGTTACCAATTTGGACTTCCTATAAAAGCATTTGCAATCCACACAGAGCTCTCCAGTTATTAGAGAGGGAAAGAAGGATTAAGGAATCTGCACAGGCAATTTGGCCACTAAACATTCAGATTTCATAATACTATAGACAATTAGCTGATCATAGATTTCTTCTGTGTCTTTCCTCACTATTGGCTCTGGAGACCTAGACAGGCATCAATTCTTTTTAAATGAAAAGTGTTTCAAAATTCTTACTGTTCTAGCATGAAGGCCCTGTGATCCATCCAGAGGAATGCCCTTTAATTAGAACAAGAAATCTAAATATCTTTTTTTGGGGGGTGGGGGTAAAATGCATCATGGAATTTTAGACAACTCAGCCTCTAGGTAGAAATAAAACATTTCTGTTTGTGCTGGAAATTGTCTCTGGATGTTCCATGAAACAGGCAACATTGTTTTTTTCTTTTTTCTTTTTAAACTCTGAGAACTATAACAACAAATAGCATAACCACAAGGAACATTTCCTCTATCTGTTTTCTCCCTCAGTTGAATTGCTCTTCACATTTTGATTTAGTGGTGTACTACTGCACCAAAGAATCTGTGATCTAAAACTTTAATGTACTGTGTTGTTTTTCCTCCTTTCTTATTTAAGGATTGTGAGCTCTCATACCACATCCTACCACTGTTTATATAGTGTTATAAATCTACACACATACTTTCGAATTTCCATTTCTAGAACTTCTCATTGTGATTTTCCTTCCAGCAAAGACTTGCACAAGATTCTACATTTAAACAAAAGATGAAATCAGATACACAAGAAGGAAGGTAGAGGTAAATTATTGATGGAGATATGGTATACCTGTGAGAGAGCCAGCATGATGTACTGGTTTGAGTGTTGGACCAGGACACTGGAAGACTGGGGTTCGAATCCCCCCAAGCCATGGAAACCCACTAGGAATGACTTTGGGCAAGTCACACTCTCTTACCTTCAGAGGAAGGCAAGGGCAAACCCTTTCTGAAAAAAATTCTGCCAAGAAAACCCCATGATAGATTTGCCTTAGGGTTACCATAAGTCAGAAATATCTTGAAGACACACAAAAATGATATGGAACACCTGGTTTGTCAGTAGGACCCTGTGGGAAAGATCACTGGATTCTACTTTACAGTGTGATATAGTGAAAAAAAGTGATGGTGGTGGGGATATGCTTTTAGGTTGTATCAACAGATATATAATTTCCAAGTCAAGGGAAGTGAATGTTATACTTTATTTTGCACTAGTCAGATGCCACCTGGAGGACTGCCCAGTCTGGGATGCCAGAGAAAGGCAAACAAAGATAGCTGGTATCATGGAAAACAAATTTTATTAGGAAAAGTTTAATATGGAGAAGAAAAGATGGAGGTAGGTCACAATATTAAAGTATTGCAAGAGTTGGCATACATAAGAGGTGAAAGACTGCTTCTCCAGAAGGTAAAGCTAAACATAATATACTTAAGTGACAGTTCGGTAGGTTTTGAGAGGTGGAGGGTAATGTTGGCTCCCAGACCCCTGGGTCTGGTCTATTAGCCTTTCCTGCACTTTTGGATTTTCTGCACTGAGCAGAGGTTGGACTCCATGGCTTAAATGAGTCCCTCCAACTCTCTAATTCTATTAACCTTTGGGTTTATGCATAATACAAACTGTAGATAAAGGACTGCAATAAAAAATGTTTTCATTGTAAGGTTTCCAGAATAGGTTATCACAGGGAGCTTTCCAGATAGGGAATACAGTGGAAGCACAGCAGGGTTAGGTTTGGGATCAGAGGGGTTAGAGAGACCCTGATCACATATTGAAATATGCCCCTGTTATCGTGATCTGGGATCTATGTAAATAAGAGGTTCTTTGGTTATGTGCAAATATGCTGATTTCTTCTTCTGAAGGCCAGTTTTCAAACACTGCTCTCCAAGGATGATGTCAAAAGCAGAGGTATCAACACCTGTATAAAATGATCAGTGAGAGAGGGGAGTCTACATAACATTTGCTCCTTGTTTCACCTCTCTGTGTCTTTCTTTGATCTATGTACTCAAGCCTTTTCCTTCCTTCTTACCTGTTGTGATGCCTTCTTTCTTCTTCAAGAAGTTATTTAGTGTCTTTGTTTCCCTTGTCTGCAATCCATGGGGCTCCAAATGCAATAATGGCTGCTAAGTTATACCCACACGTGAAAGCAAGATCTTCTTTAGTCTATCTCTTTTCCTATCCTAAGATGGATTTTCTGAGACAAAAAAATACATTTTTTATTTTCCCTTACAAGAGCTTCCAAAGGTAACTACTCCTGTTACAGGAGTTCATGTTGCCATAGTTCTCCTGCACTCTGCATGTTACTTTACTGCTTCTAATGGAGTTTATATTTTACTTTCCTTTGTCTTTGTCCCTCCATGACTAAGAGGGGAGTGGCCTCTGCCTGCATTGAGATTCCTCCAAATCAACTGAACTACAACAGAGAATGACATCTCCTAAAAAATGAAGGCCTGTGACTCTGACACTATAAATTTTCTTGTCCTGCATGTTTTTTTTAAAAAAGTATTTTGCTGATGAAGAAGTCCATGGAGCGTCAAAAGCTTGCATGGTGTGTTTTGTGCATTTTGGTTTTCCAATAAAGGTATCATTCTTTTGTGGAGTTTGGAATTTTTATTTATTTTGCTATATGGCCAACAAAGCTACCCCAGAATATGTTTTCCGCTTAATACAGATACCAAATATTCCTATAGACCACACCCTCTACTGACAAACTTAGGGCTTTTTCGCACTTTGGGAAGAAAACGGGGCATTCTGTTACTCACCGGACTGGCGTGCTCCCTCCGACAACCCACGCTGATCTGGAGCAGTGTGTGGCTGCACTACACACTGTTCCGGGGACGAAAACGGTGGCTTCCGGTTGGTGGAGGCTCTCCACCAACCAGAGAAGCTCGTCAGCTGGAAGCCTGCCCCCGGAAAATCTACAGCCTTGCGCTAGTGCGAGCCTGCAGATCTACACAGGAGCACAGTGATGGAGTGGGGCACGCCAGGCTATTGAAAGACCTGTTTTAAGTGGTCTTTCAATAGCACGGCGAACCACCAGTTCTGGTTGTTCCGGAGCGGGCTGAAGTCCGAAACTACAGAAAGTAGTCCGGACCCAGTCTGCCCCCAAATGCAAATGTCCTCGCTGGAGGATGCGCTGCCCCGCTGTAAAAACAAAATGTGGAAAAGGCCTTAGTGTCACTGTTCCTGGGTAAGTGAAGGGTGGTTCAAATTTTTTTAGATGGTACCAATGGGGAGAAGCTTTTCTAAACAATCATGTGTTGTGTGTATGTCCGTGTAATATGGTGTGAGAGGGTGGGATGGACCCCTTTCCAAATGCTATAATGTTAAAAAAAAATTCAAAAAACAGAAGCAACAATAAAGAATGCAATGATAGGAGCTATTACTACAGAATTGCTAGGGAAAAGTTTTTTTTTAAAAAAGGAGGAGGCAAATGCTCTGACAGAAATGCAATGTGCCACAGCTGATTCCTTTTCCCCAAATTAATTCATTTTAAAATTGAAAAGTTGTTCCATTTGATGCCACTATTGGTTAAATTTGAAAACAGCTTTTGTAAAAGGGAAATTATCCAAGGCAGTGTATTAATTGTTCCCACCTGTGAC
The DNA here is from genome assembly GCA_948472985.1 of Iguana delicatissima. Classification (NCBI taxonomy): domain Eukaryota; kingdom Metazoa; phylum Chordata; class Lepidosauria; order Squamata; family Iguanidae; genus Iguana; species Iguana delicatissima. Next base: position 855,918 of record CAOKZL010000311.1, read on the forward strand.
TTGTGGGGCCACTCTGATGCCATTACAACTAATGTCAAAAGCCACCCGCTGTTGCTAATCATGGAAACTAGAGTGTGCAAAGCAAGAATCTTAAGACTGCTGAATATGTAGATATTGAACCACTCTAGGGTTTGTAATTGCTTATTGTATTAGTTTAGCTGCTTACTCAAGATGTGCTGTGAATTGTAGCTCTAATTTCATTTAAAAATTTTAAAAGATGAATGGCCAAGTAAAGAAAGGGATGATCATTAGGTGGAGAATTGTCAGAGGCTTATGCTTTGCAAGCATTAAATCCCTTGCTATAGTGAAATAGTTTAACCTATAAAAATAAACTAGGGACACATATTGTGTGTGTGTGTCTGTGTATATATAGGTACATACAATGTGCCAGGTCAGCAGATTATCTATAAATCATATTTTGCCAAGCCATCTTCCCAAGACTGCAGTAGCTGTCTGCAAAATAAAACCCTTTTCATGCAAATGTCACTTTCAATAAGAATTGAGGAGAGTAAAATGCAAAATATACTGTTATTCAATCTGATTTTTTTTCCAGAGTGGAACCTTTGACAACTCCAAAGTAAATATTTTCTTTAGCTTCAGTGAGGATTATTGTTCAGTTTGGCATCCCAGAAAAGGGTGAAGGGTAAAAAGACAGGCTTAGGGCATTTTGTCTGGAAGAAATACAGACTGAAGGAAATTAGCAAATCAAATATAGGGTGTGAATGGTTGTTAAAGACAGCACAAGTTCATGCCAGGAAAACTGGGTGGTGGGAGAAAAAGGAAATTGCACAAATCTCAAAGTACTAAGCAGTGAGAGTGAAGAAACGGATTTGTGATGCACAGAAATTAATTGTTAGGGAATACAGAGAGATTTGTCTGCATTTACACTGAAACATTAAAACGTATGACATGACACTACACAATGAACAAATTTGATCTCTAGTCTGATTGGAAGTCCTTGCATGGGGCCCTACTTGATTTTTAATGCATTAAAAAGTAATATGCAGTTCAAAATCTTCTCCTTTGTCACGGCAGTCTTGCAATACAATTTACATGCAAATGGTGAGTATTATTTTTGTAAGACAAGCTCTGTATAGTGTTAGCATTATTCTATAGAGATTGAAGGAGGTTAAGAATTGCGGTTAATCTTAGTCGCAGTCAAAACAGCAGGAGTTTTACATTAGAAAAAGTCTTAATTGTTCCTAATTTAGATTTATAGTTGATCCTATAGCTAATTCAGGGAGAAAGCAGTACACTCAAGGGTGGTTTCCCCTTGTCATTCAGGCTAATGGCTCTGACTCAGCTCCCAAAACACTGTTTAAATAGCAATGCTACCTTTTTCAAGACACTGAGAATCTGAGGCTGAATGTGACACACTGGATGTTATCCATTTAGTTACTGATTAATGTGGGATAATGCTGTCTTTTTCGTCGGATAAAGCAGAGTTCCCAGTTACATAAAGCTTTTTATCTGCATTCACACCAGAACTTGGAAAAGTTACTTTTTAAGATTACAGGTCCCAGAACCCCTAATTGGCATGGTTAGTGGCCATGCTAGCTTGGGGAACTAGGACTAATCAACCCAAAAGGTAACATTTTCATAAGCTCTAGTTCACCTGAACTTTGTTATATCTCATCAACCAACCTACCCCATCAACACTGAGAGGTCAGACATGGAAAGCTAGAGTGCCCTAGCTCCCCATGAGATTTTACTGCCTGACACAGAGCTATTCATCAAAAGCAAAGTGCACAGTAGCAAAAATTAGCCAAGTCCATTTGAACCTGAGGAAGGAAATCCATTCTCCCTGTCCGTAGCATATAAAATACAATAGTAGTGAAGTAAATAGCAAACATTTTGCTGATGGGTTATGCAATCCAAAATCTCCTGCTTGAGGTGGTTACTCACTCTGCCTAATTGGAGAGCAGAGTTCTCTCTAAATGATTTAAAGGAGAAGATCAAAGTGGCAGGGCTCCTGTATCTTTAGTAGTTGTATGTTAGAGAGAATTTCAATAGGCGTAGCTTCAATTGCAAGCTACGGTTACTGCAGTCCTCCCTTCAACCCAACTATTAAAGCAGAGATGGAAGGCTGAGGACTGCATTAACCTCTCAGGAGACATTGCAGAGCTGCACCTTCCATTGTATTTCCCATTACCTCCACTGCCAAAAGTTTTTTTAAAAAGGGCTCCTGGTGCTCCTTAATGTGCTTTAGAGAGTGTGGGGAACATTTCTGCCATGCTTTAAGCGATTTATGGCCATTTTAGGCATGCAAAATATCTTTTCATAAGACAGTGTCCTCTCATCCCAGCATGGGGACAGGAGAGGAGGAGGACTGCAACAACTCTTCTGCATGACATCACCATGGTCCCACTTCTCTTGTGTCTTGAGGCAGTGTGATCTCAGATTAAATCATTGATGGGTTCTCCTTATCAATGACCCATGATTGTGCCACCATCCCACAATTACCTGTCCTGCGGAAGGGCAGGAAGCGCAATGGCAGTGCTTCCTGCCCCAGCGCAGCCTGGGAAAGTGCCCGGTTGCTCTGCAGAAGAAAAAGGCATGTCCATCGTGCGCCTTTCCCCAAGGAGCCAGTCTGGTGTGGAGGGGAGTGATCCTGTTGTATTCCCTTCCTGGCAGAGCGGCTGCTGGGGTTGCCACTGGAGAACTACACAAGAAGGTAGGATGAGGCAAGGGCCTCAGTAAGTGACTAGGCATTTGGGGGCAAATTTTTTACTTCTTTGACCTGGGGGGGGGTGCTCGTGGCCACAAAAAATGCATGAGGTCTTTGGGCTGCACTTTGCCTGCCCTGTATTATAGCTATATGAGCCTTCAGAAGCAATGATATTTATGAATTAATACAGTAGTGCACAGTTTGTGAAGAAATACTTTCAGGTGTCACATTAACACACCTTCGCAGGTGAACAAAAGTGTTAGACAGAGAAAAATAGTGGGCATAAAATAAGAAGGCTGGAAACACTTTTCTGTCTGCTGTGGTATTTTAAGTTCAGGAAAATGGTTTGCTGCTTGACTCTGCTGCCTAAACTGAACCGTAATTGTTTTGGAGTTGCAGTCTCAAGCAGGGCTGCCTTATCCGTCAGGTACTTTAGGCACGGTCTTAGGGTCTACAAAATTTTTAGGACCTGTGAAAACAGGATTCTAGGGGGCTACAGAAATATCCCTAGTGGTACATCGAGGTGAGGTGGGGAGTCAAATACAAGAGTGCCTAGAGCCTACAAGAATCTTAATGCAGCCCTGCTCTTAAGTCCTACTGAATTGTGAGTATTAGGCTGCAGGCCTGTCCTAATTTATTTGTTTCTTTCTATCTCACCCTTCATTGGAAAAAAAAAAATCCCAAACTGGGTAAAAATTAGCAAACAATAATAATAATTAAAAAAAATGTAAAGTAATAAAATACAACATGTCCAATAAAACCAATAACAATCAGGAGAAAGAAACAAACGTACAACAAAAATCCAGTCATATTCATAGGCCACTCATAAATGTCTGCATAAATCAATAGGGTTTAACTCAACACTGAAGTTCCAATAAATTTAGTACCAGACATATGTCTTAGGGGGATTGTATTTCAGAGCTGAAATACCACTATGGAAGAAGGCCTCTTCCTCACGTCTCATGTCGCTGCTCAGTGATGAGGCAAGGAAATGTGTGTCTCTCCCAGATCTAAAGCAGAGTCAGACATACAATGATTGGAGGACCTGTCAGACGCTAGGACCTCAAGATGTTTGGTGCTTTGTAGATCCATACCAGCACTTTGAACAGGCAGCCAACGCTCATCTTTCAGAAATGGTTGGTGTTTCAGTCACCAGCTTGGTAGCTGCTTCTTTCATTAAGGGTAATTTCTGACTAGTATTCAAAGGCAGCTCCATGTAAAGAACACTGCACTAAACCTGATTAATGGCTATCAGGGCCTGGCCCATAGTGGCTCAGCTACCTCTATCCTCTATCCACAGCAAACACTACAAGTTGGGCCAAGCACTTGTAGTGCTATTATGCCATGTGAACCTCCAGCTGCAAAGATGGATCCAGAAGTGCACATTTCCTTATTGAATTGGAAAATAAAATAAGCCTACTAGAACTTAGCCCGGTTTCGTTTGTTTTAATAATGAACAGGGAAGTAAATCCTGACTGTGTTTGTCCTTACAAGGTCAACAGGACAATGTCCGACCTCTAAGTCCAGCAAGATAGTTAATTGGCTTCTTCCAGAGGGACTCCACACATTTGCAAGACTAGTTTTACAGATTTTGGTAATATGCAGAAAACTGAAACATTCAAAAGCTTTTTTACCTTTTTGCACAGATCAGTAAAAGTAGCAGCATTTGATGAATTGTGTGTTTGAAATCTACCAGCCTCTCTTATGACTATTGTGTAAATGCTAGTTGTGTGCAAAGACACTAGTTTGGTGCAGCCACATTTTGTGCGAAAGCAAAAAAGCACAAGGAGGAGCAGGAGCAGGAGCAGAAGCAGAATGAGGGCAACAAGAACCACAACAACTACTTCCTGTTTTGGTCTCTTGCTGGAGGGGAAATTTCTTTCCTGTTTGGAGAATCCTTAGCAAACTTTCTCCTCATAACAAAATGGTCTGTTATGACCCAAATTTCAGCAACAGTTAAAGTCTGTCATATTCCCAGGGCATTTCTGCATGTTACTTTATCCTGTTGTCCTCCTGTCACAATCCCAGCAGCTCCTTCTACAGGAAGGGAGCATGACAGGGATGCTTCCCACTGGACTCAGCCAGCTCCCTGCAGAAGGGAGCACAAGTGACACACACTTGCCTTCTGCAGCACAGCTGGGCTGGGAAAGGAAGCACTTCCATCATGCTCCCCACCCTTCTGCATGGCAGGTAAGGATTGCATTATCGCAGGCGCTTAATAGATTTAATCTGTTCAGTGAATATCTTGCCATTGCAATGGGTGGGGCGGCATGGCAGCAGGACCTCAACGACGTCATGCAGCAGCACGGCCTGTGGACCACTGCCGTCTTTGTCCCCTTAGAGGGACTGTGATGCCATGCAGAAATGGCCTTTGTAATGGAAGTGGTTGCTTCATTTCAGATGATAAAATGCAGTAGGGAACAGATCCTCTGTATTTTTTGTTGCTAAGCATTGAACACACGCAAAATAAAAAACATTGAGTGGCTGAAATCTTGCGTGGTATGGTATAGTGCAGCAGTTTAGTGTGCAGAAGTACACTACATCTATCCATTCAACAATCTCTGCAATTCATCACTGAACTGCTGCAGCCTTTCTATGCCTGCTGGAGAGCAGCCGGAGGGGAGTTGGAAAAGCATTTGGCTATGTCCTCATTGTCAGATGCAGAAGACTGCATTATCAGCTGAGATCTGCTGGGTTCCTTTAGAGCAGTGGTTCTCAACCTGTGGGTCCCCAGATGTTTGTGGACTTCAGCTCCCAGAAGCCCTGAGCATTGACCATAGTGACTGGGGCTTCTGGGAGCTGAAGTCCACAAACATCTGGGGACCCACAGGTTGAGAACCACTGCTTTAGAGGTCTCACCAGATGATGTAATAATTCTGCATCTGGCTACAGATACATACCCAGAGGCTTCTCTGATCTTCTTCCCTCTCCCCACTAGCTATAGAATGGAAATAAGGAGCTCCACAATGACCAAAGAAAGAGATACACATGAATTTAAGATGGATTTAGCCTGCATGCACCACTCTCTAGGATATCAGCCAGAATTCAGCAATATCTAATATATAAAAGTCAAAATTTGACTCTTTGTCTGTGTCAGGTGAAGACATCATATGATTAGCTGTGTATGGTGAAGAGCTCATATGAGTGGCTGCCCAAGAACATTCTATGGAATCCTGGGGTTTGCAGTTTAGGGAGGGGCCTTTAGAATTCTCAGTCTGAGAGCTCTTGGGCCTCAGTCAACTATGTTTGTCTTGAATAGGCTGGTTGCTATGGAGATGAGGCCTAGCAGCAAGGAGGAGGCCAGTGTATTCCCTCAGGAAACCAACCTCTGTATGTCAATAACTAGAGATGGGCCAACCAAATCCTTGCCAAGGATTTGAGATTCACAATCCGAATCCCTGTGCTAAAATAAGCAAACCAAATCTTTTGAATCCACCAACCAAATAGTTTGTTGGAGACTAGGACGCCTGAAAACCTGAGAGACTGGGATGCCTGAAAACCTGGGAGACCAGACACACAAGGGGAGATGGCAAGTAGGTGAGTTTTTCCCTTGGAGTGATAATGGCCTTTGTTGACAATTTCAGAAATTATGTCTGGGGTTGTATTCTAATATATTTAAATTGAACATTTTATATTAAGTTCAGCACTATTTTGTGTGCTGAAAATCAATGGCATGTATAAATGCTAGGGTCAATGGGTCTGACACCTATCAGAAGTAGTGGGGCAGAGGGCAAAGTCATACAATCTTATCCAGTGATTGCCACATGTAGGCCAGTGTACCTCCTTCCACAAGACCAGTGCCTAGTTGTAAACCTACAGCTAGAATAGGATAAGAAGTGAAATGTCTGTCATGGTTTCTCATGAGCCACATGACAAGCTACATGTAGCAGAAAGGAAAAATTGTTTTTTTAAAATTGGTGCCTCCAGGGCCTGCCAAAGGCCTGATTGGCTGGAAGGTACAGCCTTCCTGAGATTTTAAGGATAGCTGAAAGATTCCTTTTCATAGTTCCCTTGCAAAGCTCTTTCATTCACAATTCCGGAGTTTGTAGTTTTAGAAGGTGTCACAGCCTTCTCTGCCAAAGTGTGCTGGTGCATCATCAAATTACAAACCCCAGGATGCCATAAGGAGCTATGCAAAGAAAATCCAGTTTTGACCTGGATTATCCGTCTACTGTAGTATGTGGCCCTGTTTACACAGGCAGGAAAATGTGGGATTAATCCACATTTTCCTGCCTGTGTAGAAAGGGCCTTCATGTCATTTTCAATCTGGGGAGATCCTGAGGCAAAACTATGACAATTGTCCCGGCCAGATTTCTTCAGAGGGAGGTTTGCCTTTGCGTAGGCTTTTGCTAAGGCTGAGAGAGTGTGTCTTGCCCAAGATTATCCTTCTTTCCCTTGCTTTTAAAACCCTTTTTAAAAAGGATTCGAAAGATTCGAGATTCATGAGATTTGTGGATTCCCAGAACCTTCCAGGGATTCAGATCCGGATTCAGATTTGGAAAATTCTGGATTCATCCTATGCCTATTACTAACTCTGAATACAGATTGGATTGTGGAATATGAGGAAAAGTTACAGGCACTGGACAAGACAATTTGGGGAATTCGAGATACAGGATTTCAAATCTGTGTATTTCAACCGCATCTAACTTCTTTAGAGAACTTTATACCTCAAGAAAAAGTACTGCTGAAGGGTCTGGAAGGTCCAGCGTTTTAGAGAAAATAAAATAGAATCACAGAATCATAGAAATGTAGAGTTGGAAGAGACCACACGGGCCATCCAGTCCAACCCCCTGCTATGCAGGAACACCCTCAAAGCATTTCCGACAGATGGCCATCCAGCCTCTGCTTAAAAACCTCCAAAGAAGAAGACTCCACCACACTCCGAGGCAGCATATTCCACTGCCGGACAGGCAACGCTGGGTATATATGCTAGCATTTAATTAAAAAGGAATAATATTTGGTGAGTAAAGGGGATGTAGTGGTTTGAGTGCTGGACTACAACCTTGGAGACCAGGGTTTGATTCCCTGCTCAGCCATGGAAACCCACTGGGTGACCTTCGGTGCATCACACACTCTCAACCCCCAGAAAGCTCTGTGATAGGTTCATCTTAGGGTCACCGTAAATCAGAAATGACTTGAAAGCACACAACATGAACAACAAGGGGAGGGGAGGGAGAAATAAAAACTTTCTTTTTTTACATATCCACTGTGAGGAGGAAACAGGCAATTGATTTAGTGACATTTCTGTCACACCAAAGGAAAAGTGCATCGAAAGGATGAAAGAGAGGCAAGGGGCATAACCTATATATCTATAGGTCATGTTTGGGAAGATGATCAATGATGGTTAGTTGTTGATGCATGGGTGCAGGATCTTGCCTAGAGCTGCAGCACAAAGCTCAATTTAAAAGGCAGTATCAGCAGGTTCACTATATTGATTAGTGAGTATGGAAACCTCTTTTGAGAAAATCTTAAATATGCTTGATTTGCTGCTGAATCAAGCTGTGCCACAATGAATAGTGAAAGGCTGAATATGGAAGAATAAATTATAATTGGTTACATTTTCCTGTTACATTCTTTCATTTGAAGGCTGAACTGAGTCTTTGAAATGTGCGGTATGCCATCACCCATTAGTATTCAATCAATGAAGCCAGTGCTTGAAACGAGTATTCAAAACTTCACATTTAAATTTTGTCCAAAATATGTTTTTATTAAGTGAAAAGACACTTTTATCTTGGTTCCACTGAATCAAGAGATTTGATATTAAATCAAATTTAGGTGCTTCTATCCAGGTTCTTAAAGAAAAAAAAATTAGCCATTAGTGTAGTGCCTTTGGGTTTGCCATGAAATCTGTGCCTTCTCCAATCTTTCCTGGACTATGCTCAAAATGAATGACTGCAAATCTTATGGTTCTGTGGCAAAAACATTCAAACAATAGGCAATTTCTTTCCCTTCTCTACTGCCCCTTTCCACAAATGCAAACAAAATAAACTTACCCTTGAGGAAAAGGAAGGAGTAGTGAGTAGCAGAGAAGGCTTGCTAACAAAGTTAGAAGATACTGGCCAGGATCTTGTAGGTGATGTGTGCTAGTGTAACTCCAGTTCTGCCAGCCTATGTAATTTCAAGAACACTGTAGAAGGAAGTATCCAGTAGCTCTTATGCCGCATGCAAAATAGCAATTGATGTGCTCTTGGGTGCAATTCTGTCTCCTCAGCCATGTTCTGGCTGTCTTTGTGCACCCAACGAAGAACAGCTTTACACTGGGGGGCAGAGACTGTTCCTTTTCCATGGGTGTGAAAATACAACTCGGATATGTCTGGATGTATGTCCACAGCTGGTCACTGAGGAGACATAGCTGTATCTGAGATTTCTCTGGCTGTTGTTGCATACCAAGGGAGGGATCCAGGAACAAAGACAGTAGCTTTCATACCATCAACTGTCAGGAGTACAGTGGCCAAGAATTATGCTCTGTCAGCACTCTGTTGGACTTTAGCTACAGACGAAGGCTTTCATGGCCGGAATCCATAGATTGTTGTGGGTTTTCTGGGCTTTGAGGCAGTGTTCTATTAGTATTTTCTCCTGACGTTTTGCCTGCATCTGTAGCTGGCATCTTCAGAGGATCCTCCAGATCCTCTGAAGATGCCAGTCACAGATGCAGGCAAAATGTCAAGAGAAAATACTAATAGAACATGACCTCAAAGCCTGGAAAACCCACAACAACCTTAGCTACAGAATTTATTCTGTAGTTCCTTCTTTGCATTCACTCATAAGTTGACTACTCATGCCATTGTAGTAGTAGTGGTAGTAGTAGTCACAGTTATTTTATGCCTTCAAGTCAACTCTGACTCATGGTGACCTTATAGTGACACTATCACCAGGTTTTCTTGGCAAGATGTCATGAGGGGAGAGGCATTGCCTTCCTCTGAGGCTGAAAAAGTGTCATTTTAAAAATATAATATGCCCAAGGGAACCCAGTGAGTTTTCATAGCCGAGCAGGGATTTGAACCTTAGTCTTTCTGAGTCTTAGGCCCTTTCTGCACCAGGGTATTAAAACGGTGCAGAGCGACCTCCAACAGAGGTCTTCTGCACCGTAGAGTGGACTGGGGCAGACTACTTTTTGCAGTTCCGCACCTCAGTCCGCTCTGGAGCGACCGGAACTGGTCGCGCAGCATGTTTTTAAAAACCTCTTTTTAGAGGTTTTTAAAAAGCACGGAGTGCGTGACTCTGTGTCGCTCCGTCGCCATGCTCTGGTGCAGATTTGCAGGCGTGCACTAGTGCATGCCTGCAGATCTGCCGGGGGTGGGCTTTAGGCTGGCGAGCTTCTCTGGTTGGTGGAGAACCTCCACCAACTGGAAGCCACCATTTTGGATGCCAGAGCAGTGCGGAGTGACAAGCTCACACTGCTCCTCGTCCTGACAGACTCGCCCGAATGCTGAAGAAGTCCGGTGAGTCCCGTTTTTGCGCGGTTCCTTTCCCTCATGCAAAAAGGGCCATAGTCATGCACTCAACCGACATACCATGCTGGCTCTATCCCTGCCTTGCCTTATATGAATCTAAGTGTTTTCTTTGCTTAGCTCAGGACATTTTGAAACTCTAGTCTAGGTCAAAGAATGAATCTGCCAAATATATTACATCCAGAGTGCATGGCAGCATATTCAGGATGGGGACTGTTTTCTCCTACCAGTTACCCCTTTGCCTTTGTGGTTGATGACTACTTCATTTACACGAGCAGAGAGAAGGGTGGAAAGTGATTAAGAGAGGGATAAAGCACATTATAAGCCTGATTGAAATTCAGCAGGATCTGGGTCTATCTTGTCATAAGCTGAGACTTTCCAAACTAGGAGAGTTTGTATTCTGAATTTCTCTAATTCCATATTCAGCACCATCACTAGAAGAAATGTTTGCAAAACATATCATGCCCATATACATTGCCTTGTAGGAGAAGCTAATTCTTCCCTGAGGATTTGTGGCTTCCAAGGTTAATTCAAAGTGAAGCACAAGGCATGTAATATACTATAAATCATTTAAAAAATATAACTCACTTTATTCAGAATGCTATTTCCTTTCCTACAATTGAAGTAAATATGGCTTTTAAACTTTGTGGATCAAATTTAGAAGATTTGTTTTCTTGAAGAACTCTTCATATTTTAATTCCCCCAGCTTAAAACATTTCAACAAAATTCAGCTTAATTTATTTGCCTTGTTTAACAAATTTGATTTCATGGTGTGCTTATAATTTTCAATTGGGATCCAAGCAAAAGCAGAATTGAGTGAATTTCAACCTTGTCAAACATGCCAACTCAGCTTGTTAAACAAAGCTGACATTTTATATCTACTTCTCCTCATGACATGCACTGACAACAAAACAAGCAAAACAAACACAAGTATTGCTTACACATAAAAATAATAGCAAAAGTATTGAGCTAGTGAATGCCAGGAATATTTACAATAGGAGAGCAGTCAACTACCAAAATAGTGAATTAATGGATTAAACAACCCATTAATAAATAAGAGGATTTAGAACTTCATACTGTTAATGTGTATTACTGCTACAAGATATAACATGGTGTGAAATGATAACTTTCTTAGGCCCTTTTCAGATGCCAGTCTTGTTGTGAAATGGCCTCAGGAGCACTGTGGGATTGCAAGGACAGTTCCACATGATGTCCTCACAATCATGTGACACGCCCAAGGCCATTCCATGGTGATCGGACAGTATATCATTTTCAGCTCGTTGCTGAAAATGTTGCATGATTGCACGTCCCTCCTGTGCCCCACCCACACTTACCTTGTGTGCGGAGCTTCCAGACATGCGGCCATCGTGCTTCCTCCCCCAGCACAGCCTGGGAAAGTACATGGCTGTGCTGCAGAAGGAAGGGGTGGAGCCCTCATGCTTCCTTCCTCCCAGCACGGAGCTGGTGCAGAGGGGAAGCGGAGGGGATGCGAGTGCCTCTTGCAAGAGGCTTCTTGCATGATCCCCTCACGGTGACACCAGAATGAGGCAAGGTGTGAAAAGGGCCTTAATATAGAGATGACTAACCTGTGAACTTCAGTCTAATTTCAGAATGGAAGTAATCAGTAAGACCTCAGGCAAGAAATACCTGTCCATCCCCCAGCCGACTTCTGGCATGGAGGCAAAAGGAAATAGAAAGAGGAAGGAAAGGAGAGAGAAAGGGGTAGCAGAAGGAGACAAAAGATAGATCTTTCTAGCCAACACTAGCATGGAGCAGGGAATGGCAATCCTTGACAGAACTTTTTTTTCCTCAGCCCCTGATTTAATGAGACATATTGCTCTCATACACCTATGTGTACAATTGCACTGGTATCTCTCAGTGGTGTATTTAAATCTTTTACTCCAAGTCTCAAATCAAGTCTTAAGTTTCAAACCTCAAGTCTTTGAAGATACTTTCAAGTCAAGTCTCAAGTCAAGTCTCAAGTCTGAAAGCCAACTTTATACCCCAACCAAAATTCCAGAATTATTGGACAGAGTCAAATAAATCCAGTTTAGCAATTTAAGCAGAGTCGGCTCTTCACAGTTGCAATTTTGCCATCTGCAGCTTTGGACATGGGGAATAGGATCCTATCTTACTCCCCATTACTGAAGATTCAAAAGTTTTAGAAGGAAGGATCCTTCCTCCTCAAGCCAGCTGGGGCCAGCTGAAGATGTTAGCACAGGATGTGGCATTGTAATGGTACAGCCAATATTGTTTTCTTTTTTCCCCCTCAAATATATTTATTAATTTTGAAAATATATTCAACACAGTAAGGTCAACATTCAAATACATCCTTAGTTAACAGTATGGTATTAACCCTCTATACAACATTAACATGGAATCAATCACTAAATATCAAGCACATGTGAAAAGAAAAGGGGGGAGAGAAATGGGTAGTAAAGAATGAAGTAAAAAGAAAAAATTGCAACAGCAAAAAAAAAAAAAAAGGAAAAAACCCACATTGGTTGTAATCATCATACTTCTTTCCATATTCTCATTTAGGCCCTTGTTATCTCTTCCTTATTAATTATTTCTAACAAACAAAATTAATATAACATGTATGAATAACCAAGTGGATTTCTTGGCAAAATTGAAAGTTGAATAAAGACATGGAAACCTCCCCCCACCAGAGTGGGGGAGCACACAGCTGCATTTTTTTTTATAATATTCTTTTAACAGCTTTCCTTGCTAGTATGAGAGGAAATTATAACATAGGAGTTTACTAAATATGTATAAAATCTATAGTAGCATAAATATAAGCTATATAGAATCATAGAAATGTAGAGTTGGAAGAGACCACAAGGGCCATCCAGTCCATCCCCCTGCCGTGCAGGAAAACCCTCAAAGCACTCCCGACAAGTGGCCATCCAGCCTCCACTTAAAAACCTCCAAAGAAGGAGACTCCACCACACTCCGTGGCAGCACATTCCACTGCTGGACAGCCCTGACCGTCAGGAAATTCTTCCTGAGGTTCAGGTGGAATCTCCCCTCCTGCAGCTTGTATCCATTGCTCCTTGTCCTGGTCTCAAGAGCAGGAGAAAACAAGCCCACTCCCTCCTCGACATGACATCCCTTCAAATATTTAGACATGGCTATCATGTCCCCTCTTAACCTTCTCTTCTGCAGACTAAACATACCCAGCTCTCTAAGTCTGCCCTCATAGGGCATGGCTTCCAGGCCTCTCACCATTTTGGTTGTCCTCCTCTGGACCTGCTCCAGCTTATCCATATCCTTCTTGAATTGAGGTGCCCAGAACTGGACACAGTATTCAAGATGAGGTCTAACCAAAGCAGAATAAAGTGGTACCAATACCTCCCTCGATCTAGACACCATACTCCTATTGATGCAACCAAGAATTGCGTTGGCTTTCTTGGCTGCCGCATCACACTGCTGACTCATGTTCAGCTTGTAGTCTATTAAGACTCCTAGATCCCTTTCACACGTACTGTTAGCCAGTATAAAATTGGTATAATGTGATACATCAGTATAATTACTAAAATGCACACCACATCCATCTCTTAGATCTCTTTGTATCCTTTGACATCATTATACATTGTGTTTTACACATTGTACACTATACTTTATACATTTACACTTAACTTGGGATAAGCCAGTATTGTTTTCTTAAACCGGTATGTATTGTCTGTGCAGAAGGTTGGTGGACTGCTTTGAAGTAGATTGTTGTTAGCAGACTTCTATTAAATCATCCCAAATGTGTTTAATGTTCAATAAACACTGGAAGGATGTTTTGTCTGATCTGGGGGCTTACACAATCTATGAATACATCACCACTAGAGAAAGAATATGAGGATGAATAAAGAAGCAGTAAAGGAAAATGGAAGGGAAGTGAAAGAGTGAAAGAGCAATAGCTTAGGAAATGATTTGTTGCATAAGTGGTTTCTGAAACAGGTTTTTGAAGAAGGAAAAAAATCCCTCCAGTGGCTGGAATGGAGCAGCAGAAATGATCATACAGGCTGAGAGATATGTTTAGTAAGGGAGACAAACTAGAACCTATTCAGATGTCCCATCCCATGCTATTCTATTTACATGAAGGCAGAGAGAAGGGATGTAAATTTTCACATTCTTCACTCTTGCATGCAAGGATTAATAGTTGCTATAGTTTTCTCTCTGTGTGGGAGAAAACAAACAATTTTGTGCAGTTCTTGAGAGGTAGTCACACTTTGGAAAAATCATACACATAGGTTTGATGCACATAGCAAAAACAAAAAACATGGTTTTTGTTCAGAAAATGAATTGTCTGTGCAGGAAACAATGTTTTCTGCACAAAACACATTTCTTCTTCCATAAGAAACTTTTCTATACAGAATTATTCCACAAGATACTTCACAAAACAAGAAAAACCTTGCACCTGTACTATTCCTTTTGTCAGTGTATCCTGAACCTATTATTCTGCTGGGAAATAAGTAGTGATGAATACAGGGAGAGTGGGCTGCAGTTACTAATTTTATATCTCTACCATGTCACTGATGGTCTGTCTCTATTACCTACCTACTGGGTATTTATGAGGAAATCCAAGCTAGGCAGCATATTCTATATAGCTAGCCCCCTGCTTTATTTAGAATTTTGCACAGTCAGATTTGTGAATTGTATAAATAGCCTAAACAAGTAGGACATGCTCCCCAATTCAAAGCTTTCCCTCCCATGCATGGAAGATGGTGGGCCTAGAAGTATGGCCCCACCGTTCCCCTCCGTAACTGCATCTGGTTGGAAGATCAACTTTTGAATAGATCTTAGGAAGACTTGAATCAGGTTAAGATACCCATGGGGTAGCCCTTTACTTTCAGTTTGTACCTTCAAAAGGGATTTTAAATTAAATGGTTCTTTCGAATTCAGGAACAGTATACTTTTGAGAAACTAGAGATAAACAGACGGCTACTATGTTCTATAGACTATAGGCAAGTCTTGCTTGGCAGTAGAAAGGTAGTGCAAGCACTGCATTTATCTTGCAGCAAGTGTGAGCGCATCCAGACTGACTGAAAAGTTTTAGATTTTGTTCCTGTTCTTCCTGATTTAATACAAGGTTGATATAAAGCAACCTGGAGAGCTGGTATATGCAGTATCTGATTGTACAACAGAACTGACAGAAAATATTCTGGAATAAAGAAATATGTGGATCTTCAAAATAAAATAAGAAAGAAAAGGAACAAAACATGGGACTTTGTGGGTGTTTCAGTCAGCTTGGATGTGCCCTATTTTATGGAAAAATATGCCATTCAAGAGTCCATGGAAGACAGATTGATTTGACCCACTGTTAGGGGAAGTGAGAGACTGAATCAAAATGTGCATGTGCAATGTCCAGTGAATAATTTTTCTCTTTCTCTTGTATAAGCATCCTCTTTGTTGGTATACATACATACAACAGTGCAATGGGGCATGTGCAAACAGAACAGTTTTATTATTAGGCTATTAGACACTTTGTAGAATTCTACCCGAGACAACAAATGAGGCATCACTAAGAGCTGAAATAGGGTAATGCTTTATAAATGGGCCATTAGGTGACAAACAGACGTGTTGGTGTAGTAGGATATAAGCCAATTTAGTGCCACTAAATTTAATAGTACATTTTGTAGGAGTCACAGCTACTGTCAAGGTAGAAGGACCCAAAGATCATCCAATCCATTGCCCTTCTATGTTTACAGTTTCCAAAACAGATTTGTCAGCTCAGCAAAAGAACTGAGCTTTTTGTCAAAACTTGACTCTGCTATCAGGTGCAAAAAACAAGGTGAATTGTGTTAGATGTTATGGTGGGAGAAGAAACACAAGAAACACATTTAATAGAAAGCGGGTAAATTCTGCCAGAGGGTGCAAGTGAAGGGAACAGAGGAGAAAGAAAAAAGAAATAGGTTTCAGGCATTGTGAGTAGAAAAAAAAAGCTGTTTTTACCTACCCTCATAGAGACCACCTGAATTCTGAGGACACTGATTTATTTTGCCTCTCTCCTAGACTCTCTCTTTTTCTCACTCATCTCCAAAAGTACAGTTCTGCAAGATCGGGATGGTGTTTCTTAGTTATGATGAAAGGCATTTCTCCAAGCATTACACGTTCAGCAATACATGCTCTTTCTTTCTGCTTGAAGCCAGCTGAGTTTGACAGCTCTTCATTCTGACTATGAATTACTTCCTTGATGCCCCAACTTTGTTCCTTTTCTTTTTTTTCAGAGATTGAAAGAAAGCTTCTTGAGTGATGTGGAAAAATAGGTTATTTCTTCCTCATTAACACAGAGAACACATCATCTGTAAAAATAAAGATAAATGGAAAACTATGTGTGATCTCTGCTATCCCCATGTGTTCCAGATATGGTAAAACTGGCTTAAGGCAACTCCAACAGGTTGGAACTCGGAGTATTCTTAGTGCAACACCCCATCCCAGTTTCACTCTACACTTCCTACATTTTAACTACAATATCAGTAGTACACATTTTTCCCCCCACATAATATTAAAGAGATTTCCAACTTAACATACATACAGATTTCCCAAGCTTTTTCATAGGAAGTGTTTGAGAATGTTTGGTTATTAGATGATACTCAATATTGGGTTGGATCCTGATTCAGATACGCTTGGAGAAGACACACTGAAATCCATGGGACTTAAGTTGGCAACTTGTCCCATTGATTTCTGAGGATTGTGCTAAGCATGATTAAATTTTGATCAATGTGTCAATGCCTTATGCTGTTTTTGACTTTCAGTGAAGATGTAAGTTAAATTCTGAATGCATAATGTAAGCAAGTACTGCATTACAATTAAAGTTACTGTCTGAAATAGCCAGGTACAAGCTGCATGGCTAAATGCCATGCCTGTAATAAAACAACCACCATCCATGACCTGGTTTTGCTATTGGACAGATGGAGGGTGATTTGGTTTTAGGGGGGTGTACAGCAACCCCATTGTCACGGTCAAATTACTTCCTTGTGAAGTTTGCTTTGACGTAGCAGACTTTTCTGGCAGGGGTAGGGGACTGATTAAGATGGTCTGCCCACAGGGATGTAGGGAATCTTGTAGGATTCCTGAATGCTTTGAGGGATTTTCTGCATGATAGGGCTGGCCATCCTGTTGAAGCCTTGGTCTCACTATGGAATAGTGAGATAGAAAGGACCATTGACCGGGGTAAACACCAAGTCCAGTGCTGTGGAGCCTGTAATTCATCTTGATTTACAGAAGATCCATGGCCAATGAAACAGGCTATATGAAGACAAGAGTACAAGTGGTGTAGGTCACAGAGTGAATATGTCTGAAAATTGGCAAAAACTTTTCATTGTGCCTACTGTGCAGCAGTGAAGGTGGCAAAAAGAACCTGTTATGCCTCCTGTATTCTATCCTCAGCACACCATCCAGCAGAGCTTTTCCAAGTGCTAAAGAGCCTACTGGGCTCAGGCTCAGAGAAGTCAGGATTAGAACCTTTGGTTGCCTTCTGCAATAAATTTGCCAGGCACTTTGAGCAGGTGTCACAGTTTTTGCAGAGACTAGGGAGGGGTTCAGTGCACCATTGGCCAATGGGATCAGTTTCAATTGTTGCAGCCTGATGATGTGGATAAGACACTTGAATTAGTCCATCCCACTACATGTAGTCTTGACCCTTGCCCATTTGGCTTTTAAAATCCAATTGACATGGATTAATTGGGTGGATCCAAGAGGTGGTAAATGCCTCAATACATCAGGGAGAGGTCCTGCTGCTTTGATGGAGGCTGTAGTGCACTCTATCCTAAAGACTACCACCCTATCACTAATATCTTATATTTGGCCAAGGTGTTTGTATGTGTGGTGGCTGGGCAGCTTCAGATGTTCTTGGAGGAAACACATTATTTAGACCCATTTCAGTCTGGTTTCAGTCCAGGATATTGTTACTATGGCCAATAGCTCTCTCCCAGGGTCTACAGTTTATTAATTCACCACATCAAATTGATATCTCCATGTGGCTATCATTAAAAATCATTTCATGTGTCTGACAGGGTCACTGTAAGTGCACGTAGACAGGAAGGCTGAAAGGCGGAAGTTAGGAAAACTTTGGTCAAGCCAAGTGGCTCAACCTGTCACATAGCCAGGGACCCCTTGAGACATTCTGACCATCAAACAGACAAAGGGCCCTTCGCACTGGTATGGCAGCTCAATAGAATCACAGTCAGCCTGCCAAGTGAGGGCAATTTCCACTCTACTCGTGCCTTTGTCTCACTCGGGCAGAGTCATTCACGAAGCACCGAGAAACATTCAGCCGGAGATGTTTGTTGTTGAGGGCTTTGAGGGCTTTGATCTAGCCCTCCTTGCTATTGTTCTCCCTGGGAGAGAACTAGCCCTCCAGGTATAGTTTTTCTATAAAAACTCCATGTTTTCATCTGTTTGGGGGTTCGTTTACATTTTCCTCCTGAATTGCCGTCACTCTGTTTTGCCGCAGACCCCCCCCGCCCCTGTTCTGAGTTTCACCGCTCGCAATCCTCGGTTTTCAACTTTGGCTTCCTGGGCATCTGTATCAGGTGGAGTATCACCCCAGAACACCCCAGAACAAAATCCCTATTAATTTTCCTCGCTTTCTTCTTCATTAGTTCTTGAATGAGTGCATGAGTGTGTGTGTCGTTGTTTGCTTTAATTACTGAGAGTTTAATAAAATCTTTAAACTGAACAACTCGCCTAGTTCTTGGCTTGGCCTGACCCTGTATACACTGGGTTACAAGATCCTGCTAAGTTGCCCTGCCTCTCGTAAAGCTAAAGCAGTGCTCTGAGCTAATTTCCCCCACAATTTTGATAGCTTTTGGGAATCCTCTTAAGGGAGCCCCAAGCAAGCAGGGTAACAATATGTTACTGAGACAGTCTTGGTTGCACTGACTGACAACCTACTCTGAGGGAAAGAGTGGGGAGTGCTACCTTGTTCATCCTCCTGATCTATCAGTGGCTTTTGATACCATTGATCCCAGTATCCTACTGGACTAGTTCTGGTGGATAGGAGCATTGTTTTACAATGGTTCTGCTCCTATCTGCAAGGTTGTTTTCAGAGAATGGTATTGGGGTACTGCTCCTCAGCCCCATGCCATTGTGCTGTGGGGTGCCACAGGATTCAATCTTGTCTCCTTTGCTGACATCTATATGAGGCTACTGGAAGAAGTTATTAGGATTTGGGGAACTGGATGCCATCAGTGTGTTGATGATACTTAGCTTTACTTCTCCATGTCAGCTGATTCAGCTGGGGCTAGGGAGGTGTTGGAGCAATGCCTGGATGCTGTAATGGGCTGAATGAGGGTGAATAAACTGAAGCTGAATCCTGATAAGACAGAAGTCCTGTGGATTGGTGGTTCTTGAGTCCAGGAACTGAGTAAGTTGCATGCCCTGGATGGGTTTGTTCTTCCCCTGAGGGAGTAGGTACGTAGTCTGGGAGTACTTCTAGATCCATCCTTGTCATTGGAGGCCTAGTTAGATTCAGTGGCACTGAGTGCCTAGGGCCAGTTTTGACTGGTCCATCAGCTGTGGCCTTTCCTGGACAGAGATAACTTAACCACACTAGTCCATGCACTGCTAACTTCCCAGTTAGACTACTGCCTAGAAGAAGACTCAGAAACTGCAGTTAGTGCAAAATGCAGCAAAACTGTTCACTGGGCTTCCATGTAGATATCATAGAATACCTGTTCTGAAGGAATTGCACTGGCTGCCAATACATTTCTGTTCTGAATACAAGGTGCTGGCAGTAACATTTACAGCCTTAAATGTTAAAGGATGCTGGGTCTAGCAGTCACAGCTGGCTGCAGTAGGAAAGAGCTAAACTGGTTCACTGCGCTGTGATAGCAACACCAAGTTGTAAATAACTCTCAGTCTCAGCCTGCCTCATGGTCAGGCAGCTGGGCTAGAGACAATAGCCTGTTAGATATGAGCTTATTATGTCTTTACCTGTCATCTGGTTTCACACAGGAACACAGCTGTGGTCCCATGAGTTCCCATGACGTTTTCCCATGTACTTTGCCTACTTAATGTGCTGTCCGAGCATGTCTTGTTTTACTTGCTAGCCTGTACTTGCTTTTGAGCTTTCCATGCTGTGAACATGCCTTGAGCTGCCTTGCAGTGTTTTTCAACATGCTGCTCAATAAAGCCTTTTAGTATTTAGACTCTGGAACCTGTGTGCTGGCTTTATTTTTCCCTGGCTAGAAGATGGGGTTTTGCAGTGCCTTGCAACCCAGCCTGCTTGTGGGTTCAGCTTCTTTTACAGCTGACACCCCGTTTTCCTTGACATTAAATGTCTTGGGACCTCGATACTTAAGGGTGCACCTCTCTCTCTCTCTCTCAGTCTCTCTCTCTCTCTCTCTCTATATATGTGTACACACATATGCCTGCCCAAGAACTGAGATCCATTGGAGGGGGCCTGCTCTGTATCCCATCAGTAGGGGAAATGCCTTGTGGGAGAACATAGGAGAGGGCCCTTTCCCTGCTGCTGCACCCCCATTGTGGAACCCCCTCCCTGTGGAGGCCTGATGGGTGCCAATGTCAGAATATTTTCAGCGCCACGTTGAAACCTGGCTTTTTATTAAAGCCTTCAGGCCATGCTGATTCTATCCAGGCTGTACATATTTTATAGTGATATTATGTAAGATTATTTAACCAGTATTAAATCATCTGTTTTCAAATTGAAAAACTAATATGTTTTCAATCTTTTAAACTTTTGTAATTATTTATTGTTTTAAGTTGATTTTATTCTAAGCTGCCCTGAGATCAGTTAAGAGGCAGGACATAAACATTTTAAACAAACAAACAAACAAACAAAATGGGGCATTAGGTCTACAGGCACATCAAATCTTTGCTTGATTGCTATTTGGAATGGAAATGTTTTCAAATTCTGCAAAATATTTCCTCAGAAATTCACTAATTATAACAATATTCCTTTGTCCCAGGCCTTCTGAAAATTATTGTTATTTGACATTGTTTTTGTGTTCTGCTGCTGCATTAGCAACCATCAAGGACAACATAGTGAGGGGATGATGTTATGACCGTATATAGGCAATCATATTGTAACAACACAATGGCATTACTGAAATTATGGGCCTCTGCTGAAGAACAATCTAGCATCTTCTAGACACTCTGTGTTGCATGCCTTAAGTTAGCCTGCTGCCTTCAGATCTATGCAGCCCTCCAGATGTCATTGACCTGAAAGTTCCTTCAGCCCTAGCCAAAGATGAGGAATGCTAGGAATTGCAGTCTACCACTATCTGGAGGGCTATGTAAGTAGTCTGACATTCCAAACTCAAAGAGATAAAATGTAGAAAATTGGTAATTGTCAGTACTGAAGTAAGATTGGACTGCCAATCTAATTGGTTTCTGTAGATGGAAAGCACAACATCTTGTCTTTTTCCTTGGGCAGAAAAATGGCTTGGACTGCTCAAGAGTAGCTTGTTACAAAAATATTTTGTGTCATCTCCTGATCCAAGGGCAAAAAGGCATGTTTCAGGCATTCTTTTCTACACCCCATGCTAAAGTTCTATTCCAGTTTGTAGGCTGTAATGTAGGGACACATGGATGGGATCCAAAGCGTTAGGAGTTACACATAGAATCCTATAGATTCCCTCTGCCACACAGAATCTCTGTAACAGTGGATCTTTGGCAGCATTCTAGCACTGCATTGTTACAAGTTGCCTCTTGGAAGAAACTTAGGGTTAGAACTAAATGGATAAGTAATTAGCTTCTTAATTAAACTAAATGTGAATAAGATAACTTTGCCAGTGAATGTTCCTATAGGTTTTAATGAGACAGGAGAACCTTAGTAACATTTGAACTGTTCCTGTACCCTTTTAAGTCATTGGGGAGAATCAAATCTTTTTTTTCTTTCATTAAAATATGTACATGCCATTATTTACCATGAAATCTCTGTGTGGCATGTGAGTTACCTCCCACAGGATGAAGTGGTACAGTTTAAACACAAAGTATAGTATTCTGTGAAAGAAGGGGAAGATTGCCCCTGAATAAATACAAATCAAAAACCTTCCAGATCATCATATTTTGACTTGGTTATGACTTGGAAGCTAATTCCTAGACTTTTGCATTGCTAACTCCAGTTTTTTCCCTCCCAATGTGCTTCAATGCAGGGATCACAACAAAATGCAACTCATCTACCAGCCGCAGTCGAGTATCCAGCTGTGTTCACACAAATTACCTACATTTTAACAAAATTTTAACATACACTTTAAGCAAATTGCAGTAATTTAGCTTAAAGCCTCTGGTACTTTGTGATAAAAAAAGTAGTCTACCCATAACTTTGCAGGGAAATTTATTAACATACAACAGAAAGGACAGCAGCTCAGGTAAGTGATTTGAATAGATAAATGAACCAATTGCTGCTTCATGGGGATCTTATGTGTCTAAGGCTATTTAGAGCTTATACTAGGGCAAATAAGTGTGCTAAATCTCAAGCAATAGCAATAGCAGTTATTTCTATACCGCCTATCAACTAGTGTTATCTAAGCGGTTTACAATGTATTTTAGCTAATTGTCCCCAACAAGCTGGGTACTCATTTTACCGACCTGCGAAAGGATGGAAGGCTGAGTCAACCTTGGAGCCTGGCAGGATCGAATTCACAACCTTGTGGTTGCAGTACTGGCATTTAACCACTGCACCACCAGGGCTCCTGGTGTATTGTCCAAACATGTTTAAAGTGGGACAGCAGTGCTGTCTGATTTTTAGAGTATAAGGTGAACACAGACAGGAGGAACAGACACCCTCTAAGGCCTCCAAATTACCAAGCCATCTTTTAGGTTCTGCATTGGCTCCTTCAACCCAGCAATAATTTCATCCAAACAATCCAATTCATTTCCCACTTAGAACCTGTTCTACCAATACATCTTCAGATGATTTCCTCCAATGAAGGCCTGACCTACTGTTAGGCACAGTTAAACAACCACCTCATGCATTGGATATTGGATGATATGAAGAGGCAGTGGTGGAGGATAGAGAATAGTCATGTGCTTGGAACAGCATGTTGTGCATGCTCTAATCTGGCTTGTTGCCTTCAGGTGAGATGGAAGATGTTGTCCCATCACCAGTGTTGAAGTAAGATCTAATAATCAGTTTGATTGGCTTCTGTATGTAAAGGGGTGTCACTACTTCCCTGGCCTGGCTGCATCCTGACTCCAGTTAACTCATGTTCCATGCCTTTTTTTTCCTCTCTGTTTTTTTGCCTTCATAAAGAAAGGGAAGAAGTCAATTGTTCTTCACTGTGTATACCAATTTCAACAGTCCTACATAGTTCCTTTGCATACTTCATTAATAAAGCTGTTGGAGTGAATGGAATAAGCTTCTGAGGATTTATCAAGGTCATCTGGGTAAAGCCTACATGTGTAAAAGATGCATGGCAGTTGGGATCAGGGCCAGTGGGGATTACAGTGACTTGTGCACATTGCCCGTCTCTTAATTTGGTCGAGTGAACAAAGGTGTTTGTTTCCTGTTTCTGGATTCTTTTAGCAAAAACAAAAGTGATGTCTCCTAGAGTGAGTTGGGTGAATGGAGGGAGAAGGAAGATAAAATTTTGCAAATGGACTATAACCCTATATTCAATTGTACAAGTCAACATGATTTTATTAACTGTGGTAAAACAAAACAAAACATAATGTAAGGAGTGCAGGGGAAGGTTAAAGAAAGGAAAAAAAATAAATTTAAAATCAATCTTATTTTAGCAGCAACTGCTCAGTGGCTTGCATATACAGAAATTAATCTTGTTTTGGAACAACAGGAAGTACACAATAGAAAATAAGATTAAGATTGATTCTGAAACTAGACAGCTTTGTTGCTTGGTGGGGAGTACACAAAGGAAGGAGAAAAAAATTCAGCTCATCTTAGATAAATTATTAAATTTTAAAATATTGTTAATGTTTGTGGCATAAAAGAAAAAGATCAAAGCAGAAGTTTTCAAGTCAGCAGCCGAACATTGTGCAAAACCATCTATCCTCAGAATAAATGTGGGTTTTATTATTATGCTGTTTATGCTGCAAATAAGAGACTTATTTTCCATTTCCAGCCTGAAACTTTTATTACAAAATATGTCAAACTCTTTCTTTCTTTTGAGTCTTCCCTCTCAAACTGTTATTTCCCCCCCTTTCTTCCTGATTATAAATGGACTGTAAGATCCATGGAAGTTAATGGAAATTGTTTTCTGTTGCCAAAAGATATATGCATTGCAGCAATCTTTGCTACTATTTGTTAGCTATAAAGTTTGTAGTACTCAGTGCTATGGGATAGCAATACAGTAATGGAATCATAGAATCACAGAGTTGGAAGAGACCACAAAAGCCATCCAGTCCAACCCCCTGACATGCAGGAAAACACAATCAAAGTATTCTGATAGATGGCCATCCAGCTTCTGTTTAAAAACCTCCAAAGAAGGAGATTGCACCACACTCTGAGGCAGCATATTCCACTGTTGAACAGCTCTCACTGTCAGATAATTCTTTCTAATGTTTAGGTGGAATCTCTTTTCCAGTAGTTTGAATCCATTGTCCCATGTCCTTGTCTCTGGAGCAGCAGAAAACAAGCATGCTCCACCTTCCACATGACATCCTTTCAAATATTTAAACATGGCTGTGTCATACTGGAATGGGGATTCCAGCATTAAACTGGGGTTCATACCAGCCCCCCAAGCTTGACTCTCATCCTTGAAAAAGGCTGGCAATTTCCCAGTGTTATTAATTATGCTGCCACCACCCACTGAATTCTGAATAACTGAGCAGCACAGTGGGAAGCTGCCCAGTGGATTATCAATCCCTATGTTCAAGGACCTCCCCCCGCTTCTGAGTGAGAGAAGTCCTAGCTAGCGTGTGCCAAAGGCTGATGTGGGAATGGAGAGAAACAGAGGTTTTACAGAAAGTATTTAATCAGGCATGCAAATAAACAAGACAATATCACACTTGAGAGGCTCCCCCCTCCCAGGCACGCTTAAGTTACAAGTAGTTACAAAAACAGATATAAAAGCACAGATACATTCTTAAGATCAGCCAGTCTCCAAAATAATAAACAGCCCTAACGCAGCTAACTACTTTATTCTAGTACTCACAGATGTTCTTAGAAGAAAGAAGCCAGGAGGCAAGGCATGCCTGCCTGCCTATGACTGGCACAGAGATGTCTCTTTGTTCTCTCTTGGTTCTTCTCTCTCTCTCTTCTGGCCACATGGCCTCTCAGAAGTTTTTTATTTCCTCCTTGGAAGGATCTCGAAGCATCTCCAAGATGCCCACCTCTTTCCTTGTTGATTGGTCAGTTCTCACCCTGTGACCTATGATGCTGACCCACCTAAAATGTAATCTAATCCCAAGACCTCATTAACCCTTGGTTTACCTGAAGAGGGAAGTATTCCCCTTTGCTAAGCCTAGATAATGGGAAGCCCCACTATCACAGGCTGTCATGTCACCTCTGGACATGCTGGTACCCAAATAGTTTCTCAAAAGAGAAGCCATTGGTGAGCACTCTTTCGGTTCAATCAGTGAACCACTTACAAATCCACCTAAAAGTAGCATTGTCTAGCCCACATTTTACTAGTCTGTTTGCAAGAACGTTATGAGGGAACTTTTCAAAGGCCATTTATGTATCTTTCTGACTCCTGTGGTATCCGTAGGACTCTTCTCCAGGACCACATTTCAAATCAGGTAACTGTATTTTCTTAAGTTTACTGAAATCAGCTTTCTTAAAGTCTAGAATACATGTCTGACTAAGGTACATTACTCCTTTCTGCTGTTTAATGAACTCCAGGAGAAAATGGTCACTCCTACCTAAGGATCCTGCCACTTCTACACCATTAACCAGGATATCACTGCTGGTTAGGATCAGGTCTATAACAGTTGATCCCCTTGTTGCCTGTTCCATCTTCTGGACAATCAAATTGTCTGCAAGGCAAGTGAGGAATTTGTCAGACATTATATTCTTGGCAGACCTTGACTTCCAATAAATATCAGGATAGCTGAAATCTCTATTATTACTGCATCTCCCCTTTCTGAATATTTGGTCATCTATTCCTGGAAGGCATCATCCAAGTCCCTAGTCTGCCTTGGGGGTCTGTAGCAGACCTCCACCATGACATCACTGATGTTTCTTTCCTCCTTAATTTTTATCCAGATACTGTCAACCTAGCTTTCAGAATTTAAGTCATGGATCTCTTCACAGGTGTAACATCCTTGGCATGTAGTGTTTCTCCTCCTCATTTCCCATTTGGTCTATTTGTCTGAAATAGGCTATACTTCTCTACTACTATGTTCCAGTCATGAGACTCACCCCTCCAAGTTTCAGTGATGCCTATAATATCATATTTGCTCTGCTGTGTTAAGAGGTCAAGTTCATCTTATTTATTTCCTATGTTCCACATTATTGTGGAGTGTGGAGATGTCATAGACTATGGGTCATTCCCCTTAGCTGCTTCTTTAAGTTTTTTTCCTGCTGCTGTTGGGTTCTTCTCCTATTCACCCAGTTTTTCCAATAACATTCAGGCTATTATCTCCAGCATTTGATGCCCTCAATTCTGTCCCCTACCCTACATAACTCAGTTTAATGTCCTCTTGATCAGGTTTGTGAGACTTTTATTAAAAACATCCCTTCCAGCTGCTGTGAGGTGCAATCCACCCCTTGCCAGAAGTCCATCCTCACAAAACTCCAGAACATGGTCAAGGAAGCCAAACCATTCCTGGTGACACCATTGATGGAACCACTTGTTCATCTTGACTATTTTTCTCTCCCATTCTGGGCTGTACTCTTCAACTGGGAGGAGAGATGAAATGGCAACCTATGTGTCAAGGTCCTTCAGCTTCCTACCCTTGTAGTCCCTTGTGATATTCTGAAGGCTATGCCTTGCAGTGTCAGTAGTTCCTATATGGACCAAAAGGAAGGAGTAACTGTCAGTGGACTTGATGAGTCTTGTGTTACCCTGATTTCTGGGGTCCCTTGGGGGACACCTCAATGTACTCCATATGATGGGGAATGGAAACTAGCCAGAGCACAAGCAATAGCAATGCGAGAGGCAGGGTAACCTAGTGGGGTCTTTTTACCCAGTGTTTATGGGGTCAGGCCAAGCCAAAAACCAAACAAAAATGTCCAATAAATGATTTTATTGAAGGAAAGTCTCATGCAGCAAAGCAATCACTCACACACTCACTCAAGACCTAT
This sequence comes from Iguana delicatissima, assembly GCA_948472985.1. Taxonomy (NCBI): domain Eukaryota; kingdom Metazoa; phylum Chordata; class Lepidosauria; order Squamata; family Iguanidae; genus Iguana; species Iguana delicatissima. Next base: position 883,198 of record CAOKZL010000311.1, read on the forward strand.
TAAGAAGCAAAAGAGAGGAAACTGCATAGGGGAATATTGAAGGGGTATAGCTGGGGTGATACTGCACCTTTGTCCTGAAGTCCTTAGTCTGGAAAAAACAGCGGAGAAGTGGGGCTCAGCATGGAGAGGGCTGAGGGGATCACTCAACAGATGAAGCAATGGTCTGCTGGGATGACTGAGAGTGATCCAAAGAACTACTCAAAAACTGGGACTATTTGTAGGGGAAAAAGCACTTGGAGGACTAATCCTTTGCCAGGGAGAACAATGGGTGTTGGAGTGATAACAAAGCTCCACTACGGTAATTTTATTCATGTAATGGGATTGCAAGGTGTTGCCAAAGTCTCAGGATCTTCGGCTGTGTTAGTTTGTGGTGTGACTTCATGTAAATGGTCCTCACCTGATGGAATATTTGCTGAACTTGGGGCAGACACGCTAATCCCCTCAGGTCAGCATCTCGGGGCTGAGGACCCTTTGTTTATTGTGGGTTTACACATCTTGAAGTCTCCTGGGACTACGTGACTGGGATTTTACTGGCCTGACCTGGTTTTCGGACTTTGACCATTGCTACCTACGTGCCCATCTGGGTGACCTCTCAGGCACATTGAATCATATTTTAATAGCAAAATTGTAGACCCTGGGATAGGGTTTTTCCAGTGGAGTAACACTTGTCAGCATAGATTTTTGCCCCAGGGAGGCAGGAAACTTCTCAAGACATCTGTCAGGCCCACAAACCACTGTCTGTGGCTTCCTCAGCAGGGAATTCCCTACAGTCACCACATGTCTGCTTTGGGGATTAGCAGGGGCCATTTCACATGCTGAATCTTCCAAGGTCACCTGCAAATTCTCTGAGCACTGACACTGTTGCTCTCACTGATGAGCGAGAGCGTCAAATAGATTCTACAGCTCCACATTCAGAGAAGGTTCCCTGGTCCTTATGTTTCTATGTGTCACATTCCTCCAAATGTCTACCTTTTCTGTTTGGGAACAGATCTCCTTCTCAGAGACATCCCTTTTGTGTTCCTTATCCTGGACAATCTGCTCCCTGCTGTCCAGGAAAACTTTATGTTCCCTAATATGTTGAAGAGTAGATACATGTGCCTCAAGTTATTGGATCTTCTCTTCCAACAGGGCAACCTACTTGCATTTGCTGCAGGTATAGCTACCCACACCCTCAAGCAAAACATAAACATTCCACAGCTGTTAATGAATGCAGCAGTTCCCTCAGTTCCCTCATCATCCATATTAAGTAGTCTTAAGTTAGCACTGAAACAAAATTCTGGGCTTCCCTATCAATACTTCCTCACACAAAACACCTGTAAACTTTGTCTGTTTGCTGAGCTCCAGGGATTGGGGCTGCATATATATATCCACCTATATAGAGAGGTAGTGTCTGCTAGCTCCTCCCCCAACCATGTCTCTGACTCATTTCTTCTCAACAGATGTTCCACTCCCCTGATAGGACCTGGGCTTACACACAAAAGAACAATAGAACACAAGTAACCACACAAGCAAGCCTCCATTCAGCTCACACAAACAATGAACCTTTCTCCAACAGACAGAGTAGCTTTAAACCTTAATATATGCTCCTAATATTTATTTACATTATTTATAGATTTCTTAGATTTCAAAGCAGTGCATGGCGTCTCTTTAAAAAGAAAAGCATAATAGTTCTAATGCATTCACAGAAACCAGAGCTGAACCTACTTGTAGGCAGAGTGAGGCAGCTGCTTCGTGTAACAGATGCAAGGAAGTGAAATAGCTGAGTGTCAAAAGACAGAGTGGTGTGCACCACATAGAATACCATGAACCCTCCAAGCTAGTCTACTCGTCTCAAGCTCAATGGAAAATGGTCTTCTGTCTTTAGAGTTGAAGTGAATGGTTTCTTTCTGAGAAATGCAGGTAGGCACAATTATATACCCTCCAACTGTCCAGATTTGACAGGGACAGTCCCAGTTAACATTCTATCAACTCTCTTTTTTAAAAATCTGCTTTCTCAGTTTGTTTAGCAGATGCTAGTCTCTTTTCCAACGGAGGCCCATAACCTCAGTAATGCCATTGTGTAGTAACAATATGATTACCTATGTGTGATCATGACATCATCCCGTTCACAATGTTATTCTTGATTGTCAGAGAGCACAGGTGGTGCTAGTGCAGCACCAGAACACAGAAACAATGTCAAATGACAGTAACATTCAGAAGGCCTGGGAAAAGAGAATGTTGTTATAATTAGTGAATTTCTGGGGAAATATTTTGCAGAATTTGAAAACATTTTTATTGCAAATAGCAATCAAGCAAATATTTGATGTGTTTGTAGACCTAATGCCCCATTTTGTTTGTTTGTTTTAAATATTTCTATCCTGATCCTTATCTGATCTCGGGGTAGCTTACAATAAAATCAACTTAAAACAATAAATAATCACAAAAGTTTAAAAGATTAGAAACATATTAAATGGATTTTCAATTTGAAAGGCGAAAACTTAATATTGGTTAAAACAATCTTGAATATTACAACTATAAAACATGCACAGTCTGGATAAAATCAGCTTGGCCTGAAGGCTTTATTAAAAAGCCAGGTTTTGATGTGGTGCTGAAAATATTCTAACACTGGCACCAATCAAGCCTCCACAGCTGTGGCTAAGTTATCTCTGTCAGGAAAGGCCATAGTTGGGGGACCAGTCAAAGCTTGACCCAGGCATTCAGAGCCACTGAGTCTATCTACATCTTCAATGACAAAGATGGATGTAGGAGTATTCACAGACCATGTACCTACTCCTTCCGGGGGGTGGGGTACAACCCCATCCAGGGCATGCAACCTATCCAGTTCCTGGACTCAAGAACCACCAATCCACAGGCCCTCTGTCTTATCAGGATTCAGCTTCAGTTTATTCACCTTCATCTAGCCTATTACAGCAGCCAGGCACTGTTCCAGCACTTCACTTGGCCCAGCTGACTCTGATGACATGGAGAAGTAAAATGAAGTGTCATCAACACACTGATGGCACCCAGTTCCCCAGATCCTAATGACTTCTTCCAGTAGCCTGATATAGATGTCAGTAAAGGAGACAAAATTGAATTCTGTGGCACCCCACAACACAATGGTCATGGGGCTGAGGAGCAGTACCCCAATGCCATTGTCTAGAAATAACCTAGCAGGTAGGAGCAGTGCCGCTATAAAACAGTGCTTCCTACTTCATCCACCACAGGCAGTCCAATAGGATAATGTGATCAATGATATCAAAAGCCACTGATAGATCCAGGAGGATAAACAGGGTAGCATTCCCTGCTCTTTGCCTTGGAGTAGGTCGTCAGTCATTGAAACCAAGACTGTCTCAACAACATATCTTGGCCTGAACCCATGGACAATCTCTGACAAAAAGGCAATGAAAAGAATTTGCATCTCTTACTACTTGGAGTAGAGGGACATGTAAAACACAATGTTGGTTAAGTAACCAAAAAATGAACAATATTTTCACAAACAGACCATAACACGACTTCGGTTAATTCTAAAGAGCAACCAAGACTTTCACTCTCATTTTTGCACTGTGAAGGAAGGTGAGTGGGAAGAAGAGAGGGCATGAGTCAACCTGAGGAAATTTTAGGCTTCTTCTTTGTACAGGAAACAATGGTTTCCCATTACATCTGAACCAGGATGGAAAGTTGTCCAAGACTTTCTGTTATGTCAGTCACAGCACCTTGGGCTGAACTTAATTTGTGTTGGTCAAGGATGTTACTCATTCCATTATATTTCTCTTCTTTCAGAAAGCTAGAGGGCTTCACTTTCCAATGACTAAAGTCACTAGAGAAAAGTCTGCTGTGATTTCTCTTCTATATACATTACCTACAAGTGAGGAAAAGGAGATCAGTCCTCTCTGATAGCTAAAAGCAAACACAGCATGTATTTTTCCAGTTCTCAGAAGTATTTATCTGTAACAGAGCTGAGCATATAGTGAAAGATAACTAACAGTTTGGCTTCTGTAGTAAGAACTTTAAGCTTCTCCATAGGCAACCTTATATTTTAAGTGCTCAGAAGGCTTAGGATGAGGCAGGGTGGATCTACAAAGTCCAGGCATGCATGAGGTGTTCCAGAACCTCCACAGTCTGTGTGGTCTTAAGCTCAAGCCTATTTCTTCCTGTTTCTGTAACCTCTGAATGACTTATCTTTCTCACCATCCTTGGTACCCAAAATTGCTATTGCTGTGTTGATCTTGGAAAAGAAAAAATGGTAGCTAATATGAGACATTTGTGAACAGGTTGCTCCTTCTCTGTGAAAGTGCATCTTCTGCTTTATTTCCTAGTGACAACATAGGTAAAAGAAACAAGGATATTCTATATAGGATCCCTCCTCCCTACTACTTGGCTATCCACTTTCAAGCATCAACCATATATAAAGTCAGTACATGGCTCTGGACTCTACTGAGTTAGCTGAATTATTTTGTTCTTGTGAATTGTGGTATTTCTACAGCAGATTCAACTGTGGATCCCTGTGGATTGTGTATGGTTGCTGTATGGCATAGAGATTTCAATCCTCAACTATTTCATGCTTCTTTTTGAGGGCAAATAATTGCAGTATTTTTTCCCCCACTGCCACAGGAGAAAGCAAATATTCCTCTACAGTGTTCTCCCTGTATTCCCAGAAAAAGATAAAATAAAAACATGGATTTTGCTTTCTGCTTGGAAAACAAGTGTCCTGCACTGGAAAAATGTGTTTTCAATGCAGGAAGCACATTTCCCAAGCAGAAAACAGGTTTTTTTTTTGTGCATAAAAATGCCTCGTGTATTTTTCTCCACAGAATAATTTCTCTGCAAAACTTCAGGATGTTCAAATATCAGGAGAAACCTGAGCAAAATTCTCACTGCTTTATTATTTTTCCCAGTGAGATTTTCCAACTGTTAAGAACCAATGTCTTTAAATCCTCCTATATCAGTTGAGGAATTGATATGAAAAAACAAGCAGGTTTGGGCATAATGAAGAAAGAAGACAGGAAGACCAAGTGATTCGTACTCTCTTTTCTGTTCCTACTTTATGTAATGACCAACTGTGAACTTTTACATTTTGCTATTTCTCCTGGTGAGATACCCCCTTTTAACTTTCTGTGAAAATGCCACTTTGGAATTAAACTATGCATAGGACTTCTGGCTTCTGTTTCATTGCACCATGTTCAAAGATGCAAGAAGGAGAGATCAAAGGCTTTATAAATATAAACCACTCCATCTGCTCATTTGTAGTTATCTTCATATAGCTGTGGTACATTTTGTGCTATGCTCCTTCTCAACCCTCTCTCTGCACACCCTTCATACTCTTTGACATGTCGTCACCCTCACTGACATTCATGACTGATTAATGGTATTTATGTTTTATGTTCATGCAGGGCCATGTAGCTGTTTCAGGTGACATGAGAAACTCATTTTGCGCAAGTGACAGCCGAATAGAAACCTATCCCTGTGATCTTTGTTTCCATTGAAAGGGAGTGATGGGAAGATTTACCACATCACCCCTGCTGCCATTTTTGATTAACTTTCCTTTCAGTGACATTTCTCCATTCCTAAATCCACTTCTATCTCTTTTTCTCCTTCTCTGCACACAAAGCTTCTGTGGACTATTTAATTATAATCACTTCATAATTACAGTATTACTGAAGTATTAATTGATATCTGAATAATTAATTCACTCGTGTTCTTCTTGCTCAAATCTCATTATATTAGGAAAATGCAGAGCAACTGATTTTGTTCAAAGTTCTCATTTCTAAACTTCTTTATCTCTGAAACTGATTAAGAGATGGTTTCTTTTCCCACTTCAACAGTAGAGTTTTACAAGCATTGTAATTTCTGTCACGTGGTGATGAACATACCAATTTTGTTTCCCAACATATTTCCCAATATGTAGCACTTCCGAGAATACCACTGTGGAGTAGTGGTTTGAGTGTTGGATGAGGACAAAGGGAGACCAGGAATCCCACTGGGTGACCCTTAGCAAATCACACTCTCTCAGCCTCAGAGGAAGGCATGGGCAACCCCCCCGAACAAATTTTGCCAAGAAAACCTTGTGATAGGTTTGCCTTAGGCTTCCTGTAGGTCAGAAATGGCTTGAAAGCACACAATGACAAAGCACTTTCCACTTTCCTAAATTAATGATGAAAATGCAGTGTAATTCTGTAGATGTCTACTTTGGTGTTAGCCCCACTGAGTTCAATGGGAATTATTATAAGGTAAATGCATATAAGATAAAAGTCTCAGATTACAGTTCTATGACATTTATTGGGGTAAGCTCAACTGAGCTCACTGGTACTTATTTCTGAGCAAACACGGTTAGGATTGAAATGTTGGTTTCTGAGTCCTTGTGCTATGTTAGGCAGTGAAAGAAAGCTCTACTTTAGAATGCTGTTCTAAAGTTGGCTTATTACATGTGTATGTGTGTGTTTCTTGCCTGCCCTTCACCTTAAATTTCCCGAGTAAGGTGTATACATATCAATAAAACAGTCTAGGACTTACCTGGACTACACAGCTGTTGGGATCCAGACTATGGATTTATGTGATTTATAGCGCAGTGAGGTATTTACAGAACTCCAGTGTTGTAGTCTAGGGGAGTCAACTGGAGTTGTCTAGCAGAAATTTCTAAATACTGCGTTAAACTACAAATCCCTAGTGTCCTTATAATGCAACCATGACAGTTAAAGTGGTATACAAGTGATATCTTGGCATAATGCAGGTATGCTGATAGAACCACCATAAAAACTCTCGTTCACATCATAAGTCATAGAATTATAGAATCATAGAAATGTAGAGTTGGAAGAGACCACACGGGCCATCCAGTCCAACCCCCTGCTATGCAGGAACACCCTCAAAGCATTTCCGACAGATGGCCATCTAGCCTCTGCTTAAAAACCTCCAAGGAAGGAGACTCCACTACACTCCGAGGTAGCATATTCCACTGCCGGACAGCCCTGACTGTCAGGAAATTCTTCCTGAGGCTCAGGTGGAATCTCCTTTCCTGCAGCTTGAATCCATTGCTCCTTGTCCTGGTCTCTGGAGCAGCAGAAAACGAGCCCTCTCCTTCCTCTACATGGCATCCCTTCAAATATTTAAACATAGCTATCATGTCCCCTCTTAACCTTCTCTTCTGCAGACTAAACATACCCAGCTCTCTAAGTCTATCCTCATAGGGCATGTCTTCCAAGCCTCTCACCATTTTGGTCACCCTTCTCTGGACTTGCTCCAGCCTGACCATGTCCTTCTTGAATTGGGGTGCCCAGAACTGGACACAGTATTCAAGATGAGGTCTAACCAAAGCAGAGTAGAGTGGTACCAGTACCTCCCTCAATCTAGACACCATACTCCTATTGATGCAGCCGAGAATTGCATTGGCTTTCTTGGCTGCCGCATCACACTGCTGACTCATGTTCAGCTTGTGGTCTGTTAAGACTCCTAGATCCCTTTCACATGTACTGCTATCCAGCCACTTGTCCCCCATCCTATATTTCTGTATTCCATTTTTTCTACCTAAGTGTAGGACCTTACACTTATCTATGTTGAATTTCATTTTGTTAGCCTTGGCCCAGTTCTCCAATCTGTCCAGGTCATTTTGAATTTTGATCCTGTGCTCTGGCGTATTAGCAACCCCTCCCAATTTGGTGTCATCTGCGAATTTGATGAGCATGCCCTCTGTTCCTTCATCCAAGTTGTTGATAAAAATATTGAACAGCACTGGGCCCAGGACAGAACCCTGTGGCACCCCACTAGTCACTTCTCTCCAGGATGAGAAGCAGCCATTTGTGATCAGTCTTTGGGTTCTGTCGGTCAACCAATTACAAATCCAACTAACAGTAGCCCTGTCCAGCCCACATTTTACTAGTTTCTTTGCAAGAATGTCATGGGGAACTTTGTCAAAGGCCTTACTGAAATCGAGGTATGCTACATCCACAGCATTCCCTTCATCTATCAAGCTAGTAACTCTATCATAAAAAGAGATAAGATTAGTCTGGCCTGACTTATTTTTGAGAAATCCATGTTGACTTCTCGTGATTACCGCCTTGCTTTCTAAGTGATTAGAAACTGACTGCTTAATGATCTGCTCCAGGATCTTTCCGGGTACTGATGTCAGGCTGACTGGGCAATAATTATTTGGGTCCTCTTTTTTTTCCTTCTTGAAGATGGGGACAACATTTGCTCTCTTCCAGTCTGCTGGAACTTCTCCTGTCCTCCAAGATTTCTCAAAGATTATAGCAAGCGCTTCCGAAATGACCTCTGCCAGCTCTTTTAATATCCTAGGATGCAATTCATCTGGCCCTGGAGACTTGAATTCATCCAGTGTGGCCAGGTATTCCTGTACCACCTCTCTGCCTCATTTCCCCTGCTTCCTCACCTGCTCCCCTACTGCCAGATTGAGTGCTTGTATCCTTCTGGGAAAAAACTGAGACAAAGAAGGTGTTAAGTAGTTCTGCCTTTTCCCTTCCCCCTGTGAGTAATTCTCCATCTTCTCTGCGCAGCGACCCTATCGTCTCCTTCTTTTTCCTTTTGCTGCGGACGTATTTAAAAAAGCCCTTTTTATTATTTTTAATGTCTCTGGCCAGCCTAAGTTCGTTCTGTGCTTTAGCCTTTCTGACCTCTTCCCTACATCTCCGGGCCACTTGCTTAAATTCTTCTTTGGTGGTTTCCCCCTTCTTCCATTTCCTATACATGTTTCTTTTAACTCTTAGCTCAGCTGAGAGTTCTTTAGTCAACCATTCTGGTTTCCTCAGATACCTTTCATTTTTCCTCCTTATTGGCACAGTTTTAGACTGTGCCTTCAGTATCTCCTTTTTAAGGAACTCCCATGCCTCCTGAACTCCTTTCCCTTTCACTATTCTTGACCACAGAATTCCAGCCAGCAGCTCCCTAAGTTTTCAGAAGTCCGCTTTTTTAAAATCTAAGATGAGTGTCTGGCTACCCTTATCTTCTCCTTCCCACTGAATGCCAAATTCCAATAGGGCATGGTCACTCCCCACTAAAGATCCAACCACTTCTACCTCATTAACAAGGTCATCCCTGTTGGTCAGGATCAGATCTACAATATTTGATCCCCTTGTGGCCTCTTTCACCTTCTGGACCATGAAGCTGTCTGCAAGACTGTGATAATGGGGCTTCCCATTATCTAGGCTTATCAAAGGGAGACACTTCCCTCTTCAGGTAAACCAAGGGTTAATGAGGTGTTGGGATTACATCAAGGGTCACAGGGTGAGAGTTGACCAACCAAAAGGAAAGGATCAGCATCACAGGTCACAAGGTGAGAATTGACCAACCAAAAGGAAAAGAGGTGGGCACCTTGGAGATGCTTCCAGATCCTTCCAAGGAGGAAAATATAAAACTTCTGAGAGGCCATGTGGCCAGAGAGAGAGAGACAGAGAGAGGAGAGCTGGGCCAGTCGAGCTGGCAGGCATGCCGTGTCTCCTGGAACCCCCCTCTCTTCTCCTTCAAACCATCTACGCCTGTAACCTAATTGTGCGTAACTAGAAATAAATAGTTAGTCGCGTTAGAGATGTTGTTATTTTTGGAATTGGCTGATCTTAAGAATGTATCTGTGCTGTTATATCTGTTTTGTAAATTCTTGTAACTAAGTGTACCTGGGAGAGGGGAGTCTCCCAAGTGTATATTGTTTATTTGCATGCTTTGATTAAACACTTCTATAAACCTCCGTTTCTCTCCATTTCCACGCCAGGTTTGGCACACGCTACATAGGACCTCTCTCACTCAGGGGGAGGGGGAGGTGGAAGATCCTTACGCTTAGAGATTGGGCAGGATCCCTCCTGTTCTGTCCAAATATTCATAATTCGGGGGGGGGGTGGCAGCATACCTGATAGAGTTGGGGAGATTGCCAGTCGTTCCAAGAGTGGGAGTCAGCTTTGGGAGGCTGGCAAGAACCCTAGTAAAACACTGGGAGGGAATTTCCAGTCTTGCATGGTGGTAGCCAACTTAAGAGACTGGAAAGAAACCTACAGTGTCACAAAGACAAGCAAGAAACTTGCTGGACCTTACTGTCTTGGCAGAGTTTGACTGCCAGCATATATCTGAGTAATTGAAATCTCCCATTATTACTGTATCTCTCCTCCTTGAATGTGCAGTCATTTGGTTGAGGAAGGCGTCATCAAAGTCCTCAGCCTGGGTTGGAGGTCTGTAGTAAACCCCCACCAGAATATCCCTATTGTTTCTTGCTCCCTTAATTCTTACCCAAATGCTCTCGACTTGGCTTACTGGGTTTAAGTCAAGGATCTCTTCACAGGTGAAAACATCCTTGACATACAAGGCTCCTCCTCCTCCTTTCTTGTTTGGTCTATTTTTATAAAATAGGCTATACCCCTCTATTCCTATATTCCAATCATGAGACTTATCCCACCAGGTCTCAGTGATGCCTATCAAATCGTATTTATTTTGTTGTACTAGGAGTTCAAGTTCATCCTGCTTGTTTCCCATACTCCGTGCATTAGTGTATAGACACTTAAGTCCCCGGGCCCTTCCTGCAAGTCCTGTACTATTGTTTCTACTCCTTCCCCCATTGGCCTCTTGTACTACTTGTGCAGTATCAATTGGGCCTTCTCCCCCTGCGCTCTCCAAGTCCCTGCCCTGAATAATATTGTCTCCCTCCCTAGTGGAACTTAGTTTAAAGACCTCTTAATCCTCCTTGCGAGACTGTTTGCAAAAATATTCCTGCCAAGTTTTGTGAGGTGCAGCCCATCCCTCGCCAGAAGCCCACATTCATGGAAATTCAGGCCATGTTCCAAAAACCCAAACCGTTGCCAGCGGCACCACGTGTGGAGCCAGTTGTTGACCTCTGCTATTGTCCTTTCCCGACGTGCGTCATATCCTTGAACAGGGAGGAGAGACGAAATGACCACCTGCGCACCAAGGTCCTTAAGCTTCATCCTTATAAGCTCATAGTCCTTTGCGATGTGGTAAAAGCTGCTTCTCGCAGTGTCGTTGGTTCCAACATGAACCAAAATGAGGGGCTTATGGTCAGTGGGTTTGACCAGCCTGGTTAGCCTCTCCGTTACATGGTTGATCCTGGCCCCAGGAAGACAGCAGACCTCTCGATTGAGCTTGTCCGGTTTGCAAATTGCACTTTTGGTTCCTCTGAGCAAAGAGTCCCCAACAACCAGAACTTGCCTCCTCTGTGGCTTGTCCTGGTCTCCTCGACGAGCATGTTCCACTAGGACTGCCTGGGCATTCTGTTGAGGCTGGGAGCATTGACCTAGTTCCTGTTGCCGAAGTTGGATTTCTTCATGTTGACATTCTGTTCCCTCCGCATGGCGCTCCTCATTGTTCGTAAGGCCAAGAACTTTGAAGCGATTGTGCAGGTGAAGAGTCTCTGTTGCCTTCCTGGTCCTTCTACTCCTCCATGTGACATTCGCCAAAGCCTCCATTCCCTGGCCCAGTGTGCTGACTTCCTGATCTGGCAGCTCCTCCATGCATTCGGTCTTCCGGTAGGTCCTCTCTGCCCTATCCAAAAACGCCTCTCCTTCCCTAAGATGAAGATCAGAAACTCGTGCCTCCAGCTGGTGCACCTTCTCTTCCAAGAGGGTGACCAGTCTGCACTTGGTGCAGGTGTACCCAAGAACATCTTGTGGCAAGAAAAGGAACATACCACAAGTGTTATAGATGACTGCAGTAGCTCCCTCACCTTCCATTCTTAAAACTAGAGAGAGCAGTACAGTACATAATTCTAGAAAGAATAACTGGGTGTACAAACTACGTCTGCTCTACTGAATGCCAAGGGTTAAAGTTGGAGGATGAAATAGAGTACTTTAAGTGCGCGCGCCAAAGGCACTTGCCGTTGGATGCTCCTAATAAAGCTCCTCCCCCTAGCTGGCTCCTCCCCTCGTTAGTCAGACCGTGTGCTCAGGGAGAGCACACGGCCAGCACAAAGAGACTAAACAAAGACAAGCAAGGCCAAACAAAGACAAGCAAGGCCAAACAAACAGAAGCAACAAACAGACAAGCAAGCACAGGCCCTCAAGCCTGTAAACACACCTGATTAAAGATGTCTTCACAGACCCTCTGCTCTGCTCCCTCTGCTCTCTCCTCTGGGAAATGAGCTAGAGGGCCGTTGGATGCTCCAAATAAAGCTCCTTCCCCCAGCTGGCTCCTCCCCTCGTTAGTCAGACCATGTGCTCAGGGAGAGCACATGGCCAGCACAAAGAGACCTTTATGCATTGATTCAGAACGAAGCTTCAGTTGGAAGCTTAAAAATATGGAATGGATACAAATTTCATTGAGGAACAGGAAACATTGTGTCATAACAGAGTGGAAGAGAAGAAAATCCTTCATCCACATTCAAAATGAAGATGCTTATTTTCCCCCAGAAAGAGATATTGAACAATAACACCATTTCAGAGATCAGTAAGGAAGCAATGGTGGCAATTATGGTAATACAGGGCAAGTTTGTAAAGAGGCTGTAGATTCTTCTTCCACCTCTCTCTTTTTATTATGCATTCATCCTCAAATGTTATAATTTTCCTTCTTCAGTGCCTTTTCTAATCTCTAGAGCGGTGAATCCAGTGGAGATTTGCCAGAGTTTTGAGGTGCGGGGGGGATATCGAAGGCTCATGTTGTAAGGTTCCCATATGATCAATTTGGCCAGATTAAATCCAGATTCTAGACATTGTACCATTTTGGGATCATTAGCTGGCTCAGATTTTAAGATTCAATTGTATTAAAAAAGGAAGTCTCTAGCCTATCTGGAAGCAGAGATAGACTGCATAAAAAGAGTAGTGGGAAAATATAGTGCAGAGTGTTGCCTGCATATCGTGTGATTGAGACTGCATGGGGCTAGGATCTTTTTTAAAATAATAATATTAAATGCTACAAAGTCTCCAAAGTGTATTGTATATAACAGCTTTGTCATCCTTACAACAACTGTGTTAGGTAGGTCAGTGTTATTTCCATGTTACAAATGGTGGTGTGAGGCTGCAGAAATCTGATTTCTTCAAAGGTCAGCTTCAATCCTGCTTGGCTCAATGTAGTGTACTGAGCTACACTGAGTCATTTATCACTTCATGGGACTAACATTTTGCTGCTATATGTCCTTCTGCATGGCAATTCATGCTTGGGGGAGAATGAAAAAGACTACAGAAGCATCTGGCTATGCCCCTGTGGTCAGACACAAATCATTTACATCATCTGCTGAGCTTCACTGGCTGCTCTGGAGTTCTTAGCAGCTAAGGCAATAATTTCATTTCTGGCTATAGCCAGAACATAGCCAGAAACCTCTGCTCTTCCACTTACTTTCCTCCATGTGCAAAAAGGCTAGGGCAGGGTTTCAGAAGCTCTATGGTAGGTCTTGGGAGGAGGCTTGATCACTGTGGAGGCAGGAATGCCAACTTCCATGGTGGGCAAAAATAGACATATAGAATCATAGAGTTGGAAGGGGCGCCATATGCCGTCGAGTCCAATCCCTCCCTTCTTTTAAGGTATACCAGCTAAAGCTAAACCTCAGTAGGTAACTGTCCACCCTCTTTTTGAAGACGTTCATAGAAAGCAGTCTTGCCATCTCTCTTGGTAATTAATTCCATTGCCAAACCACTGTTATTGTCAAGAGGTTCCTTCTAATCAAAATCTACCTTCCTATATTTTAAAACAAACTTGGTCCTGCCTTCTGGGGCAGCAGAGAACAAGCTTGCACCCTCTTCTCTGTGACAATCCTTTAGATAATTAAAGAGTGCAGTCATATCACCTCTCTCTTCAGCAGGCTGAACATGCCCAACTCCTTCAACCTTTCCTCATTTGTTTTGTTCTCCATTGTTCTTATCATCCTTATTGCCATTCTTTGAATCACTCCAACTTGTCTATACCCTTCTTAAAATGAGGCACCCAAAACTAAACACAGTACTCTAGATGTAGAGCCTACTACAGGCCACCAAACCAAGAGGAGTTGGTGGATAATGCTTAAAAAAAACTTGGAAATTTCAAAGATGCAAGCATGTGTAGTTACAGTGAACCTCAATCACTCTGATATCTGCTGGGAGTCTAACTCAGCTAAGTCCAGGCTCTCCAACAAGCTCCTGAAATGCCTTGCACATAATTTCTTATTTAAAAGGCAGAGGGAGAAAGAAGGGAATCAGAAATCCTGGACTTGATCCTAACCAATAGGAAGGACAAATAGGGTTACACATGCATATGCTACTAATACAATGTCAGACATCATTTTGGGAGCTCATGACAAAACTGAGTTTTGAATCCATGATTTCCTGTGCTTGGATAAGGGTCCACAGGATATTCCTATGTATGTTCATTCAGAAAGGAATGGAAATATTTTGTCACAAATCAGGACACAAGAGTATGTGAAACTGGGGAGAGTAAAATTTTTGTGCTGTTGTCTATTCCACTATTTCTGCAAAAAAATATTTTGCATTTTTATTCTGTTTATTAATCATTTACAGATATCAATTCTGTGCAAGTCCTCCTAGAGTAGCTCACATTTTAGCACAAAAGGACTCCTGGTTTTTAAAACTGTTTTAGGGCTGCAACCAACTTAATATGGCCTTGAGCTCTGGTAACACTTGCATCGACTGCCCCATAAGCCATCAGAATTTGAACAGATGCTGGAGGACCTTGTTCATTAGCAAATATCATGTAAACTGCCCTGTTCAATGAAAGCTATCTTTAAATCAATCTCATCTCATCTCAGACCACCTTCTAATCTTGAGGCCACATTATCAGCAGCTTTATCAAGTGAGGAGGCACATTGCTTGGTGCCATAAAGCACGTCAACCTGCACATTATATAGTTACATGCTCTCAGGTCATTGAGCTAAATGAGATGTATTATTGATTGTGCTTTACATTCTAAATAGACTTTACTTTTTAATGCTTTAAAATGTGAAGCTTAGGAAATTCATCTCAGCCTTCCAAGCAAAGCACAAAGGTTAAACCCAGTTTCAGTGATGAATGAAGCATGTAAGCAGAGTGCAGCCATCCAGAAGAATCTGATCCCTGCCTTGAAAGCTCATCTTCTTGGAGGGAAGTTTAGGGATAAGAGAGTCATAATGGTAATTCCACAGAGGGCAGGGGACAGTTTCCAAAAGCAGAAGACTGGGGAGAGTAGGATATAATATAGCTTTTCTCCCCCTTCTGAATCTGTACTGTTTTCAGAAGCATCATGAAAGTAATCTCCTCCAGACTTCCAGTATTTATGTTTGAGAACTGATTAGAAACTCTTGGCACTAGGAACAGACTAATTTCCTGATTGAAGAAGATTATGGGAGGGGAAGGGTCCTGTCAGTTTTAGCTGTATAAGGCAAAGATGAAGTTACAGTTCAGTCTGGTGGGTGCATATTTGTACCAAGTCTATGTACATTTAATTTCAAGCAATCCCCTTTGAACACAAAGCACCTTATGTTTGAGTAGATATACATGAAGTCCAGCTGCAAGTTGGATCTAATGATCAGATGAGTACACATATTATTTACTTTTCATTTTTGCTATGGTAAACAAGGCCACATCATCCATAATCTAATTCTGGATTACACTATTGATTTTGCTTGTGTCACTTGGCTGACATCTCATTAGTGAGTTATAATAGCCAAAATCCAACTTGTATTGTAATAATCCACCTTTTTGGTTGCTGTGGAAGTTGGAATTCTTTACTGACCATATAGTGACTAAAGTCCTCTCCAACACTGATGCAACCTCCCCCAACATGAACATCTCTGTATCATAGGAGGGCAGGAGGATCAACAGAGATGTTTCCAACTATTTCCCTAGATGTGTTTTGGACATCATCTGCAGGGACCTCCTGAGAATTCCCCAGATGTCCCTGAGATGCCTGCTGCAGAACAATCAGATACAGGAAAATAGCTGGACCCATCCCACTGATTCCTCTGAATACCAATGACATAGAAACAGCTGTGTTGTAGGGGGTCTGCATTAGTCAAAAGCTGGATAGATGGAATAGCTCCAGGAGACATAACTATGGAGACATAACTATCAGCAAGATAGTCATTTCCCAGTGTAGGATCTCAGCCTAAAATGTGCTGAATGGACTTGGATTGAATGTGTTGGTTTGTACCAGTATACTAAGACACCATCTCAATACTTATGAAATAAGTTAGTATTTTAGAAGAAGACAGAGAAGAACTGTAAGTGGTTATATTATGCAGACATTTATGTGTCTTGTTGAGAATGCTGAGGAAAGAATGATGAGTTGCCTTTAAATGGTCTTGAGGGGAAAAATTCTCTAGGTTTTCAAGAGTTCCTATGCAGCTGACCTTGTTCTTATTTAGTGAAATGTGCCAAACGATTCTGTCTTTTTTTTCTTTCAAAAATGCCTTTTTATAGTTAAGTTCTTCACTTGGGCCAACTCATGGTTATTCTTAGAGTCAATGTTATGCTGTCTTGGGAAAGGTGAAGGACAGTGTTGACACTGTCATTCACATCAGGTTGAAGAATATCCCAGCTTGCCCTCTGTGAACATTTCATAGCACATGATTTCAAGAAAGATGTTTGATTTAGTAATTTTTTTTTTTAAAAAAGGTAGGGAAATAACACCAAGCATGAAAAAGAAGATGAACACAGGAAAAGCTTTAAAGTAGCATTACAGAATGGCTGACACCCTATATTGCAGTTACAGATTGATAACCTAGAGTTAGAGATCTCTACTGTTCTGTATTCAGCTATTGCTGTGTATTTACAATTGTGGCATTACTGCCATGATCCCAAATGTGCCCTGAATACCACCTTAAACTCCAGTGAACATTTCTAAGTGATGAAAGTCTGTGATGTGGTTGAGTGGGGTGCTTCCGGAGGATATGGCCAGCCACCTCCCACTCTCCAAGCCACAATGTGACTAAGTGTCCCACTTGAACATACCACAGACCTCCATCACTTATAACATCTCCCTGAAGTTTAAGATGACATTCAGGGGTTGGTTCCTTAGATCAGTTGTAGCTACAATTACACAGTTATGAGTGCAATGTAGGGCCTTAGGCAATGAATTTTAAAAAATAGTAAGGTGTCTTGATACATGTCAGTGAAGGCCTTCAAGGGCACAAGAATGTACTCTGCCAATTAATTAGTGATGTGAGTCTCATCCAATTTTATTTTCAAAGAGTGCAAGAAGTCATTTTATCAATTTTCTTCTTGCTGCATGAAAATCTTCAAAAACTGCAGAGTTTTTGAAGAATATCCCATTTTGCCCTATGTATGCAAAATCCACATGCCATAAAACAGTCTTTTCTGTGCAGGAAGCAACATTTTCCATGCAAAAGTAATATTTCTGCACAGAAAATGCTGTTTTATGTGCAGAAAACTCTGTAACTTGAATCTTATTCTACATAACACATTTCTACACACTTTTTGGTGCAGAAATAGCATTTTTGTGCATTTTTTCCTGTTGTTTTCTGTGTAAAAAGACACAAATGATTTTTTGCCCCTAAACTCCCAAGTTGCAAAGATTCTTGTCAGTGCAGGATTCTTCTTGTCATGGTTTAAGAAATGATTTTCAATGATTTTTCAAGTACTATGAATTATTATTTCAATCCCTCCTGTTAATGATCATGCACTAGCATTGTAGAATGCCCTCAAAGTCATGCTTTATGACACAATCCATATAGAACTGGACCTACAATGTGGTATTTCGTGGCATTGTATTGTCACCTGCACGTTTGTAAACATGCCCTAAATTCAGCCACTTCCTGTTAAGTGTTTGTCAACAAACAAACAGAAATGATGGGAAAAAGTCCCAAGAAATACATGTATTTATGCCTTTGGGATACTTTGTTCTATCCCAGCCAGTGTTTAGATGCTGTTAAATTTGTGAGTGTGTTGATCAACATTTGAGGGCTTTGGCATCCATAGCTTAATGGAAATAAATCTTAAAAACCTTGAAATAAATCTACAGTGCCTCAGAGGTGGGAGAAACTGAGGGATGTGCTTTTAGCCTGAGAGGAATTAATATTAAGCAACCAAACAATACTGAATGTTGAATTCCTTGACATGCACCCTGAAATGGATATGGCTTTTATTTGGATTGCTTTCAGCAGAAGTTTAAATAATTTATTTTCCTGTTTATGGCTTTAAAAGAGATTTCCTAAATTATTAGCCTACGAGACAGAAAAGTTAATTTTTCAAAAACAGTTTGTAGCAGTAGTTAATACCTCCCATGCCTCCCAGGAAAAAATAATGCTTTATTTCAATACTTTTCTCCCTAATGCTGAGCATGGCTAGAGAAAAAGCTACTTGTCTTGATAGACAGCCAAACACACTCTGTCCCATTGCTGTTTTGTAAAAGGGATGGGGTTTATTTGCTACAGGCTGATTGGCTGGGGGAAGGTAGCTGGAATTCTGGCATGATAATCCACACTTTGTTCCAGCTGACTCTGGAGACATTTTCTAGCCAGTGTTGTTCCATTCAGAGTAGGACTAGTTCTGAATATGGAGAACTGGTTCTGTAAGAAATTTACTTTACTGAGGTTTCAACTGCAGTTGATTGATTTTTGCACCTCACAGACAGAACATGGGAACAGATGTAATTGCAATCTCTATATTTGAGCATTTCATCCAAAAACAAAAAAAGTTTTTTCCATAAAAAAAAGGAGGGGATTAGCAACACACACACATTTTTACAATGCCAGATATACACTGTGTACATTTCTAAAGTGTAAACAAGGATCCTTTATTCCAGGAATGGGTAACTTGGGTAGGCTCCAGGGCCAAATTTTCACCCTCTGCGTCACCAGGCCTAGAAATGGTGAAAAATGTGCAAAAACATTTTTCAAAATTGCAAATAATCAAAGCTAGAAGAGGCTGGGTGTCTGCTTTGAGTTTTAATGAGTTGGACCTTGGGGGATGGGCCTTGAGGGGCACACAGCTGATTCCATACACAAACTATGCATGCTTCAACCTGGTAGAACAAAAAACATTTCATGAAACATGTGGTGCTAGGGGAGGCATCAGGCATCAGGAAGGGGGAACAATCCTGAGAGGGCAACATGTATTCCACAGGCCATACTTTGCCAATCCCTGTTTTCATCTATGGGGGGATGTGAAACCATGAATCTCTGGGGCTCCTGTAACATTAATCCTGAACAAATAGTGGAGTGAGATGAGGTACGATAATACTCTGTCAAGCAGGATAGAGATACCTGTCCTCTGTTACTTTTCAAACTCCAACTTTCAGCCACAGCAGCCCCTAACCAACATGATTCTTGCTTACCTGGCAGAGAGCAGGGAGAAAGGATCATTCAGAAGAACCCAGATTGATTCTTGTTGTTTCAACATCCCTGCCCCACTCTCCATCGGCAAGGTAATAGCCATTTTTGGAGGGGACAGCTGAGGCTGAAAGTTGGAGTTTGGAAGACAGGTACCTTCATCCTGCCTGACAGAGTTTTATGGTACCTCATCCTGATCCATGACATGTTCAGGATTAAAGTTACATGAGCCCATCCTGTATCCAACCTGACAACTTTAGCGTGTCCACTTGAAAAAAAATGCGTACGAAAACAGATACAGATTTTTGTTTCTCTTAAAGATCCACCTTGTATGGAGGACTATAAACAAACTGGTGTCCTAAACACCGTGACTGGCTGGGTTTTGTGTTTTTGCTGGGAATTCCATTGATTACCAGAGGTTCATTTCATTGTTTCATATCAGGTTTATTATTGATTTTAGCAGAAAGGTGGTAAGATACAGCTGGATATTGGGTATCCTCCTGAGAAATGCTTCCTTCCCTGGCCTCCAGGTTGACTATTAGCAAAGGGACTCACCTGTTCTCCAGAAACTAATGGAAACTGTGCTGTCAGGAGAACAACAACAACATTATAAGCTGTGAATCAGATGTGGCAATGAAAAAAACGACACCTTGGTAGAGATATTTTTATTATTTGGCATCAACCTAGCTTTAACTTAATTTAACCTTATAGATAAGAGACCTCCAAGAACCTCAGTCATCAACAGTCCTCCTCAGGTCTTGCAAATGCAGGACCATAGCTTCCTTTACCGAATCAATACAGCCATAATACAGTTGTCTTCTTCTTTCCTTACTGCTCCCCACATTACAGAGCTTCACTGTCTTTTACAAAGAGTTCTGTTGTCCCATGATATGTCCAAAGCACAATAGCTTCTAACAGGAGGTAAGTCTTGGGCCCTTTCCGCACCTTACCTTCTTCCGGCACTGGGGTGCAGATATTGTGTGAGCAGCCTCCTGTGAGAGACTCTCGCGTCCGGGGTCCTTCGGCTCCACATGACCCCGCCTCTTCCTTCCACAGCACAGCCTGGGACTTTCCAGGCTGCACTGGGGCAGGAAGTGTGACCGGTGTGGCTCTGGAGGCTCCGCACAGCAGGTAAGTGCGTCCGGGGCTCAGGAGCAATGCGCGATTGCACACCATTTCCAGCCTCTAGCCAAAAATGAAAAGGTGCGTGATCAGTGCCTACTGGCCCCTGGAGAGTCGCATGATTGTGAGTGTGTCGTGCAGATCACTCTTCACAATTGCGTGATGCTCCAGGCCCTCTTTCGCATGGAAAATGCTGTGCAAAAAGGGCCTTGATTTGATGCTATGCCTATTTTTTTTGTCCTTTTGACAGTTGATAGTATCCATATAGCTCTTCTTCAGCACCATATTTTATATAAGCTTATATTTTTCCCTGTCAGCTTTCTTCACTGTCCAGCTTTCCCAACCACACATACAGATATGGAGTAGTACGGCATTGACAATTCTGACTATGCTATTTCAATGAGCTATCTTTACGCTTCAGATTTTTAGGGAAAAGATCATACCCACCTTGTGATTTCTTGACTATAGTCTCCATTTTGATTAATGATTGACCCCTGTTATAGAAAATGTTTCCTATAATTCTTTTTTAATTTTTTAAGCATGTTAACAATTACAGACAATACCACTCCCACAATCCCAAACTGACATTTAATGAATTGAATAAATAACATGGTTCATATTGCAATTGCATAATATGTTGAGTATGACAATTTATAGACAAAGGGTAAGAGCGAATAAGAACTGTGTCTTAGAATTTATTTTGCCAGAAGCTTGTTTGATATTCTGGAGGTCATTGTGATGATTTGAAATCTGAAATGAATAAAATGAAAGGAAATCAAATTGTTTCAAATTTGTTTTCTTTTATTGCAATCACAATTTTATTGCCAATCTAGAATGCTAAGTAAGTTTTTCAGCAAGTGCAATAAACCACACTTTGTTAAGCCAACAATGAAGTGAGAGACCATGAAGATTTTTCTATAACTGGGCAATCTGGTAACATTATGGAAAGGTCTTTGAAACAGTTTAATAGAGACATGACATCCCTTTCCTATTTTTGCCAATGAGGAGACACTTCCTTGTGGCCATTTGAACAAGAAACTCATGCTCTGCCATTAATCAGGATCCTTCCTGGAAACACTGCTGTTCCTGTTCTCTTTCATCTGATCAGCTGTCTTTTTGTTTCTTATTATTTTGTTGTCATTTAGATGTGGTTCATATAGTTTCTCTAAGTAAGTAAGAAACAAAAAGAGAGGATTTAGGAGGAGAAAAAAAGAGGAAGTCTTTGTAAAGGGACTCAATGGATATGTTCATCCTGAGGTCTGAGGATTATCAGAAATCTCTTGCTGTATCAGCGTTTCTTTGGACCAAGACATTTACAGACCAGCGATTATGTAGGACTTTCTTCTTTCAGAATGAACTACATTTTTTAGATTAGAACAACTAATAGCATACTGTTAATATGATGCATTTTAGTATAATCTTGAGAATACTTCATAATAAAACATGATAATCTTCAGAAAGCTACTAGGCAATTGACCTTCTCTGCTGGCCTTGTTGTAGTGTTTCTAATTAGCATTGCTAATTAATCTCTGAAATGACTTGGTGGATTTACAGTAAGTCAGCAGGAAGAGTGAACACCTGTAAGATCTCTGTGTGTGTGTGTGCGGGCGCGTGTATAGGAAACAGCTGAAAGAGAAGAAGGCACTCAATTTATTGCTGGCTGGGAAAACTATGAATAATCAGTCTCTACTGCAGTCCTGCCTTAAAGGCATTGCTTCTTTCCATCAATACACCAGATCTCCATTCTTCTCTCTGGGGTTATGTTCCCATGATTTGTTCATTTATTTTCCCTCCAAACCAATAATAAACCCAATAATGGTAAGGAAGAGATGACAGAGGCTCTATCTGTCTTTAAATCTTTGCCTCCATAATTACTCTGACTTGTGGAGATACTGTCCTTAAATTTTAAATTCAGAATCAGCAGAAAAACAGCCGTTTCCCATTTGCAGTCGGCCACAATGAGTGATTGGAATAGGTATAAAAATCACTTTCTGCTTTATGATGTGTGGATTAATGAAAGTATTAAACCATTCTAAATGATAGATAAGGAAATTATTTCCACTGTAGCTTGAAAGAAATAAAACTGCTCTGTCTTAAATTAAAGAGGTTTAAAACTTCGCCAGCTCATCAAAAGTACATGGGCGCCAAAGAGGGGGCAAGTTTATCACCATTTATGGATCACCTTAATTTTTTAACATTCATCATTTCTCTGCTTCATTACTGTTAGTGTTTCCCATAAGCTTCAAGAAACACACTAATTTTGGTCCAGAAGAAGAGTAAATATGAGTCAGGCTAATAGGCTTTTATGAGGAGAAAGGGGATTTACCCATTTTTATTAGCATTTTGCACTATTAATTTTATTTCATTGACAATGTTGTCTTCATTGCAAGTGCTTCTCTGACTCAAGAGCATAATTTATGGCTTTCGGAGATTCAGACAGCAGCTAAAAAAGAGATCAAGTGAGGAAGGCCTGTTGTATTATGTGTAAGAGGCATGTTCGTGTATGAAAATGCACATTGTTTCGTGCTGCATTCTGAACAATGTACAGACACTCATTTAAACATGACTTTGGTATATACTTGCCACAGGAAACAAAATTTTGTGTTGCTTCTAGACATCTAAAAAGTGGGTAAAAATAAAAAAGCTGTATATCCTTGCCTTTTCTAAAGAAAGATTATTCCAAAGCCTGGAGATCTGTTGTGCCAATATATATTATAAAATTCATGAAAAGATAGCTAGAAGTGGCAAGGCAGTGAGCTGAAACAAGAACCAGCAAAATTACAGGATTTAAATGTGGACTTTTGAATACTGAATGTCCTCTGGTTCTGTTTTTGAAATTCAGCTTTGAAGAATCCTTTTGAAAAGTGATGTTGCTGACATTCGTAATGGCCTGACTTGGAATATGAACCTCAGCAATTCACAAGAGTCACCTTCGATATGAAGACAAACATTTTGACTTTAGACTTTTTTCCTCGTGATTTAATCCAAGCTAGTTCTGGCTCTACCTCCTGCCACGGATGCAGTGATAACCATGGCAGGAATAAGAGTCCTCTTTCCTTTCCTAGCTAATGTAATGTGCATTGGGAAAGTGACATTTTCCAAGTAGGGTGGCCATGTATCCCACTTTACAGAGTACAGTCCTCTGTTTGAAGGTGCCCTCTGTATTAAGGGCTATCCAGTCTAAGTCCATTTTAAAGTTAAAGAACTCTTAAGAATTATGTGCAGCTACCTCAGAGTTGCCCGACAACACCTGGACCACAGACTTAGCAAGCACAGAGGTTTCATTGTCACAGTTTTCCCCAATAAGATAAGACCATGTATTGCAGTTCTATTTAAATTATTTTATTTTTGCTGAGAACTTCAGTGCAGACTCGTTCAATTGCAACAGATTTGATTGCTAGCATGGGAAGCAACCAGTTACCTTACCTGGCCAGGAAAAAGCAAGACATAAACATTGCATTCCATGGGGTGTTTTCAAATTAGGAAATTCCTAGTCCAAACAGATTACTCAGAAGTGGAGTCACAACCCTGTACTGTAAATCATTGCATACTGATTTTAAAAAAAATCTCATCAACCAGCTGGCTTGATTGAGAACAAAGGTTTAAACCAATAAAATTCTGAACATTCATTAACTTTTTGAGCACTCTGCATTACATTATAGATACTGGTATGATAAAAAAAAAATAGTCTTGATTTTAACTTACAAAAAGTTAAGGGAAAGAGTTTCAGGATGATGAAGCTTTTTCCAGAATACATCTAGATGTTAAAGATCAAACAAATTATTTTTGAACATAAGTGATATCATACACCATTGGAATTTTGTTCTGCCGTGGTACTGACCTTGAAGGTTTACACAGATATGATGATTGAATATTCTTGCAAACACATCCCATGTTTGTGGACTACTGGATATGTTTAATAAGGAATCTTTTTCAAAAGAAGTGAAGAATACATACATTTACTCATGGGAAAGCTCTTGGGGGAACATTCTTGTGGTGGGCAAGGCCAAAGGCAACAGTGTCTGGCCATTCTGATTCTCTCTTTCATATACATCTGCAGAGGGACACACCTTTCTGTCAGCTGAAATATCACTTTAACGCCTGCCATGATCTTCCTCTTATGCTGCCAAGCAGTTTTCAAGCTTTCAAGCTATTAAAAGCAAGATGACATTTAAGTGTCATCTTCCCTGTGATATACCCTCTCCATGCTATTCAGCTGGGGGCTAGAAAACTGCTGAGCAATAGAGAAGCGGGAGGGCTACAGGGTTCCTTTTTCTCCACTGAGCTGAAGTGATTTCCTGAGTAGGATGGAGAAGGATTGTGACAGAAGCTGAATTTTAAACCTCCCCCAATCCAATTGGAAAATGGCTTAGCAAAATAGGGGAGGGAGACTCCCTATCACATTTTCCCATGCTGTTTCTTCACATTATGTGGAGGTAGAGGAGAAAGACCCTATCTAGAAACTACTGAACCACAAATTCATACCACTGCCATAAGCTACGGAAATAATTCACAAATGTCCTAACCTTTAAAGCTGTGGTCCAATTTTCTGGCAGATTGCTTCACAATAGAAGATTCTGAAGTATGAAGAATATTTACTTCTCAGGAATGAGCAGTGACTTTCTAAAGCCAGTCAAATAACTTTGTCACAGATCCATTGTTTTTCCAACTTTCCCTCCAAAACAGTCCACAACAATGCCAGGGCTGGAATTAATTCCTCCCATTAACTACAATGGAAAACAGACAGGTATCACCACCATCACCACCACCAGCTCCTAGTTTCCTTCTTGCACTGAGCTGGCTGGCAGGTAGGTCTTAGTAACAACAAGAATCTTCACACACATGTGCCATGGGATTATTCCGAATGGATTAAAACCATGATGCTTATAAATTGTTTCCAAAAGTGTCATCCAAAGCACTCTCTGTTTAGCATAGACGTAGTAAAAAAAAAGACTGATTTTGTGACTTGAAAAAGTAGTCAAAATCACATGAAAGTGAGAAAGATTGTACATCTTGGCAAATTTACTCATCAGAGTGTGTAACACTCCTACAATTATCCTGTTCATCACTGGAACATACAACCCAGGCAGCACTGGTTTACTAAGCACCATATTCATGCAGTAGACAAATTTATGGCCCATTTTATAACTCCATGTATTCAGGTTCCAGAAATCTCTGTCATGTTTTATGTTCCTAACCTTTACGGTATGTGAACTGGGAATATTCCCCATATTCCTCCTCCTCCTGATTTCTGATGACAGTTATCTGACACAGAGCTATCCAAATACCTCCATTTAGCCAGCATGAGCCCTGCAGTGTGTGTATTTAATGTCTATAGGGTATACGACTGAAAGGGCATTTGAGTTTTATATTGTGCTGCTTAGTGCAATTTTTGAAATGAGCTTTAAGGGAGTGGGAGAAATGATAAAAATTGGGGGGAAAGTCTTGCTCATATTTGAGGAGGTTTTTGATTTTTTTTAAAAAATAAAGAAAATGTAAATAATAGTGACATTTTCTTCAGAAGTGCTCATTTCTTCCAAAGCAAACCTCTTTTGCATCAATAAAGACTTTTTGATGGGCCATTATTGACCTGCTCAAGTGCTGCTCAAGGCTTAATGTTAAGGTAATTTATCTTTTCAAGTTGGCTTCTTCTGCCAAAAACACATTCAAGACTTTGCCTGACTGACATTTTGGTAATCTGATGAATGTACAGAGTCGAAAAAAAGTGACATGTAGTATGGATAAGTAGGAATAACTAAAAGAGCTTTGTACAAAGGGTGCCTATGAGTCTACAAATCCCAGAATGCTATACTTCCTGTTATAGGAAATATACATGGATCTGAGGTCTCCATAAATCATTAAAACTGTTGTATTCAGAATATAGCTACTGCCACATTAGCCACCTGGTCTACCATATATGGAAGAGCCTCCCATAAGACTTGGTATAAAGCACAGCTGACATCCCATGTCCAACAAAGAGGAGCATAAGTAACATGACTGTTCCAATGTAGGGTCCCTCAGCTTAATAAACTAGCCATCAGCCTAAACTTTCTTTGAATCAAAAAAGAAATTTTACGACCAGGAAGCATCTGGAAAATTCATACTCCTGTTTACTGAAACCTTCAGTATTTCTGAGAAAACTACAAGATGTTTAGGGAATGGATTCTAAGGTCCATAGTTTTGCACCTTAAGATGGAAACTAGCATTAACCTAGGACGTTGTAGGTGTTAATCTAACATTTTTCCCAAAGCTGATGTAGTGTGTCTTCTAGCCCTTCTGTCACAGACAGGCTGAGAAATCAGGATTTAAATGGTTTAAAAAATGCATATAAATTTTTAAGTTTGTGTCATGGGCCAGGAGTCAGTTTTTCCAGTAGCCTCAAAGGAGAACAAGCAGACGCAAGTGCACTGGGATCTACTCAGGCTGGAATGAGAGTCATCTGGCTCCATCCTTTTTAAGGAAGGCAGAGGGCTGTGGCCTGATGTCAGAAACAACTTGTGTGTTTGCCAGCCCTCGTCTTTGTGTGCTCCAGACTCCTTGCTCGCTGTCTGCCTGTATTCTTTGATCCTTGGACTGTCTGACCTTGCTGCCTTGTAGATTCCTGAACTCCTGGATCTACTCTTGACTGTGCTTCTGTTCCACTTTGAACAGGCAAGCTCTGCTGAACTGCTAAGCTATCTCAGTTTGTCTGCTGAATGGTCGCCTGTATCTCTGTACTCTGTTGCCTGGCATTTTCCCTATCATTTTATACTGGTTTGCAGAAAAAGCCCTAAAATGGCAGTAGAAATGTGGCATTCTAATCTTGGCCACCACATCTGAAATGTGTGAATTTCAAAACTCTGAACCACCTTCATGCCCTGCCTGCAGTGTTCCCAGAAGCTTCCTAGATTTATCTAATCAAGCATGGTTCTTTTTGTGTGTGTGTTGAAACAAATATTTTACTTAAGGAGAAAATGTTTTATGTCAAGATCACATATCAATAATAACAAAACTGGCAACGCAGAACAATTCACTGAATTCATCAGGGCTCTTCAGAATTTGAATGTCATTTTGAATATATGTAAAATGTCACATTAATTAAACATATCCATTATAAGTGAAACTTTGGCAGATTTTGTGGCTGACATTTTCAACATTAGAATATGTTTCAGATTTACTTTTTCAAATGTGTGAAATATTTTCATTAACATATAATAAGCATATGACAAAGAATCTGTAATAACTGCTTCCCACAGTGGCTCTTTGGCTTGAGATTTTTTTTTTTTTTTACCAGTACTTGTTCAATGACTGACACTGAAAATGAGGCATAATTCTAATCAAAAAGTAGTTGTACTTAACAACACATTCACATACACAGATGGGAGCTCTTCCTTTTGTTACTACCAAAGGCCAATGAAAATAATCCAGTCTAGCATCTTCAGTTTATTTACTGTTATTGGCCCATGACACTTGCATAAAAAGGGACAGAATGAGTTTATGTGAAAGGAGAAACACAAGTCAAAGAAACAGAAGACATGATCCTTAGTTTACAAGGGTTAATTTGTGCAATTAGGTGACTGGCAGTTAATGGCCTTTGACCATAACACAGACTGACCTATGCAAGAAAATACATGTGTCATCAGCAAAAATCTGCTCATTTATGTTAATTCTGGTCAGTTGTTCATTTGTCATTTCCAGCACATGACGGTATTAGACAACTCCAAGACAGGGCAAGTCTTGAAGGCTAATTTTATATGGCGTATATCCACAAATTGTACAGCAAAACTACCAAGATGTCAAAACGGCAATCAGTTGATTTTGGTTGCCAGTGCCACAGCTGGCAAGAAGAAGTTGCTTTCAATGGCAGAAGAAAGATTGGATGTATTGTGATCCAGAGCTCATTCCCATAAGGAGTATATCATGAAATGTCAAGTATCACAGGTAGCTTGCTTTTAACTGGATCTGCTCAAGAGAGGAATATATTTTTAAATAATCTTACAGAAACTCTTCTTGGACTAAGATTCTGTAGAATGGGAGAAACTTTTGGTCAGGACTGGATTTGTGGGTGGAGACATGTTATCCACCATGAACCAGTCTAGTGTTTGGATATAAGATAGGCATATTAGTTGTTTTAATTTGTAAGCCACCTTGAGTCCCAGTTATTTTTGGAGTGGGGAGAAATAGCATATAAATAAAGATAACAAACAATATAGAAAGAATGATATTGATGCTTGTTCTTAAGTGTGTTGAAGATGGCGATGGTGAAGATGATGAACTCGTAATCTACCTTTTCAACAAAACTGGGACTAAAGTGGTTTAAAAATTGAAATACATAATGCTGCTGAAATATTCACAAGATTGATGTCAAAATTGAATTAAACTACCAACAACATTTAAAACAATTTAAAACATACACTTACAAATTGTGAAAAGCAGTTTGAAAGAAAGGAAAGTTAAAACAATAACAGCAATACAGCACTTTCCTAAAAGCCCTTTGACGCTCAACCATGGAATAAAGAGACCAGACACAAAGTTGGGTTAACTAAGGGCCACTTTATTTTGACCCATATTATTTAAATTGCATTAACCTGAAAGATACAAGAGAGGGGGAGCAACATGATTTGGGACCAGCTGATGACAGGGTCATGGGACCAGCTGATCCCAGGGTCATAATGTGACAACCTGCTCAGCCTACCCATGGCCGATAACACCTCAGCCCCAGGGGCAATCCAAATTGTTTTGGTTGCTCCCCAGTCCAGCATCTTGGAAAGTAACTCAGGGACTCCCACCCAAGCTGCACGGCTCTAAAAGTGAGAGACATATTCCCAGGTTAACCTCAAGCGTAGCCTCCTTCACTGAAAATGACAAGTATAGGAGGTGAACTGCTTCACTATCTCCTTTGCCCCTATCACATGTCTTGATTTGGTGCTTAGCACCAATCAAAAATAACACTCTGGTCTCACTCCATGGAAACCATCAAAAGCTTACCTTCCTCTGCAGTGACGTTCGTCATGCGAGTCCAGGTAAGTATTATTTAAAAACCTTTAGTTCTCAAAGGCCTGTTGGAATAAAAGGCTTTGCCTACCAATGGAAGGACTGCAAGGAGGATGTGAATCTAGCCTCCCTGGGAAGAGAGTTCCAGAGCCTAAGGGCAGCCATTAAGAAGGGCCTATTTTTACCCTCATCAGTTGTATCATGAAGGCAGTGGGCCAAAAAGAAGGACCTTTCCCAAGGATCTTGCATAGGAAGATACAGTCTGTCCAACAGCTTGTACCTAAGCTATTAAAATAAGAAAGGCATCAAATGATTTCAGATCTCTCACTACAGATGAACATGTATATTTCTTTTTCATAATGTCTAAGTGTTTCCCCCCACAAGTATGTCTGTACTATGCAATTTCCACATTATTGGTTGAAATATGGATGGAAATGTATATCCATTTTCTTATGCACAAAAATCCACATGTATTTTGTTAAACAGCTTTTTTTAAATGCAATTTTTAAACATTACATGAACTTTCCCCCTGACAAGTACAATTTTGTTTGAAGAGTTGTACTGTGTAAAAGAGTTGTACTGTGTAAAAACTGTGGAATAATTGTGTTCTGATTGCATAGCAGTTCATGTACTATGAATTAGGTAGGTTTCTATTAAAATGTAGGTGCAGTAATGTATCCCTTCCTGGCATACACCAGTATGGATGGCCAAATTTGACAGTTTTGCTTTCTTCCACATGCACATTTTGGAAACATTTCTTAGGAAAAGAATTGTCTTCAGATCCTTTCTCATCCTTCTCCACTAGACCTTATCACAGTCCTTGACACTCCACATAGGAGATAAAAAGATGAAGAGTGATAAAGCTGAAGGATGAATGGAGGTGAACAAGAAAACTGTCCCTGCATGACCAGCTAAGTGGGAAAAGGAGAATGCAGGTTGTGACAAATGCCCTCTCTTACCTAAGGGTGACCATTTTGTGAAAAATCTGTGGATTCTTTTGTCCACCCATCTGTCTGTGTTGGTAAGCACCTGATTTCCTTGCTTAGCCAGCGGCTTTGCACATGCCATTAATTAAACCGGAGGAAATGCACATAAGGAAGAAGGCTTTTGGTATGGAAGTGAGATTTTCTTGCATCCGTAGTTTCCTTGACACCTTGACAAGTCACTTAGTCACCGCAGGGGATGAAGGTAATTGCAGCCAGGAAGTGATTGTTCCAATCTTGCTTTTGATATTCAGACTCTCATTCTGCTTCACTGCTCTTTGCGTTGACTTTTTTCCTTATTCTCCCGGCAATTTCTATGTTTTGAAAGTCAGCTTTGTTCAATTAGTGCTTTTAAAAGGCAATCTTTCAAAATCTCTAATATGAAGGAGGGTCACTTGACAGAATAAAGAGGAGGACGTGCAAGGTGAAACTGCTGCTTGAAAATATATCAACTAACAACTTCTCCAGCATCCCCATATATGAGTGGAAAGGGCCACCAAGTCCCCAATTTAGGAGGTGGTATTTAAAATTCTAAGCTATCTGCTAGTGATATAGTGGGGAAATAGAGGTAATCTTGTTAGTTTCTATTTGAAAGGACACAGATATGAGAGAAACCTGGCTCTGATTGCATTATCTTAGTGATAACTAGAGTATTTACCCAGCATTGCCTGGAATTTTATTTTCCTCTTAAGAACTCATCCAACTGTCTTCTCCAGTACCTGTAACTATTCCCCTTATTTCCCAATGCAATCTGTATTCACAGTTATTTGTATACACAGTTTGGGTTCCTGAAGGAATACACTGTCCTCCTCCTTCTTGCTGGGCCTCATCTCCATAGCAACTGGTTATTCCAGTACCTGTAACTTTTCCCCATATTCTCCAATCCAATCTGTATTCAGAGTTGTTAATATACAGAGGCTGGGTTCCTGTGAGAATACACTGTCCTCCTGCTTGCTGCTAGGCATTGTCTCCATAGCAACTGGCCTATTCCAGTGCCTGTAACTTTTCCCCATAGTCCCCAATCCAATCTGTGTTCTCTGGTGATGTTGATATACTGGCTTTTCTTTTTTTCTTTCTTTCTTTCTTTCTTTCTTTCTTTCTTTCTTTCTTTCTTTCTTTCTTTTTTTTTTTTTTTTGCTTTCTGTTGAATTTGTGCAATGGCTTTACATTTTTCTGGAAGCATTTTTTGTTTTGATTTCAACTTTTAAGATTCCTCACATATGGAACTCAAGCAATCTACTGTGTGAGGTGAGAAGACCTTGTAACTATGTTGTGTACGTCACATATGCCTCCCAAATGTTTTCTGGCATCCTTACTGATAGTAGGCCTCATCTCCATAGCAACTGGCCTATTCAGAGCTCTCTGGCTGAGAATTCTGAAGGCCCCTCCCTGAACTGCCAACCCCAGGATTCCATAGAACCTTCACAGCCAGCCAATCATATGAGGTCTTTTTGCCTCACACAGGCAATCATATGAGGTCTTTGCCTGTCTGATGCAGACAAACAGACAAACTCACAGAGAAACCTTGACTTTTATATAGCAGATTGATGAAGCATTGGTCATTTTTATGCAAAATTGATGAGAAATACAGAATTATTAGAGGTGTTCTTGCCAGGGGTTGCAAGTTCATAGAAAGCACAATGAACTGACCCAGTAAAGGCTAATGGAGGTGGAAGAAGAAACCTCTTTAATATAGGAACCAAAAATTATGCAAAAATCTACTGCCTTTTTGATAGGCTATGCCTTAGCCAGTTAGGAAGCCAATAGCTCTTTGACATGTCTTATGATCAGTATGCTAGGGGTCCATCCAACCATGGTGTACATAAGAGAAGAAGCAGTCAGAAGGAGGAGTGAGCTAGAAATCAACAAGTTTTTTTTTTAAAGTCTAGGCTGAAAAGACTCAGGGTTATGAGCCAGACTGAAAGGATGGAGGCTGGAAGCTGCAGTGCAAAGAAAGGTAGATGAGTTGAAAGAATACATTTTCTTAACTAGGATGCAGCTTAAGCAGGTTGGACAAAATTTAAATGATTGTGTTTTTCCTCTACATTATTTCCACAACCTAATTGTTCTTTTGGTTCACTCTAAGCAATTTTGAAGTATTTTCTCTCCAGTCTGCAAAATATGATTACAGAAATTGGCTAATTGCTCATACAGCAAAGTTATCTGAGTGGATTCATTAAAAAAATGCTAAAAAATCCATGATCAGGCAATACCTTTATTATGACCAACTACATATTCACATTCACAGTGGTACTATCTTTCCATGATGGTGGAATTGTATGCTCCTGTGAGGCAAGAGGCTATGCTGATGGTAGCAGTGCTGCTTGTAGGGTCTCCTATGTAAGCTAGGCTTTAGCTTAGGAGCCAAACTAAGTGTGCCAAACAGTTACTGGGACAGGAACAGTAGTGTGTATATGTGTGTGAAAGTGGGTGGCAGTGGTGGAAGATCTCTCAGAAGCAATGGAAGTGTCACCATAGGTCATGCTAGTTAGTATTGTGCATAAGGAGACATAGTAAACATCATTTTGAATATCTTTTACCACAAAAACCCTATAATGAGACAATCCAAAATGTAACAAAAGATAGTGGCAGAAGACAAAACTCCCAGGCCAGAAAGCACTCAATGAGCTACTTGGAAAGCACTGTACAACAGTACAAGTAGCACTGTAGCTGTTGATGCAACTGGGCTCAAGTCAAAAGGGCATTCAGCTGTTGACATGCTCACAGATGAAAGAAAAGTCAAACCTACATAACACATTTTATAGGAATATGAAATACGAGAAAC
The DNA here is from genome assembly GCA_948472985.1 of Iguana delicatissima. Taxonomy (NCBI): domain Eukaryota; kingdom Metazoa; phylum Chordata; class Lepidosauria; order Squamata; family Iguanidae; genus Iguana; species Iguana delicatissima. The sequence goes on from CAOKZL010000311.1 coordinate 916,232, forward strand.
ATGAATCAGGAGAAACTAGATACTGTAAAACAAAAAATGGAACATATAAATATTGCCATACTTTAGTGAGTGATATAAAGTGAACAGGAATGGGACATTTTGAGTCAGATAAATACACAGTGTTTTACTCAGGAAATGAAAATCTAAGGAGAAATGGGATGGCATTAATAGTGAGGAGAGATGTAGCAAAAGCAGTCATAGGATATAATACAAATCTGAGCAAATAATATCAATAAGATTTCACAGGAAACCAATAAAATATAAGCATAACCCAAGTTTATGATAGAGCTACAGAGGCAGAAGAAGAAGAAGCTGAAAGGTTCTGCACTGGAGTCCAGGAAGAAATTGATCACACATCCAAATAGGACTTGTTAATCCTAGGCAATTGGAATGCAAAAGTAGGAAACAGGTCAGAATCAAAGATTTTAAGCAAATTTGGCCTAGGATCAGGAAATGAATTGAGAAAGCAACTGATTGAATTCTGCAAAGCCAACAGTTTGTTCATCACAAACTCATTCTTCAAGCAACTAAAAATGTGACTGTATTCATGGACATCACCTGATGGCCAATACAGAAATTAAATAGACTACATGACTAGAAGCAGAAGATGGAGAAGCTCCATTCTTTCTGCAAAAAAATGACGACTTGTGGCACAGACCATGAACAACTAATATCAAAAGTGAGAGTAAAGTTAAAGAACAGTAAACCTCATGTCAAAATACAATCTGAACAACATCTTTGTAGAATTTAAAGATAATATAGAAGTAGATTTTCACTCTTAAGCCTAAATGACTAAGAGCCAGAAGAACTCTGGACTAAAGCCAGGGACATTATTGGGGATGGGGGGATGCAAAAGACACTATCTGTAGCCAAAGAAAGAAAAGGTTCAATATTTGACTGTTGAAATTCTTCAAATAGTTAAGGCCAAATGAAAAGCAAAAGTAAAAGGTGATAGAAATACAGTCAGAACCCTGAGTGTAACTGTTCAGCCATTGGTACACAGGAACAAAGAGAACTACTGTAATGATCAACGCAGAGAAATAGAAGATGACAGCAAAAAGGGAAGAACAAAGGGCCTCTTCCACAAGATCTGAGAAATCAAAGGGGAATTTAAACCAAGAGTGGGGATGTTCTGTGACCAGCAAGGGAACACATTACATAGTCACATAGAAATAAAAAGCTAATACACTGAAAAGCTATATAAAAGAGATGAAAGGATGAAAAATTCATTCAAGGAAGATCCATTTGAAGATGAACCTATAATTTTAGAAAGCGAAGTGGAAGCTGCACTCAGGGAACTTGGGAGAAATGAATCACTAGGAACAGATGGTATACCAATAAAGCTCTTTCAAGCTACAGAGACAGAATCTACTCTATTTCTAACTAATATCTAACTAATATCTGTCAACAAATGTGGAAAACAAAAACAAAAAAATGACCCAGAGATTGGAAACAATATACATTCCAGTCCTCAAAAAGCGGACACCAGGTATTGCAGTAACCAACCACAGGGCCTTAGCATTAATCTCCCACTGAAACAAAGTGATGCTCAAAATTCTATAACAAAGACTTTTACTATGTATGGAGCAAGAAATGCCAGATGTCCAAGCTGGGTTTAGGAAAGGGAGATGTACTAGGGATCATATTGCAAACTTATGTTGGATAATGGAGTGCACCAAAGAATTTCAGAATGAAATCAGCCTGTGCTTTATAATTTTAACAATTATAATATTATAACAAAGATATATAGATTATAACAAAGCTTTCGATTGTCTAGATCATGAAAAAAAATGGATCACTCTTAAAAAAATGGGTGTGGCCACAACATTTGATTGTCCTGATGCATAACCTGTGCTCAGAAACAGAAACAATGACCAGAGATGATTTATGTGATTTTAAAATAGACAATGAAGACATTGAAATCGTTCAAAATTTTCCATGCCTTGACTCAGTCATTAGTCAGGATGGAGACTACATACAAGAAATCAGAAGAAGACTTGGAGTTCGAGGGGCAGCTTTAAAGGAACTAGACATGATCCTGAAGCATAAAGATGTATCATTGAATACTAAAAATAAGATCGTCCATGCCATTGTATTTCTAGTTTCTATGTATGGTTATGAAAACTGGACAGTGATGGGAAGAAAATCAACTCATTTGAAATGTGGTGCTGCAGAAGAGTCCTGCAGATTTCTAAAAAGACAAATGAATGGGTCCTAGAGCAAATCAAGCCAAAATGACTAAACCAAGACTATAGTACTTTGGACATATCATGAGAAGACAGGACTCACTAGAAAATTCAAGAATGCTTGGTAAGGTAGAAGGACAGAGCCAGGTTAGTGTAGTGCTTTGGACTATGATACTGGAGACAAGGGTTCAAATCCCTGATTGACTAGGGAAACTCTCTGGTTGACCTTGGGCAAGTCACACTTTCGGCCTCAGGGAGGTGAAAGCAACTCCCCTCTGAACAAATCTTACCAAAAAAACCCCAAGATAGTTTCTTGTTAGAGTTGCCATAATTTGCCATAACATGAAGGCACACAGCAGCAACAATAACAATGGATAGACCCAATGGATACTAATGGATACACCCAATCAAGGAAGCCGGGATTTTTACTTTGTAAGACTTGAGCAGGGCTGTTGATGATGGAAGTCTCTTATTCATAGGGTTGTCAAAACTTGAAGTTATATTGACAGCAGTTAACAACAAACATATTCACAACATTTTGGGAAAAATTTCAAGTCTTTAAGAACTCTTCATCAGCTAGCTAGTTTAGAGGAGAGAGAACACCAAATAAAGATTCTTCAAGATGTGAAGATCAATAAGAAGTTTTCCTGATGGCTTCTACTGAAGACTGTTTCTGTCATTGCTTTTTGTGAACCAATGAGCCAGGACTGCAAAGCCTGGAGAAAATTACTTCTTTGGACTAGGCAGTTCTCATAATCCTTCAGTGGATATGGACAGTTCTGGAGCTGAAGTCCAACAAAGTAAAATTGCGTTCCAAGTTCAAAGTAGAAATAGTCCCAGTATCTCACAGGCCTTCTGCCATTTGGGTGCTGGTAAGATTTTGTTTGGGTGCTTTTCTCTTTGCCATCCTCCCCTTCCAGTTCTCTTCTCTTGGCAGTTTGTCAGAACTTGTGCATTTCATAGAGACAATGAGAGTTTATGAGAGTTGGCTTCTAATGGGAGAAACTGATTATGTATTTTGAGTAATATATATTTTACCTCTGAGGATATTTCATCCATTAGGTTTTATTTCTTTGTAAAGTGTAGTTTCTTAGTTTTTGTGGTGGCATTGGCTACATAAATATATATTAATGATATCTAAAATTAATGGAGTGTATTCTTGATTGATACCATCACCTATACCATCATCTTTTCCAGCATAAAGAAGAAAACTGGTATGTGGGCAATATAACCTATATATGATTTTTTTTTTAAAAATTAAATATAATGTTATATTTACCCCCCATTAACAATCACTCAGTGTTATAGCAGATTTCTCCCTTTATGACTTTTTATAGCTTCTGAAAATATGCTAAACACGGAATAGTTAGTTTTGCTTTCCGTATTGTTCTGGACTGGAGAATTATTTCCTATTGTAAATATAAACTATAGCATTTGTGTAGTAATTTTAATGATAGCACCGTGATATTGAAAACTCATTTCATTCTCAGTGGATTTTATATCTGGATTCTTTTTGTGGTTTTAATTTGAGGACTGCTAAACTATAGTGCATGGATGCATTTGTTTTGTTTTGTTCTCTTGTTATGAGCATTCATCTCACTGCTAGTATTTTCCTTCTTTTTTCTCTGCAATGAATACAATAAATCGCAGTGGTGTCTTTATATTTCTGTCTGCATGCAAGAGGTCATTAGATTTCATAATGAAAAATATCACAGATGAACTGATTTTATGTTCCTGAAAACCACCATCCGTGTTGGGATAATTTGTGAACATTAGCTGCACATGAAGAGAAAAACTGTGAATGCAATGGACAGACAGCAGCAATTTTCTTACTCTTTGAAAGAAAGTTTACAACAACATCCATTCCAAAATTACCAAGTGGTAAAAAATCATTAGCAATAGCGAATAGAACCAGAAGGGCTTAGCAGCTTGGACTGAATTAACTTGTATGAAGTGAGATTTTATGAAGAGGAAAATAATACAAAACCTTGATGATTGTTTCATTTCATGACTTGAAAAGAGTGGAGAGCACTTATCTCTTCAAAAAATCAGGTTCCAATTGTGACATTCTTTTCAGAGGTTTTGACTTAAATCAGATCTTTTTTTAGGATGGAGTTCCTTGTCTATTTTCAACTACATGCATGATTCAATTGAACTGATTCCTATATTCTTTGAATTTCTCTCTTAGTTCAGACATTATGCAATGAGCATGAGCCAAAACTAGTCCCTCCTTCCTTGCATGAATTTAGTGCACACGTGTAATGTAATAGGCTCACATTACAGGTACATTGTACAAACAACGGCCATGATCCAATCCAGAGTTATGCCTGCATTGTGATGCTCTTCTCAGTGGTTTGAAACGTGCTGAATGAGAATTTGTGGCCTTCCACTGTTGCTGAAATGCAACTCCCCTCACTCCTCATCATTTGCTATGCTAGCTAGGGATGATGAGATGTGCATCCAGCAACATGTAGAGGGGCCACGTGTTCCTCATTCCTGTCAGACTGAATAGTGGTTTATTCAGGCAGCCCTTAGAAATAACAATCAGAAACTACACTCCTTTGCAGATTTGCCTTAAAATAAGCATCATCAGATAGAGGGACTCTTTAAGGAACAAAGACATAATTTAGGAGGAGCATCCAGATTCAGATTAGGACTAGAGAATGGAAATCCTTTCCTTTTACTATAATTTTTCTACTGAAAATCTCTCTGCACCCTCACACCCTACAGTGGGAAAACAGCATGGAGGAAAGGGTTAACCAATGCCCTTCCAGCAAAAGATCAGAGTCACCTCTAATTTTAGCCTGTCAGTTGACATACTCTTTTGTTTTCTATCATATTATTTGTATCAACTATTTATATATCATAATGGGATAATGATGAAATGCTAATAAATTAAATGATTACACTAAAAGGCTAAAAAAAAAGCTGTATTTCATTACATTGAAAAGGGGATGAATCTTACACTTGAAATCCTTTTAAGTTGGCATATAAGATTATTACACCAGAAAACTTACCAGAATGAAGGTGAAAAATAATGTCTGTTTTAGTTCTCTCTGGTGCCCTTGTTATGAGCTTTCAATAAACGGAAGCAGGTGTAAAATACTTGAAAACCCCATTTTTCATCCATCCACCCATTCAAAGGAGATAAGTAAGGTTCAAAAAAGGAGGAACACATGGGAAGGATGCAGGAAATATTTTCTCATATATAAATAAGCTATAAGCCAGACTCCATCTATCCCCACCTCAATCAACAACAATATAAATCTTCTATACAGTTTTTTTTTAAAAAATCAGCATTTCAACAGCTCAATCGGCAAGAACAATTCTATTATTCCCAGAACTGTTTGAAAGAAATGCACAGTTTAATAGTTGGGGGTGGGGCTGTCACATAGTGGTTCTTTAGGTCCTCATATCTTTCCCTTTCTTTCTCAAATGACCTCCATGACTTCTTTCCAGTTTTCAAGATGTCCCTTCTGAAAGACAATAGAGAAAAAAAATTCTACTATATAATTGCAAAGAAACTGCATTTCACATTCACAGCACATTCAAGAACCAAACACATTCTTTTTCTTATTTATAAACAGTCACGTAGGAACGTGGTGGCGGGGGGACGATTCGCCCTGGGCGGCAATGTTGCTGGCACATCCCGGCCTGTAACCAAGCCCCTGCATGCCCTGGCCACACCCTGACACCCTGGCCACACCCCACATGCCCTAGCCATGCCCGAAAGCACTGTGACCACACCCTTCATGCCATAGCCCCCTCCCACCCCCTGTCCACACATTTCAAGCTCTGCCACTGTGTATAAAACAACAGGAACCTAGTTAAACCCCCCACTCTGAGCAATCCTTACCTTAAAATATTGTTCTACATAGGGTGAAAAGCTTATCATAGTTCTTATTGGTTGGCAGCAACTGCTATATTTCAGCACTAGCTTTCCCCTTTTCTGAGTTGGAAAGGTTACATGTGTTTTCCACCCATACCAAAGCACTTCCTTCTTCAAACCCAAAATGAATAAAATAGGGGCTCACTCACTTATTGGATGTCTGGAACAGCAGCAGGAACTGCAGCAACAGTGCTTAGGGGAAGACAGGTGAATCATTTAATTTTTGAATTAATTTGTTTCCTAAAAACTTAAACTATCACAATCTACTCATGCACTAACTCCAGCCCAAAAGATGCCTATATAATTAAATTCATATATATGTTTCCATTCTTAATTTACTTTTAATTTGAATGACATCAGTTATATTTACAATTAATACAGCATTCAAATTGTCTTTAAGCCCACCCCAGAACTCTTAATTTAATAACAGTCTCTGTGGTCATTACCCCCAGAAATGGTTTAAAGTTTGTTTGTTTTTTTAAAAAAAGTTTACAATTTGATCATACTTGTCTATAACAGTACTGAGACAGAGAATAAGTTTGAATATCAGCAATATGATTACAAAGTCTGACCTCATGATCCTATTACTTTTTGGCCTGGTCACTTTTGAACCTCTGTTCTCCACTCCCTTTCTCTCCATGGCTTTCTCTCTCTCTCTCTCTCTCTCTCTCTCTCTTTCTCAGCCTTTCACCTTTTTTCAAAGTCTTTTTCTTCCTGCAATATCGTTGGCCATGTCCATGTCCATTTCCGCACTACGCTCTTATAGCGCGAATATTCCACTTTCAACATCCTATGGAATCCTGGGTTTTGCAGTTTGGGGAGGGGCTGGCCAGCCCCTCCCCAAACTGCAAAACCCAGGATTCCATAGAATGTTGAAAGTGGAATAATCGCGCTATAAGAGCGTAGTGCGGAAATGACCCATGTCACTGTCCATATTGTTAGCAATGCTCAAGTCACTGTGGTGTCCCATTTCTCCATCTGCCTTGATAATTGCTCCGATCCTGGTTTTCATTTCCATTTTGATCCCTCTTAGGTTCTGTTTTCCACATATTATTGACACCTTCTCCCTCAGCTTTTATCCATTACTTGACTGCCTCCTTTGTCCATGTGACTGTCTTCCATCTTTATCTTTCCTTTTGTCTTATCCATTTTCATTCTCTCTCTCTTTCTTTTTGTAGACTTTCCTTCTCATACCACTTCACCACAAGGCCATGGTACTGCAGTTTTCTTGTCCCCCTCTTCTACTTGCTGTGTATCATCTATTGCTTGTCACAGAATGAAAAACACAGGTGAGGATGGTTGGAGAGGCAGTGAAGGTAGGGGTAATGTAGAGAACTAATATGCTGGTTCCTGAATTACTTATAGGAAAATGCCTTGAAATTATATGAAATGACTCAGGGAGGAGTACATCATGGGTTGACCTGAATTTTTAAATGTGGTCCCCAACCAAAATAACACCAACATGCTGGTTCTGTTTTTTTGTCATTTTTTAATGCTTATTAAATATGTTTTAACATTAATTTTCTCTAGGAGTTGCACAACATTAAAAGCAGAAAAATTAAAAAAATAGAAATCACAATAAATCACTGAATTCCAGCACAGGATAAAAACACACATGCATACATGACATCACTGATATAATACTATCCAAAATGCAGAACTAGAAAAACATGAACTGTTATTATATTTATTGATATCTCTCTCTGCCCAGACCTTAAAGTGGCTTACAAAAATCAAAACAAATGCAGCCACACAAAACAAAAAACAACAACAACAAAAAACAAACAAACCTACAAATGTTAAAAATATAGTTAAATCATCAGTAAAGTTAAAAGCAGTCAAAAGCATAGCCATTAAAAAGTAGAACAACAAATGTAAACTTCATAACCCTTTTCCCCATACTACCTAGAAACATAGTGCCTGAAAAAACAGACAAGCAAGCTGGCAGAGCTGTGGCAACAAGGGTGTTGCCTGCTCTGTATTAGTCCAAGTACTGGCAAGGCAAGGCAAGGCAAGGCAAGGCAAGGCAAGGCAAGGCAAAGCAAAGCAAAGCAAAGCAAAAAAAAAAAAAGGCCTTCCTCTGCCTATGAGAAGCTAGAAAGGAGAGGACCAGTCTGATCTTTCTTGGAAGATTTTTTCAGAGCTTCAGAGCAGCCACCAAGATGGCTGTCACCAATTTTCCCACAAGCTATACCTGTCAAGGTGCTAGGATAGAGAGAAGGGATTCTCCAGAAAATCTGAAAACATGTTCAGGAGAACCTGGACATGAGCTATGCAAGTCTTTGGAAGTCAGTCCTTTGAATTAGGCTAGAAACAGAGAGGCAACCTCTTGCAACGAGGGAGTTGTGTGCTACCTCTAGCCAGCCCCAGCTAACAAAGCTGGCTCTGGCTCTTCAGACCAGCAGAAATTTCTCTACACTCTTCAAGGGCAGACCCATGTAGTGTGTTACAATCATCCAAATGGGATGTAATGAAGCCATATGTCACTGTGGCCAGATTTGACTGTTCAAAGAATAGGCACAATTAGAACATGAGTCTTAATTGTGTGCATATACTCCTAGCCCCAGCTGAAACCCGAACTTCCAGGCTCAACGTTGAGCCTTGGAGTATACCCAAGCTCTGAACCTATGTTTCCAGAATGAAACCCACTCAGCGCAGACTGAATCTCTATACTTTAGTCTGCCTTTTCCCAGATGAAAAGGACTTCTGTATTGCGTGAGTTAAGTTTCAATTTGTTCAGTTTGGGCCCTCTGGAGTCCAGAGGAATGCCGGGTACCACCATTATTACCATTTCAAATGACTGGAAGTGATATCATTCTTGGTTGTTTTGGGGTTTTCTAGACTGTTTATTTTGTGCTGCAGAGTGTCTGAAATATTATTTTAAATTTCTTTACACCATTTACAAGTGTTCACAAGTGGTTTGGTTTGAATGTCCCAAAACAGTCACACAATTCCGACACTTGACTTAAGATTAAAGAATTCTGAAACTAGGCATTTATTTTGAGCATTGAAACTAAATGGATTTCATGATCATTTCATACATAAACAAAAAAGGTAATATGTGATTATTCTAAGCTTTCTTCATGTAAGAAGTAAAACTTATTTTCAGTTGAACTGTTTTGCCTCTGATATTGTACAAAAAATTGGGGGTCACAAGTCCTTGTTGATCTAGTTGTACATTCTGCCTGCATTTTGGCTGGAGGATTCTGGGAGTTATAGTCTACAAAGTTAACATTTCCAAGCTCTGTACTGGACTACACCATTCCTTGGACCTCCATGGTCTTCACTAAAAAAAGTTAAAATAGATATCTTCCATATTCACTATTCTGTTGCTTTGGATACCCAAAGGTATCCTAAGGAAGAAACATGACACCTGGGAATTATCTGTTGCAATTTTCTTCTGGATTCTGTTGCACTTCAGTATCAGAGGTTGCTTCTCTAATCATTAGCTGGTTGAGCTTTGCAGATCTAGGTTTGTTCAAAACGTCACAGAATCAAACTGGACCAGGCTTCTCAGTCCAGTTGGAAGGGGTTGTACCAGGAAACTCAAATTAAATTAGGAAAGAAAAATAAATCTGGAATCAATAGCTTGAGAAATCAAGTGCCAAAGTTTGATGTTCTTTACCTCATCCTCTGGTATAAATGAGAAAAAATGTGCATAAAAGTGTTTGGATTATATGAGAACACAAGAAGTCACACTTTTCTTTCACCTCCCTGTAAATTGTCCCCAACAGAAGCTAGGCTTGAGTGGAGATAATGTTATTAAACCATTTGTTTGATTTCCTCCCCATTGTCTACCCCAGGTTTTGTTTTGCTGTTGCTTTGCTATTACTACTGCCTGATCATCATTGCATGTCTCAGGTCAATCTACTGCCTGGCAGAATTCTTGTGCAGATGGTCAATAGTTTGCTCAAGCAGGCAACCAACCATGTAAACAAGGACAGAGATTCATATTATTACCAGACCGTTTCAGTAATAAAACGAAACCCTTGGAGAAATAGGTTGCTGATATTGCTAGCCTTCAACAGAAGCGCAATTTATGATATATAAAATAAACGTGATTGCTTGATATTTTATGTTCTGCTTTATATTTCCTTTGACAGTGGTACACAAAAGCAAAAAAAGAAAGAAAAAGAAAAAGGGGGCATTGTGGGTTCCAATCCTGTAGAAACACACCTGAGAGTAAGCCCCACTGAACTTAATGCCAAATATCTGAACAGATGGGTATTGGATCATACTGGTAGATAGGGGAAACCATGTGGCCCTCTGGATGTTCTTGGGCCACAAATTCCACCAGCCCTGACCGATGGGAACTGTAATTCAACAGTATCTGGAGGACTGCATGATTCCCACCCACCGCATGTATATATATTTCCTGCTTTTTTTAAAAAAAAATTATAATGCCGAAGATCCTGCATGGCAGAGTGTAGTGTAAAAGTTCAACAGGTGGTACTCCATCCCTCCTCTCTTTTCAAACCTTCCTGAACTCACTGTTTAGCCAATGCAACCCGCTTCCAGCCATTCAGTGGCTGGTAAAGAGCAGGAGAACTGCAGAAGCATCCAACTAAGTCACCATAGCCAGATACATGACATGATTCAGAGAGATCTGCTAAGGTTCAGCAGACAGTCATTCTGCATCTGGCTATAGCATTATTAGAGTCCACGTGCTCCACTTACTAGGGAATGGTTAGAGGAGGTTGCAGCAGCTAAACAGTGGGTTGAAGGGATGGCTTTCTTCACTGCAGAGAACAGAAGAAAATGCCACCTCCCTTCTTCCAGAAAAAGGAATTAGGCATATGTTGGGTGCTGGCCAACTGCATTTTTATGGCATTACCAATGATATGAGTTCTAAAGGGCAAATGATGAAAGGCAAAGAATGCTGCACAGAAAAAAATGGATAAAATTAAGCATTACACTAAAAGTAAGTAATAAAAAATATGGTAAATCTCATTCCATCACAGGGATTTCCCGTTATTCCTCATGTTACTCTGTTATACTGCATACTTTTCTGTGTCTCGCTATATCTGATCATACCTGCTTTTCCTTCCTTCTCTGCACCAGTGAATGGGGATCCTGTTTACAGACTGGAAGTTGGCAGCTCATTCAAGGGACCTTGAATTCTGTTGAAGCAAACAATTACTCGTTCCCAGAAATGGTACTAGGTTTCTCATGGGGATATAAAGTCTTTGCTTGTTTTGTTCTTGCAAGCAAAAATGAATAATCTTGACTTAGGTGGCAGGGTAGAGGGAATCTTTCTCAATTTTGCAGATGATACAAAACTAGGAGGGGTGGCTAACACATTGGGAGATTGAAGGAGAGTTGAAAAGGACCTAAGTGAACTAGAAAATTGGGCATAAATAAATAAAATGAAAATCAATAGTGACAAATGCAATACTATACATTTAGGTCACAAAAACCAAATGCACAGCTTTAGCATGGGGAATACAGGGCTCAGAAGTACCACACATGAAAAGGATATTGGGGATATGGTAGATCATAAGTTGAACATGAGCCCAGTGTGATGCTAATTTTACCTCACATTAATAGAAGTATCGTTTCCAAGTCAAGGGAAGTAGCAGTCCCACTATATTCTTCACTGGTCAGGCCTCATCCGGAGCGCTATGTTCAGTTCTGGGCATCTCATTTTAAGAATATAGATAAGTTGGAGCAGGTTCAGAGAAGGGCAATGAGGATGATAAGATATATGGAGAACAAAATATATGAAGAAAGGTTGAAGGAGCTGGGCATGTTCAGCTTGGTGAAGGAAAGACTGAGAAGTAACATGATTGCACTCTTTGAATACTTCAAAGGCTGACACAGAGAGGAAGGGGCAGGGCCTGTTTTCTGCTATCCTAGAGGGCAGAACTAGCTTTAATGATTTGAAGTTACAGGAGAGTAGATTTTAATTGAACTTTAGAAGGAACCTTTTGACAGTAAGAATATTTCAGCAATGGAACCAATTGCCTAGAGAAATTATGGGGTCTCTTTCTCTGGACATCTTCCAAAACAGTTACCTTCTGGAGATGTTTTAGTTGGAGATTGTGCTTTCAGCAGGAGGTTGGATTCGATGGCCCGTGTGGCCCCTTCCAACTCTGATTCTTTGACTCTATGATTCTCTTCCCATCTTCCTCTCCTACACAGCTTCTTTCTAAGCTATGATCAGTATTAGGTTAACACCTAAAGAGCTTTACTATATTGAGGAAGTTCCTACAATAAGTCATTTAGTTTGTCTCTTAAGCTATTGGTGTTTTGCTCCTTAATCATGGTTTCCAGCTACTGCATGCATTCTCCGTTGTGTTTGTGGAAATCTCTCTTCATCACTTTGATGGCCAGTGAGAGGCACTGTGTATCATCTGTATAGTCTATTCTTTCCCAACCCAGCCCACAAATTAACTAGATGTGGGCATCTAATTAAAGTCTCTTGTGAAACCACTATGAGGAAACCAAATTGCTAAGATCTTCTCAATCCTGATTATGCACAGTAAGTGAAGAGGGAGGAGGGGTCATTCTGGTATCAAGATATGTTGTGCTGTGTTCATTTAAGTAAATTCACTTCCAATCCATATATTCATGTAACTCTGTCTTGGACTTCATTTTCATGACATGATAAAAAAAAAATAAGTTTAAGTGATCAAATACTTAGCTGTGGATGAAAAATGACTAGAAAGCTTAAGCAGGTTGTGATAGAAGAAAAGATATACCCTCCAACTATCCTGACTGGGCAGGAACAGTCATAATTAATTTTCTGTTCTCACATATTTTCAGCTGCTTTTAACATGTCCCAGTTTCTCTCTTTCCTCTTTCTACTTTTCCCTTTTGTCCTCAGCTTATTTATTTGCTGCAAACTGAGTTCAAAGTGCAAAAATAGTTTGCATTTAATTAACTCAGCAAAAAGGAAGAGGAGAAGAGAGGACAGAATCTTATCCTTTCCCTTAAGTTAAGCCAAAGCAAACTGCTGCAGCCTCTTCTAGCCTGGGTGTTCTCACTCATGAATAACTTTTGGCATCTTGACCATACACTGATGTTCCTTGGCCCCACATGTCCCAGTTTTCACTTGTGAAATGTTGGAGAGCATGTTAAAGCAGTTTTAAAAATGCAGGGATCAGTTTATCAAATAATAAAGGCACAATGTCTGGATTGGGCAGAACAGAATTATTGACACTTGATGATGATGACGACGACGACGACGACGACGGCAACAATACTATCAATGTACATTAAAAAATAAAATTAAAAAAATAAAGCAGACAGACCAACTAAATATAGACAATTTAAAATATACATTTCTGATACTTTAGAGCAAGCAAACTACATGTATTTTTACATTCCTAACCCTAGCAAACCTTGTACTCTCTAACCCAAAGGGCAAATCAAATCCATCCTGCCCACAATCTGCAGGGAGCAGTGTATCATAACTAGACAAAGTCATATCAGTTTCACTGCTTCTATCTTCTTAGTGCAAAATTGATTTTGAACTTTGTAGATTTGCCAAAGAATTCTATGACTCTCCAGATCTCTCTGAGTGGAAACCTGGTCTATCAATCTCCAGTTTATAGAAGGCATAATAAATACACTTCTTGTAGAAAATGAACTACGGATCTTAACCTGTTCTAAAGCCACCTCTAGAGGAAAGGCAACACATCTATATCTGACCAGTGTCTGATAGGATCAGTGTGAGGCGCACATTCTGGTCCTGGAGTCATTGTTGAATAACCTCATCTTTTCCTTTAGTCCCATGAGTTTTCCTTTTCATTTTCTCTGACAAGTGAAGCTCTAGTATCTGTCAAGGAAAGAGCCCACATTTGTTTGCAGGGGAAAAATCTGATAATCTTCTGTTATTTTCTGGCAGAGAAGTAATGCCAATGTATTTACACTGGCTTTAAGTTATGGTTAGAAATAACTAGGTTTTATGCATAGAGTTCAATAAACTCTAGCAATGACTCATGTCATCAGGTTATGATATTAGCTTATTACTGTATGTTATGTCACTGTGTTCTAAATCTCTGATTATTTTCATTATTCAATGCTACATATCACTGTTTGATGGCAGGCAGAGGCTATGGTTCTAAAACAGTGGTTCTCAACCTGTGGGTCCCCAGATGTTTTGGACTTCAGCTCCCAGAAGACCTGAGCATTGACCATAGTGGCTGGGGCTTCTGGGAGCTGAAGTCCACAAACATCTGGGGACCCACAGGTTGAGAACCACTGTTCTAAAACCTTTGTTTTCAATGGGACACAGAATGATCTGTGTTGGGGAAATTAAAAAAAAATTGAACATTGAGAGACCTTGGTAATGAGACTCTCAATCAGCAGAGTATTTTAGTAATTGCACAAAACTGAACAGATCACCAGTCCCACTTCTTTAACTACACCCCAAACACACTTAATCTAGCTCAAAATAAGCACAAAAACAGTTTGGTTAAAAATATAAAAGAGTTTACTCACAAAAGCTTGTGCATAGTCTACACAGGTTCAATTCTTGAAGAAGGTAGGAAGAAAAATAAAGCACTCACATGCTTGCTGACAATGATCTCTGTTAGGAGATCTCAGAGCATGCTTTCAGGACAAAAATGGCGAAGACAAAAGGGAGAGACAAAATGGCCGGAGAACCTTTTTCAAAAGAACAAGGAATGTCTACGTGCTGGAGGAAGAGGTGTTAACCAACAAACAGGAAGTTTTCTCTCTAGGCTATCTCTCTATGCTTACAATAGGCATGCAAACAAACTAGCTATTCAGTTAGGCATGCAAAGGTTGCCACTCCCAACAATCTGAACCCAAGATGGTGTTCCTGCTCAAAAGATGATAATGAGGACACTGAAGATAAGAAATGTAACAGCTACTCTGTAGTGTAGTGGTTTCAGTGTTGGACTAAGACTCTGTGAGACAAGGGTTTGAAATCTCCCTTTGGACATGGAAACTGACTGAATGACTTTGGGCAAGTCACACTCTCCCACCCAAAGAGGGAGGTAATGAGAAACTTCCTCTGAACAAATCATGCCAAGTTAACCCTGTGATATGTCCCTCAGGAACAACAGAAGTCAGAAATGACTTGAAGACAAACCAAAACAATAACAACAAATATATATATAAATATTGATGAAAACATAGATTAAATGTCATAAACTAGTTAATCATCAGACTTTGGTTTTTTTTTTAACTTCCTCTATTAAGTGTTCACATTGTATTAGTACATCATTCATATAATGAATTTCTTTTTCAGTTGGCCAAAGGAAATTTACTGGTAAACACTAGGGTTTTCTAACATGCCCCACTAGGTCCCCAAAGGTAAATGTCAACATTTACTAAATATTTCTCCTTCCTTTTTGCATATACATATACACTGTATATATCTACAGCTTTTGGTATGTGATATAAAATTTTTAGAAACTAGAAATAAAAACCAGACAATTAATCTGAAGGGAATTTCTTTGATCAAAAATGTGCAATCTGGAGAACTCATGAACCAAGAAAATCTAGTATTAATCTAATTGTCTTAAAAGTTTTTAAAGAACACTTACTATACAATGTAGGTCAACATTCTCTTATGCGCAATAGGTCAAGGGACCTGCTGACACTTCATCCTGCCATGATGATAATTAAACTGATTGGAAGAGATACTGCAGAACAGGTTGAGTCGCAGATCAAGAAAGTGCAGTAAGGGGATTTCAAGTGCAACATTCCAAAAAAGAAGTCTGAAGATGTTTTCAAACTGTACAGGCTGAACAGAATCTGTCACAGGTTGAGAAGCATGATGGGACCTGTTGTTACTCCTGGCTTCATATTTTCCCACCACTAGAGGGTGAGAACGCAAAGCTGCTTGTAGTTGTTTAGTCTAGCTGCCCATGTGAAACCTAAACGTATTCAAGGTCTTCTGCTGCGTGTAGCCGCAACATTGTTATGGTTAAGGGAACGCCTTGTTATTGAATATGTATACTTAAAATCACGGCTTTTGTACAGGCTGTGCTTTTTTCTTGTTTCCTTTCCTTTCTGCTCTGGACGAGGAGATGGCTCGCTGCGCTGTAACTTAATAGTCTGCTACTTGATCTATTGCCCGCAATAAAGACTGTTAGCCTGCTGCCTCGTGTTGGCTGTGATGTTTTTCCTATTGATGGTACTGCCCCTGGCGGGTTTTTCAACATGGTAGCAGAGGATGGTTTCGAGAGGTGTTTTTTGAGGTGTTTTTACGATGGCTCATGTGGTGCCTGGGGGCCTGCCTCTCATTAAGCTAAATGCAACTAATTACTTGGCATGGTCAGCTCGCATGGAAAAGTATTTGCAAGCTGAGGGGCTGTGGGGTGCTTTCACAGCTCCCCCGACTCTGCAGGGGACTGCTGCGGAGATAGCAGTGGCAACGAGGCGTGCCATGTCTGTCCTCTTTCTGGCTGTGGAGGATGACCAGCTCACGCATATCAGGGATCTTGCCACCCCTCGAGAAGCCTGGGCGAGGCTGCGGGAGTTGTTTTTGAGTCAATCAGCAGCCGCCAAGTACGCCCTGTGCGCCCGTTTATATGGGATGAAACTGGCCCCCGGTGCCCCGGTGAGGCAGCATTTGGCTGAGATGTTGGAGCTGTTTTCGTCACTTCGGGAGAGAGGCAAAGTGTTGCCTGAAAGTGACAAGGTATTTTGCATCTTGAATTCTCTTGATAGTTCCTGGAATCTGGTGGTGTCCTCTCTTCAATCCATGCCAGAGAGGGAGTTAACCGTTCATTTGGTTTCTGCTCGTCTGCTGGAAGAAGAGGAAAAGCGCGCAAGGAATGCAGAGACTCCCACACAGCCGGCTCCAGCTGCAGAGGCCTGTGCTGGGAGAAAAAGTTCTCCGGCTGCTGAGGCGAGGCAGGAGGGGCTGGTGAGAGCCCATGCTGTGCGAAGGTGCTTTCGCTGTGGGTCTGCTTCTCATCTGAAGCGTGATTGCCCGCTCCTGAAGCAAGGGGAGCAAAGCTTCACAGGCGCCGGTGCCAGGGGCCGTGGCAGAGGAGGCAGAGGAGGTCGGGCCAGAGGACGGCTGAGAGTTGCTGTTGCCCTGGGAGATGCTGTTTCAGACTCTGAGGAGGCAGGTGATTCCGTTTGGCTTCTAGACAGCGGCTGTTCCCAGCACCTGGTCAATTCTGAAGATTTATTTGACTGTTTGGATTCTGCCAGTGTTTCCTCTGTGACATTAGCTGATGGGACAAAGGCTAAAGTTTGTGGCGAAGGTGTAGCTTTTGTCCCTGCCCTTGACATGGGTTTGAAAAATGTTTTGTTTGTTCCCTCTCTTGATTTCTGTTTGCTTTCTGTGGGGCAACTAACAGAGTCAGGGTTCAAGGTTGAGTTCTATGGGAAGCAAGGTAAAATCCTCAAAGATGGGGTGGTATGTGCTGTGGCTACACGAGAAGGGAGGCTGTTCTTTCTTGAGCCACGACACACTGTGTGTAATGTGTATGGCAATGTCCCACAACATGATGAGTGCCTTCATCTCCTCCACCGGCGCGCAGCGCATGCAAGCTTTCCTGTGTTAAAGAGGCTTTCTGGTTGTTGTAAAGGGTGTACTTTGAAGCCTTGTAATGTCTTTCTTGACTGTGCTATTTGCAAGCAAGCTAAATCTAAACAACTCCCAGCACCGAGAGTTAGTTTTCGTGTACCAACCGCCCCATTTCAGTTGGTACACTGTGATATTGTGGGTCCTATGAGTAAACCTTCCCTAGGGGGAGCTAGATATTTCGTCATTCTCGTAGACGATTTTAGCAGGTTCATTTTCTGCTATTTGTTGAAACAAAAGTCTGATGTGTGTCAAGTTCTCAAGAACTGGTGTTCCTTGGTTGAAAGGCAATTTGGTTATTCCCTGCAAAAGCTTCAAACCGACAGAGGAATGGAATTCCTGTCGGAGAACTTGCAACAATGGGTCAAAAAACAGGGTATAGTGCACAGGGCGACTGCCGGCTATTCTCCTCATCAGAATGGAGTGGCTGAGCGGAATGCAGGAGTTCTGCAGACTCGAATGCATAGTTTGCTGCTTGATGCAGATCTGCCTCTGAGTTTTTGGGGTGAGGCAATTCTGACTGCCTGTTACATACACAACAGGCTGTGGAGTTCTGTGGTTAATACTACTCCCTATGAGTGTTTGTTTGGTAAACAACCTTCCATTGCACATCTGAGAGTCTTTGGGAGTTTTGCTTGGGTGCACATCCCCAAGGGGCAAAGAAGGAAGGGGGAGCCTAAGGCCCAGCGTATGCGTTTTGTTGGCTATGAGCCCAACTGCAAGGGGTATCGTTTTTACGCTGGTGGCAATTCCTGTGTGGTGTCTAGGAATGCCTCTTTTGAGGAACATGCTAATTGGTCGCGTGTTCAGGCAGCGTCTGAAGTATTTCTCCCTGTGGCTGGCCTGCCAGTTTCTCAGCCACTGCAGCCTTCAGTCTCTGCTCCACTCCCAGCCTCCGCTCCCAGTTCCTCAAGGGTTGAAACAGAAGAGGAGAGAGGCGCGTGGAGGAGAAGAGCTGTAAGTGATGTGCGAAGGTCTTGCACAGGGGAGAGAGAACGCGAGGGCTCAGTGAAAAGGTCTCGCAGTGCTGAGGACAGGGACGAACCTTTGCAGGATCGTCCCATCCCCAGACGGTCTCAAAGAAAAACGAGAGGCATTCCACCTAAACGTTTTTCCCTGAGTCTCTCGCAGTTCGTGTGTGCGCTGTAAACTGTGAGCCTCAGTGCTTTGCTGATGTTGTGAAAATGCCTGAGCAACAGGCAGAACCCTGGTGGGATGCAATGCAGAGTGAAATGGATTCCATTATTCAGCATGATGTGTATTCTCTTTGTAATTTGCCCAAGGGTGTGAAGCCAATTGACAGCAAATGGGTCTACAAGTTGAAACCCACTGCTGATGGGCATGTGAAATATAAAGCGCGCCTAGTGGCACACGGGTTCTTGCAAGATCCTTGCCTTGCTGATCCCTGTGTATATATTCGAGGGAAAGGGGAGAGTTTGGAAATTCTCCTTGCATATGTGGATGATCTATGCTTGGTCAGTGCTACACAAAAACAAGTGCAAGTGTTTGAGAAAGAGCTGGGGAAAAGGTTTCAGGTGAAAAACCTAGGCCCAGTACAGAGCTTTCTTGGAATTGAAGTACAGAGAACTGAAAAAGGTATTCTGCTGTGTCAGAAACAAAAGATTGTAAAATTGTTAGAATTGTGTCAAATGTCTGACTGCAAACCGGTACAAACTCCAATGGTGCCAGGTTTTTTGAAAAATACCTGTGAGGAATTATTTCCTGATATACACCTATATCAGTCTGTCATTGGGAGCCTTTTGTACTTAGCTGGTACTAGCCGGCCTGATATTGCTTTAAGTGTCAACATTCTGGGCAGAGCGTGTGCTAAGCCAACCCAGTATCATTGGCAGGGTGTGAAAAGGGTACTCAGGTACCTAAAGGGTTCCCTTGATTATGGCCTAAGCATTTGTCCTGATCAGATGCCAAACCTTGTCTGTTCATCAGACAGTGATTTCGCTGAGGATACTGTGGACCGCAAAAGCACAACTGGTTTTCTTGTCAAATTCAGTGGTGTAGCAATCGACTGGAAGGCTAAAAAACAGTCTTGTCTTGCTTTATCAACTGCAGAGGCAGAGTTTGTGAGCCTATCTGCGCTCTGTACTGAGTTGGTTTGGTTCTTGCAGTTGCTACAAGACCTGCATGTGTCTGTGCCATTACCAATACAAATATGTTGTGATTCACAAGCCTGCATTCAAATGGCAGTATCTGACCGGGTGTCTTCTCGATCAAAACACATTGACATCAAATTTCACAATGTGAAACAA
Source organism: Iguana delicatissima (assembly GCA_948472985.1). Taxonomy (NCBI): domain Eukaryota; kingdom Metazoa; phylum Chordata; class Lepidosauria; order Squamata; family Iguanidae; genus Iguana; species Iguana delicatissima. The sequence goes on from CAOKZL010000311.1 coordinate 936,089, forward strand.
TATGTACAAGAAGGAAAAGTGTCCCTTACCTATGTGTCTTCAGAAGAAAACGTGGCTGATGTGTTTACCAAGCCACTTCCTGCTAATGCATTTAGTCAGCACGTTAGCAAACTGGGGTTGATGGAGTCTCCAAAGCAAGGTAGCTGAAAATATTTCGCAAGGAGTAGGGGAGTGTCACAGGTTGAGAAGCATGATGGGACCTGTTGTTACTCCTGGCTTCATATTTTCCCACCACTAGAGGGTGAGAACGCAAAGCTGCTTGTAGTTGTTTAGTCTAGCTGCCCATGTGAAACCTAAACGTATTCAAGGTCTTCTGCTGCGTGTAGCCGCAACATTGTTATGGTTAAGGGAACGCCTTGTTATTGGATATGTATACTTAAAATCACGGCTTTTGTACAGGCTGTGCTTTTTTCTTGTTTCCTTTCCTTTCTGCTCTGGACGAGGAGATGGCTCGCTGCGCTGTAACTTAATAGTCTGCTACTTGATCTATTGCCCGCAATAAAGACTGTTAGCCTGCTGCCTCGTGTTGGCTGTGATGTTTTTCCTATTGATGGTACTGCCCCTGGCGGGTTTTTCAACAGAATCCATCACTATATACAGAAATGATATCCTGGCTCAAACCATCTCTCAGTCTGTAGTAGTTATGGCATCCAAACTAACATGGATGTAAACAATTTCATCTGTGAAAGGTGTCATGCCCTGCCTCAGAGACCCTGACAGCAAGGATGAGGATTCTGAGTCTGAGGCAGAAGCTTCCCCAGAAGCTTGCCCAGAAGAAGAAGATAATAGACAACAACAGGGGCCTGAGCAAGGGGAACAAATAGACGATGAGATAACAGAAAGACTTACCCTGCAAGAGAGATGCTTGCAGAGGTAGGGGCTGTGCTACTTGGTGCGTTTAAGTAGCAAGTGAGCCCTAATGAAGGAACACCTGTGGTGACAGCATCAATAGATAAAGGGGTTTCAGCTGGCCTTTCCTTGCAGGGTTGGCAACTGGTCTTTGGGGTTGTGAAATCCTATGCTGTTCTCCTGCATCTGGAAACTGCCTGTTTTGACTATGAATTGGACTTGCCCTTTGGGTTTGTTGGTTTCAGAACATAAGCTCTGTTTAGGAGCTCTGGCTCTTGCTGTGCGAGTAAAAACTGTTTTGCTGTTTGTGATTAATTGCCAGCATTGTCCAGGACATGAAAAAATGTAATTCATATTGATCACAGGGAACACCAACAGTTCTGCTATTTGGAGCCTTGAACCTGCTTGAAGAAAGCTCCCACATCTACTGAAAGAAGCTGTGCTAGCTGATATTGTTAGTGTACTACATGCAGTGTTACTGAAGAAGTAAGTTTGCCTTCCTGCCATAATCACCCTAGAATATGGTCCATAGTAAGCATGAGCCCATATATGGTTATGTTCAGCTTGGGTCTCACCTAATCATTTCAGTGCTGTCAGCTCCTCAGAATACCAAAGAACTCACATGGCTCTATAATCTGAGCAGCAACATTTTGGAACAATTGTATCTGGGGTCATTTCAGACATCTGCCAAGGCTTGGTGAGGCTGCAAACTTTCCTAGACATAATGAAAATGTGTAGACTTCGCAGAGTCCAGTGGTGGACAACGGAAATTTGCCTCCATTGCTCTGGCTTGAATCCTATTGGTTAGTCACACATTCTTGAATGAAGAGCCAATGCAGAGCCAGATGCAACTGATTCAGGGGGGTCTTCATCAGTCACATTTAACAACAGAATTTAGATTAGAAACATAAGACTGGTAAAAAATATCAGATAGATGCCTATGACATTAAAGTCCTTATTGGCTCCTCCACTCAGATTATTATTCCTTTATCCAGAACACAGTAAGTCCTTTCACATATGTTAAGCACACAGTAACATCCCCATGGTTGCCATGGTGGCTATTTTATCTTAAATTGTCCCAGAGGGAGAGTCTCAGTATTAATGCTGTTTCTCAAGACCTTAAAGTCCGCAACACTACCTCTGCTGGTTCATACAGCAGACTGTCAGGCAGTAGAGCATACCGTTAACCAGAAGAATTCCACGCCCTTTCCACACCTTACCTGGGGCACAGTGATCACATTAGCAGCCTCTTGTAAGAGGCTCTCGCATCCCTGCTGTTTCGCCTCTGCAGTTGCTGCCTGCTGGCGAGCAGGCAGCATGAGGGCTCCTCCTGTTCCTTCCACAGCACAGCCTGGGATTTTCCCAGGCTGTGCTGGGGCAGAAGCGCGAGTGCCGCAGCTTTGGAGGCTCTGCACGCACGGTAAGTGCATGCGGGGTCCTGGAGTGATGGGTGACCATGCACCATTTTCAGCTACATGCCAAAAATGAAATAGTGCGTGATTGGTGCCTGCTGGCCCTGGCAGCATTGCTCAATTGCAAGGACGTCAAGTGGACTGCTCCTCGCGATTGTGTGATGCTCCAGAGGCCCTTTTGCATGACGAATGCTATGTGAAAAGGGCCCCAGTCTTCTCATCACATCTTAAACATATACACTAAGAACTGATTGACAGTTGGATTGTGTATCTGAATAGCAAGGTAGAATCCCTATAAACCTCACCTCCAGTTTCCTCATCTTGAAATTTTGCTTAGTGCTGCCTATTGCAGATACCTTGCTGAGCACACCTGGGAGATGTTAGCCTTCATCTAACCAGGTTTCTGCAACACCAGACAGGACCAGAAAAGGGAAGAACCTCCTAATGTGACTGTTTTCCAGCTTGATACTTCCACTGCCAAGGTGCTTTTCCAATATTTCAGTTTGTTATTTTAATTTAAACCTCATCAGATTTCCAGGGCTCAAGAATGGGAACAGCATTGTTGAGCAGAATTAATAGTTCCATTTTTTCCACCACAAGGTTCACAATATGAAGCACAATTAGCAGTACTCTTTTTTTTAAAGAGTCCACATACAAATGGAACTGGAGGGCAAAGAAAGAGAGATTGCTTAGAGATGAATTTCACCAAGATCAGAATGAAAGTCATGGGAAAAAGGAGATATGAAGCCCAATAACAAAAAAAGAGGGAGGAGGGGGGTGGAGATATATCTGCAAGGGTTTATAAAGTCTTGAAGAAAGTTCTGAGCAGAAGTTATAATATGAATATTCACAAGAAACTTATGTTTAATTTTGCAGAAACATTGCATTTTTGATCAGCCTTGTCAATTTATTTGTCAAAGCATTAGCTCAAATTTGTGGAATGAATCGTTCCAGTGCTGAACTACAGGAACCATCCCTTTTATCATAACCGAGCTGCTTTCCTTAGCAGGCCAAGACAGAAGTTTTAAAATGTAGCTTTTATAGTCCAGGAAAAATTGTTGGCAATCCCAACAAGATAGTCTCTGAGGAAGGATTTCAATCTTTATGTATTTTGTTATGCACAAAAGAATGAATAGTTTCTCTTTGCTGGGTGAGATAATGAGAGTTTTTATGCATTTTTCTTTTCTTTTTTTGGTGTGTATTTCAGGACATGGAGAGGGGGACAGAAATCTCTCCCTCCCTCTCTCCCTTCTTTTGAAGATATTCCGTTCTAGGACTGCCATAGGTAGAAGCAGGCATCAGCACCCCATGATTGGAAGTGGTGGTGGAAAGGACCGCTACAGAGTAGTCTTCTGTACCCCCTCCCTCTCAGATCATGGGTTATCTTGAATGAGATGAGAGGCTGCTTCAATGGCAGTTAGTTGAGGTGTCATTTATATAGTGCTAATGTAGCTAAGGTAGGGATTGAGAGAATATTCAAAAACGCTCCAAAATTATCAAAAATGTGTTTCTCAAATGTCAGAAAACCCTACTGAGATTGGGGAAAACCTGGACTGGTAAGAAACCTTGCAGTTCAGGACTTATTCTATGCAACGTTCACTTTGTTGTACAAAAAACAGCATTTTTCTACACAGAAAAAGTAACACTTCTGCACAAAATTATGACATTCTACTCAGAGAAACTTGTTGCTTTTGCAAAATAACCAGGAACAAATTTTGAACAGAATAAATTCCAAACTGCAAATAGTCTTTGAAAACTGTAATTTTCAATGACTTTCTTGCAGTAGGAAGAAAATTGCTAACATTACTCATTGCTTCCTTTGGGAATGAAATTACTGAAGAATTACATCCTTAAGCTAAGGTATAGTATAATGGTGTGAATTGAAACAATTTAATAGATATCCATTTGCATCAAGGAAAGAACTTATGCAAGAACAATGTCATTGCCTTCTCTTCTCCTTTTAAATCTCTTGTACAGAATAAGTGGCTGGAATCCCGCTGAGTTGTTTTGAATATGCAACCCACAATTATGCATTCATAACTGCTATGTATTCATGATCTTTATGTAGCCCCTAATATAAGAGCTATGTAGTGACCATGAAAGTCCCCCAAACCCCACTTATTGGTAAGCAGCTGCTGAGGTCGATATGGGTCAATTTCCTTATTTACTGAGAAGCAGCTGCCTGATATTTCCACCCCTTGTATCTTGCATGGGCAATGTCCAGTGCAAGGGGGGTTTACCAGAGGAGTTCTTTTTCTGCCTGTTGTGCTAGAGATTGCTCAGACGAAGGGGTAGAAATGTCAAGCAACCATTTCATAACTGACAGGGGAGTGAACCCCTGTTGATCCCGGTGGTGGCTCACCATTAAAGGGGCTTTGGTCTTTGGTAGGGTCTGGCCAAAATCCACAATGTAGCACTATTGTTACTGTTTACTGTTACAGTGCTACACAGTTCTTAATAGACAAGACAAGACAAGACACTTTATTTCGGTCATTGACCAATAAAACAATAATAAATACAGAATAAATACATAAAAACTAACAAAAACAAATAACAAAATTTAAACGGCTCGCATCAGCCACTATTGCTATTATTAACCGTTTGAGAATGTATCTTACACATGATATACAAAAACTTTGCTACTTTGAACATAACAGTTTGCTCCTGATTATCCAGCAGATGGCGTAGATAGAAACCATCAGAATGTCCTGGGAATTGGGTTAATAGAGGAGTAATCAGCTTTTGTCAAATGTCTTGATAAAACTGACAATATAGGAGTACATGAATTGTAGTTTCTCACCGCACCGGTATTGCAAGGGCAAAATCACATCTCGTAAGGAATTTTCCTATTTTTCCCTTCCAATATCACTGTGGGAAGAACATTAAATCGAGCCAATGTTAAGGCTCTCCTGAATTTGGGCACAGTGACATAGTATAAGTATGCGGCCAGTTTAGAAATCATCAGTTGATTGTTGGCAATTGTGTAGTTAGTAAAGGAAGCAATTTCTGTTTGACCTTCTATATCTAGTATCCTTTGTTTTACAATAGCTTTTGCTTGATCTAATCCTAATCCTAGGATATAATTGCTCGAAAGTCCACAAAGGCTCAACTTCTGGAGCACAGCTGTTTCCCATGAGGATTTATATTTATCGTCCAGAATTAGCTGGGTCAGTCCATTCTGATTATTGTGTAGCTTTAGCCAATAGGTAAAGATGTTCAACCAGATACTTGATTCCAATTTACTGACTCCTGCCTCCCTTCGCAATACAGCATTTGGAACACATCGAGCCACCTGAAATATATTCCTCAGAAACTTTGTTTGGACTCTTTCTAGAAGATCGTGTTACTATACATCCCCAGCTGAGCTCCATATAACAGTTGAGCTCGGGCTTTAGATGTAAACAGTTTAATTGCAGCTGGGATGAACTGTGCTCCTTTACTGAAATAATAATTTTGAATGGCTACAGCAGCTCTCTGTGCATTACTGGACACGTAATCTGAGTGAGCATTTCTGCTTCCTGAAGCTTGAAAAACTATCCCCAAATATTTAAAGATCTTAACCTGCTCAACTAATTGCCCTTCTGGGACCCAACTTCTTTGCTTAGGGTGTTTTGAAAAGGTAAGGATCTTAGTCTTGGTGTAATTTATTATTAATTCTTCTTCAGCAGAGTACTGGATAAGTGATCTAAAGGCTCTCTTAAGGCCAACAGAGGTCAATGACAAGATTACTGCATCATCAGCATATAATAATAAATTGATATGCCTGTGGGCTAATTTAGGGGGATGGAAGGAAGAGTTACTCAGATAAGGAATCAATGAGTTTATATAATAGTTAAATAAGAGTGGAGCCAGTACACATCCCTGTCTGACTCCTTTCTTTACTTGTACTTCCTTAGTGACATGTCCTTTATTGCCAAACCTGACCTTCAATCTGGTATTCTCATGAATTTTGATGAGCAACAGAAGTAAGCGCTTATCTATTGTGGAATTTTTAAGTTTGAGCCATAATCTGGATCTAGATATTGAGTTGAAAGCTGACTTAAAATCAATAAATGCTGCATAGAGAGATTGACCAACTTGGTGAGTGTACTTCTCTACAAGATGTTGCAGCACCATTGCATGATCTATTGTCGAACTACCTTCCCTAAAACCAGCTTGTTCATCCCTCAAAATATCCTCAGTTTCCATCCAGTCTATTAATTTAACCTGTAGATGTTTAGCATACATTTTACTAATCTGACTTAACAGACTGATTGGGCGAAAATTTACAGGATCATCTCTTTTACCTTTCTTATAAATTGGGATTATTATAGCTAAGCCCCAGTCTTTTGAAATCATAGCTGTATGGTCAATTACATTGAAAAGTGAGGTTAACACAGATCACCAGTCTAGGTCATTTTTTATTATCTCATAGGTGATAAAATCAGCACCAGGTGCTTTCCCTGGTCTGAGTTGTTTAATTAAGTTCTTGATTTCTACACAAGAGACTGGAGGCCAGTATGGAAGGGAAGATATATCCAGCTCCAATTCAATCATGGAGTATTCCTTTTCAGCGTACATAGATCTAAAATGGTCTTCCCAGATATGGGCTGGAATCTGGGATGATGGACTATAAATATTTCTTGGGAAAGATGGTGCTACCACTCTCCAAAAGAGAGTGGAGTTATTTTTACTAGCTGCTGCTATCAGATGCTCCCAAGAAACTTGCATATTATCCCTTTTCTTCTGGCGGATCAGCTGTTTGTACTGTTTTTTCAGTCTCATGAGTTCTGATGTTGAGCAAGAGTTGGTTTCCTCTTTATACAATTTGAAAAGCCACTTTAAGGAATTCCAGGCTTCATGGCACTCTTGGTCAAACCACTCATGTCGTGTTCTTAATTTTTGCCCAACGAAAATACGTTGGGGAACAGTTAACAAAGACCGAATTAATTTGATTAAGTTGTTAAAATTATCCAATACCTCATCATCTGACTTTCGGCTTACTATTAATGAATGAAGGCACTTAGCTGGTTCCCTTCCCAGGAAATCTGTAAGTATTTCCGCTTGATGGGGTGACCATTTAGCGCGTATAGGACAGAGGTCATCAGACATCACTGTAATATGACGTGTAGGTACATACATCCTATCGAATGCCTTCATACACAACATAACAGGGAAATGATCACTCTCAGGACGACTGACAACTGAAAACTTAGACAGATAAGGTATTAAACTCATTGAAATGCCAACATAGTCTAAAAGGGAGGGCTTAAGGCCAGTCCAGTGAGTGTACTCAGCTGGATAATCATCACTTGTAGACCCATTCAGAATCACCAAGTTCAATTTGGAAAAAGTTTGCATTAAGCACACTCCTCTATAATCACTATATGTATCTTTAGACTGGCGGCACAGAAGGGGGGGTATAGTTACAGGAAGTAAGTGTTGGCAATGAAATTTAGCAAAGAGCGATCTGTCATCTGCTCCAATTCTTGCATTAAAATCACCAGCCACTATGGTATGCGCTACAGGAAATGCTGCCAATATGTTTTCCACATATATGTTCAATTTGTCCCATACATGTTTTATCTGTGCACGAACATATAAAGATGGAATATACACATTGATCAGTACAAGTTGGGTCTTGTTGAATTGAAGCAAAACTGCCAGTGTATATTGATCTAATGAAGGTAATCTAGTTACTTGTACCTGTAATAAAGTAGTAATCAATATACCTAACCCCCCACAGAGCCTCCCATGTCCTGTGCCCGGTACAGCATCTAACGTAATTGTCTTATACCCTTCCATGAACAAATGTTCCGCGGCCCATGTCTCCTGAAGAAAAATTATATGATATCTAGATATATAAGCCGAGAACGAGGGGTCTCTACTTCTAGATTTCCATCCTGCAATATTTCAGGTAATAAAAGCCAGGGAGACAGCATTTGTTGAATGTCATTCAGCTTCATCCATCATGAGGGCTAATGCAGGCAATTCTTGTTAGCTCATGGCTCCTGCATTGCCTGTTACTGAACTATGGTAGCTTGAAGCAGGTGTCTGAGTATCCTTTGGCTTAGTTAAGGGGTCATGTAGAAACTGTTGACTTACTGTCTCTATTTTTTATGAAGCATCACTCTCATCTCCTATCACTGTGGTCAGATCAATTAGATCTCTAACTGGCTGGCTAGGTAAAAATGTAGTTGGACTCTTCGAACTAGAGCACCTTCTTTTTTTCCTCTTTATTGGATTTGAGGATTCAGGAGTTGTACATGTTGGTGGCCCACTAGAAGGACAGCTGGAAGATAATAGGTAGTTAATAGACACTGCAGCAGTAGGTACTGACTGCAGCACAGTTTTAACTGCCTCTAGTTTGCACAATATGGTTTGTTGTTCCTCAGTGGAGAGAGTACCAAACATCTTGATAAGGTCTTCCTCATCCTCCATGGGATCATCTGTTATTTGCATTTTCCTAATGATTAAATCATTTGTGTTATTTCTCCGGTGTAAACCTTCGCTTGGTCTTTGAGCTGTTGGAGTAGTCTGCTGTATCAAGGATTGCTTACTAGGCTCATAAGCTTTGATCTTTATATCAACCTCCTGTACATGTTTAGATCTCTTCCTATAGCTTAACAGTGGTTGTACAATATTATTGTGAAAAACACGAGTAGGTATAATTGAGAATCTCCTTAGCAATTCCCTACATTCCAAAATCAATGCAGGAAGGGCAAAATGCTTACATGTCAATATTATTCTTTCAAAGCCATGCCATCTGGGGATCCAGGAGATTCCTGTTATCTCACTAGAATATATCCTTCGTTGGAGGAGTTGTGAGAGTGAATAAAGTACTACTCGTTTGTTGAACCATTTCCCCTCATTAAGAGGGTTGATTGCAACCTGGAGTAGAATCCTATGCCACTGTAATGTTAATTCATCCCTGTTATTTTTCTTGCATGCGATATCTCGTACTACATGTGTGGGCTGGGGATATTCAGCAACGTCAGAGGTTGGCTTCACAGAGGGTTTTATTACATGCTTTTCCATTATGTCCTAAAGTTCATCTATTTTTCGATTGATCTCTAGTAGCTTTTCAAAAATTGCAATAACTGTTTTGGCTGCTAAAAGGCAATTCTTAGCCACTAGTTCCAAGTCTGCATTTGACTTACTTGTGGTTTTTAAGGTATTTTCCCCTTTAATCTCTGAAGAGCCTTCTTCAACAGAATAAGAAAAATTATCTGCTTCCCATTCAGACGAGGCATAGGATTTATCCACAAGCTTTGTATGTGTAGGTGAGGAGTACAAAAGGGAAGAGGGCTTGTTTTTTGGATCTTCACACTGGAAAAACTCCTCTAGCCTCTGTTGTCTAAGGCCCTTTCCACACGGGGTAAAAAAAACGGCTTAGGGTGACCTCATCCGGAGGTCGTCCACACCGTGGGGTGCGCTAGGGCGGTTTGAAAAGTGGAGGTTCCACACCTCAAACCGCCCTAGCGCGGCTGCAAGGGGTGGCGCGGGCGTTTTTTAAAAACCACATTTCATGTGGTTTTTAAAAAACGTGAGTGTGCTAACCCGTTGCAGCACCCCGTTTGAAATTGCAGGGACGCACTAGCGCGTCCCTGCAGAGCTGCCCGGGGCGGGCTTCCAGCTGGCGCGCTGCCCTGATTGGAGGAGCGCCGCCGGAAGTCGCCGGCCGCCATTTTGGGCGCCGCCGAACGGCTCCGAAATTCGCCAGCATGTGGAGCGGTGAACGCGCGCTCCCCGCAGGGACAGAGCAACCCGTTTTCAGGTAAGATCCGTCCCTGCGTGCGCTGCCCCGTTTCCCCGTCCCCTGTGTGGAAAGGGCCTAAGAGTAACTGCCGCCTCTACAACTTCATTAAGCTCAGAACTTCTCTCTGTAACTTCTCAGACTCACTCCCTGTTTTAATCAACTTCTTTTTTCCTTTTGGGCTCTTTCTCTTCCTCTTTGGCCTTTTTCCCATTCCTGCCTTGTTACAGACGTTATTTATAGTTATTTATAGTTATCCGAGGCTTAACTCCAGCTATCTGTTTCCAATTAAGCTTGGATACACTAAAGTTTAACCAAGAAATTCCTACAACCGATAAGCCCTTTTAAAAATAATTAAAATTAAAAAAATCAAGAGCTCACTGAAACGCTGAGACGCTGCCTGCGGCCATCTTCCACCTCCAATTGCTTGCTCTCCTGATTGATCTCCAAAAAACCCAGTTCTTAATATAAACTGTTCGTTATTACCTTTAAAGCCGTACATGGTTTGGGTCCAAGTTACCTGCAGGATTGCCTCCTCTCATACAATCTGTCCCATACACTCAGGTCCTCTGGAAGCCATTTACTTAAACTGGCCAGGACTAGACTGGCAACAGTCACCCAGAAGACCTTCTTGTCAGCCACCCAGACTGTGGAAAGACCTGCTGGAAGAGATTTGACAGCAAAATATACTGTATGAATTCAAAAAAGCACTAAAGACCTCTCTCTTCTGGTCTAACCAGTTTATTTTTAATTATACTTTTAATTGTATATCTAATTGCACTTGTACTTTTCATTGTATGTTCAATTATGATATATTGTAATTATGGTATATTTGTATTTTAATGGTCTGTGTTTTAGTGTATTTTGACTATGATTTGTTTTTAGTTGTATCTATGCTGTGCCTTGCCTTGAGGAGAGGTGGGTAACTAAGGTAAATAACAACAACAACAACAACAACATGGGCATACAGGATTCTGATGAATGTATGTGAAAAAAATTGTCTATAAACCTTCACTTTGAAACTACATCATTGCACTTCTACTCATATTTGATTTTCAATACTTGATGGGGTTTTTCTAGAATTTAGGACATTTTAAGTACCTCAAATACTATACAATATGCATGTCTAAATTCATATGAGAACATAAAACTGTCATATAATAAGCAGTCCGGCTGCAAATGTTTGAAAGGGAATGCTGCTGTAAGGGTATGTCTTTGAGTGAATGCTTTTTCTGAATATGTTTCCATTGGAACGAAGTTGGAGAGATGACCGTCTGTGCCAGCGAAAGGTAAATGCCATGTAACATGACAGCAAGCTTCACTTGTTCTGGGACTGGCTTCAGGTACCCGAGGAAATGCCAACCTACATTGGTTCCCCCTCTCGTGAGCTGTCTATTGGCAGTGGGCAGCAGCAGGTACTGTCATTGTAATTTCTCACATTGCCTCAAGGCCGTTGTGGGTAATTAAGAAGCCAGGTGGCTTGCAGAACTAGCCACCTAGTGTGTGTGTTTGTGTACAGGGGCAAGAATCAATTGTGGCCCTGGCAGCTGCTCAGGGATTCCAAGTACCTATACCATCCCTAATGTTTGATATCATGCAATTATTTTCCCTGATATTTTCTATTTGTTTCACACTTGTTTTGCTAAATTATAGCTATCTTTTTAATTCTGATATTAAAGAAGAGATGTAAATAAGGGGCAGTGTAACAAAACTCATTTCCTCAAGTATAGGCCAAACACAGCACACAGTTGATTGCTGACTATTCTCCTAAATCAAAGCACACTAAGTACAACCCAACAAAACCTGAAGCACTGGATTGTGGCCTTCGTTATTAGTTCTTGGAACATTCTTCCATGAAAGATAGCATTTTCAATGTATGCTTTGTTGCACTTATTTAAAACCCATTAGGAACTTTGCAAAAGTATCAGATGCAGGTGTACAAAACTATTAAGAAGAATTCCAGTGCCATCTCCTAAGTCCTGTAGTTTAAGATGAATGGAGAATCCATCTGACTATTTAAGGTGTGATCCAATGGCAGTGTTGTTTTGGGAGAACAACAGGATTCAATGGATCAGGGAAGGGAACAATTGGTCTCCCACAGCAACCCTCCATAACCCCTCCAAAGCAAGAATATTAGAGGGGAAAATAGAGCTGGTTTCCATGACGTGGAGGATTGCAGGGCAGAGAGAATTCTAAAGTTTCTGATGGCAGAATGTTGGATGTAGTATTCAAATTTATTTATTTATTTATTTAGTTAATTATTTCAGTTGTGCCCCGCTGCTTTACTGTTTGAAGTTACTCACTGTATCTAAAGGCCTGAAATGTTTCTATTCAGGACACATTCCAAAATATACAATTTCTTGAGGTAAGCATAACAATAATGACTGTGCCACAGATTAATCAAAATCATGGTATACGTTTTCATGCTATATGCCTTAAGAACTGGATTGAGTAGTACAGGAATCATAATATTCAACCTAAACTTGATATGTAAACATATATATCTAAATAAATATATAAATTCCTGAAATTCTTAGCTGTAAGTCTGGATGATATCTATACAGAACTGATGATTGCAGCTGCTTTCTGTGCCATGGGATAATACACAAACTAAAAAAGAAGTGAAGCTATTACTGAATGTAAATAAAGATCCAAAGCTGTAAGTTTTAATTATTCTGCCATTAAGTCAGAAACAATTTATATGCTATCTGCTCTGGGGGCTCAAAATTTTTCAACATTAGATCTGAGAAGAAGCAAATTCTTCATTTTAGTATCTCTGAGGGAATGAAAGTTTTACACTGTCTTCGTTTTCCCCTTAATTTTCCCTTGCCACCCTAACTGCTTACAAGATATTTATTAACACACACACACACACACACACACACACCAGTCCTGTTTTGAATCTGATTCACAGAGCACATCATAGGCCTCATCCAAAGTCTCCTGACATCAAACAAAGAAGACATTTGGGAACTTCAGTGGTGTTTTACCCATTCTCCAATTTCACTTTTTTCCCCCAAGACTGTTCACTGTCAGATGCAATCAAGCATCACTGGCTGTCAATAAAGATGTGATAATGATCTGAGCTGGCATAAAGACCAAATTTTTACCTAGGACTTGCACACAAAGAGAAGTAAGAATGAAAGTAGAATGAGTAATGATCAAAGAGGTTATCAGAGGATACCAGGTAATATATATAATTCATGGGCAAAGCTATAGAAATATCCATACCTACCATTGATCTTTCTACTCTGTTTTGTCAGGAAAATTGAGCACTTGATGGCTTTTCATTTTCTCCATAGCTATATAAGTTTGTTTTTTGAAAATCTTTCCTGTCTCCTTGGACCTTTATGATTACAATCCAGCATTTCATTCTATCTATATCTATATAGACCTATAAAGATAGAATGTCTATCTATATCTATGTCTATCTATCTATATCAATATCATCTATATCTATATAGATAGATATCTCTATATAGAGATATATATGTCATGTTGAGCAGGAAGTGAGCTTGTTTTCTGCTGCTTCAGAGACTAGGACAAGGAGCAATGGATTTAAGCTGCAGGAAAGAAGATCTCACCTGAACCTCAGGAAGAACTTCCTGACAGTCAGAGCTGTCCGGCAGTGGAATCTGCTGCCTCAAAGTGTAGTGGAGTCTCCTTCTTTGGAGGTTCTTTGGAGATCTTGGGGAAAAAAACCCTGCAAAGTCTCCTTCTTTGGAGGTTTTTAAGCAGAGGCTGGATGGCCATCTGTTGGGAGTGCTTTGATGGGTGTTCCTGCATGGCAGGGGGTTGGACTAGATGGCCCCTGTGGTCTCTTCCAACTCTATGATTCTATATTTATATCTGTCTGTCTGTCTGTCTGTCTGTCTAGAATAAAACATCTTTTGTATCTTTTATTGAACCTCCTTGTTTAGAAGATTTCCTCATCTTGATCTCACCATACGATGCTAAATTGTCCTCTACGACACATCTTGCTTGTTGTGGTCAGCTGTTTCTGTCTACATCCTTATTAGTAATGCTAGTACAATAAATAGACTTAATGTGAATTATCACTTCAATTATACTCATTTTTATTACAAGTTGCAACACCCTTACAAAAAAAAATCTTGCTGTATTTCTGAGTAAAAACAAGTTGTTTTTTTTTAGCAATGTCTAATTTTGATTCATAACTTGGAGAAAAAAATACTTTTTTTGGACTACAGTATCGAGAATCTCCCAGTCAGCATGGCCATTGTTGGTTCTGAGAAACCATGTTGTGTTACTTTTTGGTATTAGACTCCACATCCACTTTGGGAGGAGGATTTGGGGACAGAACTTGGAAAAGTTACTTTTGAGGCATGTAACTGTCAGAAATATCATGTCAAAGTCATAGACTTAATGGTGGGTGTTACCTGAGATGTTATAAAGACAAAATAAATATGCTGAAACCCATAGAAGACAAAGACCTTAAGTACACACATCTTAATTGAACTGAAGCTGTCATTTTAATGCTTCTAAGATGGGAATTGACTTTTACTGTAGAGCATAAAGAAACATGAAATACACTATTAATAAACTCCTTTGTATGTGGGTTCTCATGGGTCCTGAATGGCTACTTCCCATACACAAGGATGAGCTCTGTGCCAGGAGAAATTCCAAGGTCTGCAGAACTGCCAAAGATTTTTTTTTTTAAAAAAAAGCAGCGACTAAAAACCACTTAAATCCTAACAACAGCATAATGAGGACTGAGTATGCTCAATAGATATAGAATGCTGAGTTCCTGCTGAGTTGAAATGTTCTAGAGCAGAGCATGGCAGGCTGGCTGGCTGGAACTCTGACCAATTTGTACTGCCCTGGTTTACTTTCTAGTGTCTAGTAGGAAGACATTAATTCTATAGCAAAACCAAGAATGATCAAACAGTTTTTGAGCCTGATTCAAAACTATTTTCAATTAATTTTGAGGAGACAGGAGAATAATTTAGGCTATGTTTCACCAACAGCTGATCATGGAACTCACTTTCAGGAGACATATGCCAGTTGTTTTACTGGTCAAAATTTCACTTCCCCAGCTGTGGAAGATAAAGAACGTATACTGAAACATCCAGCTGTTATCATCCCTTACATGCTCCATCCTGTGGGACAGCAAAATTGGCAAGAAATATCATTTTCATATAAAAACTGTACACTTATGGCTGGGAAACATGCAGTAAGCAGGATACTGGCTATAAGCCCAGGCTAGGTCAGCATGGCCAGATCAAGAAGAATTAGGTTGGAAAGCCTGGTGTCAATGAACTTCAAGAAATCTTATCAATGACCTGACATCCAAATACAATAGTAAACAAAAGTGCCCAGGTGAAGCAGGAAAGCATCCCTGCTGTGCACATTTCCTATGGAGACATTCCCTGTTCACCTTACCCAACCAAGACATTAAGAGGCTTTCAGAACTCCCATCAATGTTTTGTCACCTAATGTTAAGACAATCAGCCCATTTCAGATCCTTTTTGTTTGCTCTGCCAGAAAGCAGTTAACACATACCGCTTCAGGGTGGGAAACAGAGTTTAAAAGACCCAGCTCCAACCCAGGTAATACGTTAGCACTATGAGCTTTACTCTCCACTCCAGATTCCCATTTCTCCGTGCTGCCCTCAAACCTTTGTTTCAGCCACTCCTCTTTGATCCGTTGCTCCAGGACTATAAATATTACCCTTTACACCCAAAACCTCCCTGTACCCTGTTTAAACCTTTAACAGGACTCCTACGGTTATACTGTTATACACAAATAAAAGATCCTGGTGTTACCCACTTCTTGCAAGCTTCGTTTGAACAGTAATTTCCCCAGTGTCTAAGGAGATGCTGGCACTGCTGGTGAACCTCAAAATACACCATTTTTGGGGGAAACACAGACTTTATTCAAGGAATCAAAAATGGATTATAGTCAGCCCTCTGTATTTGCAAATTTTGTATCCATGGTTCAACCAAGAACAGGTTGAAAATATTCTACAACAACACAAATTCCGGAAAGCAAATTCTGATTTTGCTCTGATAGAAGGGATACCATTTTACTGCACCACTGCACATAATGGGACTTGAGCATCTATGAATTTTGGTATCCACAAGGGGTCCTGGAACCAAACTCTAGTGAATACCAGTGGCCCACTGTACATGCCTTCTCTATATCTTCACTCTTTCTGCTATCTTAACAGAAGAGTTAGAGGACTACATAAAACTGGAGAGAGACTTTTGGATGCCCTCCTCACATCCCTACTTTTAGAGAATTCATGAGTGTATAGAAACATTGTGTATAGAAATGAGGGTCAGTGTGGTGTAGAGGTTTGAGTATTGGACTATGACCCTGGTTCAGTTCCCTGCATGGCCACTGAAATCAACTGGGTGACCTTGGGCACATCACACACACTCAGGTCCCAGAATGCCATGATAGGTTCATGTTAGGGTCACTATAGGTCAGAAGACACACAACAATAAAAACAACAACAGAAACATCACATCTATCAAACCACATATTTATAAAGATTTTTGATGCATTCAAAAACCCTTTGCATTAATAGAACAATGAGCTGATGTATGCACACATGTCTCAGTGTGCACAGTTACTCCATGTCTGTGAAAAATTTGGCTAATTTGGAGTAGTCCTGTGCATGTATACTTCCTTTCACTAATGCAAATGTGCAACTGTTAGAGTGTGTGGCCACTGGACACATCAAAATAATGGGGGCATGGCTATCAGTTCAATTCCATATCCCCCTCAAGGACTGGCTATTAATGAATGGCTATTTTTTTTTTTTTAGGAATATGAAAAATTGTGGCACCTGGCTTCAATGTTACCCTTTTCTCTTCTATATTCTATTTTGAGCTTGTGAATGTGGTCTGTGCAGTATAGAACTTGGGTTATCATCATATTTTATTTGAACAGCAACTCGTAAAAACATTTAAAGATTCTGATGGGTATCAGCAATTCTTTTGTTTTCAGCTGAAATCGCACTGAAATGATTGGTTGTCAGTAGTTATTTTACCATGGAAGTGGAGAGCAGCTGGGTGTCTTCTGATGGAGAAGGCTGTCCTCTCCATTAAAGGAAGGATGGGTATTTGAGTATGCATAATATGGACGGTATGATGTCATTACACAGATGTGGGAAATGCAAAAATCTAATGTATGTTTATCTGTGGAAACAGTCAAATGGATATATTAATGATTTTGAATTCATTGAGGCCGTGGAGAAAAAAAGAAAGAAAGAAAAAGGAAAACTCCCATATCTTTATAAGAATCAAGCTTGTGAACAATGTGAAGATGGTACAATTTTAGCAGCTGATCTGCCAGGCTTACATTCAGTCATCTGATATAATTCTGAGAGACCAAATCATTTCCTGAGTGCCAGATGAACTAAAAAACAGGTCTAACATGAATAGTGTGGTGTCCAGTTCAAAAATGTCACCGTAAGCCAAAATCAAATAAATGGACCCTGTGCTAAATGCAGTTGTTGTTTTTCATCTTGAATACTAATGGAATATCTCATGCCCTAGGACCTTTTTAAAATGACATGCAAATTCAATCTAGTTCACCACTATATATTCCATCCTACTAAAATTAATACATTGCTTTTGGGGGAAGGATAGAAGGATTTATTAAATGTTTTCTAAATGTCCACTATGTCAGTGATATTGAAGAAGAGACAGACCAAGCTTTCCTTCCTTTAGATGTCAAGTTCAGTCACTGGCTGCATATTTTCAAGCTCCATATTTACAAGAGCTAGGTGCTTTTATTTTAAAACATGTGATCTGAGATTTGAGCAAACCAAAATCTACCTCCCATTCATACACTACAAGGTATGACGACATAGAATATACATGAATACCTGCAAGTCACCATTAGAGGGGGATAAAGTACCACAATCTCACCTCTGCTTAGCACTGACTGATAACATCTGCACTGTTGAGCTAAATGTCATAGATATAACCATCAAAAGGTGGGTAAAGTTGTAAAGCTGGTGATCTTTCAAAATTGCTGTGCAACATCTATTACACTTGATCTCATCTTTTAGGTTCCTTACCTTCATCAACCAAGAAATGTCTGTGATGGGCCATATGAAGGATATTCTCAGGGCTTGTCCTTTTAAAGACCACGGGAGCTAGTTAGTTGAGTTTTGCCTTCCATGGTAACCCAGGTGGGCAGTGAAACCCGCCAGTTACTTCTATTTACTGGTTATTCTTAGATAAATCAGATAAATTGAGCTGTAGACTCAAGTGGAGAATTGCTGCAAACCAAGATATGACTTAGGCCCTTTCCGCACTGGGGTATTAAAATGGTGCAGAGCGACCTCTGACGGAGGTCGTCTGCACCGTGGAGTGGATTGAGGCAGACTACTTTTAGTAGTTCTGCAGCTCAATCTGCTCCGAAGTGACCAGAACTGGTGGTGCGGCGTGTTTTTTAAAAACCTCTTTTCAGAGGTTTTTAAAAAGCACAGAGTGAGCAGCCCCGAGCAGCTCCGTCGCCGCACTCTGGTGCAGATTTGCAGGTGCACATTAGTGCATGCCTGCAGATCTGCCGGGGGTGGGCTTTAGGCTGGTAAGCTTCTCCGGTTGGTGGAGAGCCTCCGCCAGCCGGAAGCCACCATTTTGGATGCCGAAGTCACCATTTTGGACGCTGGAGGACTATGGAGCAGCGAGCTCGCACTGCTCCGCTTGGCAACGGACTTATTCGGCTGCCGGTAAGCTCCGTTTTAGCGCATTTCCCCCCGTTTCTCCCTCTACATGTGGAAAGAGCCATAGATACATTGAAATTTGTAGTTTAGCTTATAAACTCAGAAATCAGTTCTTTAGCAGGACAGCATCAAACATATCGATTAAGTGTTGGAGGAACTGTTCTTCTGAGTCAGGAAGGAGGTTCTTCTCCTGATTCTTGCTTCAAACGTCACAGCAGAGAAAATCCTGACATACAGTCTCATTTCTGTCTATAACTAATAATGCCATGTAAGCAAACTTCAGTTTACTGATTAGGCATACTTTGATCTCACACAAAGCAGATGATTTGCATTTCTTTTCCACATGTGACAAGCTAAATTTTAGCCCTTTGAGAAACTGATGTTAACTCTGGGAGAAATGTAATTGTATGCCCAAGAAGAATACCCAGAAGAAGGAAAGAGGACACTTTGCTACAGATTTCTACACAGTGTTGACTTTATATTGTAACTTGATGAATGGGGTTACCTTATAAAAGCCTCCTGAACAATTCAGTGTTATATTGAAAAAGCAGAGCTGTGGGAATGAATGGCTGACTGGGTCAGTGAGAACATGGTAGAAAAGGAGGAACACAGGAATAGGAAGTGAAATCCAACTCCCTCTTTAAAAGGAAAAGAGCAATTGGTATGAAATTTCCTTCTCACCTGATGTCTTGTAATTATAACTATTGCTCTCAGGCTTCATCACTTCTCCAATTATGAGGATATTGAATAGTAAGTGAAATGGGAAAAAGCCCTCATTTTAAACCCCTTTAGATTTATGCCATATTCCTCTGCAAACAGGTATCTCCTGTGGCAAAGGAAGAACTCTCAGCTGGACTACAAATCAATCCTAATTAAGATCACTGTGATGATTAAGAGCTTCCCACCTAGGGTGCACAATTAGGATTTTATTAATAGTCCAGGAGATGCAGACACAAGAGGCATTTTCAGCAACATAGACTGTGGATATATTACATCTCCTGCGGGGTTAGGTGTTGTTATTATGAATCATTACAATAATGTAGACTTCCCCCTCTTTTTTCTTTTCTTTCTCCCATTTTCCTGGCACTAATATTAGTTTAGATATTAATGGTTGAGTTGATTTGTGAAGAAAATGATGACACTGTACCTAGGGCTCAGTGTCAGTTGTCCAATGGCACTGAAGCCTATTCTTTGACAGCATGCTATAGTTACCCACAATTTTTAGTGCTAGTCCCTTGAGTAACATATAGACATAAGAAGAGCCCTGACTGATGAAACCAAAGGCCTGTTGAGCTCCGTATCTCAGTTCCCACAGAGGTTAACCAGAAGTTCAAGTGAAGTCTCCAAACAGGGCAAGAGAAAATAGTTCTCTCTTGTTGCGTTTTGGCAGCTGCCATTTAGAAACATGGTATACTTCTAGTACTGGACTTAGGAGACTTTAGCCAGAAGTGTGATCAGTTGATATTCTCCATGTATTTGTCTAGTTCTTCCTTTGGAGTCAGCTAGTGGTGTAGAGACATGTTATGATAATAAATCCCACAATTTGTCTGTGCACTGTATGAGGATGTAATTCCCTTTGTGTGATCTGAACCTCTCTGAAATGGAAGGACAGAAGCAAAAACAGAGAGATGCCAGTTTTACAGTTCTTGAAAAGCCACAATTGGAGATGAGTGTGCAAGTTCACTAGGCTTATCTCAAAAAGACATCAGATCTTTCTCCTGTGCCTGCTTCTATTCATTCAAGAGACTGGGATTTAGAGACTATGGAGAGAACCTCAAGTTGATCTTTGCGTATAAAGGTATAGTCCATGTTCCATGCACCCACAAAACAGGCAAATAGTCCCTATACTGGTATTCATTTTGAGTGTAATGTGAAAGAGGTGTTCAGTTCTGCCTTGACTTTTTTTTTTAAACAAATCCAAAAGGGGCAGGGGTGCTGTTATGCAGGCTATGTACAATTTGAACCACCTGTATCATCTTACTTCCTTGCTTGACTTTTATTCCAAATAAAGAAGTCCTTTTTTCTTCAAGGTGACTTGTTCTACCCTGTTCATCATTTTGATTTCCTTCTTCTGAACTTTTCCCAGTTCTAAGGTATTTCTCAGATGCAGCAGGAAGAATTGCACAGATTATTCCAAAGGCTGGGAGACCTCAGATATTGACAGGTTATGGTACCTGACATTTTCTTAGCTGCTACATACCAAGGCAATATTTTACTTGTGTCACCACAATCTAAAGATGTATCTCTGGTTATTCATTGCCATTTCAGACCCTATCAGTATATATGTTACATCTGGATACTTTTTGCCTCTTTAACAAACATCACTTTACATACACTTAAACTGGAAGCTTTCCAAACCTCTGTTATGAAGGCCTGTCTAAAAGGCAAACTACAGATTTTTATGAGAACACCAAAGAATGCAGTTTTACGACTAAGTTCTTTCAGAAGTCTGGGGTGGATACCATCTGGACTCAGTATTTTGTTAATATTTAATTTATCAATAAAGTCCAGACTTTCATCTCTTGTCACCAGCATTTATTAGAGAGCTTCTAACTCCTGTTCAGAATATGTCAGATCAGGCATTTGTATGCATGCTACATCTTTTGCAGCAAAGAGAGATTCAAAGAATTTATTTATCTAGCTTTTCTAGTATTTTCTTTCCCTACTTAAGCACACTTTTAGGTTCCTAGTTTGGTATTTTAATTTCTTAAATTGTTGATTTTCATGTTTCCCTCCTTATTTTTATACCCCTCATTGTTTGCTCATATTTTTAAAAAAATCAGCAAAGTTTGTGTTCTTTTTCGTTCCTTTTGATGTTGAATTTTTTTTTTGTCCCTAATAAGGTCACAGTGTAAATGATCATTTCTGCAAATAAATGAGGTAAATGAAAAGACCATAATATTATACTATAGGACTCATAAAAAGCTATGAGGCTATAATTCTATCTACATGTACTTGGGAATTAGCCCCATTAAGCTTAAATGTGATTTATAAACACAGAGACATTATTATATGGAGATATGGAAACCGGTTAATTATAATTATACTGAAATAAATGTAACAAAATAACATTTCAGAATTTAAAAAAAGCATAATAACAAACTGAAATGTTTTAATTGCTCCATTCTAAGTAAATATGTGTGGGATTGTACTTAATACTAGACTTCCCTGAGTGTTGTCTCAGCTCAAACATTTTCCTTGACTAAGTTTTCCAATTATTTTTATTACTCCCTTCTCTCACGTACTTGAGCTGCAGAGATTAACAAGTGGCTGTCACAGGCTCCAATTCTATGCAATCCTATTGTGGAGTAAGCCTCATAGAAACCACTGTGATATCTTGTTCTATTAATCTCCATACTGTGAAGGTTTTGTTTGCTCATTTCTGCTGAAGGAGTTGCATTAATAGGAAGAACAGTTCAAAAGTGTTTTGTTTTTCCAGATTATTTGGCAAGCATATCCTTGATTCCTGGATTCTTTCCACTGATGAACTGATATGCAAATCCTGTACTCCTAACCATGTGGGCTCTGTATCCAGACCCTATCCAGACTTTCCTAACTGTAGTCACAGACTGTTCACTGGAGTTGAGGATATTTAAAATCACCAGTCTTTAAGTACATGGGACTAAATGGAATTGCTAGTCCATATTGATTTTACTAAATTCCCACTGATTCAAGTGAACTGTTCCAGTTTGGACTGACAATTGGATTTAGGCCTTGCTCTTAGATGCCCTGCATAGAATAAAGTAGTGCTTTGCAGGCCACAGAACTATTGCCCAGGGCTTATGCCTAAATAGACATGCCTAGAATTATACTTTGCTCTGTATGCCCAATGAGAAAATGCTCACATTTTTCTCTACATATTTTACATTGTCCATGACCTGCCCCATGCTCTTAGCTCCAGTGACTGCTGCCATTTAGCCTTCAAAAATTCCACAAATTAGAATTTGGACTCTGCCAAAAGGTCACTTTCTCTTGATCAATCTTGCCTTACCCATACAACATAGAGACACCCTAATCTACATACTGGAGACAGAAGTCTACTTATTCAGAGTGCAGTTACCAGAACCCCTCCCCAGTCAGCATGGCTCCAAAGAGTAAAATTTCCAAGCATTGTTCTTTTTTGTGGAAAAAGGGTGCTCAGATTTTGTTATGATATTCTTCATGCTGGGAGACTGCAGAACAGTGAAGGACTCCTTGACTTTGGTTTGTAATATCCTGCCACTCTGCAACCACATTAGAAGATTCTAGCATTTAAAGATTGCTTCTCTCACTAAACACTGTATTGCTCTTAAGGAAAGCAAATTCAAGTATAAAAGAAATGTTTTCAAGGCGTGCTCTGCATATGCTCCTTTCATGCCCTTTTCCATCTTTGTCTCCTGAGTCCACAGAGAAGGTTGGCCATGGCACAGTATTGTAATGCTTTGCTGATTGGCAGGAGGCGGAACTCAGTGTGAAAACTTGTTTACTATTTATTAGTGGTGAAAATGCAAAAGAGAAAACCACCCTTTTGCTGTTTTCCCCCTATAGCCAGTCTATGCAGGCTATAGTGCAAGAATTATTAAATTCAATCTGGAATGCAGACAAAGAATGTAATTCTATGTTTTAGAGTTATTTAGAATGAATGAGGCTGCCAGTTCTCATTTCTCCAACAATACTTTATGCGGATAGGCTTTCTAAGTCGATCTTGCACTACACTCGGGATTACAGCTGAGGTGTCATTTAGATTCTGAAAACAGGAAAGGCAACCCCTGAGGTCAGGATTGTACAGATATGAGGAGGCAGGTGAAAAAGCCCTGGCTCCCTTCTGCGCAACCCCTTTTTACTCTCTTCACATAACTTTCCAAGTTCAACATAAAGGCCCTGGGTTCTGAGGGGAAAATTGTCTCAGGGATTGTGTTTGGAGCACTGAAGGACTTATCATTGGGGTGACACTTCTGCTTCTGCAGCAGTGGGGAATGAAAAAGACTCCTAAATTGAATATCCATTGTACAGACTGAATTTGACAAATTCTCCAAACTTGACAGCATGTGAATTCTAATTGGAGCTACTTTGGATTCATCGTTCAGAAAAAGACTTATCAATTTGTCCTTTGTAATTTGGGTTATGTGTTGTTATTAACTAAGTGCTAACCTACTTCATAGATATCATTTTGCTCTTTGTGATTTTACTTGAGTGCCAGACTTAGGTATTGCTTGTAGCTGATTAAGCATTGGTTGGTAGAGGAAGGGGTGGAGGAAAGAGAATTCCTCTTTTATGTTAAAAAAAATCACAAATAAGTTATGCTATGTTTGTTTTTTGAGGCACGTTTTGAAAGGCAAGCAAAAAACAGAACTCTTAAAAAATGACAAGTCAAAGCTTTTAAAGCCAATTATATGAAGGTAAATTTCACTGGGAGTTAACATTCAAATTTCCATTACAGGAGAAGGTGTACTTATATTTGATTTGCTTAAAGCAAACATTTTGCAGCTAAAGAGTACCCTGAAATTTGTAAATGGAAAATAACTACTTTGGTATATACATGCACCTACTAACCATTTGGGTCCGTGCAGCCCTAGGATCTGCTCCATCAAGACTGAAGCATCACCCATCTCTCAGTGGGTCTGGAGATCTTGAACTGGAGAGGCTCGATCTTCACTGAATGTCAAACAGTTCAAATGTAAATAGTGTCTCATACCCTCTTTCCCATTATCCCTGCTGAGGCCTCTGCTTACCGGTTTCTTCCCTGTACCTCTCAATAAGCTCCATCCTGCCAGTTCAGATTATATGCTGTTGATGGTCAACTCACATATCAGAACCAAGACCCCTGGTACTTCCCCCTAGCCCTCCCTAGCTACCCAATCTTACAGCCAATAAATTGTTTCCCCTGCTGCTAATTTTGAGCTGCAGAAAAATGGTACCAGGAAGAAAAATCTATCACATCTTTGCTTCCCTGAGAATCTGGTTTTGCCTGCCTGCCTGCCTGACTACAGTTTTAAGTTACTGAATGTAGATTTGCTTTCTTGGTACAATTTTTATTTTATTTATGCATAAAATTTTTATCCTGACCAGAACATTTAGGTTGCATTGAAAAACTGCAGCCTAGTAAGCAAAGAAGTAAAGAATCATGTTCCTTCATGTATGAGATCTAGGCTGCAATCTTATATACCTTTACTTGAGTGTAAGGGCATTTCCGCACTACACTGTTATAGTGCTATTATTCCACTTTCAACATCATGTGGAATTCTGAGGTTTGTAGTTTAGTGAGGCCCAAGAACTCTCTGGTTGAGAATTCTAAATGCTCCTCCCTAAACTGCAAACCCCAGGATTCCATAGGATGTGGAAAGTGCAATAATAGCAATATAACAATGTAGTGTGGAAATGCCCCAAGTTTCATTGACTCAACAGGAGAGGTTAGCCAATTTTATGCTTAGCAATTTTTGTTTCATATTAATTATGCAGCATATGAACCTATGTATACTTAGAAATAAGCCCTAAATGCATTCTGTGGAATTTACTCATGGGTAAGTATGTATGAGGGAAGCACTTCTAGGCAAACCTGATGAGGCTTCTTGGAAGACACGTGTGTATTTTGACAGGAACAACAAAAGTAAATAAATCACTTCCTCCCCAACAAAACATACATAACTGAAATTGGAATGCTAGTATAAAGTTATTAAGTCTGGTCTCATTTCCTTCATTACCTGTGGCTGAACATCAAGTAATTGTTCCTCCCCATTCAGTGATGGAATATTTAACCAATCACAGCAGCTTATAGATGCCATAAGGGAAAGCCAACAATGCATGTAATTTATTACGAGCATCATAAACATCCAAGCCAAGAGACCATTGTCGCTTGTAATGTTGTTGTTTAATTGGAGTCCTAAATACACTGCCCAAGTCTGACAGTACAATCTTAAGTTCAATGGGGTGAGCTGGGTAGGTGCAGGATGGATCCCACAGTGATGCTGGTTGATGTTGGTGATGTTAACATAGTGAATTTATGCTCTGCTTGAGAAAGGAGAAGAAAAACAATCTGAAAACACAAAGATAGTGTAGAAACTGATATGCCTGTCCACAATCTCCCCAGGAGTCTCAACAGCAGGAGCCACTGAATGCATGACTATGAAAATCTATCCCCAGCCTATCCAGTCTTTCACCACCACATATGTTCAACAGGGGCACCACCATGTCACCATTCTATGGAGTCTAGTGCTCAGCCAGCCATGAACTGTGTCTCACAGGAGCCCTATTGTCTGTGTAACTGGCTTAGACTGACACTCGAAGAAAGTAAAGTTGTCCAATGAGCCTTTTCTAGCTGTGGAGGTTCCCATCCAGTGGTGATGGTGGTAGTACTTCAGGATCACACAACTATCTAAACTTGTACAGACAGACAAATACTCTTATTTTTCTGCAATGAAGAAGGATGAAGATTCCAAAGGTCTGATCAGGAAACTATCATGTATAGTGTGTGTGTGTGTGTGTGTGAGAGAGAGAGAGAGAGAGAGAGAGAAGAGCCGAATATCAAATTGTGTACTCCAAGCCAATAAATGTCTGATTAGAGACAGTTTGTACCTCTTTTCTTTGTTTTTAAGTGCTATCTAAGACATCTAAACACACTTTGAGTTCAGTTTCTTATCTCACATGTCACTTTCAAAAGAGCTTGTGCCTTTAGGTTGTCCTTTATTATTTATTTATATCCCTCACCAAAATCTGCTAGGGCCCTGATGGTATCTCCTTGAGTTTTGCTCTTGAAAGAAATTGCTTTGTGCAGTCAGTTCTCTGAGCTGAATAACATCAGTCTCTAGTGCTGCAGCAGAATAACTACTGGTGCAATGGGGCAGACATACATGTCATTAAAAAAATGTGTTTCACATAGTGGCTACTTTCACACCTCACAAAATTGGATGACGATAGCTACTCCTTGGCTAAGTATGCAGTGGTGGTTGGATGCTTTCATCATTGTGGCAGCATTTTGCTGCTTGTCAGTAATGCAGAAGCTACTGAAAGCCAAAGTGGATGTGATGGTAAATGTGTGCTTTTAATATGTGTGTTTTTTTTTAAAAAAATAAAAGCACAAACAGAAGCTACAAGTATATGTTTGTGATAACTGTTGTTACAGCATGTGGGGAGGGGGGAATTTAACCTTTTTCTATCCCTACCATAGTGCAGAGGAAAAATGTTTTCTTTGCATATGCTGTTTGGATTAGGAGGGACTTCCTCACTGGTATGAATGGGGAAATTTCATTCCAAAGCCTTTTGTCAATTTCAGCAGTGCCAAATCAAATTACATTACACAGAGTTGGGAATAAAAATGGATGATCAAATCCAAGGATGGAAACTGGGATCAATTTTTGTTCTTGTACATCCTGTTATGGCTTTTTGGAACCAGTTTTGGTTCTTGGCTGGCTTGGGGGTTAAGAGCAAAGCAGAACCACCACTTTTAGAGGTGGTTTTGTGTGCATCAAAGCTATTGTGGAGTGAAAAAGAAGTTCTTAGCCTTTTGCACGTGGCTGATTCACATTGAATGCCCCAATCCCCGGTAGGTCTTGAAAAGCGGTGAACGTGGAGGAGATTGAGGAGGCCTGGCCACAATCAAGATGTTACCTAGATAGGAATCAGAATCTGGTACCCCTGTAGGCTTCTTGTCTTAGAACTAGTTTTCTGTTCATGGCATTTCACATCATGTCTATAACCTGGCTTTCCTCTATGATTGTTTCATTCCAGACAGTGGTGCTGCATTAACAATATGCTTCTCCAGAATTGGAATTGTTTCCCTCTCACCCCCATATAGTAGGAATGAGTTAACAGTCTTTTGTTACATCTTTTTAAAGTAAATGCTTTGTTCTTCTTTAGAGCCATTAAGGAATGTTGTAGCATTGACAGGGGCTATTCTGCTTTCTGGCTTTGACTGGTGCACCCTGATGAAGAGAACTAGGGAGACACTTTCACCCATTCTCCTATTTCATGCCAGTATGATCCATCAGACAAGAACAGTTGATGGTTCTTAACAGCCTTTGTTTTTCAGAAGGTCAGATGTCTAAGACTGCTTGGAACATTCTGCTCCCATGCTTCCTAATTCAGATCCACACTGAGCCTGCAGGAAGTCACTTGCATGTTATCATTATGTGACAGTTGTTGAGCTGTCAATGGGCAAAGTTATACTTCTTGTCAGCTCCAAACAGAAAAATGTCCCCACCCAGCGAAGCACCACAAAAGTCTCCATTAATTGGCATTCCTGTTGACAAGCTCAGTAGGGAAGACCAAAAAATAATGGAGTGGAAGAACTAAAATTTTCTATGCTCACTGATGGGGTTTCTGAATAGCTGTTGAGATTCTCTCACTGAGCTCTATGAGAGAGTCTTTTATTAACACTTCCTCTTGTGAATGTCAGGTGGCATGAATGTGTCCTTGTCATCCTGGTCTCTACTTCTGATCAGCTACATGTGCTTCATTTGGGATCATCATATTCCAACTGGGAGACCATGTGTGTTTCTTTTACAGCCATGGCTTCCCAGTCCCACTCTTCCCTTAATGTCCCTCACATCATCCTTCCCTTACTTCCTTGGAATGAAATTTGTGCTTCATTACACAAGTCTAGGAATCCTTTTAAGTGGAAAACGAGCCCTTAGCAGAGATTTTTCTAATGAGATAGATTTAATTTTAAAGTTGCAACATCACAATTCTAGTTTTCTTTGTTGAAATGTTAGGTTGGGTGCATGCATGACCGTGCTGTGTTATCATGGATACTGAGGCAGTTATAAATGAATAGCCACTGTAGTTACATAGCTCTGTAGTGTCTCCCAGTCCTAGTTTCCTAACAGTTACTTACTGGGCAGCTGTTGCAATCAATGGGGGCCTGCAAGGTCCCTGTCACAGTTCCCCCTCACATGGAAGTCCACTTATGTGAGAGGGGTTAAACATCAGTCAGCTGCTTCTGAATCAGCAAGGGAACCAAACACTGTACATCATAGTAGCTGATTCCTGGTAAATGGGAACTGGAGGACTTTTATGGTACCTATATATCCTCTAAACTAGGGAATATGTAGAGACTGTGAAGATAAAGTAGTCATGAATGTGTAACTATAGATTACACATTTGCAAATGGCCTTATTTTTTCCCCCTTGAGATATGCTTTCTGTGCACCTCAGTGTTTTAATCAGCATGTCCAAATCCCCTAAGGTGGGTTCTTCATATCTTTCTGCTGCTTCCTTTTTCCTTTGTGCTTTGCTTCATTAGGGATGTAAAGAATGTTAACAACATTTCTTGCCTTCGATGAGAAAGGGTGTCTTGACATATGAAGACTAGGGATGGGAAGAATATCACTACTTTTCTCTTATCAAGTGAACAAATGATTTTCCTGTCATGAAATCTCTTTGCAAAAAATAATAGACCAGTAATAATTTTGCACAGTTTTCTCCTAGTATTTGAACATCCTGAAGTATTGCAGAGGAATTTTCTGTGGAGAAAACCTCCCCCCCATGCAATAAACTTATTTCATTTGTAGAAAACAGGCAGTTACTGGGAACATCTTCTGCCAAAAAGCATGTGCTCTTTTTTGCAAAATGATTCCTCTGTGACACTTTGAAACCTTCAAATATGGGCAAAATACTGAAGAGGCATGTTCATTTTCTCCTACCAAGGGGAGGAAAGTACTATAATTATTAGTCTTTGCAGGTGAGGATGACATGCTCAAGGATGTACATCCCTAAAGACTTCGAGAAAACGTTCCAAATATTCTGAGGAGATGCTGCTGCTTCTGCTGCTGATTTTGCATTATAGGTCTTTTTTGTAAAAAATTTGGGGTAAACATTTAGAGTAAATTTTCCTGTTGGCTTCCATATTTGTTCTTGAATTTTTTTTTATTTTTTTGGTTTTTCTTTAAGAAGCCCAACCAGACTAAGGCCTTTTCCACATGGGGTTTTTGAAACGGTGCAGTCCGTCCTCCAAGGAGGAGGTCTGCACCTCGGACCAGACTGGATCGAACCTATTTAAAGTAGATCTGCACCTCAGTCTGGTCCGGAACGACCCCAAGTGGTCCTCCAGCGTGCTTTTGAAAGACCTGATTTTTCTGGTCTTTCAAAAGCATGGAGCGCACCACTGTGAGCCTGCTCCCTTATGCAGATTCGCAGGCTCGCACCAATGCAAGCCTGTGATCTGCCCCGGGGCAGGCTTTAGACTGGTGAGCTTCAGCGGTTGGTTGAGACTCTCGACCAACTGGAAGCTGCAATTTGGGACACCGGAGCAGTGCTTATTGACGAGCACGCATGGCTCCGGAGCGCTGTGGACCGGACCGGGGAGCCAAAAGGTCCAGTGAGTAGTGGCGTGGGGTGATTCCCTCACCTGGTGTGGAAAAGGTCTGAGTTTTTCTTGTTCTGGATCATTCCATGGAAATTCCCAGCACTATTAGCAACAATTCATTTTTACCTACAGGGTGTTTTTTTTTTAAAAAAAATATATATATTTAGGATGCACTTACCTTCCCCCCACAAAAAAATCTATACTATAGACTAAGTGTGATTCTATACTTGTGGCATGTATTGTATTCTTTGACCATTCTTCTTCATAACAGGGGTGAGTGGTGGGGTGGGGCAACAGATATCCCTTATGGGTTCATTAAGATTTCCAGAATGCTTACTTTTAAAAAAAGAAAATTGGTAGTCAGTGCAAAGGCAATGAAGAGAACTCCAGGCCTACACTTTTACAAAAGTTAAAAGATAATTGACTAAGAGTCTATGATGGTTACAGACTTTTACAGGAACTAACATTAGTTTGGATCTGAAAGTGACACAAAGGGACACCAAAATAGTCCATTGCAAGAGCTCTCATTTCCTTCCAGTAGCCTGGACTGGCCCTATGTCTGTGTTAAGATGATGATGACGACGATGATGATGATAATAGGAAATAATACCACCACCAGCACCACCACTTTGGCTATGTGCACAACTCAACAGTTTAGAAAAAAAGTATGAGGTTTTTTTGTTTGTTTCTTTCTAATGTGGAGGAAAAAAAATCTAACCCTGTAATCATATATGGGTATGCCCTGTAGGAGCGCACATGCTTGGGAACCTGTGGTCTTCCAGATGTTATTGAACTCCAGTTCCCATCCATCCCAACTGCACTATATGTCACTTGTGAATGTGAGTGAAAGGTAAATAACAGACTATGGTGTGTGTGTGTGTGTGTGTGTGTGTGTGTGTAAATACAGTTTAATGGATTTATAAACACACACATATACACATAAAGGTACAGTAAAATGAACAAAAGCTTGCCTATAAATATACAAAAGGACTTTTCAGATGCACTGTAAATGACTTCGGTGCATACACTGAACAAAAAGATGGTGCTGAGTCAATTAAGAGGAAAGGAAAACAGCACACGGTCACTGGAAACATGATGGAATGGGGCAAAAGTAGTATACATTTGATGCATGGTCCACTCTAGAATCATAGAATCATAGAAATGTAGAGTTGGAAGAGACCACAAGGGCCATCCAGTCCAACCCCCCGCCATGCAGGAAAACCCTCAAAGCACTCCTGACAAGTGGCCATCCAGCCTCTGCTTAAAAACCTCCAAAGAAGGAGACTCCACCACACTCTGTGGCAGCACATTCCACTGTCGGACAGCCCTGACTGTCAGGAAATTCCTCCTGAGGTTCAGGCGGAATCTCCCCTCCCGCAGCTTGCATCCATTGCTCCTTGTCCTGGTCTCAAGAGCAGGAGAAAACAAGCCCACTCCCTCCTCGACATGACACCCCTTCAAATATTTAAACATGGCTATCATGTCCCCTCTCAACCTTCTCTTCTGCAGACTAAACATACCCAGCTCTCTAAGTCTGTCCTCATAGGGCATGGCTTCCAGGCCCCTCACCATTTTGGTTGCCCTCCTCTGGACCTGCTCCAGCTTATCCATATCCTTCTTGAATTGGGGTGCCCAGAACTGGACACAGTATTCAAGATGAGGTCTAACCAATGCAGAATAAAGTGGTACCAATACCTCCCTCGATCTAGACACCATACTCCTATTGATGCAACCAAGAATTGCATTGGCCTTCTTGGCTGCCGCATCACACTGCTGACTCATGTTCAGCTTGTGGTCTATGAAGACTCCTAAATCCCTTTCACACATACTGTTAGCCAGCCACGTGTCCCCCATCCTATATTTCTGCATACCATTTTTTCTGCCTAAGTGTAGGACCTTACATTTCTCTCTGTTGAAATTCATTTTGTTAGCCTTGGCCCAGCTCTCCAATCTGTCCAGGTCCTTTTGAATTTTGATCCTGTCATCAGGCGTATTAGCAACCCCTCCCAATTTGGTGTCATCTGCAAATTTGATCAGCGTGCCCTCTATTCCTTCATCGAAGTCATTAATGAAGATATTGAACAGCACCGGGCCCAGGACAGAACCCTGTGGCACCCCGCTAGTCACTTCTCTCCAGGATGAGAATCTGCCATTGGAGACCACCCTTTGGGTACGGTCAGTCAACCAGTTACAAATCCACCTGACAGTAGCCCTGTCCAGCCCACATCTTACTAGCTTCTTTGCAAGAATGTCATGGGGAACTTTGTCAAAGGCCTTACTGAAATCAAGATATACTATGTCCACAGCATTCCCTTCATCTATCAAGCAAGTAACTCTATCATAAAAAGAGATAAGATTAGTCTGGCATGACCTATTTTTGAGAAATCCATGTTGACTTTTCGTAATTACGGTATTGTTTTCTAAGTAATTAGAAACTGACTGTTTGATGATCCGCTCCAGGATCTTTCCAGGTACTGATGTCAGGCTGACTGGGCGATAATTATTTGGGTCCTCTTTTTTCCCTTCTTGAAGATGGGGACAACATTTGCCCTCCTCCAGTCTGCCGGAACTTCTCCGGTCCGCCAAGAGTTTTCAAAGATTATAGCAAGAGGTTCCGCAATGACCTCTGCTAGTTCTTTTAAAATCCTAGGATGCAATTCATCTGGCCCTGGAGACTTGAATTCATCCAGTGTGGCCAGGTATTCCTGTACTACCTCTCTATCTATTCTGTGCTGCATTTCCCCCACTTCCTCACCTGCTCCCCAACCGCCAGGTTGCGTGTTTTTATCCTTTTGGGAATTTCAATGTATTGTCATGTTTCCAGTGACCATGCACTGCTTTTTCTCTCAATCAACTTGGTACCATCTTTTTGTGCTTCGAATTACAGAAGGAGGTTTGAATGGTTGAAAGAGTGGATTGTTGAAAAGTGAGGGACTCATGTATTGAATTATAAGTGTTTTAAAGTAAAGGATGAAATAGTACACTGCAGTAAGAAAAGCTCTTTTGTTGCAAAATATTCCCCCAAGCCTATTGGAATAAAAAGGTCTTCACCAGCCAACAAAAAGAAAGCAAACAGAAAGCTAGTTTTCTACGAAGGGAGTCCCAGAGGCTGGGAACAGACACTGAGGGGAACTTTTTGTTCTGAATGTTCCCCACCCTGACTCACAGACCCTGTTTTTTAGGATTGCCAAAATCAGTAGGTGACCACATTCCTGTACATTAAATACCTATGCAGAAAAGTGAATTTTATTGGTTGTAATTTCTTGTACTATTGTAGCGGGAGGAATTCCATTGCTAAATATTATTTATTTTATGCAAATATTAAAAGTGTAAACTCTCTTTCCAACAAGACTCTGTAAAGCTTGGCAACCCTTTGCTCCCCCGCCCGCAGTTTAATTTACCAAAAAAATGTTCTTCATCTATGGCTTGATGCCCCAGCAGGCATTTTATGCTAATAATCCTGCAAAAATTCTCTGCATATTGAGCTAAAAATATTATGTGGAACCATGTTAAACTCTGTCATACCAAGCTTAAGGGAATAATACTCAAGCATCTCTCATCTCCCTAAATTAGTATACATACTAACCATATTTTTAAAAATGTTTTATGTCTTGGTTTTCTGTAACATCTGTGGGATATGATTTTCTGTTCAGAACAGCCTCATGCAGTAGGTTAAGCCTAGAGATGAAAATTGGTCCAACATCATTCCATGAACATCAATGGTTTAATGGACATTTTTCATGTAGCCTTCTTAGCACAATTCAAATAATCTCTCCGCTATACAACTTTAGTTACCCATTTACTTTATTTTACTTATTAAAATAATAATATCCTGCCCTATATCCAAGGATGAGAGCCAGCATCGTGTAGTGGTTTGAGTATTGGACTACAACCCTGGAGACCAGGGTTTGATTCCCCGCTCAGCCATGGAAACCTATTGGGTGACCTTGGGCATGTCACATACTTTCACCCCCAGAGAACTTTGTGATAGGTTAGCCTTAGGGTCACCATAAAACAGAAATGACTTGAAGACACACAGCAATAACAATATCCAAGGATATCAGAGTGGTGTATGAAATCACTTTAGAACAATTGAAAACAAAAGAATAAACTATTTAACACTTAATACCAGATAAACAATTTAAAATAATGTAAACCATAACACTTGTGCAAATCATATAAAATCAGTTAGGTCCTGAAGGCTTTAATACAAAGCTATGCTGTGACTTGGTACTGCAATGACACCATTGTTGGCATCGGTTGGGCCTCTAAAGGAAAAGTATTCCATAACTGGCATGTCGCAGTGGAGAAGGTCCTTCCATGCCCAAGGTCCTTTTGATTTTTGGCAGAGTAGAATGATCTGTTGGCAGAATTATGCCAGAGCACCTGGCATGCCCCTTCTGGCAGAGACAGAAAGCAACCTAGTGTTTTAATGCTATCATAAACCATCTTTCCCATTCAGCCTTGGCTCTGATGAGTGAACAGACTCCAGCTTTAAAGGACCATGTGACTCTTCATTGAGCTGGCATCTTCTAGGATGTGTGAGCTGTGTGTGCACTCCCTCCTCAGGAGTTGGTGTGCAAGTGTGCAGGCCTGGCCAGTTCTTCCCGTCCTCACCAACAGAGCCACTGATGACATCATTACTCCCCAGGCAGGGAGGTCTTGAATACTTGTCTGCCAGAATGCCCAGAAGGTCAAACCATATATAGGACATAATAGTTTAACTTTGTAGGATCCTGGACCTACAGACTCTTTCACGTAACAAAACAACAGACTTGAACATCCCAAACATGCATATGTATCAAGGGACATTTTGTACACCTGCCTTGTGAAATATTATAGCCAGATGCTGGTTTTTCATCTTAGCGAACTAGGTCTTCATTTTACTTCAGCAAACTGCTATGGAAAAATATTAAAAACAGAGCTTAGAAAAGGTAATTTTTGATTACAATTCTCAGAATCTTCCAACCATAGTAGCTGGGGAATTCTGGAAGATGCAACCAAGATTTTCCTCCAAAAGCTCTAAATGATATCATAAAAATAACCCCGTGGGGTCAGGGCAAAGGCCTTATTTATTATTATAGTCCCACAGTGACCAACCAGCCACTTATGGGAAGCCCAGAAACAAGAAGCACATGAGGTGCAAGAGCACCCTTCTATTATGTTTTTCAGCAACTCATACTAACTCCTACCAAAAGACATACTGCCTCTGATACTGGTGATAATATATAATCATTATGACTATAAGTCTTATTCTCAATGAATTTGTCTTTCCTCCTCCAACCTTTAAAGATGTCTAATTTAGAAGTCATGGCTACAGCTTCCATAGTTCAAAAATGAGCTGTGTGAAGAAGTCCTTCCTTTTCTCATCCCAAATTCTTTTTCTTTATATGGCTTCCAGTAATACACGTAGATTTGTTGTTATATGCTTTCAAGATGACTCCAGCTTATGACAGTACTACCAGAAAACTTGAGTTTTCTTGGCAAGATTTATTCAGAGGAGATTTACCATTGCCTTCTTTTTAGGCTGAGAAAGTGTGGTTTGCCCACACCCCAGTGGGTTTCTATGGCTGAACAAGAATTTGAAGCCTGGTCTCCTGGAGTCCCAGTGCAACACTGAAAGCATTACACCACAATGGCTCTACTTAGGATACCATATAATCATGCATTTTAAGCTCTGCAGCAAACCAGTGAGGGTACAAAGCAGAACAAAAATCAGTACTAGAAAGGAAAAAGGACTCCAAAACTATAAAACTGTCTTTAAGCCAGTGCTTTTTATGCAATCTGGTATAGGAAACTAGCAATTTTTTCTCCAAAATGCCAGGAATCAATGCCATATTTGAGCCCATCGTCGAGAATTATTTCTTTCTTTCCTGGAAACTCTCCAGGGATCAGCAGCTGATGGTTCATGGATCAGCATGAATCCACAGAACACCTCTTGGAGTAGAACTGCTTTAAATCATTCACCTTTATGGTTTATTATAGGATAGCTCTATTTTTAAAACAGTTCTGTGCTTCGCAACTGTAGTGCATCCCAGTCATTACCTGGACTAGTATCAGACAGAATCATAATATATAAAACAGGCATAAAGGGGGTTATTGAAATTATTGTGGAGTGGATGCTCCTTTAATAAATGGAGTAATCATTTCTCCTAAAAGTCTGAAATCAAAGGTGATAAAATCAGGTTTTGCTAACTGCTTCACTGTGAATAAAAAACCCACCACAAATAAAGAAACACATAAATATTTTTTTCCTCTGATCCACTCATTCCATTCAAATTTACAAAATGTAAAAGCAAAATATGTTGGATCAGATTTCTCCAATAGTGATTGTTTATGGAATGAAGCCAGATACCATAATCTGGACATGTACAGATCTGAAGAAGAGTGTAGTTAAGACAAATGTTAATACAGTATATTGACTCAGAGACATGCTTATTTCCTTAGAGAGATGACTGCCACTTGTCAAAAATCTTAGAGCAGAGATCAGTTCAATAAACCATCATAACTTTCTTGCTGAAACTAAATTAATAACAGGAATCAAAATCAGACATGCTTTGATGATAATCGGTTCCTTAATGTAATTAAAAGACAAATGCTATATATGAATGTTTCATATATCTAGGGAGTTCACCCTTCACATGCTGGAAGGATATAGGTCTGAGAATGTGAATTGATTCTATTAAAAGTAAGAGATTGCTTTCAGAGTCTTCATTCTAAACTACATCGATTGAACATAGTCCTGTGGGGAGAAACACAATCTTTGCATGGCTTAGAAAACCCCTTACCCCGGCTGTCTTGGTGCTCCTTCTCTTTTCTTCCAAACTTCCATAGTCTCTTTATCCCACCCCTTTCATTCTCACTGGTCTTAGTGCTTGTTCAAGCCTTCCCCTTTGCTCACTCTGCTCATTGCTTCTGTACAGCTCTGGCTATCCCTTGTCTTTGAACTTTTTCAAGGATTTGGGAGCCCTGCATAGGAAAGCATGACAAAGCTTTCTAGAGGCCCTGAGGAGAGATCAATCTCCCAGACGTTCCAGGCCTTATCTTTTCCAGAATGGATAAGGTCTGGCTCTTGGTAACTCAAATCATATTGGAGATGTGAGACAGCTTTTAATTAGCTGACATTAATTAATCTATTTTGAAAGGAAAAACAAAGACTTCCTCAGTATCCATGCCAAGGTACAGGTACAAGTGTTTTCTTTCATGGAGCTATAGGGGAGACAGGCTGACAACACAGATGAACACACACTCTCGTTTATTGTTATAGATTGAAATCAATATAAACAGACAGACAGTGATTGATTTCACCCCATTGTCTTTCACATAAAGTGAAGTGAAATCAACGTTTTCTCTGTTGTGTAAGTAAGTAATCAGATGATGTTATAGATATCATATGAGAAACATGGAGTTGTGTTAAAATCCAATAACTATTTCAAAGGCATTAAGTAAGCTTAAGTGCAAATACTAATAATGGGCAAATAGTCCTTACTTCATCTCAAAATCACCTAAGTATTCTTCCTTGGAGAGTGTACCAAATCTATCCTGTCTCTTTTTTCTTTTCTGTCTTAACAGGCAGACAGCTGTAAACCCCAATCTGCATTTTTACATACTTCCAGACTGATTCGGCCTCACAAAAATGACTTCCATGACCAAGTCCACTGATCCTGCAGTTAGCAGCCTTCATTGCTCATTTGTTTCTGGGAGTTCTCTCCTGTCCTGTAATGTTTGTGCATGTGCACTGATGGTACTGAAGCATCTTGGAAAACCAGTTGCCTCAACAAAAAAAGCAGCCCTGAGAACAAAAGACGGTTTCGCTTCTTAGTGAGAAATTAACCACCAATGAAACAGTTGTGAGGGACAATGGAGAGAAGTGGCTGTCATGGAGAGAAAGTATGCTGCCATGATGGAACAATATATAGGCCTCTGTTGCACAATGGTAGCCAGTGGAATAGCTGATGGTCCCAATGTGTAATGAGCCCCAATGTGCATCATAGCTCTCCTGAGGCACATCCAGAAAGCAGCAAGGAAGTGATAGAGCATAATGAGGGTGTTCAATAAACATCAGAAGTATCCAAGGTGCATCCCAAGTACCCAATGAGCACGAGAAGTAGCTGTCGCAGAAAGAAGGTTCTTTGGTCAAGTGATCTAGTGGTATAGTTTTCAACAATCAAATGACAGTTACATTATGACCAAGAGGCAAGCAGCAAAGAATGTTTGTATGTGAATATGCATGGCCCTAAAAAGCATTCTCCTAAGCCTGAAAGCCATGGCTGGGCCCAGACATTTTGCTGCCCAAGAAAGAACAGCAAATTTTGCCCACCACTTAAGTTAAGTTGTGTAATACACAGAGGAAGCCACATTTCTATAATGGCCAGGAGTTTATTTGTTAAGATTTGTGTGCTTGCTGTACCCATTCCTAGAGATATTTGACCTGGCTATGGAAACACATGTGAGTGACATTTCTGCTCCATTTAAGTCCAAGGAAGCTATTTCAGCTCTAAACGGTTGTCATTTAACGGTTGTCATGGACTGGATAAGTGCAAATACATTGAAAATTAATTCAGACAAGACTAGATGTTCCTGGTTAGTCAAAAGACAGATCAGGAAATAGGGATTCAGACTGTGCTGGATGGGGTTATACTTCCCCTGAGAACAGAATTTTTGAGTACTGGATTCAAGCCTCAGCCTGGCAGCTTAGGTTTCTGTAGTGGCCAGGTTTGTGCCCTAGTTGTGTCCATTGCTAAAGAGTTCTTATCAGATTATGATCAGAATGTCACAGCTGCATTCCCATGTGATTACTCGCCATAGTTGCATCCTGTTTGATTACCCCTGTGAAGTGCACATAGGGCTGCCTTTAAAGAGTAGTCAAAAATTTAAATTGGTACAATAAGCTGCAGCCAGATTACTGACCAGACTGGTTATAAGCATACAGCTTCTTTGTTACAATAGCTCCACTGGCTTCTAATCCATTTCTAGGCTGAATTGAAAGTACTGGTTATCCCTATACTGCTCAGGTCCAAGTTATCTGCAGGACTGTATTCTTCCAGTTGTGCTTGCCTGAGGTTTGGGATCTTATGAAGAGGCCCTTCTCTCCATTTCACTACCCTCATGGTTATGGTGGGAACACAGGAGAGGGCTTTCTTCGTGGTTGCTCCAAGGCTCTGGAGCTCCTTTTTCAAACAGACTGGTCCTCTCCATAACATCTTTCCAGTGGCAGGGGAAAACTTTTTTATATGGTATTTTATGTGATAACTGATTGTGTATGGGGAATCAGTTTTTAATAATACGCTGTATTCTCCATGTTTGTTGCTTTTTAATGGCATGGTTGAAATCGTCTTGGAGAATTACAAATGTGTAAGCATCATAGTTAGGGTCCCATGCAGTGATTCCCATCCCAATCCCACTAGTTCCCCAATTCCCACTTACAGGTCAGTGGCCACTGTGATCGATGGAGCTCTCTACCCCTGTCTTTCAGGAAGCAGCTGACTGATGTTCTCACCCCCTCCCATGAGCAATTTCTGGTGTAAGAGACAGAAGTGGGATCCCTGTTGCAACTTCCCCTTGTGCCGGGGACCATTCATGTTAGGGATGGTGGGACCATCAGCCAGCTGTTTCCCAATAAATAGAGGAACAGATCTCTGTTGATCACAGTGGCTGCTGCCTGGCTAACAGGGATTGGGAGACCTTTCCGGTTCATACATATCTTCTAAAGTAGGGCCATGTAGGGACTGGGAATTCAAAATAGTCATGAGTGCATAAATCTAGATTGTGTATTTATAACTGCCCAATAAGATTCCATCTTCTAGTTTTAAACTGATTTTAATTATATTGATAGTTTACATTTATTTTATCTCTTGCATGCTTCAGGGATGTGAATTTTTATCTAACTTTTGTAAGGTTCCTTGAGTGCTAGTGATGGAAAGAAGACTGCATAGAAAAAATTAAGAGGAGGAGGAAGGAGAAGGAGAAGCAGCACTAACAGTAATGTTTATTTTGATATTTGAAAGGGGAAAATCCCACCAGTAT
Organism: Iguana delicatissima; assembly: GCA_948472985.1. Lineage (NCBI taxonomy): Eukaryota > Metazoa > Chordata > Lepidosauria > Squamata > Iguanidae > Iguana > Iguana delicatissima. The sequence continues at coordinate 976,089 of CAOKZL010000311.1, forward strand.
TTCTCCTGATTTCTGGTGGAACTACTACTGCTTCTTCTTCTTCTACTACTACTTGTAAATATCTTTTAAAAATTATGCCCTTCTTTGATACCAGAATCTGCTGCCCAAGGTAGTCACCTCAGCTTGCTTAGTGGTAGGACTGGCCAGGCTGAAAGCAAATGTGCATAATCTTGTTTGGTGAATAGAATTTCTGTGGAAAATTTTACCCAGTTTATGACCTATCCAGCATTCTGAACTGAACAAATTCATATTCCAAAGCAGCTAATTACAATTTCAGCAGTAGTATCTTCAGCTAAACAGTGATTAGAGAATCACACTTAATTTCTGTCTGTGTGTGCATGTGTGTGTGAGAGAGAAAGAGAGAGAGAAATTGCTGAGCAGAAGACAGAAATCTAGCACAAGACACAAGTGGCTGTCTGGAAACCAGTTTTTTTTTTTTTTAATGCATGCATCTACACTTCTCATAAACAACTGCAACAACAACATGTATTTCTGGGACCCAATGCCTTCAGGAAAATACAACTACAGCTCCCTCTTTGCTGGCACTTGTTGACTAATCCTGAAGGTGAGGTAATGATCTGTGCATGGACTATAGGTAATGAATGAAGGACCTCCATCTGTTACCTGATTCACAATCTTTTGTGGAGAAAGAGATGAAGCAAGTAAGCAAGTGCTGCCCAAGCTGTCTGGGGACAGTGTCACCAAACCAGACGGCAGCAATTTAACTTTCATCTCTCATTCAAGCAAAGTATGGAGATGGGGATTTGTTGCTTGTGAACTGCACAGGATTTACTAGCTGCAGTTATGCTCTTGGGTGGTACACTATATATCTCCAGTGGCAGACATGGATTCTAATATCTGACTATATTTTCTCCCTCAAAGAATTGCTTGGAGGGCAGCAGTGTTTCCGAACGCTACATGAATTGCATTTACAAAGTACTCTGTACTTGACAAAATGTAGGTAAGAAACTTCAGCGTATGAGAAATGATACCCTTTGGCAGTTTCTATGTATGAAGCATGGAATATAGTAAAGTAACATGTGTCCGGGAACATGATTTCTTCTCTTGCAATTGGAATTGATTGTGTCAGCTTGCTTATTCATTGTCTTCATCGTTTTTAACCTTGGCTTTTAACCAAGTTTTCAACTTACATTAGCATATAACTTAGACCATGGATGGGGAATTTATAGCCTCCTGGTGTTTTTGGATTGCAGGTCCCATCAAACCTCACCACTGGCTTTGATGGCTAGATCTGATATGAATTAAAATCTAACCCTGAGGGCCACAAATTTCCTATCCCTGGCATTGAACAACCACAGATCTCACTCTTTTGGAGTTTGCATTCGAACTTGGACAATCGTATTCTGACATATTTTTAATGCTGAATTTTAATATGCAGATTCATTAAAGTTACAAAAAACCACCATATTCTTGACTATAATAAACTGGAGCTAAAACAAATCTGCTGCCTAAAATTTTCCTCAAAACAATTCCTACCTCAGTCAAGTATCCTGCCAGCTTCCTCCAGTTGTTCAAATATGCCTAGTCACAGTGTATCCCTTTCAGCTTAGGGTAAAAAGCTGGTAAAGTGCTACCTCCTAAGTTCCAGCCCCACCCAGACCTACAGATAGGGTGCACACATTGTTCTCTGGCCCTGGTAATAGTCAGTAGTACAAAACAGAAAATGCATCATCATGAGAGGAGAGGAGGCTACACATACACAAAACATAGCACTCATGCAGACATCAGATGATATCAGATGCTATGGACTCTTCTCATCATCCTTGCTGGGGCCAAGCAGACTGATAAGACTGCTGCCACTAACTGGATGATAGATATAGGTGAGACCTGGTCTCCTAGAGTTCTAGTCCAGCAGTCAAACCACTACTCTATGATGGCTGCATTAATACCTGGAATCCTCTGGATGCACTAGGCCAGCAGTTACATTTTTGCAGGCTTGAGCAATGGTGGTGAGAGAATGAAGAGAACATCTGCCTGCTCCGAGCATCGTATATCTCCAATGCTTAATGTCTATCATGACCACCGCACCCACAGCCCTTGTCTTCCTGCTCCCACCAGCCATACTGGCACAATGAATTCCAATTAGTGCACCAGCAGGATTCACAGTCCAGTCTCTGATTTTTCTTGAGTAATCATGCATGATCCTGATATCGATTTTAAACTTTAAGCATCCTCCCCATTCCAGCCACTTTTTATTTCAGAATTGCCAACCTACCACTCATATACATAGGCTTAAAAAAACCCCTTTTTTAAAAAAAGCACTTGTGTTTATGGATCAGATCAGGCAATGTTTTTATTGTAACTTTTGTGAAATTGTTTTATCATCTGTAATTGTTCAAAATGATCAGTAGACTAATTCAGTAAATTAATCTGATCTGATCATGCATTTACAAATGTGGGACACCAAAATAAAAACTATCTGGAGGGAAGATTTAAACTTTCTGCATGCATGACAGCCCTGGACTTGATCAACATCAGCAAAGATGACAGGATTCCCTACAGAAGATGTAAGTTCAGCAAAACACAGCTGTTTCAGTTGCTTTGTTCTGTTTTCCATCTGGTCAGCCTATGCAAAACCAGATCCTGTTTTGTTCAATGAGGCTTATTCTCCTATGAGTATACATGGGATTTCAGCCTTGCACTGCAATGGATTTCGCAGTGAGTAAACTCTTTTCTTGTTCTCCTTTCCTTTTTCCAGTGCTAGAAGCTCTGAGACCACACTTCTTGCATAAGCAGCCATGCCCATAACAATGGAATCATGCAAAATAGGAGATCTTCTGACCATTTTCACCTTACACTGTCCATCCTTCCACATATAGCAGTTCTGCTGATGATAACAGTATCATGAATTGTTTTGAATGGCTGTTGAACCCAAGCCTCTGTTCCCCAATTTCCTTTCCTGCTCAAAGGTGTTTCGTTCAGAAATCATTCTGTCTCTGCTGTCAGCATTTGTCCAGGTCTCCTGTGGCAACAAGTTCAATTATACAAACTGATGCTCTTAGCCTTGTAAAGCTTCAGATAGCAGGGATTTGGGAAATGAGAATGAAGTAGTTAAGTGTTGCAAATTGCCCTTCTTGAGCTGTCATGGTTTCACGCTTCTGCTTAAAGGATTGTTCAGCAAAATGGATTGCATTTCCTTATCAGGCTTACTCTGTGTTTAAATATTTTGATAGCTAACTACAGAAATCTTGGCAATCCCAGCTTCATTCCCTTGAACTATGTACAAGTGAGCAAAGATGGCCAGCCAAATCCAGGAAGGCACCCGAGTGGAAACATTTTCCACTAATGAGCTCTCTCCCCAATATATAGTTCAGCTCCTTCAGTATCTCAGATAGCGTAATGTTAGCCACTTGTCAATCAAATGTGGATCCTTGACTGCCAGCAGTGGCAGACACTAAATGAGTCTAGAGGCAGCATTTTGACTGGACAAGTCAAGTTTAACAAATGAGATCCCTGCAGATAATCTGTGGTTGCATAATGACTACAGTACTATAGACATGTTCAAACACTGCCCTCATTTCAACCACAATTTATCCTTTTCCTCCCTCTCTCTAAATCCTACACTTTCTGACCTAACCTTTATCACAACATGTACGTCAGTTCTGGGCCAGCAAAGTAAAACATTGATCTGAAGCCAGGTGAAAATAAAAACCCTTAGAATAACTCCAGATTTACAGGTGTGATATATGCTTCCATGGTGTTTGCTTTTGTAATTTCTCTGGTGTTCTAATGGTGTACTATGTCCCCATACTATGCCATATGAAAGCTGGAGCTCAGAGCATGGCTTGAGATAGGCCCTGTCAGTTCTACCCTTTATTGTAATACCTTAAGTGAGTCTAAATGACTTATCTTATAAAATCAACAAAAGTCTATGGCAAGACGAGGGATTAGCAGGAGGAAGAAGGGTGCCTGTAAAAGGTCCCTGAGGCATTCTTTCACGTCTCCAAGACCAGACTTCTAAAATAATTTTTCTTCCTTCTGGGCACCTAAATAGGGGTGAAGACAGCATCTTGCATTATGTCACATTATAAGTAGACTAGCAGGAAAGCTTTAGGGAGAATAGATGGAATAGTCTATGGTGGAAAGAATGATGCAGACCTGTTCAAGGCTAATTTGTGGAGCACAGAATTGAAACTGAATAGTCTTGTGTACTCATTGATACCACAGAGATCAAGGTTGTACTTTTTTTTTTTAATTATTGAAACAGACTGATGGAAGGAAACAACCTAGTCTAATGTCTTCCATCTAGCAATGACAGTTCCATTTACCCAGATGATCTGTCTCATTAGCTAGGGATGTCTTTTTCTCACATATTAACTCACTTCATCCTCCTACTCAGTTAAACACCAAGTGCCTCCAGCAGATGTATTTCTTTTTTATAACATTTCCAAAGAAATTCCATCTCCTTGTGCAACACTGTGTTGTTTATTTTTTTCCCCACTGAGTGGGCCTTTAGGCTGTTGTAAGTGGCACGGATCCTCCTACACTAGTTTAGGTTCAAATCCTAAACATACTTTGTGAAGAAATACTGTATTTTTGTGTTGGTTTATGTTTTCTGGTATTTGTATTGTCTGAGTAACTGCTCAGTAAATTATCAGATAAGCACATATCCCAGAAGCCTGGCTTTGCTATTGTGTATTTGGCATAAGATGGTTATGGCTCTGGGTGGAAGGCTTCAAGACGACAACCTAAAAATTATTGAGGAAGAAGCTTTCTTTGTTTACATACATGCCAGGAAGATAGCCAAATCCAGTTTGCATTAGTCATCTTTTTTTTTTTTTTTAATAGTGGTTGGGAGAGATAAGAATGACCACCTGACAGGTTGAGAATAGGTTTAGAGATTCTGGCCAGGATTTTCTTTTTTAAAAATAGAGAATCAGAGGTCACCTGATGGTTTGCAGTTGCTTGTCAGCTGGGAAAGTACCAGAATTCAGAGCCGGTGGCTTCAAGAAGCAGAGTTCAGAATAGAAAAAGAGAAACCTTCCTGGAAGAACATTGGAGCTGTTGGTTGAGAAGACCAGCAAGCTGTGTTGTGGGACTGTACTGAATCTTCAGGCAGATGTTGCAGCCCAGTGGTAGAAAGCTTTAAGCAGAGATTTGACCAGAGATGATTTTAATAAGTACCACTTGAAGCATCTCAAGGAACTTCTAGAAGACGAATGCTAAACAAATCTGTTCCTGGTTGTGAGTGATTGGCTGGCATGAAGATTAAGGAGTAAACTATTGGGATTCATTAAGGTGGAGATGAGTTCCTTAATATAGAAACTCCAAATAATTCTATTTAACCTTAAAACTGTAAGTTTAAGCAGTTATACTCTGTCACTGTTGACCTAATCCTAAAGTTTCTGGTAACCTAGCTCTAGAGGTTAGGATTGCATTTTTAGTCACGTGGCTTGGATTTAAACAAACATCACAAGTTGATGTCTAGGGCTTGTGTCATTGGTTTGAAACAATTTGTCTTTTTCACCCATTCAAACTCTTTGGCCATATGTTTGGTGATGCTCGCAATTCTGAGACTATGAAAGGTTATGGAAGGGCAAAGCAAGCTTTGGAGTATCAGCCATGAGAAACAGAAATTTTTGGGGAGCGCTATATCAATTTTTAGGGGTACCACATTTAATACCCTAAAGGCTATTAAAATTACACAGATAAAGGCAGGATAACTCGTGATAAGGATACAAAGTAGAAGTACTGAGATGCTTTACCAAGGAGTTAATCTAAGAAATTCAGAGCTTCCTTGCCTAAGAAAGGGGCAGTTAGCCTCACGCAGAACACAGATACCCTGGATCTCAGTGAAAGTTACTTTGGTGATGCTAATAGATTTGAAATGTTATTACCCATCTTTTGCTGCCCTTTGTCCCCAATTCCCACATGACCAAATAGGAAAGTGGCCTCTGCCTGCACTGATATCGCATCTTTAGTGATGACTGAAGTAACATCTGAGACAAAATGCAGGCCTGTCATTCTAAGATCAGTACTTTTCTTCTCTTGTATTTTTAACATCTTAGCCTGATGAAGAAGCCAGTACAGCCCTGAAAGCTTGCATGATGTATTTTGTGCTTTTTAATTGGTCCCATAAAAGTATCACTGTTCTGTGGATTTTGGATTTTGTTGGAAGTAAAGCTATAATTCTTCACTAAGCTTCTCCAAGGAAATGATGAATAATTTTAGCAATTTTTTTTAAAAAAACGTAAGTGTTTGAAGCTTTTTTGCATTTTGAGAAATGTATACATTCCCCCCTCCCACCCAAAAAAACCTCATAGTATTTTCTGCATTGGCAACATTTTCTACACAGAAAATATTTCTATGCAGAAGTAGTATTTTCTGCACAGAAAATTATGCTTCATGTGCAGAAAAAGCTGTTTCTTGTACAATCAACCACATGTTCATTTTGTACAGAATAACAGCATTTTTTGCACAGGAAACAGATTCTGCACAGATATATGATTTTCTGTGTAGAAAAAGCTGCTTCCTGTGCAAAACAACCATGAGCAAATTTGGAGGAGAATAAGTCCTGAACCACAAAGTTTCTTGTCAGTCCGTGATTCTTGTTGTCAGGATCTCTCCACATGCAAAAAAGCATGTTTTTAAACCATTTTTTCCAAATATTTTAAAATATTTTTTTCATCCCTATCTGGAGTTCAGCTGTCTTGCAGCCTAGCTTTCTGAGCTCCTGCCATGGAGCAGTGCTCTGTGAAAAGCGAAACTTGTGGTTCATGACCTGGCCAGACCTTTTTGCCTTGAACAGGCCATTCTTTTGAAATTCATTCATACACAGAATCAAGAATCATAGAATTGGAAGAGACCACAGGGGCCATCCAGTCCAACCCCGTGCTATGCAGGAACACCCATCAAAGCACTCCTAACAGATGACCATCCAGCCTCTGCTTAAAAACCTCCAAAGAAGGAGACTCCACCACACTCCAAGGCAGCATATTCCACTGCCGGACAGCTCTGACCATCAGAAAGTTCTTCCTGAGGTTCAGGTGGAACCTCTTTTCCTGCAGCTTGAATCTGTTGCTCCTTGTCCTAGTCTCTGAGCAGCAGACAACAAGCCTGCTCCCTCCTTGACATGACATCGCTTCAAATATTTAAACATGGCTATCATGTCCCCTCTTAATCTTCTCTTCTGCAGACTAAACATACCCAGCTTCCTAAGCTGCTCCTCATATGGCATGACTTCCTGACCCTTCACCATTTTGGTTGCCCTCTTCTGGACACATTCTAGCTTGTTGATATTGAATTGAGGTGCCCAGAACTGGATACAGTATTCCAAATGAGGCCAAGAATCACGTGGTGTGGCAGTATCTAGCACAAAAGTTGCTTGTAATGCCAGCTTAATTCCCAGGTGCCATTGTTAGGCTACTTGTTTTAACAGATAGGCTCAAGAACAGACTGTGCAATCTCTATCTTAGACTGTATCTTTTTGGGGGCTGTGATAAGGGATCCTGCAGTTTTGGGAGAGTTCTGTTCTCATTGAAGTGGCCTATACTTGTCTTGGCTGCCAACCTAGAATTCATTTTGAAAAGTCACCTGGGACAAATTATATCTCCTCTAATAAGATTCTACTTGGAACACAGGCTTGTGTGTGTATAATTCCTGCTCTTAAATCGGAGAGGAAGATGTGATTAAAAAGCCGAGTTCCTCCTACTGAATCTAATCAATGTGCACATTAAAAACCATAACAGTTCGGCAGCACAGTTTTGATAGCTGATGGTGCCAAAGAGGAAGTTGATTGAGACAAAGAGGGAAGAGAGGATTAAGGGAAGGGTTGCTCAAGTAAGAAGGAGAGACAACAGTGTCAAGAAAGTTTTGAGTGTTCTGTGCTTCATTTACTGGGGTTTTGCTGGTGGCGCCCTAGCCACCTGAGGCTAGAATACAGATAATCAGGGGTAGGCTTCCATTGCAGAATAATTCTATATGTTGTAATGTCAAGTTTGCCATTTGCTGTGTTTTACATATTGGTCCCTTTGGCAAAAATAAGTAAGAAAGGTCCCTATAGTCCCTTTAGCAAAGTCAATGTAACTTTTTGTATCTAAGCATCCATTCCATTCCCAGGTCTCAGCAAATGACAGTTTTCTTTCTGTGAAACATAACTGGTCACAATTAACTTCAAACTATAGCTATCTGTTCTGTATTTCTGGGAAGCCTATAATTTCTTAAATGCCTGTTCTGCCCACTACAACCTAAAACAATTCACATTATAATCCTGGGCCTCTTCCTCTCACAGTATTAGTTTCTTTATACCATTGCTGTTCAGACTGTTTCAGATAACCCAAAATGGAGGCTACCATAGTAGTTTTCCATTGCATTGTAGACTTACCTCAGATGCAGGGGTTGTGAAATTTCTGCAAAGGTAAGGGGAAAAAAAAAACACCCTAGCACTTATCTTGCTTTTTTTTCAAATACATAAAACAATTCCCTTGGGTAAGACCAAGTCTATCCATTCTCATTTCTACACTCTACTTGCGGTTCTTTAATGTGTTAGTGGCTATCAAAAGGAAACTATTTGGAAATAGAGGCAAAGGGGAACAGTGGTGTAATGTGGCTTTGTATCAATTATAGACTACCAGGTGTTGTTACTGAAGGCAGAGTTCTGAGCATTTAAAAATGGCAATCATGCAAAAACTAGCTATATTAGGGACAGGCAAAGTTATCAGGGTATTTAGAATGTTAGTGTGGTATGTCTAAGGTGTCTGGTGGACGAAGCAAGAGAGGCTGTTTTGCCCTTCGCAGCACAGCTGCAAATTTGTCTATCTTGTCTCCTAAAGTTCCTGTCCCATAGGAAAGCTCTGAACCTCTGGAGCCAAGCATGTAATGGCTTGTCTGGGAGTGGTTTATCTCTGGTTAAAAGCTAACATCATGTCCTAAAAGGTTCCTTCTTTTTCCACTTCTTTTTTTGGTGTTTTTCACCTGAAGCTCTATGTTTCCTTTTTTGCCTGGACTTGTTTATGCTATGCTTTTAGATAGAGCTGTCTGAAGCGCTATGCTTATCATATATCCTGGTTTTGCTGCAATAAACTGTAGCTTAGCTTAGAAGCAATGCCTTTGCTTGGCTGTTTTTCTGTTTGGAGCAATTGGCAAGGGAATAGCACAGCTTCATGGTTCTGCACTCTGCACATGCTCAGGTGAGCTCAAACAGGCACCCTGACAAAAGTAGAATCCTGGGGCTGTTATCACCATGACCTGGCCTGGCTTTGGAAGACATTAGATATCGTTTGATATCACAATTCGGTCTCATTTTGCCACCCTTGGCCAAGTGTTTGTGAGGCCCCCAAACAAGCACAGAGCTAGGCATGGCCATTAATTGCTGAACATTCCTTTCTCTAGGTAAGCCAGACTCAGCCAGATCTTGCTTTAGGAGACCTCCCTAGACAAACACCTCATTAACGATGCACGCTAATACAAAGAGCCTCCTGTCTTGAGCAGGTAACTTGGCAAGCTACTTTTCATTGGCAAAGCACGCTGCATCTGCATACTGGCCATTCCATTGTCGATTCGGACTTAATCCAATCATGTTAAATTCTGACCTTTTGGAGACATTGTCCCATGCCCAAACCTCATTGTTCTCTCCCTAGTCCAGACTAGCCCACGGTCATATTTTCCCCATAAAAACCTCCAGTTCCGAGAACTTCTTGGGATCGCTCCCGAGTTCCAGATCGCCTTGCTGCTGTTTTGCCCGGCGAGCTCCCCTCAGCGAACCACGCTGAGTTCCTTCCCTCTATCTGCAACTTCTTCAGGACTATGAGAAAGGTGTCATATCACCCATTTCCCCTGAAAAACTCTTATTTCTTATTTCTTAGTTAGTTGTGTGGTTGTGTTGTCTTAAGTGTTTGTTGTTAATAAAACATTATTTTTGCTATTTTAAAACTGTCTGACTGCTTAACTGACCTGACCCCGTAGACACTGGGTTACAAGATCCCCGCTAAGTTACTCTGCCTCTTGTTAGCTTAAGCGAGTGCTCCAGTTAATTTCCCCATCTTGCGTCATTGTGTTTTGGCTATTTGGGCGCCCCTCCCGGGACCCCCAGCTAACAGGGTAACAGGGCTTCATATGACCCCCAAAACTGTTTTTGTGGCCCTTGATTCCATTAGATTCCCTGACCTGCCCAAAGAGATGAGTTTCCTCTCCTGTTTCAACTTTTAAATAGGTTGCAGGCCTTCCCTGCACAGTTCAAACATCAAAAAATACTGTATTCATTTTTTTTTTTCCAAAACAGAAGTGGACTTCAATTCACTTCTGTTTTTGGTTTTCTATTAAGTGGTTTGAATTCTCCAAAAGTGAGTCTATGTACAGCCAAAATGACACCATTTACACACTAGAGCAAGATATCAGTAGGCTTAGGTGGAACCCAATGTTTGCAGAAGTACAAACAAGTCATCTGAGGCAAAAGTAAGAGGAGACTTCTCAAATAGGCAATAAGAACTGAGTTGGAACAGTTGGAGAGTTTACTAAATTAATGTTTGGGGAGGGGAAGAGAAAACTGGAAGGGGTTGTTGTGTGCTTTCAAGTCATTTCTGACTTATGGCAACCCTAAGGTGAGCCTATGGTGGTATTTTCTTTGCAAGATTTGTTCAGAAGGGGCTTCCCTTTGCCTTCCACTGAGTCTGAGAAAATGTGGACTGGCCCAAGGTTTCCATGGCCAAGTGGGGATTTGAACCCTTGTTCTCCAGAGTTACAGTCTACTGCTCAAACCATTATACCATACTGGCTCTCATGGGAGAAGTGTGTGGAAAGGAGTTTTTGGAATTCTGAACAAGGAGTGCTCCAAGCTATTTTCTTTAAAATTTGTCTATCATTGAGATATGTATGGGCAAACATGTCCATCTATATTTTTAAGATCAGTGAAAATATTATGTCAGAGGGAGAAAAATGGCTCACAGATGTTTAAACTTTTCCCTGAAGTTTGCTATCCCTGGATGAGAGACAAAAATGGGAACATGTGGGATAAAAAGATAAAAGCAACCAGTAAAAGTGAAAAAAAAAACACTGGTGCCTACGCTCTCAGATTATTTCTTTTCACTAAGTAAAGTTTTCCTGGTGGTATCCATTCTGCCAGAGTTTGTACTCAGAGTAGTAAAGATGAGTACACCATGGCATGACTTTCTGCATATGGTGGTGAAGCGGCTAATTGCTGCGCTGTGTATAGGTACTGAGGCTCGGTCTCTTTTAGAAAATCAATCTCTATCTTCACGTATCTATTCATCCATTCTGCCCCTTGGCATCGACAGTTCTCATCCTTGAGTGTAAATAGCTTCCTTCTTTTCATAGGAGAGAATTGATCGGTAGAGTTCACTTTGAGACATAGCTATTAGCTCAGCCTTCTGATAGACTTGTAATTTATAAAATAGCACCTATTATGAGGGTTAGTGCATGGAAAAAAAGAGAAACAGCCAGTATGATGGGAGCAGTAGAGTTGTGGAGTGGAGTTGCGGAGGCAAGCAGTCTGTGTCAGCTGTGGAGATTTACCTTTGAAGACTACTTTCTTAGCTTGGTATGAATCTGTAGCGAAGACACGGCAGTCTACTCTTGCACCAATGTTTTTCTCTTTTCTCAAATGAGAGAACAAGTGGCATTATATGAAAGCTAGGGAGACTGAAAGAAGACAGTAAAAGATCATTAGCAGGAAAGAGAGATACAGATCTGTAGGAAACCTGCACAGCCTCTGCCTGAAAGTCCAGACCTTGCTGCAAGTGAAATGTAAGGCTCTACCAGAGCACAGGGAGATTTCAGGCTCCTGAGTAGGTAGGACTGAGAGAAGAGAAAAGAGACCAAACAAATACACAAAGAGATGGCAGTGAAGTCCAGTTCCTTCTTAGAACCTAACAGCAATAACTGACATCTCAGGGGAAAGCTGCAAGATGAACTCAGCAGTTGCAAGTGCAGTAAACAAGGATCTAAACTAGTAGATTTATATTCTCTTTGTTTACTTCTTTGTAAGTAGAAATTGAAAGAAATGAAAAAACTTCTGTACTGTGGCACCGTAGAACTGCTTCTCTGATTTATACAATTCATATGCATACTGGGTTAATTGATTAAATAACACGGAAAAAAAGACTCAGTAGGAACTATAACAATATAAGCTACTTGCTCTTTTACTGCTGAATTACTTTCTCAGATTCTAAGTGTATGCACATCACACAGTTATATCAGTTTGATATCACTTAAATTGTATCTTCATCCTATGGAATTCTCTACCAGAGAGTTTTAATAGTGTAGGTAAAAGAAGTGCACTAGAAAAATTATAAGTTCCTCAGCAGGGTGGAAATCCCAGGATTGAATGGGATAGAACCATGGCAGTTAATGTCAAATCAAAGTGCCGTAACTATGTGGTATAGATACATCCTCAGTTTGTTTGTGTTCTTTAACCTCTCTTCTGTCTGAAAATCTAACCACTGCTTATGAATGCTTCTTGAAATATATTCTCCCCACCCCAGGATTTATCCCAAATTTGAAGTCATGGAGTAAAGTTTCAAAAAATCACTTGAGGACTATTGGGAGTGAAGTTGACAATATATAATACTTACCAGTACAAAGATGGTCACATATTGTTAAATTACATCTTGGATACTTGCTTTTAGTCCTACATTCCATGCTGAGGACTGTGGAAATTCATTCACTTCTTGCCCCTGCTGTGAAGGTTATGGAAGGGGAAAGAGCCCTGACAACAAGACTAAATTTAATTATGTTTTAACTATTGTATTCTGTGGGTTTTAACCAGGTCTTTTTAGTTGTTTTAAGTTACTTTCAGTCCCAGCCTGGGGAAAAAATGGGGTATAAATAAAGAGGAGGAAGAGGGGGGGAGGAAGAGGAGGGGGGAGGGGGAAAAGAAAAACCTAATGTGCTTTTGCCTGTATGTTCTCAACACGGATTTCTCAAAAATAAGTCAGGCCAGACTAATCTTATCTCTTTTTATGACAGAGTTACTAGCTTGATAGATGAAGGGAATGCTGTGGATGTAGCATATCTCGATTTCAGTAAGGCCTTTGACAAAGTTCCCCATGACATCCTTGCAAAGAAGCTAGTAAAATGCGGGTTGGACAGGGCTACTGTTAGTTGGATTTGTAATTGGTTAACCCACCGAACCCAAAGGGTGATCACGAATGGCTGCTTTTCATCCTGGAGAAAAGTGACTAGTGAGGTGCCTCAGGGTTCTGTCCTGGGGCCAGTGCTGTTCAACATCTTCATCAACGACCTGGATGAAGGAATAGAGGGCATGCTCATCAAATTTGCAGATGACTCCAAATTGGGAGGGGTTGCTAATATGTCAGAGGACAGGATCAAAATTCAAAATGACCTTGACAGATTGGAGAGCTGGGCCACGGCTAACAAAATGAAATTCAACAGAGATAAGTGTAAGGTCCTACACTTAGGTAGAAAAAATGGAATACAGAAATATAGGATGGGGGACATGTGGCTGGATAGCAGTACGTGTGAAAGGGATCTAGGAGTCTTAATAGATCATGAGCTGAACATGAGTCAGCAGTGTGATGCGGCAGCCAAGAAAGCCAATGCAATTCTCGGCTGCATCAAGAGGAGTATGGTGTCTAGATCAAGCGAGGTACTGGTACCACTCTACTCTGCTTTGGTTAGACCTCATCTTGAATACTGTGTCCAGTTCTGGGCACCCCAGTTCAAGAAGGACATGGTCAAGCTGGAGCAAGTCCAGAGGAGGGCGACCAAAATGGTGAGGGGCCTGGAAGCCATGCCCTATGAGGATAAACTTAGAGAGCTGGAGATGTTTAGTCTGCAGAAGAGAAGGTTAAGAGGGGACATGATAGCCATGTTTAAATATCTGAAGGGATGCCATGTAGAGGAGGGAGCAGGCTTGTTTTCTGCTGCTCCAGAGACCAGGACAAGGAGCAATGGATTCAAGCTGCAGGAAAGGAGATTCCACCTGAACCTCAGGAAGAACTTCCTGACGGTCAGGGCTGTCTGCCAGTGGAATATGCTGCCTCGGAGTGTGGTGGAATCTCCTTCTTTGGAGGTTTTTAAGCAGAGGCTGGATGGCCATCTGTTGGGAGTGCTTTGAGGGTGTTCTTGCATGGCAGGGGGTTGGACTGGATGGCCCGTGTGGTCTCTTCCAACTCTACATTTCTATGATTCTCTCAAAGGCCTTCTTCAGGAGCTATTTGTGATTCAGGTTCAAAAACTTCTGGAGCTGAAACTGTTTCAACATTTACTATTGGTTTCCTTTTTGTCCAAAAATCTGTGTGAGAGCTTCAGTTCTAGACATTTCTGAAATTAAATTTCAAATAGTACCTGAAGAAGCCTTCTAACGTCATATACAGGCTGAAATGCATTGAGCTTTTTTGCCAATAAGAACATCCATCACATCTTGAAATGTATCTCTTGCTTCTTCTGTAGAATTTGGTGGGGGTTTCCCAGTTTTTACTTCGTCTTTCTCAGTGTGATCAATGTTGAGAAGGAAGGAATGGAGTTTAAAAGTATGACATACTGCTTACAGGTTGTTAAAATGAATTTTTTAAACCATGATGTCCTTTTCAAAAAAACAAAAACAAAACAAAACCCCAAGACCAGTGTGAAATGAATTTGTTAAATGAGGGCAATTACAATGTTGTGATATCATTCCTTGCTTGTCTCCTTCTCCAATATAATATATATTTTGGTGCTGTTGATGAGAACTTTCATATTTATGAGTGATTTTTGTGCAAATTGTGAGACCGCTTTTTGTGCAAATGATTTAAGCTAATTAAAAATTAGCAACACCGGGTGGCTCATTTGCTTCTTCTCATCAGTCACTCTGTCCTGTCTGCTTCCAGTTTTGCTTCGCAACAGGCAAAGATGATAGTTTGCATAGGGTCTTGTCTTGTTTTCACACTGAAACCAAGAACTCTTACAGATGCTGGTGGTTTCTCAACAAGTTGTCTTAATGTGTCGAAACAGACTCTATCCCCAAGAAGCAGACATTTGACAGCTTTTCTTTCTATTCCTATAGGGATGTGTGGCTAGCCTGCCCAAGATCAACACCAAGGAGAGCTCAGTGGCAGTTGTACATGGTTCTAAGAGAATTGACATATCAAGCCTTTTAAAATGTTATTTTAACAGCCTCACTACAGAAGTGCAACCCTGTGACAAGCTTTTTATGGTTTCATTGTTGGCAGCCATAGCAGAAAGAAACACATGTGGCTTGGAGACATTTCAAATATTTACCCTGAAGAGCTGCTTTCCTTTGCTTTCAGGCTGGTGTGTGAGGAAGGTAATGCAGAGCACTTTACCCTGTTTACATCTGTGGCCCATCTGTTCTATACTAAGCAGATGTCCTCATTTTCTTTTCCTTTTCTTTTTTTAAAAAAGCTGGTAGCTTTCTTCAAAGCATCCCACTCCCCCAGCCAAAATTATTTTGGATAAAATGCTCTAAAAGTCAAACCATCTTCCCTATTCTCATTTGTGCTTTTTTTAAATGCAAAAATGAACTGTCCAAGACAGTCCAAGACCCAAGGCAGTGAGAGCTAAAGCTTAGCTTCAACACATTGTTGCAGGGAGGAAACAGACAGGAGAGTGCCAGTGTATTATAGTGGTTTGTCAGATTAGGACTCTGAGAGACCAGGATTCAACTCCCAACTCCATCATGTAACACAGTGGATGACCTTGGGCAAGTCACTCCCTCAGCCTAAGAGGGAGGCAATGGCAAACCTCTGAATAAATCTTTCCAAGAAAACCATATGGTAAGGTTACTATAAGTTGGAGTCAGTTTGAAGATACATAACAACAACAAACAGTTCCTAGCATAACAGACTGCCCTGAGATCTTCTGATATAGGGTGGGGTATAAATATTTTAACGAGCCAGCATGCTGCTGTATATGAGCATTGGACTGTGATCCCGGAGACCAGGTTTTTATTCCCTGCTCAGCCTTGGAAATGCACTGGGTGATCTTGGGTGTGTCATACACTCTCAGTCTGAGAAAACCGCATTATAGATTCATCTTAGGGTTGCCATAAATCCAAAATGACTTGAAGGTACACAACAACAACAACAGCATCATAAATAGTTTAATAAATAAAAAAAAGGGACTGTGGGATGTTCAGCAATATTCAGATAATGTTGCCCAATTGATGACAATGATGAACAGCACAAAGACAAAGAGATGCAGAAGAATGAAGAAGAGGAAGCAGTTAATGCTATTCAGAGGATGTAGTGGGCTCACATAAGTAAAAGACTGTTTAATCTTTTGAAACATGCAATTCATGCCACAGTGAACTGCATTAGCTACGAGAATTTGAAAAATGTGAGTCCTTTCAAGGATGTACTTCTTAAAGAAGCTGCTATTCACTATAAAGTCTGATTCAGATTTGCAGGGGCTGATTTTCCCTCTTTTATTGTGTTAAAGATATTTCGCAACTCAAGAAGCCAAGGCAACCAGTACATCAGTGGGAAAACAGTAGTAACATCAACAAGTGAGTGATCATCCTGCCTCACCCAAAGGTGATACTGGGGCAGCCCTGGTGCAATTGGGTTAATGGTGCTGAACTTCATGGGAATGATGGAGCTGCTGTGCAAGAAAGTTTCAAGGAACGTGGAAAAAACTGAGAAACAATGCAACTCTGTAGAGAAGGAGACATGAATAACTACAGAGCTGGAAACAGAAGGATCCATAATGGTGAGGGAAGGAGTACCTTGGATACAAAAACATGCCACAATACAAAGAGCCAACTACCTTGAATGTATTGAATAAGGTCTTGTTGGTGTGGGCTGTGGCTGCCATCAGAGGAAGCAATGCAGACTGGCAGTAGAGGCAGCCAGCAGGGAGCAGCAGCAGCAGTGGTGGCCTGGTGGCACCAGCAAAAGAAATAGCAATGCCGGAGGAGGAGGAGGAGGAGGAATTTCGACAATGCATTTGATAAGATTCCCCTGTTGGAGAATTGAAAGATTTTTTTAGTAATAAGTCTCCCAATCAGCAGAGTATTTATTAAATGCACAAACAGAAGTTGAACAGATTACCAGCTCCACTTCATCATCTCCACCCCAGACACACTTAATCTAGCCCAAAATAAACACAAACAGTTTGGTTAAAAAGTATGAAAAGTTTACTCACAAAATCTTGTGCATAGTTTACACAGGTTCAAATTCTTGAAGAAAGCTAAGAGGAAAATAAGAACTCACATGCCTACAAGAAAGCATGCCTGCCAGAGAATCAGAGAGCACATGCTTGCAGAGAAGCTGAAGAACAAAAAAAGGGAAGAAGGAGAGAACATGCAAGGAGAAGTGGGTGTTGACCAAACAACAGGAAGTTTACTCAGTTCCCTCTATGCCTACAATAAACATGAAGTCCCCTCTATGCTTACAATAAACATGTAAACTAACTAGCAGTTAATTAAGATGGAAAGGTTGCCACTCCCAACACTCCCATGATGTTTTGATTAAGCAAATTGATTAGATGTAGAATAGATGGGAACACTGTCAGATGGATCCATAACCGGTTGGAAAACCATACTCATACAGTCCTTATCAAAGACTGTCCTTCAAACTGGAAGAAGGACTCAAGTGGAATGCCTCAGGGTTCTATCCTAGGGTCATTACTCCCCAAAATTTTTAACAGTGATTTAGATGATGGTGTGGAAGGAATCCTTATAAAGATTGCAGATGGGACAAAACTGGGAAAGGTGGCTAACACATTGAAAGATAGGAACAGAATCAAAAAGATCTAAATAATAGACCTAATAAACCAGAAAATTGGGCAGAAATTAATAAAATGGAATTCAATAGAGACAAATGCAAAATTCTACACTTAGGACGCAAGAACCAAATGCAAAGTTATAGGCTGGAGGATACATGGTGCAGTAGTACTACATGTGAAAAGGACCTTGAGATTATTTTTGATGATAAGTTGAATATAAGCCAGCGGTATGATGCTGCAGCAAAAAAGGTGAATGCTATTTTAGCCTGCATTAAAGAAAGATAGTTTCCAAGTCAAGGGAAGTAATAGTCCTACTATATTCTGTGCTGGTCAGGTTTTATCTGGAGTACTGTGCTCAGCTCTGGGCACTTCATTTTAAAAATGATATAGACAAATTGGAGCAGGTTCAGAGAAGACCAAAAAGAAAGATGAGAGGTATTGAGAACAAAACAGGTGATGAAAGGTTGAAGGAGCTGGGCATGTTCAGCTTGGTGAGGACATGACTGAAGGTGACATAATTGTACTCTTTAAGTAGCTCAAGGGCTGTCACACAGAAGAGAAGGCAGCCCTGTTTTTCGCAGAGAATGGATTTTTATTGAAAATTAGAAGGAATTTCTTGACAATAACAGCAGTTCAGCAAAAAAGTACTTTGGACCCCAATTACCTAGAGAGCTGGTGGAGTTTCCTTCTCTGGATGTTTTCAAAAAGAGGCTGGACAGCTACCTTCTGGGGATGCTTTAGATGGAGATTCTGCATTGGCAGATGGTTGGACTAGATAGCCCATCAACTGACTGAAATATCATTTCAACGTTTTTCACCCTTTGTTGAATGCTGAGAGGACAACACATTAATATCTTGCTTCAGCTACGCAGCAGGAGAATTAGAATACAGAAAATTATTAGGATGTAGTCCTGAATTATGTATCACAGATTTTCCAGCTTAGCTCTGTTGAAATGCACATATGTCAAGTGACAACAAGCTTGTTGACTTATGGATGAATTATATGTATATTAACTGTAGTGACATAGTGGAGAGAGAATACAAAGGAACATTATTCTAGGACTTTTTTCTTCATAGCTAGAATGGTGATGTCATCTGCTGAAGCAACAGACCCTCCTTGCTCTGTGAATGATATAACAAGACTTTCAGCTTTCAATACTGTTGAGGCAGATTATCTTAGAGGCAGTCAACGATGAGGAAGATTTTGGATATTTTCTTTGGTGGGATTCCTAGTTCATGGTAATAGACCTTTGCTAGATTGTTTGAATGTCTAATTAAAAATTAAAATGCGGGATTTCAACTGGGCCCTGCTAGAAGCTGAAGCTAGACACACAGCGCTGAACTTCCACAGAATAGTGTTCACTCAAAGCCCAAGTACTGTGACTGTTAATCAAAGCCAATATAGGCATATCAGGTAAACAGGTGAAATAAATGTGGAGAAGCAATTCACAAACTGTTTTTAATTGGCTTAACTTTAACTTTCACTGACCATAAGCAAATTATTGATCCAGATTTCAAAAGAGAATTGCCTGATTAAAATATAGATTTAAAGATTTATATAGATTAAGATTTATATATCTTAAATCGTCACTTGAGCAGTAAGGAATACAGTCTAGGCATTCAAAGAAAAGGGGCAGGCAAAGTGATCAAGGGAAACTCAGCAGATAAAAGTTCTAGGTGTGACTGGCCTTCAGTATCCACTTTCTGAAAAGCCAGAAATTTGGATACTGAAGAGAAAATTCCAACTGAGAGGCAGAACTTTTGTCTGGAAGGGTATTCTCATATTGCCCTCCCTGCAGCTACACTCTGACCACTGTCCTCTATTATGCTGAATATTCAGTTTTGGATGTCAAAACCTGCTCCTTCTACAATGTAAAAAGAATACTGTGAATAACCAGGCCCATGGTGCTTGACATAGACCAACATTCAATCTGACAGGATCCGTTCAACCAGTCTCCATAATGCAAATGCATAGGTAAACTTAGTAACTCTAGCAGCTTCCAAAGTATGGTGTGAAAAATGTCTTCATGACAGCAGTAGTGTAAAGAAAGGAGAATATAGCTTCTGGGTGGTTGTTAAAATTTCTTGCTCTCTTGCACACCTGAAACTGTAAGGGCCCTTCAGATCAACAGAGCAGGTGAAGATTATGGCAATCAAAAAACTGTGAGCAGAAAGGACCTCAGAGTTCACATACTGCCATCCTTCAGTATGAAATGAATGTGTTTAGTGTTGATTCAAAGATGTCCTGCATATTCACCATGAATATATTAGTGTTATTGTTCCCAAAGAACAATGTACAGACTAAGATACAGGGGGAAATTATCAGCCTTTGCTAATCTTTTGACAGAGATCCTAAAAAGACACTGGCCCCTTCCACACTAGACTGTTGTAGTGCTATTATTCCACTTTCACCATCCGATGGAATCCTGGGGTTTGCAGTTTAGGGAGGGGCATTTAGAATTCTCAGCCAGAGAGCTCTTTGGCCTCAGGAAACTACAAACCCCTGAATTCTGCAGGGTGTTGCAAGTGGAATAATAGCGCTATAACAATCTAGTGCGGAAAGGGCCACTGACTGCCCACTTACAGTTTGTTACTGATGTCTTCCTGTTAGGACCCATGTGTGGCTACCAGTAACGGTATGGTTTGGATGGGCACTTGTCTAATTGGCATTATGTTTAATTGGCATTATGTTTAATTGGCAATTCATTTTAATTGGCTTTGATATCAAATCAAACCTCAAGGTGATCGGGAAATCAAGCCAGAAAGAGGAAGGAGTCTGACTGTAAACATGAGATCACAGGCAGGTCAGCCTAAAGAACCCTCTAGGTATAACTTAGGTCATTTATCAGGTAAATCACTGCTGTTCCTGAGAATAATAGTCTTAAGCAGAAGTCAAAATCTCTTCTGTGAATACGATAGTCAGACAGGAGATGTTTCCCATCAGAGCTCTGATGACTTCAGTCCTGCTCCTGAATACCTGGATGTTTTTCCTATTGTCCTGTCCTACTTACAATACAGAGATATTACAATAGTCATTATCTCTTTATCATCCAAGCACTAGCATCAGCTGGACTTCATTGTCTGTGTTGCAACTCCCGTTGTCCACTAGGCTGGGAGAGTGATTAACTCACACCCCTTCAGAGAGGGAAATAGGGTATATAAACCATTGGTTTTGAGAGGTCAGATACAGTCAGATGAAATGCTGGATCCCACTGTGTCACCCTGAATCCCGATCTGCCCTGCCCTGCCCTGCCCTGCCCTGCCCTGCCCTGCCCTGCCCTGCCCTGCCCTGCCCTGCCCTGCCCTTAGACAAAAGTCTAAGCTGCATTTCAACTTTTTCACTACTCTTTTGGACAGGTAATTATAATCCCAAACCCTCAGCCTCTCTATCCATAATTTTTCCTCCCTTTATGCTGCAGTCAGCTGTTGTGTGAATGTTTGACTGTGTGTATCTTGTGTGCATGCATGAGTGAATTTCCCTCAGTAAAACACATTTTTGGCTTACTTTTAAATCTCTGGCTGGTTCTTTTCCTGCGTGAGCCCATAAACATTGGTATAAAGGTCTCATTAAGTTACCCCCCCCACAAGCCTCCTCTTTGAGCTAATTAATTCCCCACTTTTGCACAGAGGTACTGGCATTGCATGGTGGCCCTTGTGGCACTTACGTTTTGGGGTTAAATTCCCATCCCTCACCTATTAGAACATTAATCCTATTCTTTCAGCATTTTATGATCAAGAAAGACTACGAGAGATAGTAGTAGATGATTTGACTAAGTTCATTTATTTATTCATTTATTATATTTATAGCTAACTGTTCCACTAAGTAGCTACTAAGTAGCTTAGTTTACATATGATATATACAGGGAATCCCTCACCTGTGTAAATCATAGTTTTGATTTGGCAGTAGAACTGCCACATTCTTTCCAAACTATTTCTATTAAACATCTATAGTGGCATCTTCAACTTCTTGTTTCAAAGATTTGTTTGCTGATGAGAGACATTTCAGTGAAGGAATAGGTTCTCTCATCTTTCCTAAAGATACTGAAGTTTGCCAGCATACCTTGTCCATATCATATCTCCTTCCCTTGATGGAGGTACCCAAGCTGATTCTCCATAGTTAGCAAGACCATGGATGAGTCCCAAAATTGTTCATGCATGTATGAGAATTGCATTTGCTTAAAACTTCATTTTATTTTATTTGTAAATACTGAGCATACTGAGACATTTGAGAATAATGCAAAGTAGTAGCAAGGCAAAGTAGCAAGGACTTGGAATAACTTCTGATGAAAATAAAGGAATAAAGTGAACAAGTAGGGTTATGGCTAAATATTGAGACTAAAGAAAATGACCACAAATGATTTACAAAGTTTATAAGCAGGTAATTTCAAACATTGAAATAGTTAAATATTTTCCATGCATTGAACCTACCATTAATCAAAATGGAGATTGCTGTCAAGAAATCAAAGTAAGATAAGACTTGGCAGGGAAGCTATGGAGATCAAGAATGAAGATGTATCATTTAAATACTAAACTCAGAATCATCCATGTGTTTCTGATTTCTATCTATGGGTATATAAGATGGACAGTGAGGAAAATTGACAGGAATAAAATAAACTCACTTGAAATGTGGTGGTGGTGAACATTTCCGTGGATACCATGAACTGCTAAAAAAGGCAAATGAATGGATCCTGGAGGAAATCAGGACTGGACTCTCACTAGAGGCCAAGATTGTTGTAGGCACCAGCTGTCCATTGCCAGGGAACAGAGCAGGGCCAGCAGGAGGCCGTTCAGAAGACAAATTGAGACAGCCAGCAGTTCAGTAGAGCTTGCTGGTTCAGAATGGAGCAGAACTGTAGTCCAAAGTTGATCCAGGGGTTCAGGAATCCATCAAGCAGTAAGTTCAGACAGTCCAAAGGTCAGAGAAGCCAGGCAGACAGTGAGCAGGGAGTCTGTAGCACACAAAGGCAAGGGCCAGCAAACACATGAGTTGTTTCTGGCATCAGGCCACCACCCTCTACCTTTCTTTAAAAGGCTGGAACCAGCTGGCTCTCATCCTAACCTGATTAGCTCCCAGTGCGCTTGCATTTGCTTGTTCTCCATTGAGGCTTCTGCTCACCTGTTGACTCCTAGCCCATGACAAAAGATGACTAAATAGAGGCTGTTGTACTTCAAACATATCATGAGATGATATGACTTATGGGAAAAGACAATATATTCAGTAAAGTACAAAGGAGTAGGAAAAGAAGAAGATTGCACTACAGGTATATTGATTCAAGCAAACAAATCATGGCCCTGAATTTGCATAACTTGAGCAGGGCTGTCAATGACTGGGGTCTTAAAAGTCTCTCATTCATGGGGTCATCATATGTCAAAATGGACTTAATGGCAAATACCAACAACAAACAAAAGCAGAGCAAAAGTAACATTACCAAATTTATTTTTTACACTGAAAGAGGATACAAAGAACAGAGGCTGAAGTATATGGAAGGTAAAAGAAACATGAAGAGAATGAACTGGGGGAAATAAAGATGGAGTCTTCTAGTCATATTTCGTTCCATTCTTTGTTTTAGTAGCTACAGAATACTTGTCTCCAAAGTCAGTGGCTGTGACTGCATCTCTGTCAAGTTTTATAGTATGCATGTTCTCTTTCAAGACATCCATCTATGACATACACCATGTAACACAGCTACAAATGAAGTGATTAGGAATGTAGAAAGATGAATTTGGTGTGTGACCATGTACAACCACAACTAGCTGCCCCCAGCAATTAAATGAAAAGTCAGCACTCACAAGAATAGTACAGTTACCTAGGAACTAATGAAAGAAAATCTTAAATTGGAAGATCCTAATGGTAGATCATAAATTGGCAGCTTGAATTCACAGATGCAAATTATGAATCACATTTATATGAGTGACTAATGGAAGAAGCCATGGGATAACACATAATTATGGCATGACTAAGTATTAAAGAGAGGAGAAAAGAAGAATAAAAGGCATGATTTCAGCAGTCCCTGCTGGGTTACACATCTTCAATGTGCCTAGGAATATTGGTCACCAAAAATACACAATGGCTTATATTTTAACTCAAACCCACAGATAATAAGCACTGGAACCACTTCTGGCAGTTAGATTTTGGGAACAAACTCATCTCTTTGTGCTTTGGCGCAGTCACATATGTTTTTCTAAGCATGAGTACTAGCAAGATTCAAATGTCTGCTTCAAAAATTATACATTTTCCCATCATCATCTTCATCATCATCACCATCATCTTCAAAATCCTCACTTATGCTAACCTAAGTGAGAATGCATTTTCTGTGGGAAATCCTTGCCAGCTTGTGAATTTCCCCAGAGCAGTTCTAAAACAGCAAATTCTTATCTGTAACTAAAAACTGCTTCTCCTATTATCCTCTAAAACAGCAGGACCAAAACATTGCATAACCTTAAAGATCTACTTTAGCCTTGCAGACAGCTGGTTTCTAGCACTCAGCTTTATGTTGTACCTTGCCTATGGGAGACAAGGGGGTAACAAATAAAAATTGATGATGATAATGATGAAACACAAGTCTCCTGAATTTTTTAAAATTATTCTCTTCTATATTTTATTGATTATTACCAAATACCTATACAGATATAAAAAAGATTTTGATACTTCTCCATTAAACTGCTACTACTTCGTAGGCAATTGAATTGGTGGGCTGTAGATAGTGCTGTCTCTTGACTTAAACCTATTTGCAAATAAAGGGCAAAGATTTGTAACCTTCCGTCTGCACCCCATCAGTCCTTTGTTGCTGTGTTGCTTGGCCTTAAAACTAAGGGAAAACACACTGTGTGGTGCATGACCATGCTCAGAACAACACATTTAGCACAGAAAGCAGGTACAGTTTCCATAAAGATCTCTCTGTTCTACCCAAATATAGACATGGTTGGGACACCTGAAGCAATGCAGGACCTGATTACTTGGGTTGGGAAATGGTCATCTATATAAAAGGCCTATAGTTCAGATGTGAGTTTCTCTTTAAATTGTGTGCAACCTCATATATTTTTGGACCAGAACGCCTATCATCCCTCCCCACTGACTATGCAAAGTAAAACTGATAGGAATTTTGGAATTTCAATCTGACAACATATAGAGAGCCACAAGCTAACCATCCCTCCATTCAAGTTAAAGCTCCTCCCTTATAGTCTTGATGCTGTCTCCATGGCTGCTACTTTCATTGCAACATATATGATGATATGATAATGTAATCAATTTGACAGCAAATAAAACCAGTTAGTCTTAAAGGCGCTATTACATTCCATTCTCCACTCCTCCTTTTTATACAGCAAATTTTGGAGAACCTCAATTTTATATATATATGTATATATGTATGTATGTATGTATATGCATATATTAAACATGCTGTATATCTTATTATTTTCAGTAGGAGTGATGCACTGCAAGGCAGCAATGAGTCAATCCACATGAGCTGAAAACTAAAATGTATTGCTGAGAAGGTTTTCTGGTGTGAACATTTCCTTTTGCCAATGTCTTTGGATTCCTTTTGCATTTCAAATATATTATTACTTGACAAGAATTTATCCCACAACAATGGAGATATATTTTCCAGTTTCTGTCATCCATGTAAAAAATACCCTTTCAGTTATAAAGTCTCTTTTGTTCCTGTGACCAATACATTCTTTTAACATTAACTGTGAAATTGGCTTATCATGGGTGACAGTAATGCGGAAAAGTCAGTTCAAGACAATCAAAGTAATTCTTGATCAGCCAGCCGTTCTCGCTTCTCCTTCTCTAAGTTGGATCTCTTATTGATTGCTGTGATTAGGAAGGAGGCCAAAAAAAAAAAAAGAGAGAGAGAGAGAGAGAGAGAGAGAGGTTTAAATGGTGAGGACTTGTTCGCTTCATATCTGTCACACTGATTGGCAGATGTAACAAAGGAAAACCTAGCTACCTTTTAGCACTGTCTTGCTCCCATTGAGGTAGGCAGCTCTTTCCTCTTCACTTAATAGTGCAATTCCTGGTTTCTTTATAAGAGCAAAAGAAAACTGTGATTCCTTCCCATTGCCAGTGATTATAAATACATCTCAGACTATTTGGTCACAATGTCATTCTGATGGGTATAAACATGCATTTCTTTTAGAAGTATTTGTTGAAGGATTCAGGCTCACAGCCCTTTCCCACTGAGATACCTGGGAAATGTTAACTGATACAAACTAATTAAGCTGTGACATCACTAGATAATAGCTTTAGCAGTTTGCTTTCCAAGAAATTAAAAAAATAGGGCCATGCCTTAACTAGGTATTATCAATGTTACTATAAAAGTATAGAGTATGAAGAATCATATTGATCTACTGCTCCAACCATCCATTATGAATTAATTGATCATATTGCAACCAATTTTTTTGTTCCTTCCACAATATCTAGTGATAATATCTAGTGATATTAGAAAATGTGCCACTTTAGAAAGTAATTTTAAGTTGTTACAACAATAGGTTTGTATAGTTGTAATAGTTGTAACCTATTGTATTTTGCTTAGGTGGAGTTCTATCCCAATTCTGATTTTATTTATTAAAAGTAGACTGATTATTTAGGAAGGAGTCTATGAGGTATGAGAGCCAGTGTGGTGTAGTGGTTTGAACATTGGACTATGGACCCTGGAGACCAGGGTCTGATTCTCCACTCAGACATCGAAACCTACTGGGTAACCTTGGGCACATCACACACACTGAGCCCTGGGGGGTGGGGGAACCCATGATAGGTTCACATTAGGGTTACCAAAAGTCAGAAATAACTTGAAGGCATATCACCACCACCACAACTGCCAAGTATATCAAACTAATCTTAACAAGCAAGTTCTAAAATAGTAAGGCCTCTTTACTTTAGTACATCTCTGATCATCCCTCCACATTTGCAGGTTTTACATTCATGGATTTGATTATTCGTGAGTTTCTCCAACCCCCGTCTCCCTCACCTCAGGTGTTTCTTTTTTGGGGGAACCTTCCCGCTTGGTGTCTCCAATCAGGCTGTGCAGCTCTTGAAAAACCTACCTCCAGTCCTCCTCCTCCTCCTCCTCCACTAGCCACTGCCTGGCCAGCCAAGGACAGCTCAAAGCCTGATTTCTCAGCGCCACAAGCTCTCTCCCAAAGCCCTCCATATACCCACGGAAGGAGATGGGCAAGAGAAAGAAAGTACAGCACCACCATGCCAACTATCTCCTCTCCCTGACCTGGTTTAGACCCTGGGTGCCCACTCTCCCCACCTGTGCCTCAGTCCCCCTCCTACAGAAACACACATTTTGATATTTGTGAATTTTTCACTTTTGTGAGTGTCCTGTGTTTTGCCCTACTAGTCTTTCAGCCATCATGAATACCACAGTTCTTGCTTGCAAGCATCATAGGCAGGGGATGATGTGCAGTTGAGGGAGAAAACCCTGTGACCCACAGGCCAAATCCAGATCATGGAAGTGTCTAATCCAGGTTCCATGTCCTCCTTACTTTCTCTAACAATATAAGTTGCATAGTTGTGTGAAGGGACAATATATGATCATTGCCATTTTAAATAAGAATTCTGCCCCCCCGCAAATAAAATGTTCCTTCAGTCTCCAAATTTCTATCAGAGAGGGAGATATTGGAAAATTTTCATAGCTTGAACACTCATATGTGCTGTATTCACATTCCCTTGGTAACTTTACCTGCTCCCCTGCTTCTTTTTTGTATACTTAAATTCTATTTCTAAAAACTTAACTGAAGTTTAGAAATTTGGAGAATGATGAAACATTTCATTTGTGGGGGAGGTATTATTATTTAGGAGGGCAACATCTGCATTTTTCTCCCTTCTTGTAGCTATACCCCTGAAACTCTGTATTATATACGGAAGGTTGCCATGGAGCAGTAGCTTCAGCTATAGAATAGCTTCAGTTGCATAGAATCCATGGCCTACATCCAATTGCTAGTCCCAGTAAGACAAGATCTATTGAATCAGTTGTTGGATGATAAGACAATTATTCTGTTAACCTCATGGATTCAGAATGTCTCATCTAACTGGGACTAACAGTTGGATTTAGGACCATAGGTTTTTTTTTCTCAGCAAAGAAACAAATTTGGAACCTAGGTTCACCACTTTGCTGTTGAAAACTATTCAGCAAAAAACTGTGATAAAATATCTGAAGTAACAAATGGCCTTTAATAGCTTCAGCTTCCAGCCTTTTTGAATAAACATGGAAGACAATTAAAAGAACATATTGAAAAGAACAGATAGTCAGTTAAGGAAATGAAAATGCATACCATGTAAACTCCACATGAGGGAATTTCAGCAGATGTTGCTTTTCATGCAAGCAACATCTCCTGAAATTCTCTTTTCTTTACAACCCCTAACGGTACAGAAGACTTGTCCCCCCTCTTTTTTTTCTTGGCAACAATACATAAATACGCTGAAAAAACTATAGCTTCTTTTTTTTATATGAAAGTCATATCACGTATTAATTATGCAAAAGAGTGGAAAAAGCCAGGCCTGCCAAATGAAGATGACTGGCTAATAAAGATTTGTGATTCTGTGCAAATAGACAAATTAATAATTTTGATAAGAGGGAAACCTTTGTAAGACTTTGTTGAAAACTGGGATTCGCTAATCACCTATCTAAAAAGCAGATGGGGAAATTTAGCAACAGTGAGTTTTATAGACTGAATAAGAATTTAAAGATCTTAAAGACAGTTGGCTTAAATGATGGAGAATTATGTTTTGGCACTTAAGTTCAAAGTAAATATTCTGGTAATGTTTCAAATATAATGGTAGAATAATAGTGATTATCCAATTTTAGGTAATAATAGAATCAAGTAATAATATGGGATAAGATATAATCTGATTTGTATAGTGACGGGAATATAAGTAAACCTGGGGGGAAACCAATGGTAGGAAGGAATGTAAGAAGAATGAAAATGAATGTTATTCAAGAATCTAGAATGTATGAATGTATGAATTTGTAATAAAGTTAAAAAAACCCTATAGCTTCTTGACTAGTAAAAGCAAAAATAGAGAAAATAATAACCACAACAATTCCTGCCAAATAGGGAACCAGTGTCCTTGAACTGAACTGGAGAGATCACACATGACCATTCTAAGGGTGACCCAGAGCCAGAGTAGTTACATGTTCTGCATTCAGTTTGAATGAGATTAAAGAGACCTCAGTATAGGCAAAACAGTACTCAGATGGGCACATGGTGTAGTCCTTTCCAATATGAAAGAAAAATTTAGTTACAGTTTCTCTCAGGCTTTATTTTTTGCCTCTATAAATAGTCCTACATCTATGTTGCCCATATTAAGGCTGTGGAACCTTTAGCCCTGCTGAAATTTTGGACAATTTTTTCCTATTCCCCTAAGTCAGTGGTTCTCAACCTGTGGGTCCCCAGATGTTTTTGGACTTCAGCTCCCAGAAGCCCTGAGCATTGACCATAGTGGCTGGGGCTTCTGGAAGCTGAAGTCCACAAACTTCTGGGGACCCACAGGTTGAGAACCACTGCCCTAAGTCATCTACAGATTGAAATCTGAGATATAGAAGAACAGAGATTCCCCATCATTGGTCAAAGGGATGTGTCCATTGCCTCAAATAACCAGAGCTACTATGTGTCAAGGTTAAAATCTCAATTAACTCAGAGAATACACTATCAATACAAATGTAGTCTTCGTTGGCACATGCAAACAAATTATCCTGTTTATACCTAAAAAGTGGTAGAATGCTTCTTGGTGAAAGCTTATTGTTTTACAAAACAGACAAAAGATTACTACATGATTAAGAGAAAGACACCCCCCCCGCAGCATTCATTAACAAAACCATGGTCTGAGTCCTGCTGATAGTTCAAAGCAGAGGAGACCCACTGAATCAATGGTACTTAAGTATTCATTTATCAAGTTCTCATTGATTAATTTGGGAGTAGCAATTGGATTTAGGCACTGCTTCCCACCAAAGACTACTGTGAGGTAATGGCTGGTGTTCCCCCCCCCCTTACTCAGTTGTCATTTAGTACTAAAAGCATATAAAAATAAGCAAAGCATGCATTGCTAATAAAAGAAACTTGTCCACTAAGTGCTGCAATGGGAATTACTTTCTGCTAAGAATTATCCATTTTTGTAACTGCTTATGAGCTTGTAGCGTGATAAGCCATTAACTTAAAAATGGTATGAAGGTTGATGTACACATCTCTAGTGTGCTATTTTAAAAGACAATTGGGTGCAATTTCATGATCTGAGGAACCCAGGAATGAAACCATCCAATTCAAGAAAGGTGAATTCTGCCATCAAGTTATTAGGAACTCTGAGTCACAGCTGCTCTATAAGATCGATTTGACAGGTTTTTGTAAATGCTGATGTGACACATGCACTTTATTCTTAGGCACATTTACTCAGCAAGAAATAGATTAATACAAGTGCTTTTTAACCCCACATAGTGTGAATTTTGGGAGAAATGGCTTTGAAGTGAAATTAGATTTTGACTGATTTGTTTATGCCACATGTCTGATATCTTTTAGTGGGAGTACTGGAGGTTGTTCTTTGGTACAGTAGTTATCTGTAGTTTAAGAGAAGTAAAAGAAAAGTGAGGCCTTCTAGATGGATTTGGTATCTCATTGCTTTTTAACTCCTGTTGAATGTTCTATTGTTATATTCAAACAAATTGCTGTGTAATAGGTATTCCCTTAAAAAAAAAAACCCTGGCATTTAAATAGCACTTCATATGTATTACTATATCTTTACAAAATCCTTTAACATGAATAAATATTATTGTCTACTTGTTACCCCAAAATGTGGGTAACTCAGGGGTCCACCGACAATGCCAGTACCTCCACATGATGGAGGGGAATTAATTAGCTCAAAATTAAGAGCCCTGAGAGAAGGGGGTAACAATGAAATCTTTCCACCAATGTTCTATGGGGTTACTTCTAAAAGAGATCACCCAGAAGACCTATCGTTCAATTTAAATCTGTTTAATGGGGGGGAATACACACACATACACACACACAAAATAGTTACACACACAAGCAATCACAGAAGGGTAACTGAAAAGAAAGGAAGGAAAATGGATAGAGGAGACAGAAAAGGGATTGGGTTACAATTACTAACCAGAGAGAAGCAGAGAAGGATGAAAGGGCTTGGGCTTTTCACCCAAGGACAGCAAAAGGTCTAAGTGACAAAGTGGATCCCTAAAATCCAAACTCTGTGAGCAGGACCCAAAATCAATGTCTATTTATACTAAAAAAAACCCTGCCTTGGAGACATGAGGTGTTGATGATTTTATCGCCTGTGTAAACAAAAGTTTGCTGGGTGGACAAAAGGTGATAGAATGGATTGATGGTTTTCAATGTCTGAAGGAAACAAGTAGATGATTTTAACATGTAGGAGGCAAAATATTTTGATGTCTGTGTGATTGGGGACCAGCAAGAAGTCACCAGTGGGAGGAGAAGACAATCATTGACTTGGTGGGAATCTTCCTGTTTTCATGAGCGAGAGCAGTGGCGTAGGGATGGGGGGGCAGAGGGGCTGTGTACCCTGGGCAGCACCTTCGGGGGAGCGCTGCAGTTCCTTGCCTGCTCCCTGTGCCATAGTCCCTCTCCCCCACACCGTAGCCCCACCCCCATGTGCCATAGCCCCTCACCCACATGACATAGTCTCACGCCCACACTGTGGTCTCGCCTCTTCCCCGCTCACACCAAACTACGTCACTGAGCTAGAGCTGTTAAAACCAACAAAGCTTCTTGTGTTTTGGAGTTTGCAGCAAATATTAGGTGCCAGAGAGTTAACAGCTGGTTTTATGGCTGTGTTTGAGAAAGGAATAAGATATTTCCATAGGAAATGCACATAGCAGGGGTCTTGCTCTGCTTCTGAAGGAGATTATTGTTATAGTTGAAAGGATTATCTCAGAGTCATCAAGTCAGGCCTTTCTGGCTAATTTTCTGTGAACCTATGACCTGGGTCATGTTCTCCACATGGCCCTTCCAGGCATAAGTTGTATATGATTTATATTTTATGCCATTTAAATGTATCTTCCAATTAATCTGCACAGCACAGTTACATACTTTACAGAT
This sequence comes from Iguana delicatissima, assembly GCA_948472985.1. Classification (NCBI taxonomy): domain Eukaryota; kingdom Metazoa; phylum Chordata; class Lepidosauria; order Squamata; family Iguanidae; genus Iguana; species Iguana delicatissima. Next base: position 1,007,820 of record CAOKZL010000311.1, read on the forward strand.
AAACTGACAAAGCTGAAAGAGAGAGAGAGACAGACCCTTTCTGTACAACACTGTTATAGTGCTATTATTCCCCTTTCAACATCCTATGGAATCCTGGGATTTGCAGTTTAGGATTCTCACTCAGAGAGCTCTTTGGCCTCAGTAAACTGCAAACCTCAGAATTCTTCAGGCCGTTAAAAGTGGAATAATAGCACTAAAACAGTATAGTGAGGAAATGGCCAGAGGGAGAGAGAGAGAGAGAGAAAGTCCATAACAAATAGGAAGGTCAAGAGCTCTTCAGTTTGTAGCTCATTGTCCTGGTCATTATAGTATAGAAGTTCTCATATTAACTATATCTTTCACCACTGTCAATAGTCTTTAAATGTGCCCTCTTTCAGTGAAGAAGGAAGTTGAGACACTGGGATCAAGGATATACCTGACAGAGTCTTTGGAACCATCGTAAAGTTAAAACTAAAAGTTTAGGCACCATAAAGTCATACTGATGTCTTTCCATTCCAGCAGTGATTCTCAAAATCAGAGATTTGGCCTCATAAAGATTAATGTCGACTCTACCACTTCCTAGGATATGAATAAAGACAAGTCCAGTGGAAGAGTGCCGCTCTTGTTTTCTATGGGGCTACTATTTTTAATAAAATGCTTCCAAAAATAAATATTGTGAATACAATTATAAATTTTACAAGAATTTGCATTTTATAACACGCAAACAAAAACTGTTTGAAAATCAACAAATATAATGCACAACTGAATGTGTGACTTTCTGTGTGTGTTTTTGTGTCTATGCCTGTGTTCCATGCAGGAAGAAAAAGATTGTAGGAGTAGTTGATGAAATATCCAACATAGTTTTCTTAACAAAGCATCTGTTCCACAGGCAGTTGACCTTCTATATATATTAAAAAGTCAGTCTCAAAGCATTTGCATCTCCCAGAATCTTTTTGCTAATTGCCCAAAACAACCTAGTTCCAGCATGTGAAACCCTGAAACCCTGAGATAAAATATGAAGATCATACAAAATATGAATGACAGAGAATCTGCCCTTATGTTCCTCCACCACATGTAAACTTAAATACCTCTGATTAAATTAGGAGAAGGAATCAATGGCCTGTGGATTGCATGTGGTCCCTGTGTACTTCCTAGGCATGTCCCCATGGAAGAAAACAGCTTTAAAAAGGAAATTAATACTTTGGAAGCCTCCAGAACTAGCATGTGTAGTAGCTTGAGGGCTGGACTATGACCCTGGGGATTAGGGTTTGATTTCCCACTTGGCCATGGAAACCCACTCGGTGACCTTGAGCATGTCACACACTCTCAGGTCCCTGTGAAATGTTCACCTTAGGGTGACCATTGGCTATAAATGACTTGAAGGCACACAAAATCAACAAATCCAGGAATAGCAAATCTTCTATAAATAAAGGGATAGAACTTGTTTTATTTTGTGTGCTTGTATTTCTGGTGTTGTTTCCCCCTTCCCTCCAAACTGGAAGTGATCTTCCTGTCAGTTCTGGTTTCTCTAAATGCAACCCCCCCTGAACTTATGAAGGGGTGCACCTTCCAGTTCCCGTTGGAGGTGAAAGATATTGCCTCAGCTACCGGGGATTGCTCATCCCTGACCTAAATCAAGGTGTTAAGAGCATTAATTCCTGTTTCCCAGGGAACAGCAGCCCATCCCTGTTTCTTTTTTCCCTCTCAGCCAAAATTGTACAACTCATTTCCTTAGGGTTTCCCAAACCACAAGACCATACCAATTCATCTCACAGGGTTTATAGCAACACATGGCAGCCTTTGGCAGATCCTAGGGTCTCAGCATGCTTTCAGGGCCTAGAACCAGACTGATGCGCATTCTGGGCCTGACATATAATAACTTGGAACCATCATTTAAACATTTCCTCCTAGATTCCTCATCTAGGAGCATTGCTACATCAGAGACTCAGTGGGAAATATAAAATGGTAGCTGTAAGTTGACAGGTCCTGATTCTGGTGCTATAAGCTGATTCAGCCAGGTAAACCCAGAAGGACAGCCCATACAGGAGGAGACATACCTGAAGACATCTAGTTTTGCTCCAAGTCTAGCAATTGGTACTTCTTAAAGTGTATTCATTTATTCATTCAAGACATTTATTTATTGCCTCTCAACCCACCAAAGTTCCCAAGGTGATGCATAATTGATAAAACACCGGTTATTAAAGAGAACCTTCTGAGCTCTTTTATGTTGATTATCAGTGGCAAGTAACAATGAGGCATGCCTATATGCTTGCAAGCTCCTAGGTGCTTCCTAGACACTTTAAGACATGCTGCAGAGTCCTCGAGATCTGCTTCATACTTGCTCATTTCACTTGCTCATCACTGAATTATTAATTGCCTCGCAAGCTGTCTTTGATGCACCCTAGTTTCACTCAAGAAGGCATGAGATGGTTTAATCTTAGGAATTTAATTGATATGTGCTTTCAGCCATACTTTGTCATATGGTAGATGTAAAGTCTAAAAGCAGCCAAAGCTTGTGACTCCTTGTCTCTGTCAAAGACTTTTTGAATATTCTCTGCCCCTACTTTTTTTATTCAGATTCTGAGGCATACATAAGTAAAACCTAATTTGTAATTCAGCAGTCAGTGCAGGTGACAAATGTATTCCCATCTTCAGCATAGTTTAATTCCTATTGATACCACAATGTTCATCATAGGATGTATATGCTGTCAGGCATGTTCTAGCACCTCATAGGAATGTGTATATCTCCTATTCCATTACAGAAGATTAAAAATCTCCAGCTGGTTGTTTCTGAGACATTTACAAATAAATGACTTTTACTGTCATTGTGTGCTGTTGGAGGAAAGGTGTTGTTGTTTTTTTTAAAAAAATACTAACATTAATAATATAAAATGTCGTTAATGTCATTAATACACTGTAGGAAGAATAATTTCTTAAAGATTTTCAACCACGAACCAAAGAATTTTATTTTTGGTTGTAGTTATAAACTACTAGCACAGTAAGAGTTACTCTAAATGTTGTTCAGCTCCTTCAAGCCACAATCTGAGTTTCTGAGTTTCCTTCCCCAACTTTAAGAGATTGTCATGTTGAGAAAAAAAAAAAGTTGCACTTAAAACTGCTGGGTGAATGGAGCTGTGGTTAGTCCCACATATATTAGTCCATTTTGAATCTGTTACAGTTTGCATGCATTCAATGAGAAGCCCATTCCTCCAATTTCCATATTGATCTGTGACTGTGAGTCATTTTTTTTTAAAGGAAGAATTTCTACATTTATTTTATATGCAATTTTCCCTAATAGACATATCCTTTATGCAATTTTCTCTTGTAACTGTATTTTTATACACAAACTCCCCAACTATCTGAAGCTTTCCTCTGTATTTGGATTGTTTTAAACAATTTTGGAGAACAAATTGCATCACAACATTTGAAGAACTGTGCAATTCAGGGAAAAACTATTCCAGTCTGCTTTTAGCATAATGGTAGTGGTTATTGCATGTTTGTTTGTTTGTTTATATCCTGCGTTTTCCCTGTTTGGGATTCAACACAGCAAACAAGAGATAAAACAGACATAGTTAAACATTCACTTCATGTAAGTGTTAAAAATGTAAATAAATTACCAATAAAATTAAAACCAGTTCAAAATGTTACTATTAGAAGGAAAACAACAATATAGGCAATATAACACATCATGCAAGTGCCAAACCCTTTAGCTGATATGCTGGCTGCACCTTTTTCTGGAGCTGGAACACCTAAAGACAGTGGTGCATGCGCTGGTAACTTCATGGCTCGACTTCTGCAATGCGCTCTACATAGGACTACCCATGAAACTTCAATTAGTTCAGAATATGGCAGCCAGGTTGGTCACCAGTAGACCTAAAACTGACCGTATAACACCAATTTTAAAGTCTCTTCATTGGCTGTCTATTATTTTCCGGGCACAGTACAAGGTGTTGGTTATTACCTTTAAAGCCTCTCATGGCTTGGGGCCAGCCTACCTGCAAGATAGCCTTCTCCCATATAATCCGCCCCGCACATTAAGGTCCTCTGGGAGGAATTTACTGCAGCCAGTCAGAACGAGGTTGGCTCCAGTTACCCAGAGGACCTTTTCTTCTATCGCTCCCAAGCTATGGAATGGCCTGCCGGAGGAGACCTGGCATATTACCAGTCTTGACAGCTTTAAAAAAGCAGTCGAGACTGATCTCTTCCGACAGGCCTTCCAAGACTAGCATTTCCATTGCCTCCCATCAATTGTCATGCTGTTTTGTTAATAGTTAATTGATGGACTGTTAATTGTTGTGTGTTTTAAGGGGTTGGTTTAGGTGGGTTGGTGGGTGGGGAGGATTGGGTATGTTTTTAATGTCTTTTAATGTATTTCATGTTTTTCATGTTGTTCACCTCCTTGATCCATGTGAAGAGGTGGGATAGAAATAAATTTTATTATTTATTATTATTATTATTATTTGGATAATTGGTGTTCAAGTCCCTGCCAAACCAAAACAAGCCTTCATCTGCCTGTGGAAATATATCAAGGAGGTCCTCAATAAAGAAAGGAGGAATATAAATTAATCCTACTTGCTTAAAAGTGCAGAAAAAACACAATTCTCCCCATCTTGAGTTGCGATAGGTATTAGTTTATTATTGTCTTCCATAAGGCCCATAGTTTGTTGTATGAACTCATTACATTAGATTCAGAAAATATTGTGTTTCTTATGATTTCTGTGTCCAGTGGTGCTATGCATCAGTTTGTATGTTCTTGTTGAAAGGAACAGTAAGCTTTCCTGTGTATAGGTTCACTCTCTCGCATTATTTTCCAGAACAGCACATTCCTCATAGTAATTAGAGACAAAATAAATCTCACCACCCTGATGAATGGTCTCTGAAAGTGAAACCCAGTGATCTAGACAGCTTTGTGAAAATGGAATTGTGTATTTTCTGACAGTATAATTATTATGCTCTGTCAGATTTAAACAGCTTTGTTCATAAGAATCACTTAATAGTATTGCACACGGATATTACTTTTGCCATCAAATATCACTTTGGGAGAAAAAGTTAATAATTTAGAACTTTTATATTAAAAATGGCTAATTTAAACAGTGGATGTGATGCCTTCACCAGATACCACTTTCGTTATGGGATGCCCTGACATTTTTATATGAAACTTCATAGTGAATAACTGGCTTGTGTGGGAGCCTTCTCAGGTTCTATCAAACACTTAGCAGTCAGCTGTGATCCATTAGTTCTGGTTAGGCTGAAAGAAGGGTCTAGGATATTGGTTTCTTCCATATGAATGAATGAAACCAATAGGGTTCAACTGTCAGGGTTCTAAAAGCTGATGTGTGCCCAGGAAGTTATGGTATCACATGTGAAGTTTGTCTATATTACTTTCCTCTGTGAGAAATGGAAAATTATTGTTTTCACCTTCTTTATGGGTATTCACAAATGCAAAATACACTGTCCATTCTGGTGAAAGAAGGATTGTGTATCTTGAACCATACTGTGCAAGAGTCATTTTGACCTTGACATCACACTTGCACACCTCATTGCCATATCAGTTAGCAATCTATAGCTTCATTAATAGACCTTTGGAGCTAACTCAAGAACTCTAAACCCAATAGAAGAACAATGTACTTCTATTTTTTTTACCATTCAAGAAGTGTTTATCTCTGCTATCAGCAATGATCTAGCACAGAGGTCAGAAATATTATTAGAATTAATGTGCAATCATCCACTGGACAATCGTCCTTGCATTGCCAGGGCTAACACGAGCTTCCCTCTATAATTCCATACTCCTGGTCTAGGAAATGGATCCAAGAACAGCAACACCATTGGCCAATAACTTCAAAGAAAACTACAGAATCTGGGCCTTTATTCTGAATTTTATGTGACTGACTTCTCTGCACAACATGACAAGGCAGCAAAAAGGGAAGGAAGGAGAAATGACTTAGAGAATTGACTCAAGCTGAGTTCATCTGCCCTCAGAAGAAGTCTTGATATCCTTCTGAGTTGATCGCAGAGTGGTTATATGCCCTACTGCAAATAGATAAGCCCTGTGCTTCAAAGACACCTTTGTTTGAAGGTATCCTTGCCCATTAGTACTTAGCTCCGGACAGTAACCAACTTAGGTGCACAAATCACCAGGGGTCCATTTATATTAAACAGCTATAGTGCTATTATTCTACTTTAACTGCCATGGTTCTATCATATGAAATCTTGGAGTTTAAAGTCTGGTGACGCACTGGAGCACTCTGGCTAAGAATTCTAAATTGCCCTCCATAAACTGCCAGTTCTAGGATTCCATAGGACAGAACCATATCAGTTGAAGTGGAATAACAGCACTATAATTCTGTGGTGTGAACGGGCCCCTGGTCATAATCATTGCCAGTGTGGTGAAATGCTTTGTATCTCTTGTTTAAATTATAATAATTCTGAACAATTTAAGCAATGGCCTTTCTCCTCTTCTTCCTCCTCCTCTTCTTTTGAATAAGTAAATGCCTACACCACTACTGGTCTCATAAACTGGGTTTGTGTGAATTTTTGTGCTTGTTTGTTTGTTTGCTTGTTTTATCCTGCCCTAGAACATATCTTACAGTATGAATAATGTTCTATTTTTGGTACAGGGTGTTTCCAGGTTATAAGAGGAAGTCCTCAAAATCAGTGCTTGAGAAACAAATTCTGTATCTTTACAAATTTCAGTTTACTAAACGTCCAGGAATACAAGATTCAATTGTGTCTGTAAAGAGCTGAAGAGAAGTCTCTTGGTACTTATTCCTATATTCAGAGATGTAGTTACAGGAGGGGCAAAATGAGGGCATTGACTCCAAAACAAGAATTTTGGAGCCTGCCTCCCTTACATGAAATTTTCCTCCACTCTCCAAATTTCTACATTTGAATAACTTAAAAGTTTGTCTGACAATTTAGAAACAGCCAAAGAAAAGGCACAGGTGAACTTACTGGGGAAGTAGACACAGCAAACATAAAGAGTTCCAGATATGAACAATTTTCAGTTCTTGCTCTCTGTAACACTCTGCTTTCTCTAGAAATAGGGGGACTGAAGGGAAATTGTCATTGGTGGGAATTCTTATGAGGAGACATGTCATAGTTGTGCATCTGTCTTTGCATTTTTCAAAAAATTGTAGAATGATATGTTTTAACACAAAACAGAAAAAAATAGTTGTGGGAGTGCAATGAAATTAAAAAACATCTGCATCATAGCATTTCAAGGTAATTTCAGTCCTTCAGGTGAACATTAAACAAACTTTGAATTCTTTTGTGGGGCAGATCTCCTTTTCAACAGTTTTGTTCTCAAGCAATGTCTCCTATGACCACCTCAAGGCCCTTTTCAGATGGCTTTTACCACGTGAAAAGGCCCCTCGAGCATTGTGCTAATATGAGGAGCAGTCCACATGACGCACTGACAATCGCGTGATGCTCCAGGGTCTGGCAGGTGCCACTTGCACACTTTTTTATTTTTGGCTTTAAGCCAAAAATGGTGTGCAATTGCGCATCACTCCAGGACCCTGTGTGCATTTGCAGAGTGTGTGGAGCTCTGGAGCTGCAGCGCTCGTGCTTCCTGCCCCAGCCCAGTCTGGGAAGCTCCCAGGCTGCACTGTGGAAGGAAGAGGTGGGGCTTTTGCGCGAGCAGCTTGCAGCTGCAAAGCTGAAGCAACAGGAATGCAAGAACCTCTCGCTGGAGGCTGCTCGTGTGATCCCTGCACCCCAGCGCCAAGAAAAGGTGAGTTGTGGAAAGATGGGAAAGGAACATTTTCACTTTGACAAAAGCAAACTTGAAGGCTGGAGGACTGGAGATAGGAAGGCATTTGGCAACTGTGAGGATGTTTTTGTTGCTTAATTACCTTGAAAGGAACAAACTGGAGTAAAAGATGAGGGGGAAATGTCATCTGCACTCAGATCTAATTTTGGGACAACTGGCATAAAATAGGAAAATGGTGTGCATGTGTGTTACTTCTGTGAGTGATCATATAAGATATTCCTGCCTCATGAGAAAAAAAGTGGCAAAAATAACAAAAAAGTGGCAGAAACTTTTAGTATGCTTCAGAATTACTCAGCATCCGTTGGTACTTTTCCTGCCAGCTTTTCCTTGGTTCATCCTTCCCACCACCAAAAAAGAGCAGTGTGACTCTTGTATGTGTTTCATTAATCTCCAGGAAAGAAAATGTACAAGCCAACTGCACCACATTACAGGTAATTAAGAGCTGAATGCTGAATCTTTTGGATACTGTAAACAAGCAGACACCCATCCATCTGGGTATTTCCTCTGAAGAATGGATGATGGATTCACTCAATAGTACCAAAAAAATATTGCAAAGAATTTCAGATCTGAAGAAGACTGATAGCAAGAGAAGCAACTGTGACTATCTGAAGACTTCTTGTTGTTGGCTGCATTTGACAGTTCCATTTTTTTTCTGCCAGTATTGTCTCTACACCATGTTTAAGTGAAGAATAAATTTCTACTTAATTTCCCATGAATAAGAAAAACTTTCTGATGGAACACAAAAACCTTTGATAGGAAGCATTGCAATGGCAGATTTGGTGAAGTTACAAACAGTAAACATGAAAATATGGCATATAAAAATAAATGAAGCAATGGCAGCTGATGGCTTCCATGTCAATAGGGCAATGAATCCCCTGGGTTTTAGTCTAAACTGTAAAGAAGAAAGGCAAAATGCTTAACCTTATTCCTCAAATTAGTTTCTACAATTTGGATACTTTCTTTAAAGTTTGGACTAAAATCCAGGCTGGATTCACCATTCTATTGATGGGGAAGCTATTCCTGCAATGTCTGTAGTAACACTACTTGAGCACCATTGCCCAGATGTTCAGAAGGACTTCCTACAGAGCTATTTAGAATGTCAATTGAAGCCTCAATCATGAACTCAAATATTTTTTCCAATAACATCACAAACTAGTTAAGGGAAGTACGGCAAGTTGCACCTATCACAAGATTTGATTCTAACCTCAGTCTGGTCTAGAGAACTGAAAAACATGCCAATTTGGCTTGGACTGATTCATAAGTTTCCAGATCAGACTTAAAATCCAAAGCTTCATGTCTTCCATTGACTATTATTGAAAATAAATCAATGGCTATAACATTTGCTTTTCTAACAGTGTGTGTGTGTCTGTCTGTCTATATGTACACGTGTGGCCTCCCACCCAAGTATTAACCAGGCTTAGCCCTGGTTCACTTCCAAGATCAGATGGGATATAGGCCTTCAGGTATTGGGTGATCTCTGTGAGCATAGTACTCCCTTTTGCGGATGAAAGGATGAACCCTGAAAAATTTAAGATAAACAGGTGTGAGGACTTTTGTGTTGGGTGCCTTTAATGTTTTAGAAGGAAACTGCTATTTTCATCTTTTTGGCAAAATTGGATGAAATTTTCAGGAACTGAGGAAGGAACTTGCCATATTTTGGACAGATAACATACATCGTATTTTCCTTTAGCTGGGGGAGGTTTTTTTTAAAAAAAATAACCAGTAAAAAGTAACTGGTAAAATTACATACAGATAGGTATGTAAGAGAAGCCTTTAGTTTGAAAGTTTTCAGAAAGTGACTTGCTTAATCACCCACTCTCCACAAAGTTTCTGTGAACATTTGCTCTTTCTTATGTATACGTGTAAAATACACTTCACACTCTCTCCCACTCCCTCACACAAATACTTCTAAGAGCTTTATCTTGTGTAGCCAGAAAGTTCCATTTCTCCTTACATTCTTTCAAGCAGAGAAAGTAGTACTTCTCGTCTCTTATTTTAGACAGGAAACCCGGTTAAGCCCTAGGTTACACTAAGCAGAGTGAGAGGAAGCTACAGAGTTTACAAGACCAGTCCCCTTCTCTCCATCTCATTCATAGCTATACTCCCTGGCTGCCTGGAGCTTGTGTGTGTTCCATTTTATGAGATGCAATCACAGGCCATTTCCGCACTAGCCTGTTATAGTGCTATGATTCCACTTTCAACATCCTATGGAATCCTGGGGTTTGCAGCTTCTAGCCCCTCCCAAAACTGCAAACCCCAGGATTCCATAGGATGTTGGAAGTGGAACCACAGCACTATAACAGGCTAGTGCGGAAATGGCCACAGTCAGGTACCATACTTTGCAGGAGATCAGTATTCCTGTACAAGCTACTTCCTGTACAAGCAGTGAGGAAAATAAATAAAATAAAATAAATTGCTGTTATTTGTTCCCTGGCTGAAAAATGGGGTTCCTGACACTTGGAAAACCCACTGGTAAAGAGCAACACAGGGTGAAAACTTTGCTCAGGTTTTGCACTCCCAGTACTTTGCATAGTATGAACAGTATTTGCACATCCAGAAATGTTTTGGAAATTATTCTGAACAGAAATGTATGCGTGTGTTTGGTCAGGACTGGATGGAAGGTGGGCTTGTATAAAAAGTGTGGGATTTATATAAAAACCATTGTAGAGTGTAAAAAAAATTCTCTACTTGTGCTTCTGGAAACTGTTTTGGTGAGCAAAAACAGTGGTTTTCCATGTGTGTGTGTGTGTGTGTGTGTGTGTGTGCGCACACACATTTTTCTGTGAAGGATAATTCTGTATAGAATAATTTTTCAACACACTTTGGGATATGTGAAGACTGGGCAAAAACTGGGATATGTGAAGACTGGGCAAAAATTGTGTAGAAATGTTCATTTTGCATTGCAGCAGGGGGAAACTATGACAATTATTCATCCTTGCCTGCAAGGACAAAAATAGCCAAAAGCTTACATCCCCCCCCCCAAAAAAAAAAGTGTGAGAGAAGCTTGACTCAGATTGTTGGAAATCAGTGGGATGTGATATACCTTCTTTGGATGCTGGTGACAATAGCTACAGTGGGTAGCAGCAACTCCCAGTCAGCAATGATTTTCAAGTCATTCCTAGAGGCCTTGAATTCTATTGCTACTATAGATAAACTCACAAAATACATCAAAAGTATAGGAGCAGCATTTGAAAATATGCATCTGTCCCAAAGCACAGTAACTAGAAAGAGAAAGTAGAACCCTACAACTCTGTTTCCTGGCTGGAATCTAAAGATGTTAATCCAGAATTTAACCCTGTTCCTGCTTTTATTATTACATTAATGGTGGAGAATCTATGGCCATTCAGATGTTGGACTTCATGTCCCATCAACACAAACCATCATGGGCTTAAGAGAGAGATATACCAGTAATATATAGAGGGCTACAGATTCCTCTATTATATAGGAACTTCAGAGAATGTATCAGTTTTTCCAGTGTGTCCTTCCAAATGGCTGAATTTGCCCCAGATTTCTGATCCAGCGCTGGAAGATCCCCATTTTGATTCAAATATTTCTCAGATCTTTCCAAATCCACCCAATTCAGTATTTGTTTGAATCAGTCAGGGGTCTTCCCCAGTTCTTACTATACTTCAGTGTACTTTGTTGCGTGATTGGGTCTCTGAAGGCAAAATGCTGCTGTACCTTCCTGCATGTTGGACCCACAAAATTTTTTCCACAGCAGGACAGTGGGGCTTGTCAGCATTGATTAGTTGCCAATAGTACCAAACTTCATTAAGTGAAAAGGGTTGGAAGAAATAAGCAGAGAAAGTCTGTCTATTTATAAAGACAGCAGGACAGTGGGGCTTGTCAGCATTGGCTGTGTTGTCAGCTCAAAAGGGAAAACTCCGACTTTGTAGGGAGAGGTGGAAACCCCCGTGTGCCTTCATGATGCCACTTCATTGATATGATTGCAGGCTATTCCATTACAGTAGGGCAGTCAGATGCTTCAGGAGGAACAAGTAGATTTGGGTGTGCCTTAGCATTGCACTGTTTCTGCCCCATTGTTGGCATTCAATGTGATGCCAAATACAGAATACTGGGTGCATCTGGCAAAGCAAAAGAGATCAGTGGTACTGTTGTTGGTGAGGCTGAGGCCACTGCCAAGGCAACCATGGGTCATTTCCAATGTTGTTTATTGCCATAACTCACCACACAGACTCTGAGGAATCCAGTGTAGAAGAATCAGATGTAAAAAGGCCTCTGGTTCCGCTGGCAGACCCCTCTGCCCTGAATCTGAGCAGCTATTGGCCAAAACAGCTGCTGACATTCCCAGCCTCAGCCAGAGTTGAGGGGCACTGAGGAGACACCCACATATGTGCTATGTTGTCAGAACAAGGAACAGTGGTGAAAGATCCAAAATCTCTTAGATTAAAATAAATGCTGAGCAATCAAGCACCTGGCACTTGTGCCTTTGGTTGTTATGACTGCTGGTTTCTTGTGTCAGATTTTTTAAAAAAAATATTTTTATTAAGTAAAAACATACTTACAAAAATGTTCTAAATAACATAATCTTGTTTCAGATTTTTGAGCAGCTGAGATCTTGCTACTGCTCTTCCCTTCAATCTTGGTAAACTCCCTTGATTATGACCCAGACTGTCATGACTTACCTATAACTGCTTCTCCCTATACAGTCTGCTTCTCCTGGCATTTATTCCACCTAAAGAGAGGAGATTTATACTGTGGGCCTTCTGCTTTTTCATCTCTCTCTTTGTGAAAAGAATAAATGCTTTCTGTTCATGCTTAAGAGTGGGTGCAGCGTTTCTTTCTCAACACTGTTTAAACTCATTTGTCATTCAGCACCTCTTATATGATAGTGATTCCTCTCCTGCCTTTACCTCAAACTACCACCTGTCCCAAGCATCCCCGGTTTGCAATTATTCTCGGGATATTTTTTTTTACTTTTATCAGTGCCAAATGCTTAATCCATCACAAATCAACTGCAATTGACTTCTACCCATCATATGTTATTTTCAGATATACTGTCTCTGAACTTGGATGTTCCATTTAGCTTATATAACTAAGAGATAGACGTTTCCTGCATGAATTGTCTGCCTAAGCTCCTTTAAAACCATCTAAACTAACCGCTAATCTAATCTGGCTATCATAAAATAATCATCTGTTTTGCAATACTCTAGAGCTGAAAAGATATAAAGTGCAGATCAGTGGCACCTAGCTATGTTTTTCATTTTAAGAACAGATAGACTTTCTCTGGTTATTTCTTCCAACCCTTTTAACTTAATGAAGTTGAGTACTATTAGCAACTAGTCAATGCACCATAAAGAATGGGTGATATTTCATTAATGTAAAGCATGTAGGTTAGAGAAGTCTCTGCATTTTGTCTCATCTTCTGAATCACAGTTAAAAAAACAACCAGAAAACAAAAAACAAAAACAAAACACAGCTGAATTCCAGTCTGAATGAAACAAGAAAAAGGTCTTTATTTTACTAAGACACAGACACACTTATTTTATTTTATTTTATTTTTCATCCTTAAAGTCATTTGTAAAGCTCTCCTTTAGAAATATATTTATTTAAGGAATATATTGCTTAAAAGTAGGGAAAAGCTGTGAACCTTAAAATAACTGTCTTAATTATTACACATATTTCTGATGCCAAAAAGTCACAGATATGTGGGCTGGTCAAATGGATACAACATTTGTTTTTTGGTTAGGAGGATTTCATCAAGTTTAAATTCATTTTCTTGCACGGAAGGCTGCCTATGGCCTTGATTACATGGATCAGTTGCTACCAGAGAGCTAGCTAAGGAGCTTACTTGTTGTGACTAAACAGAAAGTAATTATCATTCTGCAACCATTAACTTATGGTGATGGTCTAGCTCAGAATGTCCCAAACCTACTACAAGTTGGGTTCCTTCTGAGGCTGGGGAGAAGTCACTTAATCTGGTGCCATCTCTCCCTAACTCAGCCACTCCTTCAATTTCTATTATCAGTTGGCTGCAGGGAAAGGACCTTGCTTTGGGGTCTCGCTTTAGAGCCACAGTATTATTACCACATTGCTCCAAGTACAAGACTTCATAAGAGATACAGAGCACAGCAGAAAACAGTCGTATGTCCAGCTTTATAAAGAAAGAGGTCAAACTCAAGCCTTGATTGAAGGCAAGGAACCATAAGAACATAGGCCCATAGAGTTGTTCATCAACATTTGACACCAGAACAACACTGGTTACCTGGTCACAGTCTTTCCCACAAGGTGAAATTAATTGCATTTCTATTTAAATTATTAAATTGTTTTTAAATTTATATTTGTACTGCTGGAATATGGAAGTCTGAGTCCTTCTTTGACCTCTTTTGTAAATGCATAAACCACAATCCTATTGTTCACTGTGACAAGTAAATTCTGAAGGATTCTACTTTTTTTTCTTTTCAACTATTCTCTTTCATACCAGTCTTAAGATCTCCTACCACCAAGCACAATGGTTATGTCACATCATATTTCATGAGAAAAACAGTGACAGTGACAGGCATATCATGGACCAGATTCTGGTGATTTGGCTTTGAGCTTAAGTTCAGACCATAAAGGATTGATCCAAAGTGTTGAACCCCTTCACTAAAATGGCTTCAACACCTTGGATAGTTCTTAAAAGCCAAAAGTAGATTTGCCACCCCATAGACATGGGAACCTCCAGCTGCCTATGCTCCACAGACTTGAGTTTGCCATGAAGTTTTTTGCTAGGCCTTACTCCATATTTCCAGCTTGTTTCTGACTGGTTTCAATAAAACCTGTTTACAGACTAACTCTTTGCATCATGTAAAATCTATGAAATACACTACAGGGATCTTTTTAATGTCAAAGAATGACCTGTATAAAAGTTTCCACCAACAGCAGGAAGAAATGCCTGATCCCACTTCATGGAGTGGCAAGAAGAAGTCTGCTGATTGGCAGCAGTCTGCAAAACACGGCCTTAATAAAAGAAGAAAAAGAAGCCCTTGGCTCAGTGATCAGATGCACTATGGGACATCATCATAATTCTAACTTATACTAACAGAGAAATATAATATAAATCAAAGAAGATAGTGGTACAGCTAGAAGGCTCTGGAATGAACTGTACTCAGTGAAGATGTTGTGCTAAGTCCCAGCTGCTAGACTACAAGAAAGATGTAATTGGTGTCTGAAGGGAAAGTGATGATGAGCAACCTTAGATTAGACAGACTAGATTTTAGAAATATGCATCAAGGAGGATTGGAAAAAAAATCCAAAGTTATTGCTTGCTCTGAAAGATAAGAGGAAATCTCCACAGGAACCTTCATGGGTTGGATAGTATCGTAAAGGGTGAATGAGAAAATCTGATCCAATTACACTATTTAAATGAATGCTCCTCATTTTTCGCCAGTGGTGGAGCATGAATGTACATATACCAGAAAATCCTGGAATTCAAGAATAAAAGCAGTAAAATTACAGCATAGAACTCTGCTTGAAAAGTATATAGTTTAAAACGGGACACATCCTCGTCCTAAATAGCTGGGCTGGCATGTACAACTCCAGTAAAAGTTTTCACTGCAGGACATACTCTGCACCTAGTCTTACTCACAGTGGTGGTCCATGAACAAATGCCAATCTGTGAGCCTCAGCTGCCAGTTTGCAGAAAGTTTCCAGGGGGGAAAAAAGGAACTGGTGTAGCCAATGTGCACCAAAATGGTACCAGTCCCTTGCATGGTGGGTGGGGGGAATTTCTGGTTCTCCACATCTGCTTAGAGCACTGCTCTAAGTCCCTGGTGGGAATCCTGAGATTTCTGCCCTCTCACATCTTGGGGCTTTTCCCTCCCTCCCTCCCTCCCTCCCTCCCTCCCTCCCTCCCTCCCTCCTTCTTTCTTTCTTTCTTTCTTTCTTTCTTTCTTTCTTTCTTTCTTTCTTTCTTTCTTTCTTTCTTTCTCTCTCTTTTCTTTTATTTTTTTCCCTTCTTTTAAACAAACAAACAAAAAATGACTACTTTTTCCTCCTTTTAAACCTTCCAACATGCCAGGAAAAAGTAGTCATTTCCATTCCTTGAAGATGTTGCTCTAAAGGCAACGCACTCCACACCTTATCTTGCACCCATACAAGAAATGGTCTCTGGCTATTTCGGACTCTGACATTTTATTCATCTGAATAAAATGTATCTGGAAGGCTCTAATCCTAAACAAACATATTAATAAGCTTAGTGTGTTATGAAACATTATTGTGCTGTGCGTATTGTTCACTGTGATATTTCTTACTTCCACGTAATCCTGCAATCTTATATACACTTATGGAGATTTAAACACCACTGAGTGGTGAGTAAGCTTGTATCTTATCATGCTGGATTTAACTGCTTAGTAGGGTTTTTTTTTAAAAAAAATTGGCCACCATGATCCTCAGAAAGAAGCTGCCTCATATCAGGCCATACCATTGGTCCACGAAGGCCCTTTTCGCATGGCATTTCTCATGCAAAGGGCCTTTGGAGCATCGTGCAATTGCGAGGAGCATTTCAGACAACGTCCTCGCAATCGCACGATGCTTCCTGGGGCTAGCAGGCACCGATCACACACTATATCATTTCTGGCTTTTAGCTAAAAATGGTGTGTGATCATGCATCACTCCGGGGCCCCATGCACATTTACCTCGCATACGGAGCTCTGGAGCCACAGCCCTCACGCTTTGTCCCCCAGTGCAGCCTGGGAAAATACCTGCAGAAAGAAGAGGCGGAGATCTTATGCTGCTGGCCAGTTGGCTGGCAGCTCCTGCAGAGCTGAAGCAGAGGGGACATGAGAGCATTATGGAAGAGGCTGCTCACGTGATCCCCGCGCAACCATGCCAAAACTCCCCCTTTGGCACACAGCTCAGCGGGGCGGCCTTTGCTTACCGCCGGACCTTACTTTTCTTTTGTAAGGTGCAAAAAGGGCCTAAGTTCAGTACTAACTGCTCTGAGTGAGAGGAGCTTTCTCAAGGCTCAAGGGTAGAACTTTCATGTTACCTACTTTCTGAACCTTTTAATTTGAAATGTCATAGATTAAACCTGGGACTTCTGTGAAATTCCTGTGCTCCAGCAATAGTTTCTAATAAAGATGTAAAAAATATTCACAAATACTGTTTTTTGTTTGGCAAAAATATTGTGCTATCTTTCTTTGCAAAAGTTTTATAGTATCAAGGAAGTATGCACAAAACCCCTTATAATATCTTGTGGTAGAGAGAAATGTTTTGAAATTCTTCATATTCTGCATATGAATATTAAGTTTTTTGTTCCTGAAACATCCCTAGTTCATAAAAACAGTGCTGTTGTTTTCAGTGGCTACATCCTATAGAATTCCATGATTTCTTAATTTGGTGAGGCACTAGAACATTCTGGCTGAGAATTCTAAATGCCCCTCCCTAAACTGGATTCCATAGGATATTTTTGTGGCAGTTAAAGTGGAATTGCAGTGCTTTAATTTTGTAATGTGAAAGGGCTGATGCTGAATCCAGTAAATGAACAGTGACTTTTAGAAAGTAATTAGTCAGTTATAATTCCAAATCCCCAGTTCTTCTCTTTCTTGGGCAGATAGGGGCAGTCACCGCTATGTTTTCCTTGTAAGGCCATTTCTGTGTGATGTCCTTCTGCTTTGTCATGCTGCAGTCCCAGGTCCAAAAGGAAGTGTGTCAGCAATGCTCCCCTCTGTACCTGCTTGGTCCATGCAGAAGGGAATGCAATGGCGCCACCTCTTCCTTCCACAGCACAGCTGGTTAGTTTCCATTGCCGTGCTATGGAAGGAAGCATTACCATTGCACTTCTGCAGCTTCTGCACAGTGTGGAGCGACAAGGGGTGCCATGCAATCACAGCTGCAAAATGGATTTTTTTTCCATTTTGCAAAAACTGCACAAGCATAATGATTGGGGATGGGATGGCAGTGGGCTGGCGATGACGTCATGCAGAAGCATGACCTGCCGACCACTGCCATCTGTCCCAGAAGTGGCACAGCCCCATTGTGTGGAAATGGCTTAAGTTGCCACCACCACACTGTCTTCTTCCTTTCGTGGTGGGGGAAGGGTACAGCACATTGCTTCCCACCTCAGAATGGATCCCAGCAATTGATATTCAGAGGCATGCTGCTGTGAATACTGGAGGTAATGCATAGCCATCATGATCATTAGCTACCAAATGCATTCTCCTCTATGAATTTATCTAATCAGCTTTTAACATCTTCTATGTTTGTGACTATCGCTATTAGAATCATATGGGACTGTTGCACAGAATACAGGCATAAGTACATTTACTAACCTATTCCTGGCTCATTTCTCCTTTGCTACTAGAAACCTTTCATTTAAATGTATTGTCAAGGTTGTTGCTGTGAAGGCAAGGTTTTCCTATGAGTGGATGGCAGAGAGAAGAGGCATGTACTCTGCTCATGCTCAGAGGAGCCAAATCCTGCCAACTCTGACATGTATATCTGGATCACCTTTTCCTTTCCTTTAAAACATTTTTGCCCTCCTTCTGTGAAAGTTTACTATGCAATCTAGCTGGTCATGCAAACATACTGTGCTTCTCATCAGTATTCTGCAGCTTCAGCCAGCATGCTTTATCTCACCCAGTTCTTGGATTCAAACTACAAGGAGAGAACTTCTTGATTGCAGGAGCTATTTGACAGTGGAATAGACTGCCTGAAAGAGTCACAGACTCTCTTTCTGTGGTGGTCTTTAAACAGAGTTCCAATGGTCATCATTCAGAAGTGCTTTAGTTGTATATTCCTGAATGGCAGGGGGCTGGACTAAATGGCCTTTGTATTCGCTTCCACATCTAAGGTTTTATTATTCTATGATTGACATTTGGACCACTTCACAGTAAATATGCTGAGGTGATTCCATTTTAACCCTGACAAAAGCCAAGAAAAGAACATGTTCTGCTACACTCAGCTTGCTTGTCTATGCAAAATCATAAGTATCCTTGGAATTTCAGGGCAGAAGTTCCATGAACATAAACGGAGGTTCATGTCATCCTTGTTAATATAGTAATGAATGAGTCCTTCATTTCCCATTCTGCCACTCTTGATGTGCATGTGGAAATGTCATTGTGATGTATATTCATGAAGGTAACAAGCTATTAAATGGTGATTAGGACCAGGTGAATACCCTGAAGGAAACTGCACTCTGCTGAAGTTTCTATCTTGCAAGGTAATTCTGAATCCAGGCATTTTATCTTGTAGCCGTGGGGATACTAACATACTGTTCAGTGAATCTTCTATCTCTGGCTCTGAATAGTTCGTCAACTTAGCTTTCGCAAGCTTTGGTTAACTAAGCAGAGTTTCATGCATGCAAATGTAAGATACACGTTTGCTCATTGTATCTGATAGCGTTCATTTTTGTATCTTGCTTTTCAAGTTTTCTTCTTTCCTTCTGAAACTGCACACTGACTGCTTTTACATCACAGTTCCAGTTCAGGCTCTGCTATTTCTCACAATAATGAAATAGAAAACTTATATCTGAAATCAGTGAAACTCTTAATGGACTGCCTGCGTGCTCACTCAGGAATTTAATTTCCAACTAGAACAAATATTTCAAAATAGCAGTAACTTCATTCCCAACTAAACAATTGTTTTAGAGAATAAAGAAGAGATTATATTGATGTTAAGAGAGTGTTCTTTTCATGCTGTCATACTACGAATTGACTATTCTCTTGAACACATAGGCCCCAGTCCTATCGACAGCCCCAACTACAGTAATCCATTTAATCAGTTTGAACTACAGGCTAGTTAACTCACCAATCATGATTCAGCAGGTCTGATCTAGTTGGGACTATTAATAAGTTCATGCTATAACTTGCAGCAATATCTAGTCTTGCCACTTCACATTTCTGGGGAGAAATGCTTCTGGGATTCACCCTAAAGCTCACAGAATAGCCCTTAGGTTCCTCATGTTGGGATAGCCTTCAGGTTATTAAGAGCTATAGCAAGTGCATTTCATTCTTTTCATGCTGCCAGTCAAGACCCAGCTCCCAACAAGGTGGGCAAAAATGAATAAGGGTGAAATAAAAACAAGACTGAGGTTATCACAGGAAAGATGCTACTAGAGTTCACTTGTTACACTGAGGAGCTAATGTAGCTTAGAAGCTTTTAAGGACTGAAGAAAAACCACAAGAGCAACTCTTGCCTGAGGTGGTTAAGTGGCTTCTTAGGTGATATGGTGGGTTCCAGTATGTTTTCTCCTTCTGTTTTTAGAAAGGTGATGTTGGTATGTAGGTAGACATTTAACATAGGCTCAGGAATGGCTGAAGACTTCAGTTCTAGTATATATTTTGAATCAAGGAGAATATTTATTAGATTTACTTATTGCTCTATATTTCAATTAATGGGACCCTTGGATTGATATCTACTAAAAATTAAACCACAAGAAGGCACAAAAACAACACAATACTGTTAAGCAGTGAAGAAGATAAAATTCAAGATACAAAACAAATTAAAACTGATGGATCTAAAAGGCCTGGGCAAATAAAATGGGCCGCTGGAAATAGACATGATTTGATGTCAACTTATCTAAAATGGGGTTTCACAGTTACAGTATTGTGACGATATTCTTCTATATCACATCTGCATATGTACAGATCAAGACAGATGACCAGAGGTCTCTGAGCAAGATTAACCAGGCAGGAGTTTCCAAACATCATCTTCTCATAGAAGAATGTTATTAAAATATCATCTATCATTATGATTCATATCAGTTTATTTTATTGTGCTTCACAGATCATTTTGAAAACTGAGTCTGCATGCACTTGTGTGATCTCCTTTGCTGGAAAATAATAAATAAACGTCATATAAAGAACAAAGATAGCAATTCGAATCCATAAGGGGAGGGGAAATATTAAAATTCAGACTTGAACAAAGCTTTTAC
Organism: Iguana delicatissima; assembly: GCA_948472985.1. Taxonomy (NCBI): domain Eukaryota; kingdom Metazoa; phylum Chordata; class Lepidosauria; order Squamata; family Iguanidae; genus Iguana; species Iguana delicatissima. The sequence goes on from CAOKZL010000311.1 coordinate 1,028,444, forward strand.
TAGGATCAACCATAGTTCCTTAAATGAGTGTGTAAGCTATTGAGTTCTCCAGAATTCTTCACCTGACCAGATGGTACAAAAAACTGGGGAAAATGTCTAAAATTGGGAATGCTTGGAATTTATTGAGATGTTGTGACCATGAGGTCTGCAGTTTCTAATTATATTCTACCTCCCCTTATCCTGCAAAAATTATGATTTAGTGGTAATCAAGATAGCTGTATTGATCTAGGATTTGATCAGGGCCACCACACCAAGACTGATTGAAGAGCGAGCAAGGTGAGACAAAGCCACTGATACAAGAAATTCACTGATGTCCAATATATGCAGCAGGTGCTTCATAACAAATAAAGCCTATTTCTTTTACTACTGTGGTGTGTTCCACAGCAATGAGAGGAGTATCTCAGAAGCTACAGTTCCTCTCATCACTCAAGCACCTGCTTGCTTTGAGACAAGGCCAAAGGACTGGCTGAAAGCAAGGGTTTATATGATATGCCTGTATAATTAGACCAAAAAAAGATTATCATACACAGAAGGAAGATTTACCCTGCCATCCTTCCAGGCTTGAGAAGATGGAAACTTACCATACAAAATCTTACGATCTCTTTGTCTTGCACCTAGTAGGATCTCATCTCATAGATCTATGAGATCTATGTGCAGTGCCCAAGTGCAATAAAACTCTTTCATACCCAGTTTCACATGAAGCTATAAAATTTTTGAACACTGCAGGTATCTATGAAAATTCTGCCTGATAACAAGAGCTGTATTTACTAAAGTGGGAATACCGGGTATTGTGGGGGAGGCTACTACCAGTATTAAGTCAAACTGAATCATTTATTTAGCTACTTTTTGTGTTTCTTCCTCCCTTTCTCAGTTCTCTTGTTCAGTTACATATTTCTGATTTTCTAGGATCTAAATCTAGGATCATTTCAGAGCTTTTATGCTGAATTCTATCTTGCAACCAAACTGTTTTGGCTCTATGATCCCTAACAATGGCTTGGTCTTACTTAAAGAAGCAAGATACTAAGGCTCCAGTTAACTTCAGTTTATCATCCAGGTGGCTCCTTTTTTTTAAATGATACTCAAACATATCTGAAGAGCTTGAAGGATGCCTGGAACAATAACTTAATTTTGAGTGTATAACCAAAGGGTTTTCTTTACCGAGTTTCCATGGCCAACCAGGAACTGAGGTCCTTTGCGTTTCCCCTGTTTAGAAACAAGCGCTTATGAATTATGAGTTTTGACATTCTTGTTAATGAATTATGTAGAAATAAGTCTTTTTTTCCTTAGTTGTAGCAGAGGCTGGAATGCTTTACCAACCTTGTACAACAAGACCCCCCCCCAAAAAAAACCCAGTATCACCTGCTGCAGCCTCCCCCATGCCATTTTAACTCACTGATGGAGACCAGGGACCAAAGAAGCACGCACAGCAATGATGTCATCCTCTGAGACTTCCAGATGAGTCCTGGAAGGTCTTCTAGAACGCCTCATCACTGGCCATGCAATTATAGAAATATGCTTCTCTATTGCTGCTCCTACTCTCCACCAGCCAGCAAATGACCATGTCAAGGACTACAATAGGCAAAAAGGAAGGTTTTGGGATAGTGGAATAGGAAATCTGGTGTAGATCATGCTTGATCCCAGATCTTGGCCAAGGAATTATAACACCTTTGGCCCCATTTGTTTCCTTTTATTTTTCTATCATTTCTATCCCCTCTGTTATCACCAGTCTGCAAGCTTTCCAAAAACTTGCAAAAACTTTCCTTGCCCATGTTACAGCAGCCTTTCCTAATTCCTTATATCTTTCCTTATTTAAAAAACATTAATTTCCCTATCACCATCTTTTTCTATCTCTGTGTTCAGATGTTTACAATTAGTATACTGGACCATGTGCTAGGTGACTGATATATTAAGGATTTGCTCCTTCCTCTGGAAGATAGCTGTGTTAAGAATGAAATATGTGCTTTTTAAGCATAAAAACTGTTTCTGAATATGTTTCCTCCATATTGAAGCAGGCTTTACTCCAATTTGCTGTAGTTCAGCACATTATCTATAGTGTATATTTCATATTTATGGAAAAGGACCTTTGTTCAGATGTTCTCCATGACATGTGGACACACAAAAGTTACTATGTGAATGTGTGAGAACACATCATAACACCAGTTCCTCTTGAAATAAGTGACTGGCACATTTTCTAGGAATGTGTAGGACTTGCTACAACAAAACCATCAGACAAGGCAATAATATGTAATCTGGGAAAGAAGGGTAAAGAAAGAAGCTGTGCAACATCTGAAACCTGTATCTTGATAGATATTTTGAACTATTTTCCTACTGAAAATCAACAGGATATCATAGCTAGGAGAACAATCATCTTTGTTATTTTCTCAGTGGCAGCCTGTAAACTGCTACAGCATGTGGATTACGTCTACAGTGTTCAGCTTGAAAGAGAAAGTAGAATCTGTTTAAGTGGGAGAATTCCTGAATAACTGTCCCTTTTGGCTTTGATGAAAAGTTGAATCACATCCTAACAGCAAGGCAGAACTCTTTCCTCTTCTGTTGATGGACCTATTTATTGCTTAAATTACTGTGAGTATTTTTGCCCTTTCTCATCAGTTATTTTTAAAAGGAAGGAACATGGGAAAAATACTACGATCAATCAGTTTTAGGAAAATGGGGACACTTGCTTAGTGGTTGGTAGCCGTGCTGAGTTAGAAACTGCCTCTGTTCTTTTAGATAAGTTGATCCTGTGCCACCTGCTAAAAACTGTGAAAATGCTGAAAGAGAATATTTCCACCTACCACTTGCAGGCATTGAATAGTAATTGGTGGAGATGAAATTTACTTGATCAGAGGCACATTTGGTGGGCACATCAGTGGTTATTCTTAGGTTCTGTGAGGCTCTTGTCTTCTTGTCCTTTAAGTGGTCGAAGATCTTTCTATTCTGGATGCCTTTGGGCAATTAAATTGGGTTGGTTAAACCTGGTAGTCCTGACCTTTTCACTGGCTGGCTTTTAACAAGTGCCATTGGGTCTGCGTTTTCTTTTATTGAGGTCTGTTAAATTGCTTTCCTATCTCTTATGCTTTAACTGATTTGAGCTGTGTTTAAATAGTTTTTGTTTTATAGAATTTTATTGTTAGCCCTAACAGTTCTAGGAGGATGGTGGGATACAAAGCTAATGAATGAAATGGTCAACGCAAAACTGCAAAGGTCTCGAACACAGAATATTAGGTGTTCTTCAGCTTCAGGAGTGGGCAAATGATTCTGCCTCCTTTCTGGCTATTTTTGCATCCTTCAGCTCCTCCAGTTTTTCCAGCATGAGAACAGAAAGGGTGTGTGTGATTTGCTTCTCTCTGAAACAATAAGGAGTGGCAGTTTAAGATGCAGGACCCTCTTAGACATTTAAAATTATGTTTTTCAAGATCAAGATTAGATTCCTCAGCCATTTCCTTTCCTATGGCTTTATTTTCTGTAATTTTTGGACAGTCCATGTGGAAACCAGAGACTCCTGGGACAGAAAAGCTACACCTATGAGTGTCATCATAATTGCCCACCTCCACTCTAGTTCCAAACCTCAGATCATCCAAGCCCTAATCCTTATCCAGAATGCCTGTCTGTCTGTATGAGCACACACACATACACGCATACAAATGCACATGAACTCAATTTTTCATCCTTCTGGTCCCTGGCACATCACATTTCATGACAGATGTTCTTGCATCAATATCTGTATATCCACATTCAAACTAAAACTATGTGTTCAGGATAATCTGGACAAAGCAGTATGTATTCCACAAATTCATCTCACTTTATCTTATTTGAGGTGAGTTCTCTCATCTCAAGACAGCAATGTTTGTCCTAACTGCTCAGTAAGAAATCCAATTACTAGTTCCAACTAAAGTAGATACATGGAACAAATAGTATGTACAAAAATCTTTAAAGATAGATTATATTTGGAGAATGTGAGATAGAAGTATACCTCAAAAGCTGAGTAATTAATATTCACAAGCAGAAGCTAAACAACCAGTCCTACAGTCACCCTATACAGTGTCTCACAAGAAAAAAAAGGAGCTGTTTTCTTTTTTTTAAAAAATGACATAGGTTTACTTACAAATACTAAAGATTTTATAACATCTCAAAGTGAGATCTGTAACGTGTTCTTCAAACATGGAGGAGGGAAAGGGAAGAAAGAACTGCAGACCATAAAATGGAAGACAGACTCAGACTAACTGCAGACTCACTGGTGCAGGAGAAAGTGGATGTAACTAAGACCAACAAACAGGAATACGTGCTATGCTTAAACTCTCAGACAAACATACTAACTGCAACTACTGAATATAGCTGTGCTAAAATTGCTAACAGATTGAATGGAACATCTTTAGCTGGGACTAGCAACTAAATGTAGGCCCAGGTAATGCAAATGGGAAGTTATGTTAGCTGAAAGTTAGTAGAGGCACATGTCTGTGACAAAATTAGGTGGGAAATATGTTCATAAATCTGACAAATATTTCTCAAAACAAACACTGTAAAAATTGGACAAATGCAGGGGGATCTGTGTGGACCAATCCTCCCTCTCCAACCTAATTCCAAAGTCCATATTATAGTAGTTCTTCTATTAGGCCAACTAAGTAGGCACAAAAAATTCAGATTTCAAATTTCACATTTCAAGGTGCTCAATTGATAGACTTTTCTGTGGAAGTGGGGAAATAGCCTCTTTAAAAAAAACTATCCTTCAATTGGGTACCTTGAGATGTGTTTCTTCTGCACGTTTTATCAGGTGCCCCCAGTTTTTGCTTCCATAAAAGTGTCAGTGCAAGCTACATGATGAGTCACTAGTATACATACATATTATTTTCTGATGACTTGAGAGGAAGATTATGCAGACTATAAACTTGATCAGGCACCACTCCCAATGGTTCTATCGGAAAGAAGAAAAGCAATACAAACAGAGCAATGACATTTTGATTCACTATTTGGGAAGACAAAAGAACTCACTGATACAAAAAGATAAAGGACCTCCTTGAACTGGGCCTATACTCATTTCTGATTTAAGGTAGAAGTTTATGACCCCACCACTAATGTGTTGATATCTTTTTACCTTTTTTGATGAGACTTAACACAATGGAATCTGTTACAGATCTTGTGAAAGAAACACTGTAGTGCAAAAGGGTTTCAAGACATGACTTGTATGGAAATGGAGTGTACTATTTTAGGCTATTTTATGTTGAAAGATGAATTTTTAAAGACTTATTTGAAATGCGATGGTAGAAGAGAGTTCTGAGGACACCCTGAACTTCCAAAAAGACAAATAAAGGGGTCCTGGGGCAAATCAAGCCCACTCTCTCCCCAGAAGCCAAGATGGCTAAACTGAAGCTGTTATACTTTGGAGATGTCATGAGAAGACATGACTCATTAGTAGACACAATAATGTTTGGTAAGGTGGAAGGCATTAGGAAAAGAGGAAGGCTGTGTTATAGCCGGATAGACTCCATCAAGGAAGCCACAGTACTGATTCCACAAGACCTGAGCAGGGATGTTGATGACAGAGTGACTTGTGGAGGCTCTAATTCATGAGATCACTGTAAATTGAAATTGACTTGATGACAGTTAACAACAACAATTTTATGTGTGCACATTCTGCTCTTAAGCCAAAGTAACTTGTTGTTAAAATCTACCAGAAGCAATGCAATATAATTCAGAACAGGTTCGTATATTGTGGTGGGACAGAGCCTTTTCCAGCCCCAGATAATTGTCATTATAATCCAATTTCCAGGTTCCTTCCTCCAGAGTATGCAATATAAGCTGCTTAGGCCATTTCCACACTAGACCATGTTACCCCAAAACATAGGTGCCACAGGGCCACCCCATGATGCCAGATATCTCTTGCAAAAGTGGGGAATGAATTAATTCAAAGAGGAGGCTTGCGAAAGGGAGGTAATTTAAAAGGACTTTTCCTACCAATATTTACGAGCTCACTCAGGAAAAGAATGAGCCAAAGATTCAAAAGTAAGCTAAAAATGTGTTTTTTTTAATTGGGGGAATTCACTCATGCATGCACACAAAATACAGTCAAACATTCACACAAGAGCTAACTAAAGGAGAAAGGGCAGAAAAAATTATGTATAGAGAGGCTGAGGAGTTTTGGGAGATTTATAATTACCAGTCCAGAAGGGTAGTGAAGAAGTTGAAATGTGACTTAGATTTCTGTCTAGCAGCAGACAGATCAGGATTCAGAATGACATAGTGGGGTTCAATATTTCATCTGACTGCAACTGACTTCTCAAAACCAAGGGTTTATATATTTTGTTTTACTCCCTGAAGGGGTGTGAGTTAATTGCTCTCCCAGCCTGGTGGACAATGGGAGCTGCAACACAGACAATGGGGTCTGGAATGGACTTATTGTTTCAATGTGTTCATTGAATGGCGGTTTCTGGGCCAGGCTGCAGTAGGAAATGGAAACAGCAGGGGTCCTGGCCTCTGTGCCTGGGCACCTTATTGTTTTCTGAGGTTGGTAGTTGATAGGATTAGCTCAGAGCCATTAAGTCAGGCTTTCTTGCCTAATTTCAGTGAACTTTTGACCTGGCCATGCTGAGGTCATCTCTGACCTACTCCCAGCCAGTGTCCCTTTCCACATGGCCTTGCCAGCCATAAGTATAACTTATATTTCATGCCAACACATATGCCAGTTAATATATTTTGCCAATTAGACCATATCAAAATGTGGGGATGTATGGCCTGGTAACAACTATTATAACACTATTATTCCACTTTCAACATCCTATGGAATCCTGGGGTTTGCAGTTTAGGGAGGGGCCTCAAAGGCCATTTCCGCATGAGAGGGGAGGAGTGGTTCACTGCATGTCAAGAGCGGTGTTTTTATACTCCGATTCAGAGAAATTCAGAAACTGTGCTGTCCGCACTCCCCCATTTACATCATACTACTGCGGAGAACAGTGGTTGCTGCATCCACAACAGCAAGTCCTTGGCCACTCCCATCCCCTTCCTTCAACCCACTCCACCATCACTGATTGGTTTTTTTTTTAAAAAAACGCACACATTTTTAACACATTTCTGCGTTGCTACATTTGTGCATAGGTATGTATATTCATTGATACATGGAAAAAAACATGTCTTAACAGTCTGTTACCAGATCCACTCTGTTCCTGCTGTCTGTTGAATGCATGAAGACAATAATAACGGCAGCCTGTCTTTTCATGAGCGGATAGAGATAGGGATGGAAATGATGGAAGGGACAGCCTGGGAACGCCCCTAGCTCGCCACTTCTGTGATATGAATTGATATTACACTTCTGCTTGCAGACAAAAACCAAAGCAGAACCAGTTTGGTAGATTTACATCGAAGTTTTTCTGTTTTTCACATACAGCTGTTTCTCATTGCAGTGAACTGTAGTGGAGCATTCTAGGAGCTGAAAATGTGCAGAACCATGAGTAAAACTACGAAGCTAAAATGGTTCAACATGCAGACTGGAGGGTAAGAGTTCAAGGTGACTACGATGTATTGACCTTGTGTGGAAATGACCCAAGAGAGAGGCCCCAAAGGCCCCTCTCTAAACTGCAAACCGCAGGATTCCATAGGAAGTTAAGAGTGGAATAATCGTGCTATAACAGTCTAGTGCAGAAATGGTCTCAATCAAAGCAGCTGCTGCTTTGTCTCCTGAAACAGACAAAAGTTGTTATTTACATTAGTTTGCCTGTAAACATATCTGGTTATTCTAGCCTACTGTTGAGTCACATGGTATATACCCAGTCTAAAACCTGCAAAGCTAATGACAAGTGACATACAGCATCTGTATGACCCTGGGCTTTGCTCACACACTAGCAGTTGAAAAGCACTAAATGAAACAGACTAGGTAGTGATGTGTTTGCTCACAATAGTGGAGAACTATGTGTATCTGAAAGATCTGATTCCATTGCAAAAAAATTATGGCAAAATCTACAAGGATAAAATCTTTCCATAAATTGAATGAATGCATACTGGAAAGTTACAGTGTCTGAGAAATAAAACAGTCGCAAATAATATGTGCATGTCCCAAACACAGAGCTTGGAGAAATTACGTTTTTGAGACTACAATTCCCAGAATGTTTTTTGGCAAGGGAGGGAGAATAAAAAATAGTCAATTGTAAGGGAAGGTGAGATTAGGCATTTGCCAAAAGGAATAACATGTATTATTTCATCCCCACTTGCTTTCAGTTTTTTTTTCTTATCTGTTCTTTCTGTCTTTGTGCCATCTTTTAAACTCAGATTGGAAGCCTTTGGGGTAAAGCCTATGTTCTTTCCATGTTCAGGATATCTCTGGGCCCACTGCTGGCATAATTGTGTTATGTGAACATAATTGTGTTTCCTAACTTCTTGGTCTCCTGCCTCAGTGTCCCGCTACAATGAATCATGGTAATATAGTGCTAAACCATTCTACAACTTTCTTTGTGTTTTGGACCCTAGTCTGGTCTTTGGTGCTTGTCTCAGTCTCAGAAAAGAACTTGCATTTTTCAGAAAGACTGGGGACAGGGCAGCTGATACATGCAGGAACTCTGAAAGCATGCTCCTGTAGTGGAAGATACAGTTTTTCATAAATTACAAATTCCACCCAAACACTAATCGGTGTCTTGGAAAATGGAATATACATTGAAAAGGACTATCTCCAAACTCACAGAAGGGTTCCCAGGAAACACTAAGCATCAACCCTAACTCAGCAGCTGGATGATTACATGCATTTGTAGTAGTGCCAATTAACCAACATTGTGGCTCTCCAGATGTCTAATATGTATTAAACTCAATAGAGATATTATTACTGCCATCTAACATTGTGACACAGTTTAATGGTGATGGACAGTTTATCATATAGATATGTGAAGTCATATGATCCCTACTGATGAAAGTAATTTTGTCATCAGTGTTCCAAGGTACTTGCTTTTAGCAAAAATGTGTCTGCATATTAAAAAGAAATAGGACATAATTCACATTTCTTGCAGCAAAACAATGAATTGATCCCTTAGACCTTAATTTAATTTCCAGTTCATAGTCTTCTGAAGGAGTGACTGATAGGAAGTCAGCTGACAGCTACACAGAAAACTTCAATGATTGCTATTAATGAGATTTTTTTTAACAACAGATTGGCTCTACGGAGGTAATTATGGCAAAAAGGCTATTCAGAGATATACTTTCACATTTTCTTTGCCTTCAGTAGAAACAGGCAAGCACTCCAGCATTCTTACTGGATTACTTTGGAAATGATCTCTGAGTTCTTGAATCATTTAGCTGAGCCAATTTGAGGATTTTGAGAAAAAAATGCCTCCTTCTACCACCACCAGAACTTCCCAGCACCCTGTCAGGTTTCTCGTTTATAACTTCAAGTTCATCCCCAACATATATTCTCCCTTTCACTTCCTTTGCCATGACAACAGCAACAGACACATAAGGACAGGAAAGTAGAAATGGAAAGAATATTTGAAGTTATTCATTCACTGGCCAAATAAAATGGTTTTCCCTATAGCTACAAAACCCAGTCAGGATGAGTATGCAAGTGGTCAGCTTTTTGTTTTGCAGTTTTTGAAATTTTTGAAGTGCTTGGGGAAATGATTTAGTGCAGAAATACATGTGAGTTCCCTTCTATGTCTATTTTGGGTTTTTGGTGCACATTTTTTCAAGGTTTCCCTTTTCATGCAAGATTTTTTTTTTTATGCACAAGATTGCTGGGGGTAGGAGGTTGTGCCAAAAAGGAAATAAAAGAAAGAAATCTTGCACAAAACTAGCTACCTTGGGTTTTTGTAACAAGATTGCACAAGATTTGTGCACAGAAAATAGCAATCTAGCAGAAAAATAAATCTTGCACAAAAACAGGAATATTGAATACGAAAATAGGCACATGGATTGGTGGCTTTTGCAAAGAAAACAGCAATCTTGCACTAAAACAAAACAAAGCAACAAAAAAAAAACACCCCATACATGAGTATGTAGAAGCAGACTGATTTCTTTCTCATTCTCTCTCTCATACACATGCATGCACACAAACTCCCCACACTTATTTCTGCACAGAATAATTTCCTGAAACACATTGAGATGTGAGAGTACCAGGTGAGAACTGCACAAAAACATTTGTCTTCTCTGCAACAAGGAGAAAACTTTGGAAATTATTTATCCTCACTTATGAGGATGAAATAGTAAGGTATTTATCTCACTAGATGACAAACAGAAGGCTTATCTCCTTTATCAATCTTTATCTTCCTAAAGCACTTGATATTGATGTGCTGGGATATGAAACCTGGACAACCACAGAAAATTCAGTTCTCCCTTACTTCTGAAGGCTTTGGACCGTAACCCACATCTACCTAATATATCAATGTGACAAAGGAAGGAGTAAAGGAATACTTCTTTTGTCTCCATGGTGATTTTTGCTACTTTCATCGCTACCACTATTTTTTTAAATACATATTTTTGTTTGCATTCAAAAGGTTTTTTAGTTACATGCATATATAGTTACATAGAATAATGTCCCAGTATAACAAAGACAGGAAAATAAAAAAGAAGAAAAAATAATTACATTAGTCATAAGTTTCTATAAAAGCTGACCAACTCCAAATAAGTCCATTTGTAAATTTTGTCTTTACATCATTCTTTCAAATGTTGTGAGAACTGTTAGATCTTCCATCTATTGGGTCACAGGTGGAGGTAAATTATCTTTTGAATAATGAAGAATCATTCTTTTAGCACTAAAAAGAGTACAAAAAATCCACTTCCATTGGTCATTTATTAATTTCCAAGTAACAGGTAAATTCAAAAGAACATATATGTCTCTGAATATCAAAGAATGTGCCAAATCCAAATTTACTTATGTGATTACTTCCAAAATGTAACTACTATGGGACTACTCCAGAATGTATACATTAAGGAAGCATTAGCAGTATTACACCAATAATTTGCTGATTTAGAAAACCTCCTCTTGAATAGATCTTGTGGTGACCAATATACCTGAAAGAGCCATACTACTTGTAGATATCAAAACCATTGATCAATCAGAACTTGATATTTCAATTCTCTATTCAATCTTGCTTTAAACTTTGCATATCATATTCATTTACAGATAACAGAAATTCTTATGCATATATAAGCTATTGTCTTGGATACTTGGATGTCCTCAAACAGTTTCTCTAATATTGAGGGACCCTCAGCTGCACTTAAAGCAGGGTCAAATCTGGATTGCAATACAGGCAAACTGCTCCTGCAAAATTGAAAAGGGCAAAAACTTATTGTCAACACCAACTCTCTGATTTAAGGTAACAATCTCATTGTGGAGCCACATCTTCCCTAAAAATGGTTCCTTAGCCATTTTCAAATCTGGGTTCCCCATAAAGTCAATTTTGCATGAGCATGTGAATCAAATTGCAATTGATGAGACAATATTTGCCACACATTTCTAACTGCTGAATTTGTTGGCAAAGTACTGCCCCTTTAAATACTTTGTATTTAAATAGAGGTGTCAGTGATAAGGACTCTAAGCCTGACCATGGTGAATTACTTACTTTAACTGGATGTGTCCAAAAATTAATACAAGATAACAGATATGCCCAATGATATGCAAGAAAACCTCAAAGGCCAAATCCCCCCTCTTTGATTGAAATTTGCATCCGTTCCATTGAAATTTTAGAAGGCGATGACACCCACCAAAATCTCCTATACAATATATTCAGTTTTTGAAAACACTTTTGAAGTATAAGTAGAGAAATTCCACAAGTAACATAAATAATTCTGGGTATAACATTCATTTTACTCACGTTTACTTTACCCACAGATTCATCTTTAATCTTGTCCATCTCTCTGAACCTTGTGAAATATCTTTTATCAGTTTATTTATATTAAAATTAATAATTTGAGATAAGTATCTAGGGATAATTAAACCCAAACAAGTAATAGCATTTGGGCAATACAGAAACTGCCGTGCTTTAAATACACTAAAGTCCACTTTATCTCCTTCTGATAGTATTTCTGACTTAGACGAGTAAACTCCAGATATTTTTCCAAAATTATTAATCAACTGCTTCAAAACTGGAATTTACTGCTGGGGCACTGAAATGAACAAGAAAAGATTAACTGCAAAAAGAATGTTTTTAAATTATAATCTGACAGGCACAAATCCATTGATCCTGGATTTTTTTTTCCTAAGAACACATGGTAAGCGCTCCAACCACAAATTGAATATCAGAGGAGACAGTGGGCATCCCTGCCTCATATCCTGTGTTAAAAAAGAAAGGATGACAAAAAAGTGTTAGTTATGATCTGTACTCCCAGCGCTAAACATATTTTTTTTATCCATTTCAAAATGGATAAAATATTTTAGGAAAAACAAAATTAGCCTATAGTATAAAAATAAATGGGCAGTAAATTTTATCAAAGGCCTTCTCAGCATTTAAAGAAATAGCAGATGGCTGATCAGTTCTACATGGGTCTACAGCAATCAAGTCTACAACCAATCAAATATTATTGGATTCCTGCCTGTTTTTGATAAATCCAACCTGGTCAGGACTGTCACCATTTCCCACCAAGGAAAAGGATAGTTGGAAGGGAACTAGAGCTGATAGAAAGGTATTTTTCTGAATGGTATTTGCTGGCAGAGGTGAGCCAGGGGCAAAACTGAATTTATCTGGTTCAGATTTTGATCTGAGCTGCAGAAGAACTTGAGAGCTTTAGTATGCAAAGGGATCTTGTAGCACCTTTGAGACTGAGAGAAAGAAGTTGGTAGCATAAGCTTTCATAGACTTAAGTTTACCTCATCAGGTGCATGGAGTAAAGTACCTAGGAACAGAACTTTATAGCTACGAATGAGCAAATGGTACATATGAATAGCTACAGAAATGCAAAACTTGTGGGTATGGTGATAAGATGACAAATTCAGATTTAACCATGGTCGTTGGCGATGAAGGCAGTAGAAAAGATGTTACCTAAAATCAAGGTGAGTGGATAATCATAACCATATCTCCTTTCTGGTTACCAGTCAGGATTACACTACTTTCTAATAACTCCCACCATCATTCATGCGGTTATCTACTCACCTTGGTTTTAGGCAACATCTTTCTCCCTGCCTTTGTCCCCCAGTGACCATACTGTCTGTGTGATTTCTGATCTTTTAGTGTATGTGTCGGGGGAGAGGGGGATGATAATGAATAAACTAAATATCTTTCTCTTGGATCTGAAATTAGAAATATGTAGCTCATAGGACAATGACTAACAGAACCAGAGCTGTTTGATTGATTAATTGGCATTTGAATTAGCTGGTAACTGAATGACAACAGTAATAATAATTGTCAATATTATTGCTGTTGTTATTAGTGTAATACTGCTAGTATCAGTACTAGTGGTAGTGATATGTATTTTTCATATTATAAAAAGAACATACAGAACTAGTTTTCTTTTCAAATCCATAAAATTATTCCTCCTGTGTATTGTTTTAGATATTATCTTGCCCGGAATTTTTGCAAATAGTATCCATACCTAGCCACAAAAATTTGTAAGATTTATATTAAGAGCATAGTGCTAGGAATAAACTTTGTATGCTGTCACTGTCTAAGGTATTACTAAAGAAACCCAGGCACATCAGTAGAACAACATCCATTCAATTCATACCTTCTCATTTTCTCCTTTCAGTTCCTGTTTCCTTGGCCTTTGGCCTCTAATCTTTGCTGTGCCTACCTGGACACAATCCTGCTCAGCAAATCTGAGAGGCAACCAAAATTACCCAGATAATGGTTATTCTGTAGTGGTTGGTTTCCAGATCCATTTATTCACAGCCCAGCTTTCTGTCTAATTGACTGCTGCCTGCAATGGTAAAAGATGAGATGTGGGTATCAAAATAGACTTCTGTAACAAGACTGATCGTTATCTCATTCATAGGTTCTTGGCTCTCGCTGTATACTGACATCTTTCATATCCTGTGCATTGTACCAAATGACAATAGCTCTGTTGGTTAACAACAGCCCCATTGAGACTTTTGAGACTTCAGAAAAAGGTTTCAACTATCTCTTTTCTTGTATGATGCTTCAAAACTTAAGTGTCTACTTCTTATTTCAATGAACTAGATCATGTCTTCTAACATAACCATTGCTCAGCACATACCAGCATTTTTTTTTTAAAAAAACTAAACAGGATCCAGCAGAGAATACAGCATAATCATGATATAAGATATGTATATCAATGTGATGTCACAGTAGAATTCCAAACAAAACTGTAACTGCAATTGAGTAGCAAGTGTAAGTCAATGTTACTTCATTTAAATCAAGTGGATGATGGCTGATTTGTATGTGTAAAGATGCAGCAGCTGTATCAAATGGCTAAGTACCTTTCTAGTTGAATGCACTGCACAATTTCTCGGAATGCAGCCATGCCTGAAAAAAGAGATAAGAGAACTGACACACATAGCTGTATATTTTTATCTTACACAGATTCACAATACTTGGAGCAAGAAGACGGTCTAACTGAAAAACAGTGAACTTTGTTCTTGTGTACTATTAGGCTGTCCAGACACAAATTCAGAAACCTAAAGAACCACAGATGTTCATGAATAAGCTGCTCACGTGCATTGCTGTGAATGCCCGTGCTATGCACACTTAGCTGAGAATAAGCCCAGTTAAATTCAGAGGGGCTTACTTCTGTTGCTGCTCAATGTATATGGTTGCAAGATAAGTGTTTTATATGTCCATTGTTGTTGTGTGACTTCAAATGGTTTCTGACCTATGATGACCCTGCAATGAACCCATCATGAGGTGTCATGGGGTGGAGAGTGTATGATGTGCCCAAGGTCATCCAGTGAGTTTTCATGGCTGAGTGGGGAATCGAATCCTGATCTCCAGGATCACAATCCAAATCTCAAACCACGAGGCAATGCTGACTCTCATTATATATGTATATAGTCCTTCAAAACAGATAGCTTGACATGCTTCCCATTTTATAAACTGCATTATATACTTGAATCAGAACTTGGAAAGTTATTTTCAAGAAAAAGGGATCGAACTAAGCAGTGAGAGCATGATTCTCTGGGGTCTCACATCTTCGTCTTTACGCTGCTTGCTTATAGAGGGCTTCCTCAAGTCATTATATTCATTTTTCTTCAAAACTCAACTCTTGTCTGAAGTTTTTGTCATCTGTTTATTCTAGTTTCTCCTGATGTAGGTTACTCTGTGTAACCTAAAATGTATCTGGTTTTTGTAAATGAATTGTCTAATCTTTTGGCCATTTCTACATGACATCGCTATCTTGCAGTGGCAGTTGGTGGTTTCTGGTTCAGGAGCCATGCTACCATACAACTTTGTTGTTATCTAGCTGCTATCCTATCCCCAACCATTGCAAAACCATCTTATACTATTTCTGGAAAAAATCTGTTAAGCACCTCCTTTGGCACTTCAATCCCCTCAGCTAGCTCACTGCAGAACCGCAATAGCGTTTGATAGCGTTTCCAGTTGTTGCAGATCCAGCAGTGGGCAGGCTGTGGGCATGTCCAGCTTGTCCCTCCCACAGTGACTCCCTGGTGTACTAACTTTGAAAGCGATCACCTTTCCATGTTCATTTTAAAGTTCTCCTTTGAATTAAAACTTTTTATTTTAACACATTTTTAGGCATTATAGTGAGAAAATGCAATAGTGTATTGCCGTGTTAAGTATGGCTTCTAAAGAAAAACAACCCCTCTAACCAATTGGGCCATTGGGGTGGGGTGAAAGTGGGGAAAAAGAATGACCAAGGATGCTGTAATGAAGAAGAAACATCAGTGGCAATACTGCTACTCATCTGCTTAAGGCAGAAGGGTGCAGAAAACAGTGTTTCTAATTTGCTACCATCATGTGAGTGGCAATGCTGGGATTATAGATCGTGCTAATGGTGTTTAGTAAAGAGATGGCCTCTAAAATGGATGAAACAATCAGTTTGTCACTTTCCACATTTTCCGCAAGAGTGGGACTCGAGGCAGCTACTACTTCTTCTCAGACATATTCCTATAATATCTGATATCCTTACTTCTCCCAATTTCTTTTTCTCTTTCTCATATGAGTGTGTCTGTTTTGTGTATCTGTCTTTTTTTTATACACGCACACACAAAAACCCTCCCCCAAGGACACAGAGTCAAAAAAGGAAGAAAATAAGAATGAATGAACTCATGCTGTGTGGTAGCTCATGCTGCATGGTGGATTGACTAATGTAAAGAGGTCTTTGGAAGTGTCCCCAGCAAAATTCTTTTTGGTGGCCTCCTCTGATGTGGATTGCCATCAGCAGAAACTAGGCAGCTATTGAATGTGAGAGCCAGCCACTGGGCTGTGATCTCTGCCAGTTGGTTTGAAGTTGTCATTTTAAATTTCTTCCATTTCTCTCCTGTAGTAGGCAATGAATATCCTAAGCTTAATTCAGCAATGGCCTAGAGTGCTGTAAGTGGTTCTATAAATGGATGTCAGGCCTGAACTTAAAGCAAGGTCACCAGCCAGTTCTGACAAAAAGTTTCTCAGACTGTGTTTTGGGTGTCACCTAAAATTAATGCCATTTTTCCTTCTTCCATCTGGAGTTCATTGCCTAAATAATTGGCAAAAGGATGGGCACTTTGGCTTTAGGAGCCTTTTGTTCCATAGCTGGCAACAAGGAAATGTACAGAAAACAAAGCCCAAACGATCGCCTCATCATTTTTTAAGCCTAAAGGTGGACCAGCAGTGTTTCTTTTGCCCTTGTCCTGGCAGGTGTTTGCTTTACCTTGTTGCATGGAAAATGGCAAACAAATAGCGGCACTTTTCATGATTTCTTTACTTAATACTTCATCTCTTCTTTGCTTCAGAGTAATTCCCCGCCACAGCAGAGTTGTTTCAAGAACAAATGTGGCTCCAGGGAAGCAGGGGAAGGATTTAGCATCAGGTTGCATTTGTAAACTGTACAGCCTTCCCCATCTCAGGATGGCATAGTGTCCCCCTGGGAAGTGAGTCAATAATAATAAAGGAGTGGGGGACATTCCAGTGCCAAGGAAGGAGAAAGGCTCTAATCCTCAGGAGTAGCTGCTCCCTTTTGCTTAATCCATCACTCTTTGCATTCAACCATTCACAACTCTTCTGATAGCACTAACTCAATCAACTTTTTTTTTTTAAAAAAAAACAAGTTTCATCTCATTTTCTATTACCTTGTACAGAAATAAGAGTCAGCGAGATGCATGGAAATGAGAAGAAAACATTGACATGAGATTCAAATTAATATCTGACTTTTTTTCTCTACTTCAAAGAGCTTTCCTTAAGACTGCCAAATCTGTACTAAGGAATTGTGGTTTGACTGTCACTTTTCTACCATCTGAATGAGTTACAAAATGAAAATGCAGAGAGTAAACAGTGGCTGATGCATAGGTCTCTCCTATCTAGCTGCTATCAACAATCTGGTTGGAAGAGGTTATCTTCATTTCTGGCCTATCCATTTCATTGTCAGTTGGGGTAAAAAGTCTAATTGCAACAAGAGGCACCTTATATCAATATTTCATCGTGTTTGGGACAAAAATTCATTGTAATCTTACTGAACTGTCTTTCAAAGCATTCTTACTTTTATAGCCATAAAAGAAAAGCTTAACAGTGTATCTTCATAGCAGTTTGTTACACTCCTGAGACATAGCCACACTTCAGTTTAATACAAATTTAGGACTTCAGGATTCTAAGAATATTGGAAAATGTAGTTTGATGAGATGTTGAGAATGCTCTGTTAGGAAGCTTTCCCTCACAGAACTACAGAACTACGTGATGTAAACACACTACCTAAGTTTCTTTGGGGAAAAAAAGTACCTCGTATCAAACCAATTTGAAATCAGTGGTTTGGGCATGCCTTACATTTGGCACTTCAGTATGAAGAACATTCTGAAATTACATATGTTATTTGCTAGGACAGCTCTTGTTTAATTCCTGAAACCAAGCCATTAAAGCTGCAGAGCAAATTTATGTATTTATTTATTTAGCTGAAGTACTTTATTCTCCCTCTCTCCCTGAAAAGACTCACAGAGCAGTTCAACTAAGATCAGTAAAAACATCCCTATCCACAGGCTTACAGTCTAAAAGACATGGCACAGAAGGGAAGGGGATTCAGGAGAGAAAACAAACACACACTGGTCCATAAACAACTTGAATGGAAAGAGTTCAAGGAGAGATGGAGCTAAATGGAGCTGGTATTTCAGGGCTGATATAATGGAACCTGATTCTCATAACTTCATCTTCTATAATTAGGGATGGAAGAATCTCCATTTTCCTGTTCCATCTGCATTCCACAGCTTTCAAGTTAAACTCCATTTCATTTCAGTGATGAGTATTATTCTCAACTCTCCATGTACAAGTTTACTAAATTAAGGCTAATGCTACTGTGATGAGAGCTGTGCAGTGGGTTTACAGGTTTGTGGAAAAGCTCTTCCAGGCACTAACTCTCTCCCTCTAGGGAAAAATCCAGCGGAACTAATTGTGTTCAATACAAGCTGTTTTTCAAAAGAAAAGAGGGGTAGAATGGCACAGTTGCTATAAACCCTGCTCCTGATCAAACTAGGGATGCTAAAAGTCAGCAGCTAAGCTTAAGGGACTGCAGACAGAGGCTCTTTCCTCAACTCACCTTTTTGCAGAGCTGGGGCGCGGGGATCACGCGAGCAGCCTCTAGTGAGAGGCTCTTGCATCCCGGTTCCTTCAGCTCCACAGCTGCTGCCTGCTCACGCGAGAGCCCCTCCTCTTCCTTCCACAGTGCAGCCTAGGAGTTTCCCAGGCTGTGCTGGGGCAGGAAGCACGAGTCCCATGCCTCTGGAGCTCTGCACGCACAGCAAGTGTGCGCAAGGCCCCGGAGCGATGCCTGATCGTGTACCATTTTGGCTCACAACCAAAAGTGAGCTGAGTGCACGATCAGCGCCTGCCAGACCTTGGAGCGTTGTGTGATTGCGAGTGCGTCATGTGGACCATTTCTCACAATCGTGTGATGCTCGAGGGGCCCTTTCGCATGGCTGGGTGGTTGTCCGTTTGGCTGGGTGGCTGAACACCAAGGCAGCAAGTTCTTCTCTTGTGGGTCTCTCTGTGATTCTTCCAGTCTCATTCTGATCCATCTCCATGAAGTCTCTCCTCTGGCATTCTTCCAGGCTGCTTCTTTTCAGCCTTTTTCTATCTGAGGTGCAGGCCTGCAAGTCTATGTCTGCAAGCAGGGGAAGCAGCTGCCACTGTGTGTATGTGAGTGTGTGTTTAACATTTCCTAACTTGGGAGATGTCACCTGGATTCAAGGGGATGCCTTCTGGGAGGAGCTAACATAACCTTAATGCTATACTCTGGAGACTCAAAAGTTTAGACCTGAATCTGACCACTGGGTACCGATAATGACTCTTAAGTGGTCTGAAGAGATGCAAATAATAGATTCCTCATACATAGGACAAAGCCAGTCTGATAGAGTCATTTGCTCTGTTTCAAATTTGGATAGGGTTTCCCAACATCTCTGAACAATGCACATTACCTTACAGTGGATGTTATACTAGTGTGAACCAGTTTTTAAGGGCTTCCAGTCAGTGGAAGTGGACAAGTCAGTTAAATACCAATTGTTCTCCTAAACACACCAAGGAGCTGTTTCTTTGTCAGCAGGAGGGAGTCGGGGGGATTGTGGGAAAATTCCAGCTTGTATTTTAAAATGAGGCCTGACTTCTCCAAGATAAACATGGAGTCCAGGCAACTGCGTATTGCTTTACACTGCAAGTGTGCAGATTATGGCAAGAAGGGGCTCCCTTCCTGTTGCATCAAAGTCTACTTGGATTTAATATTTACCAAGCATAGCTCATAACACTATAATTATTATGTATTTAACATAATTTGCATAATACATTGTAGTTTACACATCATTGTATGTATGTCGAGTTTCCTCTTTTTACAACCTAATGTCTATCCTCAACTCAAGTTTGCTTCTCCCTTGCCATTTAAATTTGTGTCTTCTTTCCTACTTCTTCACTTTACAGTTTCACTTCACTTTACACTTCACAGTTTCATCTCCTTGAATAATTTTCTGCTATCCCATACCTGCTCTTCTTTCTGATCTGGTTAGCTGGGGCTTCTGCTTCCCCCCACTCCATGGAAAACCAGTTTTGTTTCAGAACCTAAGGTGCAAGTTTTTGATATCCATGATCAAAATGTATACACGTGTATTACAACACTTACATTAGACCAGTAATGGTTGGGATGATTACCTAACCTAAATGCTCTAGTACATGCGCATATATTTTGACCAGGAATACAAGAAAACTTCTGTTAAAACAGCACTAAATATGTGGGGAAAAGTCAGTCCAGTCTTTTGATCATTTTTTAGAGTGCAGATTTATAAAAGTCCAAAAATATTTCACACTGTGTAGCTTTCATAGCCATCTCTAGCTGCATCCACGTGAGATGGACATTCAAAGATGGCACTTGAAGGAAAGGACAGGCCAAATTCAGCTTGTCTGTCAACACAGGTGATGTGCCCCATTAATACTCCCTAAAAGCCCCCTCTCCTTATGGAATACATCTCAACACATCCATCATGTGATGCTTTTGTTTTTTTAGTGATGACTAGCAAACAATGTGCCAATGTAAGTTAACATCTCAACCTAACTGTTGTCCTGAATTTGGAAGAAAAGTAGGGCAGTGCTGTACAGCAAAATAGTCCCAGAAAACAAATAACATAATGAGTTTTTGAGAAAAAATGCATCAATTTGAAAGTAAAATACAGATGTGTGCACATCTGTAAATGCTTGTATATGCATCTGGCCCAATCAGTTTTCCCAGACAGGTTATTGAGTATGGATGTACATCGGGGTGGGAATTGTGAGATGTGGGGCAGCAATTCCTGGAAGCCATAGAAAATACAGCCAATGATGAATAACGCTGGGAGTCCAACAATATCTGGAGGATCATATGATTCTCACTCCTGCTGTATACACATGAACAGCTTGATGCATTTACCTAGCATAATCTGCATGTCAGATTAATCCAAAGTCAACAGTGAGTCTGCTGAAATGAGCACTATAGCAGTGGTTCTCAACCTGTGGGTCCCCAGATGTTCGTGGACTTCAGCTCCCAGAAGCCCCAGCCACTATGGTCAATGTTCAGGGCTTCTGGGAGCTGAAGTCCACAAACATCTGGGGACCCACAAGTTGAGAACCACTGCACTATAGCTTTCAAATTCCATTCACTCCCCAACCCGTGTCACTCTCTGTACAAGCAGAAAACGGGACACCAGCAGTGAATTACACTGATCTTGGTAGGAAAAATGCAACTAGTGTGTGTATCTAGCAAGCCATCTACAGTTGGCTTATATTCTGTTATTGTCCTTGTTCTCTTATGTTAACACGCAAAGACTTTGCTTTCTCTGCTTTTTCAACTCAATGCGGCTAGACTTTTCCCCCTAAGGAATGGCTCAGAGGCAAAGTTTAATAATGCATTTGTATCAATGGCATCCTGAAGGAAACTAAACGCTAGAATTGAAAGGAAAAAATAAATGAAGCTTGACTATGAAATAGGATTTCTGAATCTGCATGCCAACACTTTGGCTCAGTCTGTCAACTACAGATGAGTGGAAACTTGGAGAGATATACTACTCAACTACCAAGTTTGCTAGTAATGCAGATTTAAGGTACTACTGCCCGTTGACAACTAGCTATGGCCTTTGTTTGTCAGATATCTTGTGTGGTTCCTATGTTGATTCTTTGATGTGTGAGGACAGTTCATAGAGTAGAAAAAAGATTTCAGGCAATGTGACAGTTGCTCCAGAACCTCCTAGTTTCATCAGTGTTATTATAGCAAGTTTGTATAACATACATTCCATGTACCAAATGTGGATGCATACAAGAAAGACACATTCAGGTTGCTTCTGCTGGATACTGGGAGCAATGAAAATCAGGGATAAAATGTTCATCTGATCGGCCAGAATATGTGGCTGAATACTGATGTTCAGTTTGGTGGGTCAGCAGTCTGCAGTGTTGTACTCACTCACTTAGTAGTAACTTTTTGTAGTTTCTAAGTTACCAGAACTTTCACTATTAAAATAAGAAAGCAGAGACACACACACAAACACACACACACATATCTATCTATCTATCTATCTATCTATCTATCTATCTATCTATCCATCCATCCATCCATCCATCCATCCATCCATCTATCTGTCTATCTATGTCTGTATGTACAGTAAACCAAACCATTACCCACTAGGAAGCATCTTCAAATTTCAGAGCCTGCCAAAAATTTCTAGATCAACTACTCAGAATAAATCAGAGGTACCTATTTTCTGATACATGGTACAGCAGCTTTATATTTTCTACTGTATTATTGTATTACTTTAATTAATATACATTATTTTATTACATTAATTTCATCTTGCATTTTTTGGAAGCTAGGACTAAAAGTGACATATGGGATGCCTGAGAAGCATGAGAAAACTCTGCATGAAGAATACAAGATCCAGATTCAAAGCCTACCTAAGGCCCTTTCAACCACACAGTTATGTCACTATGATTCGGTGTTAACTGCTATGTTAATGCCTATGGAATCCTGGGATTTCTTATGTAAGGAGAGGTGCTTAGAATTCTCTGCCACTTTAAACAATCCTTAAATAAATGGCACTCCCTACAACTTTCACTGCTTGGAAGAATTGCTGCAATTAAAATGATCATTTTGCCGAAGTTAATGTTTCTTTTTCAAAATCTACCGATACTAACAAATGAACAACAACTTAAAGACAGGCAAAAAGAATTAACAAAATTCATTTGGAACAAGAAAAGACCAAGAATAAAATGGAAAACGCTAACAGAGAAAAAAGAGAAAGGGGGTGCTGGTCTTCCAGACTTAAGATTATATTTCCAGGCAAATGTTCTAGCGTGAGTTAAAGAGTAGGTGACATTACATGATGAGAAACTTTTAAATTTGGAGAGCTCCGGGATGCGGATGGGTTGGCACGCCTATGTCTGGTACGGGAAAGAAAAGCTTGATAAAGAGTTTCTTAATCATTTCATAAGGAAGCCCCTACTATTAACCTGGCGAAAGATTAAGAAAAAATTTTATTGAAAAATTCCACCATGGATTTCCCCCCACAAAGCGTTCTATGCAAGATGGAGAAACCCAGATGAAAAACTGATACGTTATAAGGACCTAATTGTGGAGGGGAAAAACCATGAGCAAGAATTAAAATCAAGAGAATTATTGGAGGAGGAGGGTTTCAGATGCCATTGGTTCCTGTACAGACAATTGAAAGAGAGGTTCCTTATGGATAGAAAGATGGATGGTATAGAAACAGAAAGGAAGGAGGAGGCATTTGAGAAAATATTCTTTGACTCGAATAAACAAATGATCTCTAAATTTTACAATATACTTTTGGAAAGAGAATTGGAATCTGAGCAAATAAAGCCAAATATGATTGCGCACAAAACATTGGATGTGAGATACTGTTAGATCATTGGGAAAGAAGTTGGCGAGACACGAACAGCTTTACTTCAGCTCAAAATTTGAAAGAAAACTATTTAAAAATGTTGTACAGATGGCATTTAGATCCAGCCAAACTAAGTAAAATATATAAATTAAAAGATAATAAATGTTGGAAATGTGGTAGAGATAATGGTACGTATTACCACATTTGGTGGACTTGTGATACAGCAAAAACCTTTTGGAAGAAAATACAAGAAACAATGCAAGAAGTGTTAGAAATAAAGATATCTTATACTCCAGAATTATTCTTATTGAATATTCTACATAAAGTTGAACCAAGCAAAAGGAATAAATATTGGAGAGCTATATTGTATATGGTCACCGCGGCAAGAATCGTCTCTGCAAAAGAATGGAAGAATAGCCAGACTCCGAAGTTTGAAGACTGGATAGTCAAAGTGATGGAATATAAAGAAATGGACAATTTAACAATGCTGATAAGAGGGAAGAATCAGAATAAGAACGAGGAAGAATGGAATAAAGTTGAAAAACTCCTGACTTTGTTAGAAAAGAATTAGTGGTTCTGATTAGACATTAAAGTACTATGCTAAATGTTATTATAAATAAAATAACATAATATAATAATACAATATAAATAATACAAGGGTTGTGAAGAACAAGAATGAGAAGGCCGACAAGTTAATTGAAGCCAATTACAATAAGCTGTACAATAAGTACAATAAGCTGAAAGTACAAGAAAACTACGGTATTAAGTAATTTATGTTAATAGAAGTAGAAGGGGTCCTCCTCTTGAGAGAGGCAGGTGTTATTTGAGAAACGTTTAAGTACCACAGAGTGGGAATTAGAGGAGGTTAAGGAAGTACTGATGAGGAAATATGGAAGAACCAAGGGGGGGGGGATATTGTAATAAGAAATGTGGAATTGATACATGTTTTTTGTATGATTGAAAAAAACCTGAGGGCAATTAGGCATTGTAAAATTGTAAAATGGTGTTATGTCAAGATGGTTTAAATTTCATGTATTGCTTTGGAAGGTTGAAATTTTAATGTTTTTGTGTTTTAAATAAAAAAAAAAGAATTCTCTGCCACAGAGCTTTAATGCATCATCAAACTCCAAAACCCTAGGATTCTATAGGATGTTGCCATGGTAGGTAAATTGGAATATAAGATCACTGTAGTGTGAAACGGCCCCTAATCTAGTGGCCAATAAGGCATTTATGGGAATTTGCTTCCTCAATGCCCTCCAGCAGCCACAAGATTGCTTAAAATGTAAAAAATTGGGAAGAGATCCAATACCAGAGGTGACCAGAAGTCTTGGATTGGATAGCACTACAATCTATTTTAAAAACAAATTGCTGCTCATGGAAGCTTCCAGAAGAGACAATTCACCATTTTTGGCAGATAAAGGACGGTTCTGAAAAGCTGGAGGAGGTCAAAGTGCAAAAATGGTATTGTGGGTTGTGTGACATCCCAAGGCTGTGAATTGTGGATCTGTTGTCTAGATATTTGGCTTTCTCTCATGGGAATGTGGCCTCCCACATTATATTTCTCATGCTTGACATTTCATTACAATAAATGTGACGGAAACCCAAATTCCCTTGAACTATTTCTTGAAAATATAAACCTATGAGGAGAAAAAAATAAGCATAGCCAAGCCATTTCTCTAACTTCTAGCTCAGCACAGTCCCTTTAGGTCTTGCAAAAAGAAAAGTGAGCTATGGGGACACACCTTAGTGACCTAAATGTAACACAGAAAGCATTAAGCATTTAATGTTTAGATAGCTACATTTATGTGTTACCTGTTCATACAACTGCCTCTTGATAGTTGGGTATGGCTTTTAAATTGATTCCTTTTTTTCTTGTAATGATGTGAAGTAATTTTACAGTGCTTAAAATACACACACAGTCCTTGCTCCTAGATATATTTTAAGCCATTTATAACATGGCAGAAAGATCGAAACCTCTGTCCATCTGGGAGCAGCACCTGTGAAGAATCATTGGAAGCCACTTATGTTATGGGATTATTTCTCCAAGGAGGTTGCCAGCTGTACAAAGACCCATTTGTAAGGCGAGTGCCACAGGAAAGTCCTATATATATATTCATAGTTCTCCAACCCTCTGGGCTTAGGTTTTGCACCAAAGCCAGTTTCAGAGACTTATTTGAAATGAAAGCTTTTACTCAATCTGCAATACATTGTGATATCCAGCAGGTAGAACTCATTGAGGGAAATTGCTTCCTGGATTGATATATGATTCATTCAGTCACATCTCTGAGCTATTTAGGGGAAATTATCCATGGGATTGTATCATTAGTTTAAAAGCTTTTGCAATTGTTTTGGTGAGCTTTTTATTTTTATTTTTTTAAAATCCCAGTCAGGATAATTTTGAACCACACAAGTGTTTCAGTTGGAAAAACATTTGAAAAGATTTCTTTCTCTCCCTGTTGTTAGAAATCAAGATTTCAAGCAATATTTTTCTTTTTATTTGTAACTAGTTTCATGGATGTGGCTGAGAACAAAATGGCCTGGTTATTCTGATTGTAGATAATCAACCTACATATACCTAAATAACCTAAATATACAGACACAGGCAAAATGTCACTTTCTTGAGTGGCCAACAATAACAGGAGATACAAATCATTTTTATATCATGAAATAAATCGTCTACAAGAAAAAAAATATATACAGAAGGACATTAAGCACAACCAGCAGAAAAAAAAGGTTTGCATAATATAACAGCAGTAAAGTCATCTGTAGCATAAATAAACAGGTGATCAAGAACCAAAGGCACACTCTAAGGAGTGTGCTTTCCAACCTATGCCCTCTTCCCAGTATAATCCTAGTGAGCCTCCAAGGTGAATGAGCCAGGATGTAGAGGGCTGTAATGGATGGGAATGGGAACAGCATTGGGTCTAGCTGCCAACTGTTACCATTATTCTTTCCCCAATGATGCCTTGGTCATTTTTTTTTCAGGGCCCAAAGACCTTCTTGAGGCATGGTGATACTCACTGAATGTGTTTCGACTTGTGATTCTCTAAGGTGAGCTCTGCTGCCGCCTAGAAAAATGGAGTGAGGATATTGGTGGCCAGCATAGCTGTGGCAGGCTTTCCAGGTCCCATGAACCCTGGCATTTGCCTTACTTTGCTGTGTG
Source organism: Iguana delicatissima (assembly GCA_948472985.1). Taxonomy (NCBI): domain Eukaryota; kingdom Metazoa; phylum Chordata; class Lepidosauria; order Squamata; family Iguanidae; genus Iguana; species Iguana delicatissima. Next base: position 1,055,014 of record CAOKZL010000311.1, read on the forward strand.
CCAAATCTGAGCTGTAAGGTGAACCACTTTGGAATTAATTCTACACTCACAGTGTAGGGAAGTCTACTGAGAAGGTCTTCTTTCTCTCACTCAAGATCAATGGATAGCAGGATAAATGTAGCAAATTATTTGGCCACAATCAGTGACCTTAGAAAGTGAACAGGTCTGAACAGAAGAAGCCACTTTAGTGAATTCTAGTAAGATATTTTAACCACAGCAAAGAATAATGGAATAGTGGAAAACCTGATTGATTGATTGATTGATTGATTGATTGATCGATCAAAAATATTCATAAAACCTCTGAAATAATAAAATTTGAAACAAAGCTAGAATATAGTCAATAATGATGCTCATACAACTCTGTTCACTCCATGGTACCATTAGCCCCCACCCCATCTAGTGTACCTTTGAAAAAAAATACTATAGTCAATGGCATAGGATATTTCCGTAGCTGGAATTTGTACAGAATGACAAGACTTGAGAAGATTGCTAAGCTGTACACTTAGGGAACTTTCCTGATGTAAAACTGACATTTAAAGAAGTGCCAAAGGCATTCAGGTGGTGAATTACCAATACATTCTAGCACATGGTGATAATCTCTTCACATCTGATGTGAGCTTTCCTTCTGTTATGGCTAATGGTTGTATATGATGGTGGAAAAACTCCCAGTAATACTTCAGTTCACCAAGCCATCAAGCAATACTAGCAATTATTGTGGAGTGGCATGATTGCTCGTATTTATCATCCCACTGTCATTGGTCTCCAGTATCCAGCACATTTCTTTTCTTATCTATGTTCTGCTCAGTACTTAGTACTTGGACAATCTAGCCTCTCTGTCTTGACTTCACACAAGCTCATTTCTCTTCACAAGAACCAGACAGGATTTCAAGTCTTCTGGCTATTATTAATCTGTCTTTTGTTTCAAAGCAGGCTAGATTTTTCTCCCCAATTACAACTTTAAGTAATTGGAATAATCTAACACAGTGGGAGTTTCATTCACTTAGCTAGAAAACTAGATGCCCCCAAACCTCATTACTACATTTGTCACTTGCTGCAAGACAGAGCTTTCAAATTCTGGCTGCTTCCCCATCTCCTCCTCCATTTTTTTTTCCAAAGAGAAGATGAGACACTGCACAGTTACAAGAGAACAGCAAAGTTGCAAATAAGCCCTTTGTCACAGAAGAATTGCTAATATGTTCAGTCTGGAAGACAGATATCTAAAGGTCGAGCGAATACAGACAAAGGGCACTGCTGCTATTTTTTTTTTCATATGTCCATCGTTGTATGAGAAATGCTCTACAGGGAGGAGAAAACTATAAAATGTAAATATCTCTGGACTTAATGAAAAAGCAAGTATCATATTCCAAGGAAGTATCTTATAATTGGTGAGTGCAGTTCAGCTAGAGGGAGGAGGTTACAAAAACATTTCTATTCTTTTTTCTTTCTTTTTTTTTGCATTTCCTAGCGTAAGTGGTTGGGCATTGAAGAACAATGCTTTCCTAAAGAAATCTTCCCTGGGAGAGGGGTGAAACATGAACTCAAAAGGGCAGTTTTAACTATGCTAAGTGGCATCTTTAATGTGTTGTAAATGTATACATTGCAAATTAAGCCATCACTATGAAAAATGTATTATCTAGCATATATACAACTATAAATGTTGAATAGTTCTGAAAGGACTCCCCCCCCCTTCTCCATCAGGTCATGTACCAGTAGCAATTACTATAGTCCCCTTGAGTGTTCTTCCCCTTCTTTATATATTTTTGAGATAATTTATGGGAACATGCACATACCTCCTTCCATTCTTAACAGCCTCAAATAATTGCAGTTTATTTCTCTTTCTTTACTTTTTGAAACAAACTTCAGATTAAATCTGTGCCATAATAATAATGGTCTCCTTTTTCATTGGTTACCTTCTTTGTGCTGCACTGCTCATCTGTTCATAGGTATGTTTACCTTCTGATGCAGTATTTGTCCATGTAATATATGTAGAGGGTGGTGGTCTGTCTTTATTTTGATCAGACCCTTTCAGTTTTGTTGAGGTTTATCACTTTAATTATGTTGTTGTTGCAGTAGCTAATTTCAGTCTGTAGGCCATGAAACTGACAAATAAGGTATGACATTCAAACTGAATTTATACAATTTAAGTGGATTTAACAAAACACTCATACAATAACAAAAGGTGTGGTAGAACAGGCTCAAAATGACTTAGCTTCTCTTAGTATTTGTGACCATGGCATTAAATTTTTATATGAGTCTTTTTTACCTTCCTTTCAGCACTTGACACAATGCAGCACAGCTGAGCACTCCAGACTGTGTAGCTACAGACTTAACCACTCAACACACACACTCACATCCTTAGGCCTTCCTGCCTTCCTCAGACAGGAAGAGTGAGCATAAGACCACCTTATTGCATCTTGATTGGCTGTAACATTCTATGAAGTTCTTCTGCATCTATTAACTAAGGGAGTTGGAGCAAGGTCAGGATGCTGGGGGAAAGTAAGATACTCAGTAGATACTGCACCACTCCATGATCAGTAAGAAGTCTGGTAGCACTTGGAAGGACTTAAAGTCTATGGATAGTCCCAGCTAGAGTGGACCTATTGAATCAGTTTCTGGATAGTAAGCTGGCACTTATGTAAGTTTCATTGTTTCAGTGGGTTTATTTTAATAAGTGGAAACAAACCAAGGGATGTAGAGCCACTGTGGTATAGTGGTTTGAGTGTTGGATTATAATCTTGGTGACCAGGGTTCAATTCCCCACGAAACCATGGAAACCCACTGGGTGACCTTGGGTGCTCAGCCTCATGATAGGTTTGCCTGAGCACTACCATAATTTAGAAATGACTGGAAGGCAGATACCACCATCACCACTACCACCACCACCACTACTATAATATATAACCATTCCCAAAATAAAGAAAACCAGGCTAACTCCCTTCTTCTCCTCCACCTGAGTACCAGTGGACTCCCATGTTGATTATCTCTCTCAAGCTGTCCCTTCTAGAATAGAATAACACAAAACCCTGTCTCCAAAAGGGGACCAGGGATCATTTTAATTGCTGCTTTCCCGGAGCCTTCTTTATCCATCTGGAAAATGATTCAAGTGCATAGTTTAATATCCCATTGGATCTTTAGTATTCACACATCAAGATGGGCAGAAAACAAAATGGACCCTGCTCAGAGAGCTAGGAAAGAGACAGGAATAGCAACTGTATGCTTAGCCTGCTTCCCATTTATTGCAGCCCTGCCTGAGGCTCTCTCTCAACATTCATTTTGAAATGGAGTAGTGTTAAAGAGGACAAAGATGGGATGAGATGTTTGAGCTTCAGTTACTGAAAAGGAGTACAGGTTGGGCAGGATGGGCAATGGAATCAAGATATGCTCATGGCTTCAGACTGAAGAAAGAAAGTGGATGAAGTGGAATAGGCTCTTTATTGGTAGGGAATTCGTTAGGGCTGTTGGGGAATCACCCCAGTACTTTATGTGTTCAAAACTGCCCTGCCACCAGACATCATACTAAATGAATATCTGCTCTGAGATAAATGTCTGGAGTATTTCCTCTGATGTCTGAAGAGCCATTCATTTTCCCTCCTATTTTATGACTGTTTGGACACCATGCTAATGAAGCAAAGCTCATCATTTACCATTTACTAATGTGCTGTCTAAGAAGTAATGCTATATACGAGAGTAGGGCATGAAGTATGCAATAGATATTCCTTCAGTGAAATGACATGCATGTGGTTGGGTACGAACACAGAAACAGCTGTTCAGCAGGAAAATCTGCCAGAAAGACTAGTCAAGACTCGATCATGAATATACAAAGGACAATTTCTTAGAACAGCACAAAATGAATCTCAGGCTATGAGCCAAGCTGAGCATATTGAATAATGGGGATCATATGGAGTGGTCATCGCAGGATAGATGCTTCTATTTTGCATATGAGCCAGAAAATTCTACAATCCCACTACCCTATTCATATCAATGTAACTATGTTCATATTGTGGATGTAGGTGATGCCACTGTATCTAGTTATCACCCTATGCATTCTGACAAAAAATAAAAATTAAAATAAAATAAAAGTACAAAACCATCTGGGAAGCACAAAATGTGGCAATACTGCCAACCACATTCCCAGCATTCCTGGCTACACTACCAGCTTTCACCAAATGTGGTCCAGTGTGATGATGATGAGAGCACAGGGAAGTCACCCTTCAATGTCTTCTCCCTCATCAAGTATGGTGACGGCACAAAATCCTCTAGTATTGCACAGGCAAGAAGAGAAAGTCAGCAAGAAGCTTCCAGGAATCCTGTACACTGATGTCTAAACATCTAATCCTTCACACATATGTGTATGCAATTCTCATAAGCACCGCACTGACTGCATAACACAAAGGGGAGGCTTTACAACTCTCTTGGGGGCAGACCACCTTACAGATGACCCAGGCCACAATGCAACAAATTTTAAGCTTAACTAAAGTGGGAAGAAGAGGGATTGTTACCAAGGGGGAGCTGGAAAGAAAGATACAATAACGCCTTGGAGAGAACAACTTCCATTATTTTGCCACAATGGATATGCCACTGGGGAATAGGAGCTATGATTTCAAGCCTAGTTGTGTGGAAAAGAAGTACCAGGTCTCATGTCCCAGGTCTCAGGGTAAGAATATGGGACAGGGTGTGTGAGTGGGAGTGAGTATCTGAAGAGGTTTTAATGTTGGGGCACCCATCTCCACTTATTCTCAGGACTCACTTCAGGACTCCCTAGCTCAGCATTAAGAGGTTTGCATGTCTGTAACATTTGCACAACACTGGGGCACCCAAAAGACAGAAGTGATGGAAAGGAGTGGGAAGAGAGGTTGTTGGTGCATGCTTCTGAGCTCACTGTGCCATTTGTAACAGTGTCAATTTTATGATTCAAGAGTATACTTTATGTACAAGCCCTGGCAGAAGGCGCTGGAAAACAACTGCACAAAAGCTTCCTTGAACTCTAGCAACAAAGTATGGTCTGAGAAAACTCCCAGAGCATTTCTGCACTACACTGTTATAGTGCTATTATTCCACTTTCAACATCCCATGGAATTCTCAGATTTGTAATTTACCGAGGCCAAAGATCTCTCTCCCTAAACTGCAAAAACCAGGATCCCATAGCACAGAGCTTTTCATGTTGGTGACACACTTTTTAGACATGCATCATTTCACGACACAGTAATTCAGTTTTACTAGCAAACTGGAGGTTAAAGTAACTCCTTATAAGAGATCTGGGCACATGCAGAAATTGTAATAACAAAATGTATGGGGACACAACATATCTCATGAAAACATTTCATTTATATTTTTAAAAATATATGATTTATAAATAATAACATACATTTCCAAGGCTGGGGTGGGGGCTATTCTCAGTCCAGGGAGGTGACACACTTACACACTTCAGGCAACACGCTAATGTGTGATAACACACCATTTGGAAAGCTCTGCCATAGGATGTTGAAAGAGGAATAATAGCACTATAACAGTGTAGTGCAGAAATGGCCCCAGTGTGCTGTGTGTGCTGTAGCTGAGACCTTTTAGGATACATGACCTTGCCAGAATGATGCTTACTGCTGCAGCTAGCAGCACATTTTGCTTCCTGTCCAGACACTAAAAAAATTCTGTGCTCCCCACTTTTTAGATTGTTATACTACCTGGTTAGCCAATTTTTATCTAAAATCTGACCCAATTTACCCAGATTGCTATTTTACCTGTTTCCAAAATCAGCTGAGTAAGAAGTAGCTTGGGCCACTTCCTATTTCTTACTTATTTCAGCTCTGTGTTATAATCATGAGTCCTCCTATGACATCATAAGGGGTCACCCCCTTCTTTTTGATTTACTAACTCTCTGTCTGTGCAAGGGCTATACATTACCACAAGAAAAAAACTGTAAATTGTAGAGGTTGAGCAATGGAAAAGATTTTACTGTCTACTTTGGAATGCAAAGTAGATAACAGCCATGTTTTTCCCAACTACATCTTTCTTAGCTAATGAAATTCAGTTTATCTCAGGGAACAAAATGTATTGCACATTATTTTCCCTATCTCAACCTCTTTTTTTATTCTAAGACCAATCATGTGAAATAATCTAGGTTGAGAAGTTACGGTGGGCTTAAGGTGATCACATCAGTGTCATATTATGGTGCAGCTGAGGTCTGAAATGATCTATAGTGCATTGGGCAAAGCAAGTGGGTGTGAACAGAGTTGGATCTGTAAGAAAGTTGTAATTTTAAGCAGAGTTCTTCTTGTGGAGGTGTGACACCTTCCTCTTTTATTAAAACCTTTTCCACAAATATCTTCCATATTGCTTCAAAATCATTCCCCTTTTTTATTCCTTTTCTGGCCTTAATTTGACATGTTAACTTATCATTAATTGCAATTTTCCACACTTCTTTATACCAATCCTCTATTTGAAAATCTCCATGAGTTTTCCATTTTCTTGATATAATTAAGCTTGCTGCATGGCCACACCATTTTTATCACATTCTGCAGTTCCTCAACCACACATGTCTCATTTTCATCTGTGAAATGCTCGAGATCATGTTTTCATCTTTCAGCATGTTGTGTCCATGGAGACCACCTAACTTTGCTAATAGTAGGGCCAGCCCTATTTACATCATAAGGCATTCTGCATTTGTCAGTCCATAGTCTTGGTCACATACACTAGTATCATTGGCAACATAAGAAGCTCAAGTCCTGTGGACCTTGATCTCACCTCTTATTGGAAATGTACAAATATGCTGGCATCATCCTGGATCTCCAGTGAAACATCTTTTGATCCACCTGTATGTATAACATTTCTTCAGTATGATATCCTTGACAGCCCTGCTGACTTTCCAAAGGCCTTGACCCCCCCAAAAAAACCCAATTAAGCTGGAAAAGTAATTTTTCAGTTAGGTATCCCCACTTCAATATGCTTAAAAACCCCATTGTATTTGCAGGACTGCAAAAGCATAATTTTGAGGTTACTGTTTATATCTCAAGAAGATCTCAAGGAGGAGGAGGAGAAGAAGAAATGAAAATGGATATGTATGTAACTTTCCCCCTTCTGATTCTAGTTCCACGCCTGACCTATCAGTGATGGACTCAGACTGAAGCTGCGCTCACCTAAAATAACCTGTGTCTTCAGAGGAATGTAATGTGATAGAAAAAAGTCTAGAAATAAATTCCCCAGAGATGTGTAGCATAAATATATCTTTCAAAAGATTGTGTTTGAAAAGCAGGTACATAACCTAGAATAAAGACGGTTGCCTTTTGATACTACAAAATGTTATCAAGGAAAAATGAATTCACACATTATATCTTTTTCTGCTATGTTTCCAGGGACTCAATTTTATCTAAGTATTCAGTTCACAAACTGACACCACCCCACATAAAAACAAAACACCCTCCTGCATAATTGTATGTATGGAGAGACTATTCGGATGGAAAATACTTTTGTGAAGTATTGTGCCATGACAGCGGAATGCTCTCATTCCAAGGATATTATTTGCAAATCTCTCAAAGAATATAGACACTTGAGTCGTGATTAATGATGCTTCTTGTATCCTATATTTGCATCTGTTGTCTAAAAGTGGTGGTATTTCTGTATAACTAATTTTATACATTTTACTTTATAAATAATAAAAATTAATATAACTTATTTATTCATTTATTTATTTAAAAATATTTACATTGGCCAGAATTCACATGGGGAATTATGAATGTTTAACCCAGAGTTACGCATTTGCAGTAGTTTGGTATTCATGATCCCTATATTTTCCCTAGTTTAGGGGAAAGTCCCGCAATCCCCACTTACCGGGTCGCAGCTGCTGTGATTGACTGGGGTCTGTTATCTCGTCAATCAGGGAGAACAAGACTAATGTTTCAATCCCCCTTACACAAGCAATCTCCTGTACGAAAGGGAATTGCAACAAGGACCCTACTTCTGTCAGAGATTGCTTATGAGAGTGCATAGCAATGTCAGTCTTCTGCTTCCTAACTGACAGGAAAACACCCCACCATTGACTGGAAGAATGGATGCTTGTTAAGTGGGGGGTCGGGAAGATCAGGGTGGGAGTCTGTGTAGCTGTGTAGCTATGGTGGTTATGCATTTGTAAGTGCCCAAGTGGCTTCCAGTCAACATTTTTAATTTCCATAACCTTTCCCCAAATGCACAGCTTAATCTAATGCCCAGAGCTTCACAATCCATCATTATATTCTCAAAATTGTAAGATTGATGAGATGATAAGTGGTAGTTTAATATAATGGCTAAGAGTTAAATTGGGAAGTACTCTATTCTAATCTTATTCTGACCATAAACTCAGTAAGTTGCCCAAGGAAGCCACTGTCTTTCAGCCTCTTTCAGGTCCATCCATATGATGTCAAGAGTATGATTGATTACTTTATATGACTGAGATAAACATTATTACAGTGATGCACATGAAGAGCTCTAAGCATTCAAAATATGGTACAAATGCTTTTTTGTCTTCTTTATGTTCTTGTTGTTGTCATGATCTCATTTTCTCAGGCTACCAGGTACTATGAAGTACTAAAACATGGATGATTCAGATTCAGTCCAAAAAACTGAGGCCATTTCCTCACTACATTGTTATAGTACTATTATTCCACTTTCAACATCCTATGGGGTTTGCAGTTTAGGGAAGGGTATTTAGAATTCTCAGCCAGAGAGCTCTTTGGCCTCAGTAAACTACAAACCCCAGAATTCCATAGGTTGTTGAAAGTGGAATAATTGCATTATAACAGTGTAGTGTGGGAATGGCCTAAGAATCATTGAGTAGTATGTTCCATAGAGCATTACTTGTAGATCCATTTGGAATTATTCTCCAAGTATCTGTTGTTGTTGTTGTCATTTGCTTCATTGATAGAATAGTTATTTAATCTGTCACTGGGTCTTACGAATTGTTGTTCTGTGACTCCAAGTGACCTCTGACTTTTAGTGACCCTATCATAAGATTTTCTTGGCAAGATTTATTCAGAGGAGGCTTGCCATTGGTTTCCTCTGAGGCTGAAAGAGTGTGAATATGTTCTGTGTAACCACAATTTGGTGAAGAAAAATAAAATTTTCAAGCCCCTGGATGTCATTTTAAGTTACTCCCATAGGTATAAAAATAAAGGTCTGACAATATAAAGATGTGTCCAGAGATATCTTTTATGTCTCACATTGCCATCCATCACACCTTCTGGGAGATACATAATCAAACTGTCTTTGGAAGATAAGTCAAGAAGGGGTTTACTTACAGGAGTTACTTACAGGATATAAAATATGAAATGAATGACTTCATAAAAAAAATTCCTCAAGACATTCTGCCATGTGATTGCCCTTAAATCTCTTACAGTGTATTCCTATATATATCTACTCAGAAATAAGCCAGTCTAAATTCATCTGGACTTACTCCTGGCCCCAGGTGAGGTTTGGAGCTCTGAAATACAGTTGTTTAAAAGTCTGATTTTCTGTTACTTAAAGAACACCCTACCAGGGATACAGTTAATGCCTTTAGTTGGTAGCTGAAGTACATCTCAGACTTGAATTCAAAGAAGATTGGTCAGCACTGAAAGACACTCATCTCTGTTGCAATGGGATATGGTGTTGTTTTGTTGTATACCTACCTAATTAGCATCTCCTGGCCAGACCCCTCCCCACTCCACTTCATCAGGCAGTAGTCTCTGTGAATGACAGAGATCTATTCTCCTGTCAGCTGGGATACAGCAGATTTATATTTCACCCTCCTCCCTCCAGTGCTCTCTGATGTGATGATCAGAAGCAGAATCCCTGTCACAATTCCTCCTTGTTTTGGAGATCGCTGGTGTGTGTGTGTGTGAGCATTAGTCTGCTGTGTCCAACCAACACAGGAACAGACTTCCATTGCTTGCAGTGGCTGCTGCCTGGTAAAGCAAGAATGGAGAACTTTTATGATTCCTACATACATTCCTACTTTTATGATTCCTATTGCCACAATTGTGAATGTGTAGGCATTGTGAATAAAACCATTTACAAATGCATAACTCTAGGTTATGCATTTGTAGCTGTGTTTGTGCATTTCAGCTGTGTTTATGTATGCAGGTATGTATGTATTTTGTGAAGCCCATGTAACCCATAGAATGTTAGACGTACTTGGCAGACACAAGTGTTCAAAGCCTCAAATATCTATAAAACTCAGTGGAAAATTTTACTCACTACCATTTCTTCAGGCTAATATATTTTATGCAGTCATTACATTTGTAAATGATAAAATGGCTAGCATCCAGTGTGCTGGACTTGCAACATCATAAATTTTCTAATTCACATTTACAGTCATTGCACCATTGTAAAGCCTGAAAAAGCCACTTTCTTTAGAAGCCAGGCAGCTCCACCAAACGTAGGCATTTTTTTGTGGTGCTGAGGAGTAGGGTGGTGAGTAAAGAAGTTTCCAGCAAAGCGCTTTGCAACAGGCAGCTATAGGGATTGTCACAGCTCATCACTGCTGGAAGAGGGCTAGATGCTTCTCCATGTACTGTTCCACTACATAGCACTTCAGAAATCCCTGCCTGCCTTCTAAGATAGGCTTTGAGAGGTTGCACTGAGAGATGTAGCTGTGACAACAAAGCTCCATCTTCATAACTATATCTCCCAAAGCAGAATCTCACCCAATATTTTCAGTTGTATGCACATGACACTATTATTCAAAGAATCCAATTATGTTGAAGCATGGTAATTCAAAATGTCCAAATATGCTTTCCATCTACATCAAGAACAGCTTCTCATCTGCATCAGTTCAAGGTATGCATGTATCAACAGATTGACACTTGTAGATAAGGATGAAGGTTGATAAGGACAGAAATCACATTGTTTAATATATTTCCCATTGACTTTGAATCATAAAAATGAAGGTGGACATGGCAGTCCATCTTTTGATTTGGTCGAGAATGTGAAAATCCATATGTTATCCTAGGTGACTGTGGTGAGCCTTTCATTTTTGCATTGACAGTCACACATAACACATTTTTGCATGTAACTATTTCTGGACAGATGCTAGTAACTATATGGCAAGAGTTTGTAACAGCTGTCTCAATACTTGCTTTCAAATACATTCTAGCCAATGTTGGGATGGATGAATCCATCTATTTAGCTTAATATGTTTGCATTTTTCCTAGCACAAGTTTGTTCCATCTCATTTCTGCTACAGTTTGCAATTCATTTTTTATACAAAAATGACTATGAAAATTTGTACAAATTTTTGTGTGAAATTTTTGCTATTAGGCACATTTTTGGTAAGTAATTTCCTCTAAGATGTATCCTTTTATAAACACAGATTTATTTAATTCATGGATTTATGTGGGTAATTTTTCATTAGTGAACCATATTTAGAAATATAGAGAGTACAAAATCCTAAATAATAATCATAAACCAGTTTGTCTATTTGTTTTAGGAAGTGCAAATCAAGCAAGTGCGTATAAAAATGCAAACTTTTTTAACATTTTCTTTTCTTTTCTTTTCTTTTCTTTTCTTTTCTTTTCTTTCTTCTTTCTTTCTTTCTTTCTTTCTTTCTTTCTTTCTTTCTTTCTTTCTTTCTTTCTTTCTCTCTTTCTTTTTTCTTAGCAAATTTCCATTGATGACTATGCTACAGTTTGCAGCATGGCTTCATGAAATTATATTTATTGAATACGTACAATTTTCTAGTGTAACAGAAGTGCTATTTCTAAAAGGCCTTGCTTCTACAAAATCTCATTTTATTATGAGAAGTTGCACGAACATGTTTTTACAGAGTCTGTGGTAATTGCTGCTTCTACTTAAGTATTAGATGCATACCAACCATCTTTGGAATCACTAAAGAAATATGAGGAAAAGAAGCATGAAATAAAACAGAGATACAATAAATGTTCCCAATGTGAAAGGTTCAGCATACATTTCATTAAAAGAGTGGTGCCTTGGATGTTATGCAAGTTTTCAGACATCTGCTTTCGTTTAGTAGAGCAGAGAATGTGAAAATAAGAACAGAACTTGATGTTTTGAGCTGAAATATCAAATACAAAGGAAATGCTGACACATCTGCACTGACAATTTGGGTAGAATGAAGAATTCTGATAAATTTAAACTGGAAATGTGAACATGAAATATGATGGCATCCTTGACTCTAGTGAAATATGTTCACATATGTTGACATGCGTGAGCGGAAATGAACATGAAATTTTGGCAAAGCCTGCTCACCACAGTCTACTATCAAACTGATATTTTTAAAATTGAAAGTTTTATTGTGAACCAGTCACACCACTCTGTCTTCCACATCACCACAGAAGAACATTCTTGCCAAACAACCAACCTTCAATTGATCAGCCTGAAGCATTTATACTATGCATATAACAGAAACATCATGATAAAATATCCTTATTTGACTTGTTCATCTACCCCAGGCTTTTTTGAGATACAGAGAAAGTAAAGAAATTTAACAGTTTGCAGTTTTCCACAGAGAGAAATAAAGAAACAGAATAGGGTCAAGGAGAGAGAGAGGGAGAGAGAGAGAGAAAGAGAGGAGGAAAAAATATGCTGATGGAACTTACAGAAGCCTCAGGTCATTTTAATGCCTGTTCAGTTCAATACCTTCCCTATTTTTTTCCAGGATGAAAATAGCAGAGAGGATCAGAAGGGCGGGAGCATAGGGAATCTTTGGTCCAATGGAAGGAAAATTAAAAAAAGAAGGTAGATGTATCAGAATTTTATTTTTTATTATACAAAAGTGTCAAGACCTTGAGAATCCTTAAATACATTTCTGAAGTAGCCTACAGGGACCACTTAAAATGATTTCTGTTCAGCAAGGATAGGAAACACCTTGGCCTGAGACTATGGCCATTTCTGCACTAGCCTGTTACAATGCGATGATTCCACTTTCAACATCCTCTGGAATCCTGGGGTTTGCAGTTTCAGGAGGGGCCAGCTGGGCTAAAAAGAGCAGTGTTCAATTCCCTGCTCAGCCTCAGAAAACCCGCTGAGTGACCTTGGGTGCATCACACACTCTCAGCCCCAGAAAACCCTATGATAGCTTCATCTTAGGGTCACCTTAAGTTGGAAATGACTTGAAGCCACACAACAACAACAACAAACAACAACAACAACAACATTTTTTAGTGTAGACTGTGCTGGGCAAAAAGTGGGCTAGATGGATCAGTAATCCAATTTATACTAAAATTTAAAGTGCCATATAATGAAATCAAACATTGTGCAATAGTTTGAACATTGGACTATGACCATTTCCGCACTACCCTCTTATAGTACGATGATTCCCCTTTCAACATCCTATGGAATCCTGGGGTTTGCATTTTAAGGAGGGGCTGGCTGGCCGCCACCAAACTGCAAACCCCAGGATTCCATAGGATGTTGAAAGGGGAATCATCGTGCTATACGAGGGTAGTGCGCAAATAGTGTATGACTCTGGAGACCAGGGTTCAAATCCCTGCTCAGCCATGGAAACCCACAGGTAACCCTGGGCAAGTCATACTTGCTTAGCCTCAGAGGAAGGCAAAGGCAAATTCCCTCTGAAATCTTCTTTAGAAAACTGGGAAATGGCATAGAAAAATACAACAGAATTTACCAGCTCACAAGATTTAAAAGAAAATTTTATTAAAATGATGTATAGGTGTTATTTAACACCGGAAAGGATAAATAAAATGTACCAAGTTGGAAATAACAGATGCTGGAAATGTAAGGAGAAATTAGGCACATTCTACCATACTTGGTGGACATGTGCAAACACAAAAAAATACTGGATTAAAGTACATGAGACAATAAAAGAAATATTTAAAATATCATTTCCCATGATGCCCGAACTATACCTGTTAAACATGACATTTATGTTCAACAAGACTTTCCAATCGAGAAACAAAAGAGTAATACTCTACTTAGTTACTGCAGCAAGAATGGTATTTGCTAGATCATGGAAACTATCGACAGTTTCGGAAATAGAACAATGGACTCAAAAAATAGTTGAGTTAAAAAAAATTGATATTTTTTCCCTACGTTTAAAAGGGAAACATACAGATGCAACTGAGAAAGAGTGGTAACAAGTAATAGAATTTATGAAGAAAAAAGGATATTGGGACTGATTTTGACATTGTATAGAAGTAGACATCGAGATAGAGGCTATCAAGATAAGGGAGGATATAAGAATACATATACGTGAGAGTGTATTTGGTAGGGGAAGAGCTTATATATATTTAAAAAAAGGGGAAGAATGTTAAAACTATGTACAACAAAGGTTTTTACCTTTTGAAAAGGTAAAGTCAAACTGAGATAAGTTGAATAAGAGAAAAACATAGGTAAGCTTCTGTTTATTACTAAAGAAGATATTGGGGAGTTTCAATAAAATAAAGTAGCACTGAAAAGACTCTAGGATAGAGGACAAGGAAGTCAAGGAAATGTAATAAAATAACAGGATATAGAAAGTAGAAAGTAAGAAGAGAAAAATGACACACATTTCCACTAAAATATGTAAATATGTAAATATTTGTATAGGTAAGAAAACATGAACGGAATAATATGTATGTTACGATTTTATTATTAGGTAATATTTAATAAAAATAAATTGAAAAAAAAAGAAAAGAAAAAATCTTGCCTCGTGATAGGTTTGTCTTATGGTCAACAGAACTCAGGAACAACTTAAAGGCATACAACAATATCAACAAATAATGGTAGCACAGCAAAGATCATAGTAAGGTTTTGAATCTGATTTATCAGTTACCTCATTCCAGAACAAATCTTTCAGCTTTTTTCTTTCTTTCTTTCTTTCTTTCTTTCTTAATCTAGAATGAACATTTGTGTACTGATTTTGACAAACTTCATAGTTGATATCCCTAATATGTTCACAGGAATTTGGAAACAAGTGAGAGCCATGGTTTTTTTTTTCAATAATTGCTAGTTTCAAAAATTACATTTAGCTTCCTACAATATATTTTTAAGGATTGTAGGTACTACCATTCAATATCATTCATAATGTCAATACCTTTTGTTTCATTCAAATCATAAGCAAAATCATCAAGATCAATCTCTGCAATGTCCAGGAAAATTTTCTGGTTCAACCTGTGACAGTTTTGAACACTTGAAAGAAGGGCTAAACATAAACCCAACATTTTTCAAGCTAAACACAGGCATGGTGCCTAAACTTCTCATCCCAAGTATAAACTCAGGCCATCATGTTACTGGAAGGTCAAGTATCCTTGAGAATCAGGTCTGAAGTTCACAGCACAATAAGTATATGAGGCCTGTGGTCCACAAAACTCTGCTTCTGTGCAAAATCTTATTGTTTTAGATTAAGCTTGCATGGGAACATCACTTGGTGGCTTGTGACCTTGCTGTGCATTATCATAAATCATTCCGATTAGGAGAGAACTTATCAATAAATGAATCTCAAGGACAAGCTTCATATTATCATATTCTCTGACCTTTGCTGCCTATTAGCACATCTTTAAGAATATAACACTTGGCTTGCACTTCTATCTCCTGCCTTAATAAAGAAATGGGATGCTGATGAACATAGCCAGTTGCCTATTCTTAGCTCAGATTAGACTACTCACCTCGATGTTATTAGAGAAGTTCTTGTAAATTTAATTTTTATTCTAAGTATCCTAATTAATGATAAATTGCCCCTAGTATCTATGAAAAATGAAATCTCACAGCCTATTGTTACATTGTTGTCCTAGCAATTCCAGTGTAATTAAGGATGCAAGGATATATATAGACACACACTTACACTTGCACACAAACACTAAAAGAAATATGAATGATGGGAATTAAGTTTATTCAGCAAAGCACTGGAAATTAAATTTATTAACCATGAATATCATCAGCTATGTTAACAAAACATTTGGTACAACAAGTGACATTATCAGTGAGCGTCACTTCACAGCATTTATATCTGTTTGAACTGTGAAAATCTTAATACTGTATTATATCTACTAATCCATGAGCTCACATATTAAAAAGAAACAGCTGGCACTGTGAACTGTGGTATAAACTGTCTTTAATCCATCCCAGAATCAGGCATAAAGCAGGATGTAAAGAACTGGATGAAACAAAAAATCTAGCAATGTGGTAGCTAGGATCCTTAGAAGTAGGTTTCATTTATACTCAGAAAAGTATTTCACCAAAATATCCACCATGACGTAACAGCCAAACAGCCATGCCTCAAACTATATTTTATAGGATGAGATCTAAAGTATCATGGAGAACAGGGGTGGAGAAAGTGCATCCCATGGCTACCTGAAGTCCCAGGAATCTCAGCAATGATTTTCAGCATCATTTTCTAACAATTTTTGCCCCCAAACCAAACCAAAAGCCTGCCAGTATGTGAAAACACAAAAAGATACTCCCACCCACCGTGACAAGCACTCCAGAAACCTGTAGTAACTCTAAATACCTCCATTCTCTTCCACAATCCATCTCAAAATTACGAAAGGAAGTGACAGGAAGTCACTTCCTATGACCAGTTTGAAAAGAATGGCAGAGAGACTAGTTTATGGAAAGTATTGGAAGAAAACGGAAATCTCATCTATAAATGAATGGTTTAATAGGTTGTTGGCAATAGTGGAAAGGGGAAAACTTACAGCGAGACTAAAGGGTTCCACTGAAGAAGATTTTGTTATGAAATGGAAATTTTTAATTGATTACTGAAGAGAAAATAGAAGTGAATGGATGATTTTGGAGTTTTGAACTTGCTGCTTATTTTTTATATTTAGACGTTTATTTCTTCTCTTATCATGTGAATGGTACTATGAAAATAATAGATGACTTTAATTTGTTGTTATTTTAACTTTTTGTAATATTATGAGTAAGCAAGGTTATTCTAATGAAAGTGGGTTAAAGTAAAATCAAGTAATTTACAGAATTAATTAATTAGGAAATAATACAATTTTATTACTAATGTTATAAACATATTATTTTTATACCTAAGAATTATTAATTTGATTTTGATAAGAATATTTCATTATTGACTAGAATTGTTAACTAATTAATTGTCAACTAAGTGACAATTAAGCTTTGAAAAAAGAATGGTACTTACTAAATTAGAATTAAGACTAATAACCCATCTAGGATTACAAACTATAGATCAATTTAGTGAGTCCAGTATGATTTATTATAGAAATAACCGTAGGCAACAAATATTAAATTTAATTATAATTTGGGATTTAATGGTTAGTAGTTGCTTTAGGATTTGCTTGCAGCAGAGGCAGGAACCAGTTTTTTAGTTCTGTATTGCTTGGTGTTTCGTAGTTTAGATTGATATTTGTAAGTCTTTTTTTTGTATTGTCATTCAGTTCATTTTTATAATCTATTATTATATATTATTTTGTTTTGTGGATTGTTATTTTGTCTTTTTATATGTTTTCTTTTTTCTATGTGTTTTTTATGTTTGTTTTCTGTGTTTTTATTGAAATAAAAATAAAAAAAATTACAAGAAAAGAGAAAAATGAAGATATTTGGGTTTGCTGGGAGGGGATACAGACTGCAAGAGGGTCTGAGGGGTCTGGCTTCCATGTAGCTGCTCACTGTTCAGTTGGAATACAGTCAGAGATGAAAAGTAAATATATTGATGTCGATATCCATATCAATATCGATAAAGAGAGAACAAAGATGTGTGATTTCACTCACATGCAATTTAGAATTTCCCCTGAAAATAATTTAATCCTCACTGAACAACATATTGACATGGGAAGCATACATTTGGCACTAAATAAAGTCATTTGTGAAAATAAATTCAATTTGGGCTACACAAATGTACTGAAATGGATTTTCACATGCAGTGATAGCAGATGCAGGTCATAAGTTCTGATGGCAATGCAGACAAAATGAGCTTACTGAGAAATAAAAGGAAGATGTCAACAAGCTCAGAGAATCCCTGCCCCTGTTTGCTAAAGTAGACAACAGTGAAATGGACTGATTCAGAGGCTTGTGGAGGCTCCATTTCTGAAGGTCTTTAAACAGAGATTGGAGCCCTACCTCCCAGAAGTTCTTTAGCTGAGGCTGAGGATTGGACTAGCTGGCCTTTCATATCCTCTCCAACTCTATGGCCCTTTCCACGCAAGGGAGATAGATCGCTGTGGCATCATTGTGTCTTGAATACATCCGCACGTCAAACCGGTTTGATGTTGTTCTGTCATAGTTCATTCCATATGTGTTTAGCTCTTCAAGCGGTTCACATCATTGTGAAACCAGTGTAGTGTAAAAAGGGAAAAACTCTGAAGCAAATCAGCCAAAACAGTTCACAGCATTTTATCCTACATGTGGAAGCGCTACATCGATTCACACCACAGAGGTGGGCATTAAATGGACCAATCAGTGGTGGCAGAGTGGACCGAGGGAGGGGAATAAGAGTTCCAGGGAAATTGACATGCAGAAGCTACAAATGATTTTCTCTGCTTTTCTTCGATAGAAACTGGAGGACGTTGGAGTAAAAACACCACTTATAAAACTCAGTGAAGTGCTCTTCCACTCTAGTGTGGAAATAGTCTATGATTCTATCTTTTCATGTGCAGGGAAAGACTAAAATCCAACCCCTCTTCCTGAAAAGACAGTTACAGTGAGGATTGCTCAGTGACCCTCTAATGTTAAGGGACTTTTATGTGGTTGATGAAGAATCAAATAGAATATGCTGAAATAATACGTAGCTGGTTGCTAGTTACATTCCACGCTGAAACATTTTGTTGCAGATCCCACATATTTCCTTTTATTTTTTGAAAGCACAATTCCTTCATTATTTCCTGGTACTGCACTTGGGAAATGACACAGATGACTCACTAAAACCTCAAAGTGATGACTAGAAAGAAAGGTTCCACATCAGGCTTGTCAAACTAAGAATGGTAGGATGGGAAATGAGTTTAAGAAGTGAGGATGGAAAGAAGATTTGAAAATATTTTAGAAATAATTGGAAAATTGGAAACCATGGTGAGGATAGTCCTAGATAAGTGAAAATCTTCACAGTGTGGTAATTATTTTGTGTGGAAAATGTACAAGTTACTTCCACAGAAGATGGAATTTTCTGAAGAGAAAATAACATTTATTTAATTTATTTATACCCCACTTTTCTCCCATATGGGACCCAAAATGGCTGGCACATTAAAACAATATATTTAAAGAATATAGCCAAAACAATTTGTAATATAAAAATTAAAAATGCATCCAGGACAATCGAGTTAAAGTATTAATTTAGAAGATTTAAATCTATTACACATTAGCAACCAGCCCACTTGTTCCCCTGCCCTGCTGAAGGCACGTTAAAATAAGAAGGCCTTTGTTTGCTGAATGAGGAAAAGTGGGGAAGAGGCCAATCAAGCCTCTCTTGGAAGAGAATTCCACAACCTGGGAGCAGCCATTCTCTTAACTCCTCAGCAGATGTATCTGTGATGGTGGTGGGATTGAGAGAAGCCCTTCCCTAAAGACCTGAAAGCTATTGCAGGCTCTTACAGGGAGATAAGGTCTTTCTGATAGCCTGGACTTTAGCTGTTCCTGCACAGAAAACAGCATTTTCTATGGGCAAAATATGGCATTTATGTACAGAAGATGTTGGGTTCTGTGCAGAAAAACTGTTTTCTGCAAAGAAATGTTGTTGTCCACACAGAATATTCTATTTACTGCACCAAAATATACATTTTTGTTGTTGCTCTTTAAAGAATAAGGCCTTATCTTTCAATACTGATCTGAAACCAGTTTTCCACAACTTTCTCACAGTGAAGAGATGAATGGAAAATTATCCATTCTTGCCTGTGAGAACAAAATGTATGAAGATTTACATCCCTGTTAGGAAGGGTATTTTAGACCCTGTGGGAGTGCCTAAAGAGGCTTTGCTTCATATTTTGTATCCCTTTCAAAATCCCCTTTGCCTTTTATAGTTGTTCTTTTCCCATTTAGAAATTTCCATTTTCATAATATCATTGTCCTCTTCTGTGCTGAGAAATTTTCCTCTACAAAGTTGACCAGAGTGGTGCCAATCTTGATAGGACCTGACCGAGAACATCAGGGATTTAGTGGCAGCCATGTCTGCCACTGAAACTAGTTTCTATAATATTTGGGCTTCTGTGCAATGATAGTACATGGAGTTAATGAAGAAAACAGCTGCATTTTTTGTATCTCTGCTATTTTGTATCCCTACCCATAATTCTAAGTTTCCAACTGTAGTCATAACAGCCCTTTGCAAAAGGAGGGAGGAGCAGAAGAAAAACAAAACCATCATCTTAGAACAATTTTTTTTACTTTTTCCGTGTGTGCCTTAATGCCTACATGACAAGCAGTATTCAGCAGGTGAAGTCTTCCCCATTACTGCACTTTTTTGTCAGATTAAAACTTTATTTTATGGATTTCTGTCTGTCATACATCTATTCATGGCACAGCATGCCTGCTGGAAAAGAAAAGAAAAAGAAAAAAAGTACCTGAGGCCATTTTAGATGCTCTCAAAGATAGCAGTTCCTGATCCATAGGCCTGGTCTACATTTCTATTTCTTAAATTATATTCTGTTTTAGCAACTGTAACTTCTCCTTCTTGTCATCTGCACAAAAGGCCAGCCCCATATTTCTTAGAGTGCCTGATAATATTGTTACTGTCCAAAATATGACAAGGAAGTCAATTTATCGTTTTAAGGGCTTCTCAATAAATCTTTGCTTTCATTGGAAAGGTATCGTTCTAATGTATTGAATAAGTTATTGTTCTCCAAGGAACATTTATGTTTCAGGCATTCAAGTCTCTGCTAAGTTCATTGTGTCATGAAGGGTTCTTGTAAACATGAGTGGGCATCAATATGCCCTAATCTGGTTTGAAGCCTCTTCAACTGAATGTGAATAATGGGAATAGCCATGTTTTTTTGTTCAATAATGTCCCTGGGAATTCATCCATGTAATGCTGCACTGTTTTCAGAGACATGCAGCCAGGTTACAGAGGCCAGTGTGGGGATTTCTTACCCCTTTATCCCAATATTTTGCATAAGGTGTGAGGTTCTGCCTAAACCTCCACTGTCACCAAAACTTAGGAGTTTCACTAACCTCAGTGCAATCACCAAGGCCATTTCTGCATGACAATGCTATTCTGTGCTGTCATGCTGCAATTCAGGTCCGGAAGGGAACATGTCAGCAAAGTTCCCCTCCGTACCTGTTTGCTCCCTGCAGAAGGAAGCACAATGGCTCCACTTCTTCCTTTTGCAGCACAGCCAGGCACTTGCCATTGCTGTGCTGGGGCAGGAAGCATCACAATTGTGCTTCAGTGGCTTCTGCACAATGGTAAGTCTCAGAATGCTGTGTGATTGGAGGTGCAAAACTATTTTGCAAATATTGTGTGAGTACAACACTTCATGACGGGATGGCAACGGGATGGTGACGATGTCATGCGGAACCACAATCTGCCAACCACTGCCATCCTGTCCCAGAAGTGGCACGGTGACATTATATCGAAAGGGCCTAAGAGTAATGCTTTCCATTGTTTCCTGCTCAGTCACCAATGGAAGGACGTCCCTCATGTCCCACCTGTGTGACCACCAACTACTAGATGTCCTCAAGTTTCTCATGGAGGATATTATGGAACTGCTATCCCCATTGGACATCAGCTCTCTTTATTCATAACTGCCACTACAGACGTTGTGTCTCAACTCAGTCTGTTTCTTTATACAGTCCTCTTCCCACATTCCCAGGTTTGACTTTCATGAATTTGATTATTTGCAAGGCGCCCGCTTGCCTCTTCCTCATCCCCCCGATTCCCTGGCCTTTTGACAAGGCCAGGCTCAGGGTGGGGGAAAGATCTTTACTCCCCTGCACTCTCCTGCCCGTCACCTGTGCAGGTGCGCTGGCAGCAGCCAACAGGAGGGTGCAGGGAGGAAGAACTTTGCTTTACTTCCTTGCACTGCCATGCCCATCACCCACTCGGGCACACTGACAGCAGCCAGCAGAAGGGTACAGGGAGGAAGATCATCCCTTCCCTGCACTCCCACCACTACTGCATGCTGGCAGCAGCTAGCAGGAGGGTGCAGGAAGGAAGATCTTCCCTTTCCTGTATTCCCTCACCTGCTGCCCATGTGGGGGAGCCAGCAGTGCCCACAAGGAGGGTGCAGAGAGGAAAATCTGATTCCCTAGGGGAGTTATTCACAATTTTTTGACATTCACAAGGGTTAACTTTTGTGGTTGTGGAGGGCGTATTGTATTGCATTCCTGGAAAGCTAAAGCATATGAAACAAAAACAGTGTTTTATTAACAGAAGTTTAACATAACAAAATAGATTAATAATTTAATACATTTAAAACATTTAAAACAAATATTTCACTCTTACACTCTTCTCCTTGCTAACTCAAATTCTTCAACACTACTTATTATTTCTTAAACTTAATTGACTTTCTTAACGCTCATTCTCACTCATTCACTCACTTCACCAGACCATAATTCACCAGCCTTATTAAAATTCCCTCAGACATTCTACCAATCACCATTCACTTCCAACATTACAAAGGGGAAGGGGAACACTAGACTGCCACAGAATAGACCCTTGTCAGAGTCCCGCCACCCACATCAAAAATGAGAACTCCCTGTGAATTGAGGTGACAATTCTCTTCTCTTTTGCAAATATTTTCAGGGAACTATCGTCCTGATCTATGCATGATGATAGCTGTCGCCCTTCCCAATAGGACACAAATGGGGCCTGATAAATTGGCAGTGGACAATTAAAACAAAAAATCTTCCACATGCTGTAGCAAGAGGCTGGAATTTAAAAAAAAAAGGAATATTTCCTTCCTTTCCTGTCCTCTGCCTTAAATTTCCCAGCACTTGAAATCAAATACTTGTGTATGAGCTAATACCTATTCACCAACCCTAGCCTGTTGGTGCTATCTATCATAGCACAACAATAAAAGGTTTAGATGGGTGGAGGAGTTCTTTTTTGCTTTTATCTCCTGAACTTTTGAAAGGAAAAACAGGCAATGTTGGTTTAATGTCAGTTTACTAGCCACTTAATCTTAAAACATAGTTTGATCCATGTTGAAATCATGGTTAGTAAGCCAAAATTAAATTACAGTTCACTATTTTGGATGTAATGAGGAACTATGGCTTCAAAAGACCAGTTATTACTGTCAATCCTGCATCTTCTAAGGAGCTTGGAGAAGTGGACAAACCCAGACCTTGTGATGTGTTAGGCTGAGAGACAGCAATTAGCCACACAATATCCAGTAAACATCATAGCTTAGTAGCAATTTGAACCTGGGACTTCCTAGTCACAGCCCAACACTCTGACCAATATTTCATACTGGATCTCACACTTGGACTGATACTCTATAAGACTGCTGGCAGAATTCAAATCTCTACAAGCATATTTACCTGTGCTATGGGCTCTTCCTTATTCTCCAGTTCCTCCCTGGGTACACAACTGTAGAAATGGGATTCAGGGGCACCGCTCTGTCCATTGAGCCACTAATTAGCCTGAATCCATTCTGCCCAAGCTGAACCTTCTTTCCCAAGTGTGCAAAGGCAATCAGAACACACCCACAACTACTTGGTGGCCAGATAGATAGAACTGTACATGTGATGCCTCCAGCTGCTGCTGTGCACCCAAGATGAGGGGAGTTGCATAAGAATGTACATAATACCTCCTTCCACAATATGACAAATGATACACAAGAACAACTGGGGGATTTGTCTGTGTATATCACCTAGAGCAGTGGTTCTCAACCTGTGGGTCCCCAGATGTTTGTGGACTTCAGCTCCCAGAAGCCCCAGCCACTATGGTCAACACTCAGGGCTTCTGGGAGCTGAAGTCCAAAAACATCTGGGGACCCACAGGTTGAGAACCACTGACCTAGAGGATTCTAGTCCAGAGCTGGTTACCAATTAGTTAGCAGCCACTAAAATTGCTTGAACTGGGAACTGGAACTTCCATGAACTAATTAATATAACGCAATCAGTGATTTCAGATGAACCTTCTATCACAGCATTGCCCTGCTTCATTTACTGCATTTTTATGGAGTTTCACATGATGTATTTCTTCCCTCAAAACTCTCTGTTCTGTTTTTCCACCACTTTCCCCCTGCCCTCACTACAGAAAATCTGTTCAGGGGAGAAAGATGGAAAAACTGCAGAATGCTTTTGAACTGCTAGAGTGAGGAGCACTCCATCTGGAAATTCCTGAAGTGTTAATGAATTGTGTTACAGGGGAACATGAACAAAAATGCTTTTAAGACTGGTTGCCTATTATTATTAAGGATAGGCTTAGCAGACATAATTTACAGATTTGCCACGAGAGATACTTAACCTATGCCCATTATTATGACCTTTAAACTTATTTATAATGTTACTGTCATTTTATTCATTTTATCTGATTTAGATAGACAAAAAGATAAAATAATGTTATTGGTGCAGAAGAGGATCTTCTGGATGAAATACAGAATCTTGAGTAAACAAATTCTATGAACAAGAGAGACAGAGAGATAAAATTGGGTTTACCAATGGGATGGAAGAACTAGTGGATATGTGGCATGTTTGATTTTTGGCCCCTCAATCAATTGGTGAAATACATATATATATATATTTGCTAAGCTAAAGTTTATTCAGATTATAGTTATTATCAAATCTTAAAATTTGCCTCTGCCCCGATTATGGACCTGCATTACCCTCTCAACCCACCATGGGGATGGGAGAAGGACAGGACTGTGACAACGGTTCTGCATGAAGTCTTCACAGTACCATCCTTCTCTGTCCGCAGGCAATGTAATCATGGATTAAATCATTGACAGGTTTTCCCCCTCCCCACCAGAGGATTCTGTTAAAAGGTACAGTGTGGAAAGGCCCTACATTTTTTGGGGTCTGTTTCCTCAGTTTATTTGTCTTTTATGACAAGAAAAGGATACAGTTAGATGGAAAAAAAATAAGTACAGGTCTAGGAAAACAGCACAAAAGAGGTTTTGATTGATTCTTTTTAAAGTTATGAAATGTGTTATGTCTTTTCTTATGAAACAAACAAACAAAAGCCAATTTTATAGTGAGAAATGGGGTACTGTTCATTGACATCGCTTACCTTGAAAGCTCTGAGGAATTTAGTGACAGAACCAGACCAGAAGCCATCTTTCCAGAGGCTGTATACACTGTCTTCACAAATAATAAGCACTCCCCTTTATAATACTTCTACTAAATGATGCAGTTAGAATTTGTGGGTTTCTTTTTATCTGCATGACAAATGTCAGATCTGTTTCAGTATTCCTCAGCTGTCAGGGAATGCCACAAACATTGTTTGGCCAACCCTCATTTTGCTTGAGTTCCAAAGCTCATAGTGACTGGATGTTATTTACAGATGTTGGGTTTCTCACTGCCATTCAAAACTGTGTCAGTGATTATGTGTCTTGTTAATGGAGGTTTTATTGTTCTTGTATATGTGCCTCGGGTGTGTTTGTCTGTGCAGAATGCATTTTCAATTATATCAAAAAATAAACAACATAAAAGAATTGTGAAAAGTAAATTCACAGTGCTGGCACAGAAGTGATCCTAGGCCAAATAAAAGCTGGCATGGATTCTTTGGGGATTGCTAGTTATTCCAAGCTGAGGTTTGCAGCACAGAAGAAGCCATCATTCTTCCTAAAGAACAGATTTTAAGTGCCTTAGAGAAAATATTTTCTATTTCTTTTCTGTGAGTTTCGTATTTCTGCCTAGCTTGATAGCCGTACAGTCAAAAATAATAACTAAGAAGAACAGATAAATAATAGTCATGGTGACCCTGAATTCTTCAAACTATAGTCTGGAAGAAAATATTTCAGTGTTTGCGTTTGCAAATATTTCCTTAAAATCTGATTGGGGAGGGGAGTGAAAAGGTATATGGATCTTAAAATCTTTCCTCATCTCTTCTTTTTCACAAGCTGGGTCCTCAATTCACACCCCTCCCCCCACTAACACAGTGTAGAGATCAGGGCAGTAATGCGTGGTATGATCATAGAATCATTGAGTTGGAAAGGACCACAAGGCCCCTTGCAGTGCAGGGATGCATAGCTAAAGCACTCCTGAAAGACTCCCATCCAACCTCTGTTTAAAGACCTCCCTAGCAGTAGAGTTAGCCATCCCCCAAAGCTGTCTTTTCTACTGTTGAACAGCTCCCACAGTCAAGAAATTATAGGTATGCATATGAATCTGGAATGTTTCAAAAGTCTGTAGAAAGAGATGTAGAAACATGAGAAATTAACTGAGAACAGAAAGGAAAGTGATGAGATTCTTGAGAAAATCCTCCTCTTGAAAGTAAACACTGAAATTTTGTAATGCAACGATTGGATTTCAACATAAAGTGACATGCTAATTCCACTATCATAGTGAGAAGTTCCTTGCCAATGCTGCCACAAACATGAGATAACCTTCTGCAGAGTTCTGGGACAATGCTCATTTTTGGACAGTGGGGATGTGATTCTTCACTAATGTTGTTCTTGAAGGAAGGAATGCACAAATCCTGCCCCCTGAGACAAAGTATTTGCAAAATGTGTAGTTTTTGAAGACTGTGAATAGGAAATGTGGTTTGCTATATAGAAAATGCTGTTTTCTGGACAGGAATCCCATGTATGAAGTTTTTGACCAGTCCAGGATTCTTCTCATCAAACGAATGAGACTCAAGAAACATGTTTTTCAACCATTGTACAGATATTCTGAACTATTTTTCATCACTTTTGCACAAGAGATGAAACTTAGTCAGTTAGTCCATTTCTGCACAATGTCACTGTCCCATGATGGGGACACATTGCTGGCAGTCTGTGAGTTGTCCTTTCACCCAATGTCATTGCAATCTGACTGCCAACACATTCCCACCTGTCATGATTATAGGATATTCCATTACTGGAAAAAAAATCCAGTAATGGCCCCTGATTGTGAGACACTCTTATCAGCAGCAGCCGTGCAGAAAGGGAAGAAACGCGATTAAGACACTTCCTTTCCCAGCACAGCACAGGGAGTAGCCAGCTGCACTGTGAAAGGAAGGTGCATTTTGCTCATACTACCTTCTGCAGGCAGCCGACTGGATGTGGAGGGGAGTATTCACATTCCACTGCCAGGATTGTGACACAAGAACAATGGAGGTGGGTAAGGTGCAGAGATAGCCCTTTTCACACTTCCACTTTTTGTTCCATGTGATATAATAATAATTTAAGGATTTGTATTCACAAAGCATAATACATGTAATGGGTCCTGATAAAAGCAGATATGTGCCATTTTGATGGCTTATAAGCAGAAAATCTTATTCTTATCTCCCTACCCCCGAAACATGCATGTGTGAGGAGCAAGATTTCATTCACTTGAAAAGGGACACAGGATGCAAGTAGGCATTACCTGCAAATTTAAACCAATGGTAGGCATGACCAAGGAAGATTTTAAAAATCTGTGCCTACTTCTCCCTGTGCCACTTTTGCCTTAACCTCAACATGTACCCACCTCTTAAGTCCCCAATATAGCAGCAGGAAAGTGTGGGAAAATAAGTTACAAGCAAACCCACTAGCAAGTGCCTGAAGAAACCAGTAAAAGGAAAGGATATTCTCTAGACTTGTCACTTTCTTAGTGTTAATAAAGCTGTGGTTCTAGTTAACTTAGCAAAAGTGTCTTACTTCTTTATTCTTGATGTGAACACTATCCAGTAGGTGCCCCTATTGCAAGGGCAACAATATTTGAGATGCCGTTCAGAATCAATTCCCTTGCTAAATAAATAATGAATCACACTTTTTGCAGCCACAGTATATTGCAGTTTATGCACTAAAAACAAATATAATATTTGCAAATGAAAGATAAATGGGTCCTGTGAGCTTACCATGTTGTACCCATAGGAACTTACCATGTCATATGCTAAATTCAAACAGCAAATTGATTTTTTCCAAACTCTGTTTATTATTTCTTTTAAACAGCAAAGTGTCTCCTGAGTGGCATATTGTGGATGTTAACATGTCCATGCTTGTGATTTATTTATTTATTTGTATGGATATATGTATATATGCATGTACATTTGGATATTACTTTTCTTCTTGATATGTCTTCCCAGTTAATACTCTAGCTTTCTTGTTTTAATTCTTGGAATGTTATGAAAAACCCTTCATAAAATTAATTGTAATAAGACAAACAAGAGGTTACCAAAACATGAATCACTGTCACAAGACTATGTCTTTCCAGGCAGAATCCTATTTGATACACAAGTTTGGGTTGGGGCTATCTGTGGCTCTAGTGACAACAATAGATCTAAGCGTATCTCCAAACTACAGACCTGTACATTACAGAGTGAATGACACTTAATCAGTCAGATGAGCCATCCATAAGCAGTACTTCCACCTTGTCTGGATCATTTCTTAGTTAGTAGGACTCCATCCATTGCATTACCTTGGCCAAGCACTGGTTCATCTTGCTTCATTGGAATTAAATCAAAAGGAGAAGTAGAGGTGGTTATCAACTGGATATTGGTGACACTTCAGCCCACAGAAATGGCTCATCTCTTCTGGTGTTTTCATGTCAATACTGAAAAATCTGGAGAGATAAAATAAAGCCTTGAGGAACTCTGTAGTATCATTATAAGAATGAAGAGCAAGAATGCTACAGCACAAGCTTCTGGAACTGGCCATCCAAGTATGACCTATACAATGCTCCTAGATCACAGATCATTCTATCCAAAGGATACCACGGTTAGTGGTTCTGGAAGCCACTGAAAAGTTAAGGAGGACAAATGTGTTTTGTTATATTTTAAGGAGCTATAGGAGGTGCAATGTGTCTCTTTATGTGCTGTACATTGAAGTTGCCAAAAGAGGAGAAATTTAGTGACACCATAAATCACAGTGTTTTAAATTACCTAACAACACTATTGCTGTCTGTCCCTGGTAATCCAAGACTCTGGATCAACATGTTAATGTTAATTTTCTCTCAACTATACTTGGAAAAACTGTCTGATTACTTGGCCCATATCATAACTCAGTAAGGTATCTTAGCTGCTGAGAAACTATTATCTGTATATTTTTTTTTCTACAGAGTCCCATCCTATGGTTTTTGTCATAGCAAATTGTGATGGCATGTTTGGAAGGGAACTGGCTTATTATATTATCTGTATGTATGTATAAATATAGGCTGAAATATGTACACCAAAGCTGTAGTATCATTACAACAGCTAGCAAGGATTACAGTAAATACAAATGATTATAAGATATCCCATTCAGGCATTAATCAGCTCATTTACTTCAACATGCAGCGGAGGACGATCTAGTCTTGATTCATCATAACTTTGATAATGGAAAGCAATGTGTTTGAAGAGAAAAAGCTCCTGGTCACATGGAGGTTCTTCATGCAAGCAACAGGTCTTTAAAATAAGAACTTGTTTGTACATTATGCCTCCACATGGACAAGAACTTCTCCTGTGAGGATGTATCATTTTCTATGTGAGTAAAACTATGATGAGTAGGAAGAAAGAACTAGGCATTCTCCTGTTTGCATATTAAACAAAATAAGGTGAATACTACCTAAATATGTTGAAAATCTTTCTGTTTATGTGTACACATACATGTGCACACACACAGAGGCAAGTTCCCATATTCATATTTTTCCCCTTGCATAGCTCAAAGCAGCTTTCAGGTGGAGGGATAATTAGGAAAACTCAGACATCAAGGATCCCACAGCACCATGTTCTGCTTCAAATTTACTCTTATTTTTAATATGCCCCATTTGCATTTTCAGTGGCCTTTTCATAGACAGATTTTCAGTCCAGCAGTAGCTTCTGGAATGTCATGATGAGAACAGAATTATAAGATTTTAAAATTATAAACATATTCTAAAGCTACTTCAGCTTCAGAACCCAACTGAAATGCTTGCTAGTAACAAAAGGACTGAATAGCAATGAATAATAGATGAATCTGAGTCACCATTCTTCTCCTAAAGTGTGGAAACTGGGGAGCTTCTGATAAACCTGTCCTAGGATTAAAAGGTGGACATGTCAACTTATTCAACCTTTCTTTCTTTCCCTATCATTTTCACAACACAAAAACTTAAAAGATTACAATGGAGATAGTCTCTATCTTTCCAAACAAAGATGGCTAACAAGGCATTGTGCATGGTCCAGCTTCAGTTCTCCTCACTGTAAAAAGTGCCAGAACTCATTTGAATGAGCTTGATTCAGCTCAGGCTTTACCTGAATCCAATGCACATGCATAGTATTCAGGAAGCATTAGTTGAACTAGACAAGGAATAATAGCAGAGACTCACCGGTGGTCTCACTACAACTGTAGAATATCCTGTGGTGATACAGCGGGCTCTGCTTTTCCCATCCTTATATAGTTAGTGAGATTTTTCTTTTCTGAATTAATTTTTAACATATGATCTACTATCCATTGGAATGTCTAGCTGGTACTTCTGTTTTCTAAATGTCTAAATTCCTGATAATTTTTTGTTTATAATTAATCTATTATTTTTATCTTTATTTTGCTTGCATTTTTTTTATTGTATGCCACTTTGGCAGAAAGGTAAATATTAATTACAAACTAAGCTACATTGCTGTTCAAGGTTACTTTTTTATTCTGTCACATATGTCTCACTTGAAAGATATTGCTGCTATAAAAACCTTCAGTAAAGGGGGTATTAAAGCTACAAAAGATGAGGCAGAGTGAGTGAGTAACATTTGCAGGCATGGCAGCACTATTAGTAACTGTTACATCCACTTTTAAATGCCTTCTCCCAACACCCCACCAACAAAACAGAATTGCTAGAAACCAGATTGTTGCTGCATGTGTTAACATGGGTTGAAATGGATCTTAAAATGGATTAAATATCCATTTGAAACTAACAACTCCAGAATTGATCAAATCCATAGAGATTACTGAAGCAAACATCAAAAGATGAATTTCAGTTTGGAGAGTGCTAGGAATTAAGAGGAGAATTTGCTATTGATTTTGGGCTGCTGTGGTAGTGGCAGCAGATCCATTACTGCACTACTTTGGAGTGGCTCATATTTCTCTTTCCCTTGCTAGCATCATCACCATGGTTCCCTCTCCCCTTTGCTTCTCTTTCTTTCCTTTTCATCTCTGTTGAGTCCTTCATAGGATGAGATTTAGCCAAGAGATATTAAAGTGAATATCAAGTGAAACTGAGAATAAGGAGGGGAACTCTTGCTCGTAACATTCATTCCTGCATGGCAGCAGTCAAGGGAATATTTTTGGAGAACTATTTGAGAAGCCTGAGTGATACTGCTCTAAACCAAGCTAGGGTTATGAGTGAAGACTATTTTAATGCCCTGACTTCATAGTATAGCATAGATTTTGTATCACAGTTTTTTTTTAATGGTGTTCAGTGGATTAGAAAGGCCCTATTTGGTCCACTGAAGAATATGGGAATATAGTATAATGGGCTTTTTCACAGCTATGCCCTCATTTCAGGTCTACATCATGCAAATGTACATGGCAATTACTTCTAAAATATACACAATCAAAATAGAAGTTATTTCATTTGCTGAAGAGGAGATAGATCCCTGACAAAAAAGACTTCAAAGTTTAAATATGGATACACAGGTTGAATTCTATTTCTTCTTTCTTGAAAACATTTACTATCACATTTAAGTGGTTCCATTTCGTTTGTTCTCAGAAACAGTCACTGGGAAAGCAATCCTGAAAGGAGTGACAAAAAGAACTGCAATAACTTAAAATATCAGTTGAGCATTTAGAAATAGAGTTTAGGCAACTAAAGAAAAGAGGCAAGCAAAGTAACCAAGGAAAAGTGAACACAATCAAAATAACAATTCTAAGCGTGGACAATTTTCATTTCTCCCTCCCTCTCTCTCTCTCTGCAATGCTAGAAATTTGGGGATTCAAAGAAAATTTCATGGGAGGATTCTTATTTGGAGGACAATGCCTTCATTTTGCCATCCCTGTTGCTATACCTCTGATAGTAGTTCACCAGGAATGCCCAACCATGTTTTTTAAGGACCATACAATTGCATCCTCAGAGTGTGAAACCAATGTCTCAGCCAGAGATTCAGAT
Organism: Iguana delicatissima; assembly: GCA_948472985.1. Classification (NCBI taxonomy): domain Eukaryota; kingdom Metazoa; phylum Chordata; class Lepidosauria; order Squamata; family Iguanidae; genus Iguana; species Iguana delicatissima. The sequence continues at coordinate 1,086,979 of CAOKZL010000311.1, forward strand.
TTTCCTCAGGCGTTATTACTAATAACTTGCAGTAAAAAAGAAGATCCACCCAAAAAGAAGTTCCACAGCTGTATGGTAGCTAATCAGAAACCTACTCTATGTGTGTTCACTTGCTATTGAACAGGAATAAACAGAGTGAATTATAATAACAGTTATTTAAATCATAATGAAGGGGTACAAGAGGAAGAAGAAAGGGTATTAAATAACTTTTCACCATGACTCATGAAACAGTGAAGAAAAAAAGCAGTTCTAAATGAAAAAAGAAATGGTTGATACATTTTTTCAAATTTCTACAGCAGAAAGTCCAGATATTAAGTATTGTTACTTTTAGTTCCTTCAGCAGCATTACAATAAATCTCTCTTTTCAACATTGCTATCTACTAAAAAGCAAAGAGTATTGGGTAGGGGGAGGCTGAAGGCACATAAATGATAAAAAACCCAATATTTTTGGCACTTCACATTTATCCAAATATGACAACTTATTCCCATTTTTCTCTGTGATGAAAACATTCTTACAGCTTTCTCATTCTCTTACTGTTTCTGTGAATGGAAGATATGCCAGTAAAACAACTGAATAGAACAACTGAAATGGCACAGAAATATTGATATACAACATGGTCATCCCCTCCAAATAAGGATTTAGAAATAAGATTTATGAGAGCCAGTCTGGTATTGTGGTTTGAGTGTTTTGAACTAGATGTTACCCCAAAAGGCAGGTGAATCAGAGGTCGACTCCTGATGCCAGTGTCTCTGTCAAATGGTGGAGGATATTAGCACAAAGGGAGGCCTGCAAGAAGGGGGTAACCTTACAAGATCTTTTACACCTTTGTATACCTGTACTAATGCAGGGACACCAACTGGAGATTCAAAGAATGTTTGTTTTATTGAGGGAAATTAACAATCACACATGCAAGGTCCAAGTAGCCTTACAACCATACTAGACGAACTGAAGAAAAGGAAGGGAAAAAATTGATAGCGAGAAGTCAGGACATAGTGGGTAATATTTACCTATTCTGCAGAGAACAGATGAAGTGATATGGCTCAGACTAAGGGTCCAAGCGTAGTACAAGAACAGGAACTGGAGCAGCAGAATGATGGGCTCTGTCCAGAGTACTAAGAATTATCTGGTTCAGAGCCAGGGTTTAAATACCCTGTTTTCACTCTAAGGGGGAAAGTGTTAATAGTTCTCAACCAGAAGCCATTTCTGCACTACACTGTTATAGTGCTATTATTCCATTTTCAACATCCTGTGGAATTCTGGGGTTTGTAGTTTATTGAGCCCAACGAGCTATCTGGCAGAGAATTCTAAATGCCCCTCCCTAAACTAAAATGCCAGGATTCCATAGGATGTTGAAAGTGGAATAATAGCAATATAACAGTGTAGTGTGGAAATGGCCAGAGCAAACACTGGGGTTTGGAACAGGCTAATGACTTTAATGTTAGTGAAAAAGGACTGATAGGAATTTGGATAGCTCCTTAATGGCTGAGCAGGTGAGGAAATAAAAGAAAAATTTGGGAAGAGGGAACAGATTGAAGACAATCAGTAACTGTGTTGCAGCACTTTCAAGTGCTATTGTTGCTAAAGGTTGAGTCATTGAGGGACATTTGCAAGCTTATTACCACTGGAGTTTCCTTGAATATGACCTGGCCATGCCCTAAGGTCCCATATGACCTACTTTTGTGTTGCATGTGTTCATCCTGTCCTCTTCGCCAGCATAGCTTTTCAGCTATAACATTGTATAATTTATATTTTATGCCAATTAAACAATATTTGCCAATTATACCATATCATGAGGCGGGAGTGTATGACCTGGTAATTTAGGAGTCTGGGAAACAAGGGTTCAAATCCCTGCTCAACCATTAAAACACATTGGAGGACCTTGGACAAGTCACACACACTCTCTTGGGTGCAATGGAAAGTAATAACAAAGTTTCACTGAATAAATCTTGCCAAGAAAACCTTATAATAAGTTTTCCCTGAGCTCCAGTTGACATGAAGGCACCAAAACAATAACAATGAAGCTTACAGTAAAGAAAGAAAAGTTTTGTGTTGCTACATTTTCAAGTATCTGCCTGTGAAATTTTGCAAATATTACAAAGAAACCATCAGGACTTGAACAAAAATCCCATTGAAAATTTTTCCCAAGTGGCATTCCCCTAAGTGCTTCTGTTTCTTAGCTCAGCTGACAGCAATATAGGTACTTGAAATACTAGAATTACATTGTTTACTACAGAAATTAGAAGTAATATTTAACAAAGTCTCAGGCCTTGACCTTTTAAGGAAGTAATCGGTGACTTACTTTTTTGAGAGCTCCAAGTGCATTCTTAAGGGACAATTTGGATCCGCTGTAAAGTGATTGAGGTTATAGTGGGAACATGCTCATGATTAGACTGACTTTTTAATATGTTGGTTAAAATTATCTCTTTTGTTGGACCAACTTGTTGAAAGAAAAATTGAATTTCATGCTTCAAGATTCTACAGGCCAAATGACAATGATTTTAATCTAGACAGACTTGAGAGCATATAGCTAGATTAGATAATAGCTCTCTAACTGTAGGTTTTTGACTTTGATCATTTTTATCTGAAAAAGTGTTACATGAAGATAGAAAACTTAATTTGATTTTTTTTTTGTCACTGCAATGCTATAAAAGATAGGAAGGTAACTCCCTTGCTACAAGACCACCAGAAACAGCACATGCACTGCATAGGAACGAATTCATACAACTCCAGATGGAATCCTAAGTCATATATGGTAAGCCCTATCAATATAACTACAAGCATTTAAACATTGTGACAATTTTGTGGGATGAACTCAGGACTCTGACCTTAAGGCCCTTTCTGCTCCACCCTCCCAACATGCCATAGGGATGGGAAAAGGATGGACCATGACAACAGTTCTGCATGACATCTTCACAGTCTTGTTCTTCCTCCATCCCCAGGTGGTGCAATCACCAAATAAAAAATTGACAGGTTTTCCCTGTCAATGGCTCATGATTGCCCCACCATCCTGCACTTACCTGGTGTGTGGAGGGTCTGAAAGTGCAATGGCACCATGAGACAGCACCCAGCTGCACTGCAGAAGGAAACAGTGGGGCCATCGTGCTTAATGGATCCTGGAGGCAGTTGGTGCGGAGGGGACTACTCCCATTGTGCTCCCTTCCCGGCAGAGCCACTGCCAGGATCCCCATAGGACACCACCAGGAACAGGTAAGGTGCGAAAAGGGCCATAGACTTAAAAGACTCAGCCTGGGAATGGAGTGTGCCAAATGTGAACCAAATCTGGGTAAGCTGTAAGGATGATATATACTCGTTTCCCTTCATATCTACTGCCTGCTTTTTCATTGGCAGATGTTTCATGCTATGCCACTGAAAAGCTTTTTGCTAGGTCAGTAACAGTGTTAACAGTATGATGATCCACAGTAGTGGTGGTGGTGGGGAAGCAACACTATGCATATTTTCTAAGGAATTTGTCTACTGTGTTCTACAGAGCTTACACTACAACTAAATGTGGATAGAAAAGCAGATTTCAAGTCTGCATGTAAATATTCACTTATTTCATTCTCATATGTGAAAATGAAAAAAAAGTTTTTTCCTCTTCTAGGTGAGATAATAAGCCTTTAACACGTTTTTCATTTTTATAGTATTGGGATTTTTATTTTATTTTTTGCAAAAAAAGAGATTTTTGTGCAAGAAAGACGTCAGTACTTGTGTGAAATCGAATTCAAAAGCACAGATTTTTCTGCAAAAAAATCTTCATGAAAATTTCACACAAACATCCCAGAATGTACAGACACAGTCATGCCATCTCATAGCAGCTGACAAGTTTTCAGTGTGGTATATTAACATGTTGGGGAAATTTATGAATATTTTTTCCTTCCTTGTCAGTGCGGATAGTGTATGTTGTGTGCCTTCAAGTCCTTTCTGACTTATGATGAACCTAAGCTGAACCTGTAATGGGATTTTCTAGGAAAGATTTGTTAGCAAGCCTGCCACTGCTTTCCTTTGAGGCTGAGAAAGTATGACTTGGCCAAGGTTATCCAGTGGGTTTCAATGGTCGAGGCAGGATTTGAAACCTGATCTCCCATAGTCCTAGTCCAGTATTCAAACCATTATACCACAATGGTTCTTACAACTGAGGACAGTCTAGAAATCAAACATGCTTTGCCTCAAACACAAACACAACTCAGCTCAATCATTCATCACACTTTGCTGGCTCAGTAAAATCAGAGCTATACTAGTTTTGAAGGGAATCAGCCACTTGCTCTCAGTTTGAAATCAACACTCTAGTATGTCTCAGGTCATTGAAAAAAAAAGAAATATACCATCTCACAGTTTCACCCAAGTTTGATGAAAATATTTGTACTGGTTAAATAGGTACCACATGATCTGTGTATATCAGCTGTATGTGCTTTCGTGTACTCGTTGTAATTGTTTATTGTAACTTTGTTTTGATTCTGAGGGTCTTTCTTTTACATGAAAGATGATATTTAAAACTTGACATAAGTAAACCAGATTCTTCACAGTTTAAGCTTATGATCCTATACACAATCCCACTTAGAAACTAGGTCCCTTGAACTCAATGGGATGTACTTTAAGGTAGTGGGGCAAAGCACTGTAAATATATCAAAATATGCTGTTATATACCTTATTAAGATAAATGCACATTTAAATATACAGTCAGCCCTCCACATTTGTGGGTTTCACTTTTGTGGATTTGATTATTCATGGATTATTTGCTGTCACCTGTGCTGCCTCCCTATGCCATTTTTAACAGGGACTGCAAGCCTTGTGAGACTGAGAAACTGTGATCAAGGCTTGTAAGTCCCTGTTAAAAATGGTATGGGGCAGCAGTGGAGGTGGCAATTAAGCCCCACCACCTACCCACTTCTGTCTTGCCTCAAAGGAATCCATGGTGGGTTGAATATGGTGATCATACATTTTTTGTGTGGTAAATATGGCTTGGGAGGATCTAAAGTTATTCATGGCTTCTCCACTTTCACGGGGGGGCCTGTGCCCCTAACCCTAGCAAATGTGGAGGGATGATTATATTTTAAAATGTGTGTTCTAAGAGCAATTTTTTTCAAAAAATATGCAGGTTAATATATGGAACCTAAGAAGGTGCCTTGGACTGGGAACAGAGTCATCCATCTATGTTACATGTTATTATTAATTTCCTTAGCATTTTAAAGGCCATATCCCATACAGTTGTCTCCATTTCATCTGCTTGTCTAGCCTCTGTTTTGCAATCTGCCAAGGTGAGCATAAGCGAAGGTCTCATGAGTGCCCTTCATGCACTAGAGTATATCCTTTCATTTGGGTACATGCACCTAATTTCTGATTTACATTGGGCAAAGTGTCCTTTCCACACAAAGTAAAATGGTGCATTTTCATGTCTGTCAGTCTCCTTTCCTGTTCAAAGAAAACCTGAGAGAGTGATTAATGTTTAAGGTTTTAATAACAACTGGTTCATCATTTGAGTCAGACCCCAAAGCTCTTTGCAAATATTAATTACCCAGAACTTTGAAACCCTCTGACTTCCCTGGGGTATGCATCTCTTTCTATGAGTTTTGAAGGAGGTAAACAAAGGCAAGCAACGGTGAAGCGATTTCACAGCAGGCTAATCATGTAATGGGCAAATCATGTCTAAAGAGTCCTTACTCCTGGCCTCTTACTGCAAACATGGGTCACATTTTGTATTTAGAAGATCATCAACAAGCTGCAATGGATTTTACAGCAAGATCATGCAAGGAAAGATACAGAAAGGAATGTGGATGATGATAGAGGATAGGGAAATCCTTTGAACAGAAGAGTTGTGCACCTCCTGTATCTATTCTAGTCTTGATCTCTTAGACCAATGGTTCTCAAACTGTGGGGTGGGACCCTAAGAGGGAGTATGATAGTGGTTCAGGGATAGCTCAATAAAATTCAGCCTGCACATATATCAAATGTGAAAAAGAACAACTCTCTCTCTCTCTCTTTCTCTCTCTCTCTGTATGTGTGTGTGTGTGCGTGCATGCATGCATGCACTATTGAATATTGACCAGTCTCTGCAAAAGAGCAACACAGAGCATCTTCCCCAAATTTCTCTAGCCTCAGACATGGCAAAAATTGGCTTCTTTTTTTATGCTTTCCCCAGTCTGCTTCTCCAAAAGTCCTGTCAATGGTGGAGCAGACATATGCTCATTAGAGACCAAAAGACAGCTTCTCAGTTGGGGCAGAAGGGAAGCAGAGAAAGAAGGCAGAGAGCACAAGAACTCAGCATTACAATGGAGGGTATATGTGGCATGAAGGGACTGTGAGGGAAAGAGAAGTGTAGGATAAGACACAGGAGGTACAATGTAGAGTGGGGCATGCAACACCCTCATGTAGATGTAAAGGAGTTCACAGAGGTAAAACATTTGAGAATCAATGTCTTAGACCTCCTGTAAATATAACTTGTTGCCAGGGTCCCCTAGAGTTAACTCAAGATTTAAATATTTAAGTTTAGGTTTAAATATTGAAATGTTTACTTATTCATTAAAGGCTTCTATAAACAAGGATTCAAATCCTCACTCAAACAGTGGGTGACCTTGGGCAAATCACATTCTCTCAGCCTCAGGGGAAGGCAAAAGCAAACCCCTTTAGAACAAATCTTGCCCAAAAAATGCTAGGATTGGTTTACCTTACAGTTGCCAAAAGCCAAAAGTGACTTGAAGGCACACAACAACAAAATGCCACTGACAAGCAGAGGTTGTTTCTAGCCATTTTGTCTCTCTCCTTTGAAAACTTTCTTATGGTAAATCTATTATGTGGGTTTTCTTGGCAAGATTTGTTGCCTTTGCCTTTCTCTGAGCTGAGAGAATGTGATTTGCCTGAGGCCACCCAGTGGGTTTCCATGGTGAGGTGGGGATTGAAACCCTGATATCCAGAGTCATAGTTTGGGCATGTGCACACACCTGCTGCTGTGTTCCTCAGTGCCCACACATCTTGCTTGCATGTCCCTGACAAAAGGGACACAGCAGCAGGTGTGTGCATGCACCCAAACTGCTCCCTTATTTGCAAACGAAGGAGCAGTTTCAGCACCTATGCACACACACCACTGCCACATCCCTGTTGCTGCTGGTGGTGGTGGTGTCCAACAGCAGGGCTTTGAGAACCCCCTATGATGGCTTCATAGACTCCCAGAAGTCCCCTGACTCCAGGTAAAGAACCACTGTCTTAGACCTAAATTCTTTTGTGCATTCCAGCTAGAGTAAATGTGCTGAAACAATTGAAATTATATCACTGGAGTCTTAGCATTCAGCAGTTCGCCCACTGTGTCTACTTTAGTTGAGACTAGCAATTGGGTTTATGTTAATCAGATACTGGGACAGTTCTAAAGTGTCACAGAAAATAGAAGGGGGAGGTGTCTGTGGAAGTGACGGAACAAAATAAAGGAGGTACTGAAATTGCCACAGGTATCAGTAGGAAGGGAAAGAACACTTCAAAACACGTCGAAAAAACAAGTTTCTTAATCCTGAGAATCCTGGACTGACAAAACTGTTCACACTTTGAGACTCGTTCCATACAAAATTGTCACATGAGATTTTGCGCAGAGCATTTTCTGCATAGAAATATCATTTTCTGCTCAGAAAAAGGCTGTTTCTTGCTGAGAAAAAGCTGTTTTCTGTGCAAAAAAATTGATGTTCAAATTTTGCACGGAATGTCCCAAACTGTTCAAAAGGAACAGTTTTCAAAGACTTTCTTGCAACAAGAAGAAAATGGCTAAAATTCCTTGTTTCCTTTGAGAAAGAAATTAGTAGAAAAAAATTGCACTCTAGACATCAAGGATCTGACTCAATGCACACTTACAAATGCCTCCTTGCAAAGCAAGGGAGGAAAGTGTTTCTAACTCCTTCTGAAGCATTCATCTGATTGTGGTTAGTATTTTTGCCCTGAACTGTGATATGTATGAATCTCAAACTGAATGTTAACATTGAGTCAGCTTTTCAGTTTACATTAGGTCTTTCTGAATAGGATATAGAAATGTATGAATACTATTCCAAGATGCATACACACACAGAGTGCCTCAATTCAGTATGTAGATATAAATACTTCAGACTTTAATATAGCCTTGTTGCCTTAGAATAAATCACTGACAGATGAATGGAGACTGATATAGGAGGTGTGCAATTTCAAATTCCAGTTCAGCAAGACTGAGCTAAAAAAATACAGTGCAGGAGGCAATCTATGCAAGAGGATAAATGGACACAAATCTGATATTAGAAATGGCAATATCCAAAAACCTGTTGAAGAACAGTTCAGACTTCCTGGACATATCGTAAGGGATTTACAGATCACATCCTTGACAATGGAGTTTACAAAGAATGACTAGAAAGAGAAATGGCTGAATTGAATTATATTCACAAATTTCAATCCCTTAGCAGAAGTATGAAAAAAGACAATGGTTTCATAGTGCACTGCATATATTAATACAGCAGTCCTTCCTACTGTACATAAATCAAAAGAAATCTTCTCAGTGAAAGTTTTGAACCCAGGGAAAGTCCCATATGACAAGCAGATTTACTGCTTTCATGCATCAAAACAACCTGATCACTGTAAAAGTTGGAAAGACCAATATAACCTTTCCCAGGCCTTTGAGTTTGGGGCAATGGATGTGATTTGCATCTTTCTGGGTCCTATTACAATTCTATCCCACTCCCACAACTTTATAAATATGGTCTATAACCTGAGGCTTTAATATCACACTGTACCACATTTGAAGAAGTGGGTTTATATCTACCACAAAAGCTCATGCTAAAATAAAAACCAGTTAGTCTTAAGCATGCTGCTACATCCTCCCACTTTCTTCCTGTTGCTCTCAGTAGCTGCTGCTCAGTAAGTGGGTAGTGGGGGATTTTTCACAGTTCCTACATATTCCCTACATTATTGACTATGTAAGGATTATTAATAAAAAACAGTCATGAATGTCTAACTCTAGCTTGCACATTTGTAATTGCTTTAGTGGAATCTGTCTAGAGCTATCAGCAGGCTTGGGAAAATCTGATGTTTGCCCCAGACTCTGTAAGGCTCAGGGTATTGTGGGGGTAAAACAGTAGCCACTCCCCTCCCCCAAAAAAATGGTGGAGAAGGTTTGGATTTTTTTGGGGGGGGGGTAAACTGGACTTATTTCTAGAAATTAAACTTTAAAAAAAATCCCCAAAAGTCAGCTTAATTCATAGTGGAGAGTCTCTTTAAGGAAGCTTCTTGCATTGCTATTCATAGCCCTATTCCTATTTCGTGTATCTACATAGCTTCAGTCTTCAAAGCTGCACATAGGTCTTTCTTACCTAATATTCCTGTTGCTGGATTAAATAGCAGCAACTAATGTGCTTTTGGGGCTTATTTTATTAAAAATTCTTAAGCTCTCCCCAGCATGGATGGTAAATTTATTTCAGTTATATTGCTTTGTGCATCTCTAATACTAGGCAAACATTTTTTTTTAAATAGACATCTCAGTTTTCCCTGAATAGATCCTGATCCTGACATACACACACACACACAAACCTGGGCTGATGATGTACAATATAGCTATTTCCTAGCGAAGAATTGCTAATCAAAAATAACAATTTCCATATCAAAAAGGTCATATCTAAATTGTCCTCTCCCACAGAGCATGGGAAATTTAGTTTTTGGATTATCCTGGCTTGGTAGGCTAGATTTGAACAACGAAGATAGGGCTGAGAGGAGGCTCCTTGTAAAGTCCAATTAAAGGTAGAGAGGAAAGATCTCTGGCTTTCTTGACCATTTCCACATGGCCTATGTGGGCAAGGCCTTGATTGACTCTAGCCACAAAGGTGCTGGGAGTGGCTGTGGCAGTTATAGTGCTGGTCTGCTGAAGATGTCCAGAGTAGGGTCTTCTTTAATGGTTGTGGATAAAGTAGAGTGTAGTTTTGAACAAAATGTACATTTATAGCCATTGCTCTATTTTACTTTTTTAATCGGGCCATACTATGTAATATTAGTTAATTATTTAATTTTTATTGAATAATTATTTAAAACTTGAGTTGAAATTAGAAAAATCTTCAGTTGTAATTACTGTGGAAGTAACTGAAAATATTTTGTATTAACTTTTCTTTTCTGTTGTTACTGTAAGTTGTCTTAAACATTGCATGCCACTTTTCCATGGTAAAACAAATATCATAATGATGCTAATGACACTGAACATATGCATCTATGGTTAAATTTAGAATCCCTCAAGAAGGATCTCATACTTTGTGGAATCTTCACAAAGGTCTGCCTCTTGAAGATCTGTTATCTCCTGCATTTTTTTAAACCATAGAAACTCTTTGATGAGAAAGGGTGTTTAAGAGGTGTTAAATTTTAAAGGTGGTTTTAAAAGATGGTCAAAGGAGGCCATGGGCTGTACAGAACACCTTGGGCAGTCAGTGGTGAGCACTTGTATTAGGTGAAACATATCTACAAAAAACAGCCTTCTCTTCTTAACACCTCTTCTGTAGTACAGTGTTATGGTGCTATTATTCTACTTTCAACATCCTGTGGAGTTCTGGGGTTTGTAGTTTACTGAGGCCAAAGAGCTCTCTGGCTGAGAATTCTACAGCATAGTTAGAAAATGGCCTTTGTAAGTGAGAAATTAATGGTGCATCTGCATTTTGTTCGACTCTTTCATGACCAGCCATATAATTTTCATAATATTCTATGAAAATGTGATTACATGGGTTTCAACTTGAGTGGGGGAAGAGAGAGAGAGAGAAAGTCTAATTGACTGACCCAATGGGTGGGGGAGAACAGTGAGAAAAGAATGAATAAGTGTAGAGACGTGGCAGGAAAGACTAATGAGAAAGAAAAAGAGTAAGGCAGGAGAAAAAGAGTACACATTACACAGAACAAAGGAGTTTCCAATCCACAGATTAACTGGTGCAGGCAGAATGAGTATGAGGGCAGAAAGAAAGTTCACATTGAAAAAAGAAGAACTGGAGAGTGCAGGTAAGGAGACATCGTTGGCTGGGATGAGTTTTTTTTTTTTTTTAAAAAACAACTCTGCTAGCATGTGATAATCCATCAAGTGATAATTGATAATTGAAAAAGTGATGGAAAAGATGTTCCTCACATTTCTCATTTTCGATGAGACAAATGAAAACAAAATGACAACCACTGGGAGGTTTTTCTCCTCTTGTGTGAGCAAGGTTTCCACAGTTTACATAAGAAGCCCCTGGGCAAAACTGTACAGACAGAGACAGCAAGTATGGAAAGTAAGGCTTATTGATCAAAAAAAGAAAAAAAAAAGACCCAAATAACCCACATAGTGCTTTTACTTTTTTAAAGTGCATATGACAAGGCAGCAGTATTGGCAACTGCATAAGAACAGTCTTGAAAATGTGAATATTCTCTTCAGAAATTGCATTTAAAAAGTCTTATTTTGCTTTGCAAAGCTATTTTTTAAAAAAGTTTTTCATCCTCATTCATAAGAACAAGATAAGCAAGGATTTACATCCATAGCATGATCCAAGGAAAAGACAAGGTTTGCAAAACTGTATGATGGACAATAATTTACAAACACAGCTTTTGAGCATAAAAGAGCTTTCAACATAGAGCTACCTGTTTGTTAAAGAACAGATGTCCTACCAGGAAGACATGGCATTTGTATTCATTACAGAGTCAGAAAATCCAAATATGTAAGGCTAACAGAAACTCATTGTTACAGTCAAAATTTCATTAAGGAGTGATGATGAACATCCACATGAGAGTATCTCACTGTTTGTGAGTGATCATTATACCCAGTAAGTGACAAGATCTTGAAGATCTCAGGTGCTCTTCTAACATTCTTCATTAGATGTATGTAAACTCTGTAGCTGCACATCTCCTTCTTCCTTCACTCTCATATGGGATTTAATTATGACTTCCTGGTCTGATGAAAACAAAGTCCCAATAATTTTAATGTGGCCATTACAGATGGAACTGACATTTGATTGAGCCCCAGGATCAGAAGTAAGATTTGCTCCTAATTTGTGAATCTGTTTTGCTGCCAAACTACAGTATGATCCAAACAGGAAGTCATTTGTTAGGAAAGGAGGGGAAGGAAGGACCACATGAGTACAAGCCTTAACACTTGAACCTTCAAACCATGGGATGGAATACCACAGTTTGTATTACTGTATTTGCAATGTAACACATATAGTTCAATTACATTTTCCAGCTCAAAAACACCCCATATTTCACAGCCTTACACTTGTGGTGTAGGAACAGTCCCTGGTGATGTAACAGAGAGAAGGTACTGAAGGTGTTATTAAGCATGCTGCCTTAAACAACAACTGCTGTTCCTCAGAGTATGCCATTCAAATGAAAACTCAAATACCAGTAAATGATCAAATGATGACTAAAATATTTATCTGGTTGTAAATTAATTTTTCAGCAATCTGTATTCAGCAGAAAACACTTTATAACACTTTTAACAGTACTTGGGAGCTGCAAAGCAACCAAAGAAAGTGGAGAGACAGGGAGGGAAAGAAGGACAAGCAAGATGATGAGTGAGGTTAGCAAAAGTGAGAATAAAAGGAGAAAGAGGATGCGAGTTAGGAATAAAAATACAGACAAGGCAGAAGACAAATATAGTCAGTATAGAAGCAGGGTAGAAGAGAGAGGGTGGTGCTACCAAGGAAAAAAGAAGACCAGTACAACAAAAAGATATGGGAATGGGGGAGAAGAAAGAAGGAAAGAGAATATATTCAGTGAGAAATCATGGGAAGGGCAGATTGAGGAAAAAGTATGGAGGTGTAGGAAGAAGGAGAAACTGAGGAAAGTGAAACCCTTGAAAGGGGTAAGTGGTTGGGGAAGAAACTGCCAGATAGAGTCCCTGGATGGTATATAGCAGCATCTATGTAGCAGCCTGTAGCAGCAATAGTCAGCAATGCACGCATCACCTCTCCATGCCTTGAGGCCTGAAAAAGAGAGGCTATGTACTCAAGCGTAATTTGAGTGCCAGACTATTACACTGGAAACCAGGCTTCAATTTGCTGCTCAGTCACTGGGTGATCTTGGCTGTGTCATACACTCTCAGCCCCAGAAGACCCCATGGTAAATTCACCATGGAGTCACCATCAATCAGAAACAGCTTGAAGGCATACAACAATAACAAATGTCCTCAAACTCAGGGCTAGACCCCGAGTCCTGGGAACACATGGTTTGGGCCTATATAGTTTCCTCTAGAGGACTTAAATTGCAAGTAGCTACCCTTGGTATAAGAATATGGCCTGCAGTAATTGATTGTGGCATGAATGTTGCCCAGTATAACATCCTAGCTACTGTTTTCCTTTTCCACCTCCATTCTGTCAAACTGAAACAGCCAAGAGAGCATGCAGATGCTTTGGCCATTTCCACACAAGACTGTTATAGTGATATTATTCCACTTAGAACTTCCTATGGAATTGTGGGACAAATCCCAGAATAGCACTATAACAGTCTAGTGCAGAAATGACATTTGAGACAAGGTTCATTCATAGAAGGTGATGTCAGACACTGTTGTAGCTCTCCTGGGATTTCCTATTTTCCTATTTCTTATTGTGAAAAATAATGGAAAAAATCCATTAAATGAAAAAAAAAAAAAAGATAGAATAGCTATGTAATGTCTTCTGTGTGTCAGTGCTACAAGTCCCCTGTCTGCAAGCAGTCAGAACAGAAAGGGTAGAGAATAAGCACACAACAATATAATATCAAAAGATGATGTTTGGAATGTGTAAGAAAGAAAGTGATGAAGAGATTTCTGCCTCCATTTTGGTGGGCAGAAATTGTCATGAGGAGCTAAGTAGGAAATGCTAAATACTGAAACAATAAAGGAGAATGAGAGCTATGGGGGGGGGAATACTTTGGCACCAGAAACTATGAGGGAAAAAAGAGAATTACTTTGCTCTTCTTTTTAGATGGCAGGAAAAAAACCACAGTACATCAGAGCTTTTGCAGTGAATGATTTAGTCATAGGGATCACCTTCCTAGGTATTCCATTTCTTTATTTCTAGTCCTATTTTCTGTACTGCAGCAGTTCATGAGAGGTGATGCAAGATGAAGGTCACTTCACACATTACACTAAGGGGCCTCCAGCAAAACAAGAGTATGGCAAAAAGACCCAATGGTAGTTCCTGGAGCAGCATGGCTTGCTGTAGCATCCTTTCTTGTTTTTCAAATCAAGGGCAGCCATTTAGGCAAGTGCATAGTTGCAGAAGCTGGTCCTTTTCCTGCTCCTACCTAAAACAGTGATGACCATAAAGAGATATCATCTTTTTTTCTGCAACAAAATGCTGTATATTCCCAATTAAATATGTTTAGTGTAAGGACAACAAAATCAAATTTTATTTTATATTTGTCGTCATAGGATATTATGATTTAAGTGAAATTAAAATGAGGGTCACATTTTCATAATATTTTTCTCTCTCTCTGTCTTTTTTAAAATGATCTTTCTCTCTCATGCTGTAGCAGATTAAGAATATAGATATAATTTTATAGCTTGAAATGCCATTGGTAGGAATGGTGAAAGGGGAAATATTAATGGTGATATGATCATATAGCAATCTAAAGTCCCAACCGGTTGCTATTAGTGCTGGTGCAAAAATTCCCTAGCTGCAACATCACACCTTGCCTGGATCTTCCACATAATGTAGCCTGAAATGCTGATAATAAACTTGACATTGTGAGTGAGATGAAATCTCGTACCCACCGTATCCGAATGGGTTGGACACAGAGCTGAGATGAGTTCTGAAACCGGGTAGGAAGTGAGGCAGCAACGCAGAATGCAAAGTATGCAATAAAGTAAAACAAACAAAAGAGTTTCTTTGGCCAAAGGATCCTGATAATAATCTGAACTGCGTTCAAGTCCAACCTACTAGCAGTAGTGATCCAGAAAAATAACTTTATTCTTCAAACTTCATGTTTTTATACTATTTTCTTGATTAGGAAAGCAAAATAAAACATACATCAGCAAGATTAGTATTTCACTTGACTACTTGTTATTTCTTATCTAACTCTTCTATCAGCTGTCTGGAAGAACAGAGCAGTATGTAACTATCTGTAACTATCACAATGTTCACAAACAAGTCTGTCACTGATGTAACAAATGTACTCTCAATTTCAGCAATAATAGTTTCATACAGGAGTTAACAAAACAGAGGTTATTCATATAATTGGTCAATAGAAGCAGTTAATCAATATTCTTGTTAATCATACTGATGAGAGAGCAATTGAGAATCTTCTAACATCCCTCATGTATATTTTCAGCCAACAATATATTTTAATTTGCAAACATATATCTGTTACAATCTGCAAATAAGCTTCTTTGACCTCTTCACACCCTGGCATTCATTCATTCATTCATTCATTCATTCATTCATTCATTCATTTTATTTAACTTATTTTAAAAATTGTTCTGCACATATACACTCTTGTCTCTTTTTGTGTCCAAATCACTCATCAAGCATCTGGGAAGAATCATGTTTGTTCCTGAGTTTGCTTGTTTCACTTTGGGTGTATTTCAGACAGACATGAAATTCACTTCAGTTCTAGATTTGAGATGCATATAAAGAATTCATCCATCTGTTGTGAAGATTGCCCCTTACTCTAGTACAGATAACTCAGCCTGGGTTGAGAGACTCAAATGAAGCCATGTTTCTGTTTCTGAATCTGGATTTTTGAGAACCAGCTATCAGTTTAACAATGCGTAACACTTCCAATTTGTAAGACAGACAGCTATGATGACAGAGGTTGGGAAACAGGCTCTCAGATGCTTTGACCTTTAGTGCCCACATGCTCCACCCAGCAGGGCCAATGTAAGGGTAAAAGACTGTGAGAGCTGTAATCCAACAATCTCTGGATGGTCAAACATTTCCCATCACTAAATTCTGAGGTCCTGACTAACAGTGAGTAGGATCTGGAATGTATCCAGATTTCCCTAATGAAAAGAGTTGATTGTACCTGTTGTTGGCTATATAGACTCTTTGCCCCCTTCCTTAATAATCTTTATTGGCGTGGTTAGGGTTCTCCTCATAGTTCTCCTCAGGCCTCTAGAAAATAGAATCCAGTTCCTCTTCAGGGCATTGATGTCTTTATCCATAGTATGAAGGGTGCTACATCTAGGGTAGTGCTAGAGCCAAGTGGTAGAATACATATTTTGCATGAGGAAGGACTCAAGTGGAATCCACTTCAAGTAGGGCTGTTAAACTATGAAGAATTGTACAGAATGCTGAAAAGAGGTACCACTGACATGTCTAATAAAGTAGCCATCTATGTCCCTAGAGAGGTTCTGGATATAATTGTGTATGTTTAGTCTTGATACCCCCCACAAGTCTACAGATGGGACCAATAAATCTAAATAAACGAATGAAGCTCACCCTATGGGTGGGTCACCCCATTTATCTAAGCACACCAGAGAAGTGAAGAAAAGCTTGAGAGACATCTAGAGTGTAATTGCACTTCCTCATCCTGCCGGAAGGAATCGTGAATAGCTGATCAACCCTTTAATGAGATATCTTCTTATTAACTCACAGGAATGTCTCCTTAAAAAACATTATCAAACCTGTAATTATGACCTTGATGCAAAAAACTCCCTGAGATAATCTCTTTGTGGTTGCACAGGTACCAGCTCCCTCTTCAGAAAGGAAATGAGTGACTTCCAACTTAACAACGTGTCCAATTTCTTTAGCTGTCACCTCAAAGAGACATTTCCAAATATTGCAATCAAGGAGAAACTCTCCTCTTCTTCTTGTTTTATTTTCCTTATTAAAGAGAGTTGAACATTCTGGTGCACTGACCATGAAGGATTAGTACATAATCTTGAGGTATTTTAAAATCAACAACAACAGCAACAAACAGGAAAAAGAGCAACTGCAAAAATGTATAATCCAAAATGATGAAGCTTGCTGTAATTACTTGTCATTGTCAGGATTAAGGCAGAACTAGAGACAGTGATTGTTCACTGTCACTTCCTTGCCAATTATAAAACAAATCACCAATTAAATAATTAGTACAAATAATTAGCTGCAAATATTGTTTTTGAGCTACCTTGTAATTTAGATCAAAATGGCTTATGTGGTACATGAATATATCCAGAAGGGAAGGATGTTCTTTGTTGTAACCAACATAAATAATTAACTCTAGAAATGAATATCTTTGCTAATGTTTTGCAACGAACAGAATATTCCCTGTAATCACTGCTTTTTCAAACAACAAAATAATCAGAGTTCAGCCTTGCATGGCCTGGTCTGGTGGGCCTGCTTTGCATGTCAAAGAGAGATTGCTTCCTAGAGAAGATTTTCTGGAGGAAAATGAGGATGGGACAATATGATGATGCAGACCATTGGTTATATTAAGTCTTATATTAAGTCCCATTCCACACCTGAATTAGATTTCCTCATTTGTACTCAAGATGCAAGCTGTGCTTTGCATGTAGCTCCTGGTTAGATGTTATTAGTCCCAGCGCATTGGGTTTTAGTGCTGAGAAACCTAAGGGCTGAAAGACCCACCAAAGCTTCTTTCACAGGCTTGAGGAAAGGAGTCAGTGGCCTGTTATGTCTAGGTAGAACAGGAAGGTTAACTGGAACAAGCATAACCATAACTTCTGATGCTATTTGTAGGGTCTATTGGAATCTGGTATGCCTTCACAGCTTGGGGGTTAGAATGACCCTCCAATTATCCAGCCACTGGTAGGAGACCACCCCAAAGCTGGGGTAAGTAAGATTTGAGCCTTAGCCAGGTAGAGTCAAGAACTCCCACTACATTTTTTTTCTCTGTGGGCTGTAGAGCAAAGACATTTAGGCTCAGAGGTTGCCCCCTCCCTTATTAAACACACATACCAAAACTAGCTATTGACTCTAGCCTTGTAGCATGAAAGACAGTGCTTATAAGCCTGCCTTGTTGGAATTTATCTCCTCTGAAACAGCAAGCAAGTTGTGGATCTAGTTCATTCAACATTTGCCTCTTCTGTGTGGGTAGGTAAGGCAAAATCTGTCAATGAAGACATAAAACTGCCTCACATGGAGTCATATCACTGTTTCTATCTAGCCTAGTCCTGGCTATGTCTTTTGGGCAAAAGAGCTTCCCAGCTGTGATACCTGAGGCAGTTTTTGGCTTTGGCTTATACAAATGTTCTCCCACCAAGCCACTGTCTAATACAAAAAGCTGATTGCTTCTGAAGAAGGTATCAGTGCTATAATGCATATTTCTTTTTTGTCTCGTGTACCCAGTGTAAGATTATTTTCCCTTATCCAATCAGCTTTCTTGAACAGTCTCAAGTGCAATGGAGTAAACTTAATACTACAAACTGATGTCTGGTTTCGTATTCCTCTTCATAGCAATTTCATTATTTTATCTGAATGCTGGACAATAAGAATTTGAATTAGGATGTGTTGCATCAGCACTTCAAATCAGATCAGGAAATACAAAGAAGAAAAGACTACAGCTGTGTGTTTATTAAGAGAACTCTGAAGTCATGGGAGAGACCTGAAGAGCTAATAAGAAAAAAAAAATCTTACTTGATCCGTATTGCTATCTTAAAAAGGGCGTGTGTGTATGTGAAGTGATGTAATGTGATGTAATCCATATAACTGGAGTGTAATTGAACTTACCTTACGAGATGGGAGAGGAGGAAGACTTCTACTTCCTTGTTCCAAGAGATGGTAATGTAGGTAAGGATTAATTATTCTTTCACATGAAACTTGATATATACTGCAGTTGGATGGATAGATGCTATCGTTGGGCAGTTGGTATAAATTGTCTCAACATTGTATTGATTGATTGATTGCTTTTTAGGTGGATTTTCCTCAAACTAAAAACTAAGGGAAAAGTAACAGGTTAATAGTACTGACGTTAATAGTAAAAGTCGCCTTGGGGAAGAGCGTTGTAAAGGGTTGCAAAATAAATTGCTTTTAAAAAGTAACCTTCTGGTTTTTGTTCTCAACTCTGCCATGAAGTGCTCAGTATTATCTGTTTATTTTACTCAGGTTTTAAATCCCAACCAAAGTGTGTTAAATTCCTTTGTACTGCCATTTTATAATACATTTTACATTTATATATGGATGTTCTAGCTCTCTTGAATTTCAATGCAGACTGTTTTTCTGTTATTATGAACAGGAAAGGCTTTTGGGGAAGGAAGATAAACTGCAAATCCTCCAAGATTTTTTTTAAAGGAAGCATTGCTAAAGACTACTGATAGAGTCTATTTGTAGTATGTCATGACCTGTTCAAGTATAGTTGACATGCTGTTATATCATATGTAGGAGAAAAACTGGCATAACATAACGCCTAAGAGATGAGACTAAGACCCTTTTTGTATAGCATTTGCCATGCAAAAGGGCCCCTCGAGCGTTGTGTGACCGCGAGGAGCGGTCCACATGATGCACTCGCAATTGCACGATGCTCCACGGTCTGGCAGGTGGAGATTGGCTTTTTCATTTTTGGCTGTGAGCCGAAAATAGTGCATGATCACGCATCGCTCTGAAGCTCTGCGTGCACTTGCCATGCGTGCGGAGCTCCAGAGCTGCAGTGCTCATAATTCCTGCCCCAGCACAGCGTGGGAAACTCCCAGGCTGCACTGCAGAAGGAAGAGGAGGGGCTCTCGCGCAAGCAGGCAGCAGCAGCGGAGCTGAAGGAACCGGGATGCAAGAGGCTCTTGCTAGAGGCTGCTCACGAGTTCCCCGCACCTCAGCTCCACAAAAAGGTAAGTTGCAGAAAGGACCTAAGAATAGGCCTGTCTTTGGGTCCTGTCTTGCCACCTTTCAGAAAAGTCAATCATTTGCCCTTTCTTGATCTGGGTTTAGTCATTATACTGGATGAATTCAGAAGACAAAATAGAATTCATTCATAATTTTTTTATTTACCAAAAGAAACCCAGACACATGGGCAATGAAGATTCATTCCTAGCCCTTTCTGTCTAATATCTATACAGGTTTTGTTGTGTTTTCATTTTTTTTTTAACACAAACAATTTAATTCACAGTCAAAGCTCCCTAAGCCACTCATCCTGCCCTATGGGGAGCAGCTTAGAGAACTGGATAAGTTTAGCCTGGAGAAGAGAAGTTTAAAAGGTGACGTGAGAGCTATTTAAATATTTGAAAAAAAAATGTCGTATGGAAGATGGAGCAAGCTTGTTTTCTGCTGCTCTAGAAAGTAAGACACAGAAAAATAGCTTCAGATTTCAGGAAAATAGATTCCATCTAAACATTAGGAAGAACTTCCTGATGGTAAAAGCAGTTTGACAGTAGAATGCACTGTCTGAGAGTGTGGTGGAGTTTTTTTTTCTTCCTTTTCCTTTTCCTTTTCCTTTTCTCTTTCTTTCTTTCTTTCTTTCTTTCTTTCTTTCTTTCTTTCTTTTGGGGGAAGGTTTTTAAACAAAGAATGGATGGCCATTTGTCAGGAAAGTTTTCCTTGTGTATTCCTGCATAGCAGGGAGCTGAACTTGATAGCCCTTGTGGTCTCTTCTAACTCTATGATTCTATGAAAATAACATACATTCAGGGGGAAAAAGGCAGACAGAAGAAAAGGAAAGGAAAGGAAAACAACTTAAAATTAAACTAAGGTTCTTTCTATACTACACTGTTATAATGCTATGATTCCACTTTTAATATCCTATGGAATCCTGGGGTTTGCAGTTCAGGGAGGGGCATTTAGAATTCTCAGCCAGAGAGCTCTTTGGCCTCAGTAAACTACAAACCCCAGAACTCCACAGGATGTTGAAAGTGGAATAATAGCACTATGCAGCATAGTGTGGAAAGGCCCTCAGACCAATAACTTTTTGTCTTCTTACAAGTCCATTACTAATGGGAAAAGCAGCCTTCTTTTACGCTTAAAGGAAAGACAGACCCTAGTGTGAAAGCACCTGCATATTTTAAAAGTGAGATAAAACAGTATTATGACATATTTGAATGATGCTTATTAATTGCACTGACATAGTTCTGTGAGTTAGACTGCTTTTGGTTTTTCTTTAATGATAGAAAAATCTCTAGTTTTTATTTGTTTGTTTTTTTAGACATAAATCTCTTGCTAATAATTGGTGAGCATCCAGACCTATTAACTAGGGAACCATAGATGTTTTATAATTGATTTGTCTATGTAGCTACATCAGATTTTCTAAGGCAAAGATTGTCATAACATCCCTCATATATATTTTTTTTAAAAAACAAAGACAAATCAGTTACTAGGAAACAAACATTGGACATTTAAATAACAAGGTTTCTTGTGCCCTATTGAAGCTTGTTTAACATAAATTGTATTGGGTTCCAGACTACTTCATCAAATGCTTGGAATGTATCTGAGTATACTCCGTAAATAATTTGCTCCATGGCCCTTCTGGCTAGTAGTAACTGATGAGCTCTGGGAGTCTACAGAAGTCTGTGAAACCTAAAAATATGTATGCAAAAGTTGAATAAACAACAAATACCAAGTGTGTATTTTTTTTTTCATTTGTTCTATAGGAAGAAAATGGTGGAGTGTGCTCTCTAAAGCTTTCTGTCAAAACTCCAAAGTAGACTGAACAAGTGGGAAGGCCATCAACATGCACATAGAAAGAGAAGAAGCAAGTGTGAACATTACTGTTCCAGATAACATAGCTATCATTCAGAAATGCATTTATCTTTGAAATATTGGGCAACTTCATGTCATATGTGTAAGTGACCCCAATCTTGATTCCACCTTAAGAGTCAAGTATAGTGATTTGCTATGAAGAGGTTATACAGTTCAACAGGTCTGGAATATTTCCTTTTGTTAAATGAGACTCTAAGCCTACAACACAGAGTTCCAATGTTGTATTTAGTTTTGTTTTATGGTATTGTAAAATTGTATTAAAAGTCTGAGGTATATTTTTGACTAGTTAGTTTCAGTCAAAAGGTGGACAGTTCAGATGTAAAACGTTTGGATACAGAGATCAGGAAATTTAAGCTAAAAAGCAGAGGTGTCAAAGGAACAAGAAAGCTCAAAAAGTTCAAGGTCAAATTTCAAGAGTAAGAAATCTTATCGAAGGAATCAGAAACTTAGGCCCTTTCCGCACTAGACAATTAGAATGGGGCAGTGCATCTTCTCACAGAGGTCGTCTGCACCTTGGAGCGGACTAGGAGTGGAATACTTACTGGAGATCCGCACCTCAGTCCACTCCAAAACAACTCTAAGTGGTCCTCCAGCGTGTTTTCTAAAGACCACAAAAAACAAGTCTTTATTTTCCTGGAACGCGCCATTGCGTTCCTGCTCCCTTGTGCAGATTCGCAGGCTCGCACCAATGCAAGCCTGCAATCTGCGGAGGGTGGGCTTTAGGTGTGGTGAGCTTCAGCAGTTGGTTGGGACCCACGACCAACCAGAAGCCACCATTTTGGAAGCCAGAAGCTGCCATTTTGGAAGCCGGAGCAGTGCGGATCGACAGACCTCGCACTGCTCCGATTCGCCCTGGACCAAGGAGGGGCCCTGTGGAAAGGCTTCAGAGACAGTCCGCGTTGCTTCGGACCCCAGAAGAAGCGGCAGGTAATGGCATGGAGCGATTCCCTCGCCTCGTGCGGAAAGGACACTAGTTTACAGGGGGAAACAAGAAACAAAGAACCACTATTATTGTGACTGATTTGGGGAAAGAAAAGTCAAGAGAAGAGAGATAGAAATTCAAAGTCAAATTAAGGAAGGATAAGCAGACTAGAATCCTCCAAGGAGAAAAAAGAGCTGCTGGAACTGGAAAACAACATAACAAAATAAAAATAAAGTAAGTTTGAGATTGTTTAGGTAAAGTTAGTAGGTCAAGTCATAATAGTAGGATGCATTTGTCTCTGATTGTTCTATTATCATGTGCAATATTTGTGTGTCTATGTGTGTGCCTCTGTGTGTACCCATTTAGTTGTAAACACTTTTTTTCTACTGATATTTTCCTTCAGTAAACTTGAAACATTATTATTCAAAATTTGAGGGTCTCTTTTAGGGCTAACCCACCCTATATCTAGTAGCCATACCTGAGGCCTAGAAAATATGGTGAGTGGTTTTGTGGCAACAGACAAGTGGAAAACAGAAAAGGCCACAGAAAAGAAAAGATAAAAAGAATTGC
Organism: Iguana delicatissima; assembly: GCA_948472985.1. NCBI lineage: Eukaryota > Metazoa > Chordata > Lepidosauria > Squamata > Iguanidae > Iguana > Iguana delicatissima. The sequence continues at coordinate 1,110,008 of CAOKZL010000311.1, forward strand.
AGGGACCCTTTTTTACATGCATTCCTTCCACACATGAAGCAGAGCATTGCCAGTCTATGAGAAAAAAGACTGATATGGAGAGCTGGCATTTCCCCCCCACACACTATGCCAGGGACCAGTACTAGATTTGGGCCTGTTGGCTACAAGTACCATTGGTTTAGAATGTTCCACTCGATAAGTGTATCTGACTCTGATGGACAGAGCAGCTGGAGTGTGCCCTCTCCAGGTCTGGGTCTTTACAAGTTTGTGAAGAGGAGCTGGAGAGAAGTGGGACAACTATAAAAACAGGTTTGAGCAAAGCAACAGAAGCAGTTGAAGTGTTAGTTAGCAGAGAGGAGGAAGATCATAGTTAATATGACAAAGGTATAATGAGCCACCAGTTAGCAGAATGGGGAACCTGTTACCATACTCTACCACCCCTCCTATGAGGTATACAGTTTTCATATTTTGGACTTATTATTGACTGGAAAACATGATTGGGATCATGCTGGCCAGAGAACGTGCTCAGGGTTTCACTGGCCAGAGACATGTTTAGGGTAATGAAAGTTCAGATAAGCTTATGCAGAAAATCCAGTACTGATGAGTTTGTGCTTATTCTTCACTGCTTCAGGCTCTTGGCATTTTTGAATACAATGAAAGACAAACTGCCCAGATTGGTGAGCAGTCAAAGACCATTCCTCAATCTTACCCTATGGAGATCTTCCCTGTACACCTTACCTGGCTGAACATTAAGAGATTGTCATGAGTCCCACCAATGTTTTTCACTCTGGAGTTAAGCAATCAGCCCATTCCAGACCCTTTTGTCAACCTCATGGGAAAGGCATTATGGCTTTGTCAACACACCACTCCAGGGTGTGAAATATGGTATAAGAACCCAAGCTTTGGTCTCAGACAATTGTAATATGCAGTGCATAGTGCCCCAGACTGCTGTTTCTCTATGCTGAGTCCCTCCACTGAGACTCTTTCTTCAGGAGTGGATAATTATCACTCTTTCCACCCAATCACTGTCTATCCAACTTTTCTTCCCTCACTTTCCAATAGCCTTGTACAGTTCTTAAGAGTATCTGTTTTTTTCATACATTTGTCAATTCAAATAAAATACTTTGTTAACTTTAACTGGAGTCCTCGCTACAATTAGTACAGGTATACATAGGTGAAAAGATTCTGTTGTTACCTTCCTCTTGAGGACCTCCTTTGAGTTATAATTCCCCCAGCTTCTAAGGCAACTCTGGCATTGTGGGTGAACTCTAGCGTCCCCATCTCTCAGGATAACAAAGCTAAGTTAGGAAATAACCAATTAAGGGAAACTAAGGTTTCTACCAGTTGGGAGAAGGATGAAAATATATTTGGGTAGTTAAACTTCAGTTTTAAATTAGATGGGGAAATAACAATGTAATAGATCAGGGATGAGAATTTTTCAGTCCATAGGTGGCCCTGTGGGTTCTTTGGGGGACATGTGAAAATTACAGTTGCCCATGATAACATGACTGCAGCTCTCCCAAACTCTAGAAGAGTGAAAACTTGGATGGTGCAGTCCTCCGGGTGCCGCAATGTGCGCCCCCGTTAAATATTGTGTATTAGTTCTGTGAGAAAGGACAAAATGGGTTGCTAGAGACCTAAAGTAAGAAAGGGTAACCTAGAAGAGCTTACCATGAAATTTTTTTGTAGCAAAAGATCATACACTCAAATATATTCTACAAAAAGGAGGGAGGGGAGGAGGAAAAATAAGGGGGGAATGTAGTGGCACCTTTAAGACTAACTGTATTTTATTTCAGCATAAGGTTTCTTGGATATAAACTAGGGATGGGATGGGTATTCAACAGTTTCCAAAATGTGGTTGAAATTTGGTATTCCCAGCAACTCAAGAAATACTGATGGGAAGAAAAACAGTGCTTGGAAAGTTCCCAAAACTTGTGGGACTGTTTTTGTTGTTGTTGTTCCCACACAGCAAAACAGCACAACTTAGTCAACTCTGCACAGTTGGAATCCAGCACAACTCTCCAAGGCAAAGATGAGCACCTAAACTTCTGAGTCTGAGTAGACAGCTGAGAAAGAATGGTAGAGGAGTAGGTGGCAGGAGAGGAGCAGCTTTGGTGGAGATGAAGTGAATTAGCAGGAATGAGAAGTATTTGGGGTATTGGAGTAGGCAGACAGATCAAGAAAGAAGAGGAGAGCAGACTGAGCTCCTGGAGTGCTCAGGCAGCAAGTTGTGCGCATACAGATGCATAGGTATGTGTGTGTGTGCGTGCACGCATGCACACACACACACACACAAAGCTGAGGAAGCGTGCCAAAAGAGGGATCAACAGGAGAGGAACAGCCTTGATGGGGATGAGAAAATTAGCAGGGGTGAGAAGGAATCAGGGAATTGGAGAAGGCAGACAGATCAGAAAAGAAGGGGAGCACAGAATCAGAGCCCACAGAGTCCGTTGTCTGGGGGTTCCTTAGGCTATAGGTGGAAAGGGTGAAGCTAATTATGATTTTTACTGCATGACTTCACCCTTCTATCAAGCAAGGCTAGAAAACCAGTATGCAATACAACTTTTATTTATGTGGTATCTAATCCATCCATTCATGTGCTATCTTGTCCTGCTTTCTTAAAAAGTTGTGCCAAACGAAACAGTCATAGCCAGAGGCAGGCCTATGACTGCACAGCTGTTCTGCAGAAAGTTGTGCAGTTCCAAGTAAAACTGAGTAAGTTTGTAGAAAATGTACAGTTTTTAAACATTGCAGTGAGTTTTCTGTCCTTTGCGAGAGAGAGAGAGAAAAAATAGCCTGATTGTTTTGACACTAGAGGAAGAAATACGGATGTCTTTTCCTCAATTATTTGTTGGTAAGTGGAAAATTGAGAATTTACATCCCTAAAATAAACCCACTTCTTCAGATGGAGTCACACTGATATTTAGGCCTCAAGATATTAAGATATGTTCTGATTCTGAATGCATTCACATTTATAATATACCATTCATCTGAGCATGATGAAAATCTGTTAAAGTATGCTGCCAGTCTATGCACATTATGATTTGGGAGAATCTATTTCTCCATGCAGAGGCTGCACTGCATCTGAAGTAGGGCATTTACATCCTTGAAAGTTAATGCTAAAATAAAAACCAGTTAGTCTTAAAAGTGCTACTACATTCTGTCTTTCCCCCTTCCCTCTTTCTTCCTCCTATTAAAGTTAAATTGTGTATGTGAAAAATACTCACAAAATTCCTCGTGCCTTTGATTTCAGCTTTATTGATTTAAGAAAACATATGAACAAGGGATTTTCTCTTTGTCCCAATACCCTTACAGGTATATCTGGTATGCACACACATGACCATCTTCTCAGTGGCTGCTCTTAGACCCTGGAATTCCCTTCCTACTGAGGTTAGACTGGTACAATCCCTACTATCTTTTCCAGGAAGGCAAGGGCCATTTCTGCAATAGACTGTTATAGCGCTATTAGTCCACTTGCAACATCCTATGGAATCCTAGGGTTTGTAGCTTCAGGAGGGGCCAGCTGGCCCCTCCCAAAGCTGCAAACCCCAGGATTCCATAGGATGTTGCAAGTGGACTAATAGCACTATAACAATCTACTGTGGAAAAGGCCAAAGACCTTTGTGTTTCAGCAGTTTTGACAGCTGAGCAATCAGCCAAGAATAGATACTACTATTGCTACAACAACTATTACTGCTATTTCTTACCTTATAGATCAAGGTGGTGAACAACAAGAGATTGCATACATAATACAAGTTAAAAGAGTGTATGAAACCAATACGTATTAAAAGCAATCAAGGCCTACATTAATATTGTTGGTTTAAAAATTCTCTTGGTAGGCTTGCTGGAAGAGATTGTTTTTAATTCCATTGTTACTTTATATTTTTTTACTTTTGTATGACATTAATTTTAAAAGCTGTATCTGTTTTTACTTTTCTAAATGAAATATCTACCTTGAGTGGATAATTGTCAAAAAATATCTAAACAAACTATTTGCTGCTTCTAATCCTCAAATCTCAGAGAAATTCAGTTACCATTATTATTTTGCAGAAATGCAAAAGTTTTGCCTCATTTGTGCAAAAAGTTCATTTTACTTCTAAATCCTCATTTGCTTGTCAAGAACACTTCTCAGGCTGAGGAGAAAACATTGCTGTCTTTTCTTCTTTGTGTGCAAGGATGAGACAAGCAAGGATTTATATTTCTAGCTGGTGAACCTCGGAATCTTTGATTCTGATATGATTATGTAAAAGAACGTCAAGGGGCCCGACCTAGCTGTTAGTTCTCTGGTAATTCTGAAAGTGTTTCCTAGCGTTCTAAATGTAAGCGTGGGACCATTTGAGGTAAATATATTGAAATGATCTATGTAATTACTGGTGGGAACAATCAGCAAATGCTAAATCAGATGTATTCCATAAATTGTACAAATTCAATCTAGATTTTGAAAGAGCCTAATTTAATGTCTATTATGTCTAATGCCTTTTTACTGTTTTCTGTCAGCACTGCTCAGTGGCTGCACACTGCACTGGAATCACACTTCATTGGTCTGTTTTGCTTTCCTGCATTTGGTGAGGAGAAATACACAGCACAACTGCCAATGCTTAATTGGATCATATGAAATCTCTGTACCGTGGTTTCGCAAACAAGCCAAGAACAATTTATACACATGCTAGGTGCCATAGATTTGGTTAGTGAAAATTAATGCATAAATAACCATTTTTAAAACTCTGGAGCAATTAGTACGCACTGAAGCCTGCGTTAAGTCCCAAGCCATGTCATTATTGCTTTCCTGAGCTCAATAAATTGTCACAGAGCCTTGTGTCATATAGCAAATCCCAAGTTCCCTTCACTAAAGAAAAAATGATTGCATGAAGAGACTCTCTATGTTGTTACAACCAGGTTGCCCCAGAAAGACAGTTGTAACTACAGCCATTTCCATACTACATTGTTTTAGTGCTATTATTCCGCTTTCAACATCCTGTGGAATTCTGGGGTTTGTAGTTTACTGAGACCAAAGAGCTCTCTGGCTGAGAATTAAAAATGTCCCTTCTTAAAATGCAAATCCCAGGATTTCATAGGATTTTGAAAGTGGAATAATACCACTATTACAGTGTAGGATGGAAATGGTCTACATCTAGGGGTGTATAAAGAGTTACAGATTTCTCTCTGACCTAAATTTCACTGGTCTTACAGCACAGCCCCATGAAGGTTTTCTCTCCTTTTCTGACCCCTACAGCCTTCAGCACCACCTGCAAAACAGTTCCATAGGGTCTCCCAGCCTCCCAGAGTAGGTTTTTGGGGTTCCAATGGGCTGCTGAGGGAAGGAAGTTTGCTCTCCTCCTGATTTTTTTTCCTTTTTGGTAGTTCTACTAGTTCAATTTACTAAACTATATCTCTTTGGCTGTATATCTCTGATTCTCATCTGGGGTTTCTGGTGCTATCTCAGCAATAATAATCAGCATATACAGTTTTTGTCACTTTTTTTTTCTCTTTTTGGTATGTGATTTTTGCATTAGCCATATCCATGGCATGATAGGTTTCCATGTTCAACACATTTGCGGTTTGTACAGTGTGATACAATATTTACAATTTAATGTAATGTTTAAACATTGTTATTGCTGTTGTTGTTGTGTACTGTTCAAGTTGTATCCGACTTATGACAACCCTAAGGTGAACCTCTCATGGGGTTTTCTGGGACTGAAAGTTTGTGACACAACCAAGGTCACCCAGTGGGATTTCATAGCCAAGTGGGGAATTGAACTCTGGTCTCCAAGGATGTAGTTCAGTGCTTAAACCACTACATCACACTGGCTCTTATTTTAAAGTCATAAAAAAAGAGACAGAAAGAGATGGTGGGGGGATGAAAATATTCTGTAAACAAAGCTGGCTAAAGCAGAACAGTTATGCTTTCCAAACTGGGACAGATACAGAAATAAGAACTGTATTATTTATTTTGATTTGCATTTAATCTCATACTGATTTTTCTTTCAGCTCAGATAGCATCTACTCTACAAGGAAAAAAAATACTGTAAACATGGGGTTTTCTGAGATCAAGAGTGTGTGACACGGTGAAGGTCACCCAGTGGGTTTCTACAGCCAAGTTGGGAATCAAACCCTGGTCTCCAGGGTCGTAGTCCAACATTCAAACCACTACAATGTGCTGGCTCTCTGTTTAAACTTTACAGTGTGACATATTGTGGAATGCAACACAGAAAATCCTTAAAGTAAGGGCAGTAATGATAGAGTGTAGTAGTTTATTGGTTGACGGGGTTTGTAGGCATAAGCACAGGACAAGTCACAAACTCTGCTTCTGGTTTCTGGTATACACAGTCCATGCTCCAATAGATATAACCATTCAATGAAAAACCAAGGGGCTGGATCATTTTAAAAAGTACCTGTCACCATCTGAGGTTTATTGAAATTAACCAATGAATAGTGTGGAGCAGTTTAAGGACAAAAAAGGTATGGTAGACACTTGTATATGAGTTTGAAAAATAGCAGTAGCAACTGCTCAAGATATGCTGAAAAATCATAAGGGTTCTTGATATTTGTACAATATTTGTACACAATGTAGGCCTCCAAGATAACCAGTAGTAGCGAGACATAATAGAACTAAATTAGTAAAACAGGAAGTTTTTAGAAAATTTGCAGGCTATATGCATCATATGTTAAGTACTGGATGTTGACTGACTTTTAAAAGTTTGTTAGACAGGTTCTTTTTAGCTCTATTTGACAACTGCTGATGTGTTCCACTGAGCAGATGCTGGACATACCTGTGAGAGATATATGTTTTCAAATTCTGGTTTATCTCCAATTCAGAGCTGTTCTAGTTTACCAAAATCTGCTCAGTGGATTGTGAAGTCATAGCACAATGGCTTCAGTTTGGGGCAGGATAGAATTAATGATAGTAAAAGAGGGAATGTTCAGGAAAGAGATTCTATGTTGGATGTATTTCACATAGGCTGCTTCTTGTCCGAGATATATTATGTTAATAATAACCATGGCTATAATGGTTAATTCAGTTCTTGAGTTTTGCTGCTTTATTTCTGATACAGGCCATTTCTGCACTAGACTGTTATCGTGCTATTATTCCACTTTCAACATCCTATGGAATCCTGGGGTTTGCCGTTTAGGGAGGGGCATTTAGAATTCTCATCCACAGAGCTCTTTGGCCTCAGTAAACTACAAACCCCAGAATTCCACAGGATGTTGAAAGTGAATAATAGCACTATAACAGTCTAGTGTGGAAATGGCCACAGTCACAAGGGTTTTAGATTTTTTTTTTTACTGACCTGTACAAAAGAGCAAGCAATTACTTGTTCCAGATATGTATCTATTTCATTGTTTTTGACATACAAACTAAATCTCATTGCCCCCAGAATATTTTCCTTAGTTCAGAATATTCAGTAAGGCCATTTCCTCAATACACTGTTATAGTGCTATTATTCTACTTTCAACATCCAGTGCAGTTCTGGAGTTTGTAGTTTACTGAGACCAAAGACCTCTCTGATTGAGAATGCTAAAATGCCCTTCTAAATGCAAACCCCAGGATTCCTCAGGATGTTGAAAGTAGAATAATAGCACTAGAACAGTGTAGTGTGGAAATGGCCTAAGAATCTCTGCATATACAGGCAGTATCCAGCAAACAAAGTGTCCAAACCATATTGCTTTACTGCAAGAACAGGATTTTTTTTAAAGAAAAGATCAGTCATTTTTCCTTATTTGTGATGAAAATTTTATCCAAGCCCCTTTTATTTGGCATATATAAATTATAGAAGATCACACATTTCTTGAAGATGTTTTGTGTTACCTCCCCTTCACTGCATCCAATACACTGCCTTGGAGTGTGGTAGAGTTTCTTTCTTTGGAGGTTTTTAAACAGGGACTGGGGAATGCTCTGTTGGGAATGCTTTAATAGTATATTCCTGCATGATAGGGTGTTGGATTTAGTGGTCCTTGTGGTCTGTTCCAGCTCTATGATTCTATGATTTTACTAATGGTGTTGAACCTGGATATGTTTCCTTAGGTGGTTGATTTTCCCACTGGCTTGCCACAGACCATGGGATTTTGCACTCATGGAATCAAATTAAGGTATTACTGTGCATGCACCTGACATCACCAATGCCAGCTTAGACACTGAGAGAAAGTTCTCAAAGCAGAAGAGTTTTGTCCAAACATTTGATGTAGCAGCAAGCAAGTTTCAAATCAACCCCAGCCTAGCTTGGCCATCACTACAAAAGATGTCAGAAGCAAGCAGGAGTACTTAAGTTTGCAGAGTCCAATCAGCAGAAAAGTCTGGAATTACTTTTCCAGACTAGAAATGGAACTGGAAAAGAACATTTGTAAGTGAGGTGCACAGATAGCCTATTGTCATGGTAAGTAGCTCAATAGAAACTTCAGTTCAGTGTGGAGGAAGAGGAGCAGGAGGAAAAGAAGAAAAAGAAGGAGAAGGAGAAGACATTTGTAACATAACTAGTTCCCATCTCACTTTTCACCGTAGAATATGTATGTATAGATGAACTAGCACTGGCCTGAATCCAAGGGGTGGTGATAGTGGAAGATCAGTGTAATTGGAACTCGTCAAATTCTACAACTCTGTTCTATCAGATTGTAAAAGAGTGAATATTAATTTCTAAAACAGCATTAGTACTTGATTTATTGGTGTTCCTTCCTGGTTGGTAGCTGTAGAATCCAGACCCAATGAGCAGTTATTCTTAATCTGGGATACCTAATCTACCTATGAACTGATTGCTAATCAAGATTATTTTTAATCATCATGACTGTGTTTTTTTAAATGAAAATGAACTCCCACTGCTCACTATATCACTAAGTATCTAAGTAATTTTTATTTGTTCTGTTAAGATATGTATCTATTGAGACAAACCCAAAAACTGACTGTAATTAACAACCATGAGTATATTTTTGTAATTTATTCTTTTTTTTAAAAAAAGTGGCTAATATTTTCTCCTTGAAATGTCTGTTTTACTTCCTTAGCCAGCCTGCCTGCCTGCCTGCCTGCCTGCCTGCCTGCCTGCCTGCCTGCCTGCCTGCCTTCCTTCCTTCCTTCCTTCCTTCCTTCCTTCCTTCCTTCCTTCCTTCCTTCCTTCCTTCCTTCCTTCCTTCCACAAACAAATAGAAATTCTGCCAATAACGGGATGATTTGTAGTTGAAATATTTAATGATGAGGTTGTGACTTACAAACAGGTAGTTTTCCCAGTGCAATCCTCTATTGGAAACTTCAGCAAAAGATTCCAACTTAAAATTAGACCATAAAATTACTTGGAATTCAGGTTTTCTAAAGCACCATAATGAAACTATTCATTCAAATGAAGGCTGACATTGTAATATCTCTATATACAATCATGTATATACACCCAGCATACATACACCTCTGTCATTTTGGATGTGGATCCCAGATGTTGAAAATAATGTAAGTATGTGAGCTGGTTTATTGCTAGAGACAGTAATCATTGTGACCTATATATTTCTTTGTTGTGCAGTAAAAATGGCATCAAGATACTAGACTACTGTTACTGGCCTGAATCCTACTGGTTAGTCCTAATTAGACCAGACCTATTCAATCAAATAATGAATAGTGAGTCGACACATAAGTAAATGTATTGATTCAATGGGTCTAACGATAGGATTTCTGCCACTGCTGGTAGCAGTGTTGGAGAACTGTAACCCTCCACATGTTGGACTCCAACTCCTATCATCCGTGTTGATCAGCTATGCTGCTTGGACCTGATGAAAGGTAGAGTCCAACAGTATCTGGTGGAGCACAGTATCCTCACCATGATGAACAGAATGTCATCCAAAGAAGATCCAGATCTTTTCCTGCTAAACTAGAGGCTATATTATAGCCTAGCTACACAACTGAAGCAAAAGCTGAATATTTCTTCCCCAAATGCTCCCAGAAAATCAGTAGGGAGGAGAAAATCTTTTAGCTTATCCCCAAAGGAAAGCCTTGCACGTATGGAGTGAAACATCTATCTCATGAATGCAGTTTCAAATTCCTTCCACAGGATAACCATTTTGTGTGAGCTAAGGTTGCCAGGTCAACAATACCCCATTCCCTGAGAAATCTGAGAGCAGGGAATGACCTTTGTAATGTCATGGGGTGGGGGAAATCTTGTGCTGTCATAAAGGCAGGGCAAAGCAAATGTTAGGAAGCAGGCCAGAACTGCTTCTGGATCAGCTATTCAATGTGTCCACACTAGTGAATTGATGGTGTCACTGATCTATGGTGGGCCCACCAAATGCATCAGTGCCTTTAGATATCCTCAAGTACACTCAGCATTAAGACCAGTTGTGAACATTATTTTCTAAATGTCCATCTATAAACTTGAATTCATTGCTATGTATATTTCAGCCACAGAAATAGCATGTGTATTTCTGTACCGCTTATCAGCTAAGTGCTCTCTAAGTGGCTTACAATGTGTTAGCTAATTGCCCCCAACAAGCCGGGTATTCATTTTACTGACCTGTGGAGGGATGGAAGGCTGAGTCAACCCAGAGCCCAGTAGGATTGAACTCACAACCTTTGGCGGCAATATCAGCATTTAACCACTGTGCCACCAAGGCTCCTAGTTGGTGGCTTTCATGTCCATGGGCAATGAATCCCCTTGGGCTATTAGTCTGAACTTTAATGGAACTATCCAAGATGTTGAACCTACTTATCTGGCAGACAGAGTTTAGCCTCTTGTATAGCTTCGTTAAAATTAAGACCAATCTGAAAGCAGATTTACTATTCTATCAACAGAGAAGTCACCAACTGCTGGGGATATGTTTCTTAAAGTATGCAATGATAATTTTGATCAACTTTTGGCTTGAGTTGGTTAAAAAAAACACAACAGCAAAAACAACCATAGGATTCTAATCAGTTTCTTTCACAGTCTTCTGAGCATATCATATTTATTAAGTAGAATAGTCATGGGATGAATGGTGACTGGTGATTTTGGTGGGTAAGTTCCAAAGAGCTAGGTAGAATGTATAATTCCCTTTATATGTTTATCTAGCTTGGTTTTGGTTCCCTTTAAAAACAAGAACTTTAAAACAATCTACTTCTTCTCAACACCAACAGCAGCCCAACTAACATCCGCATTCTATGTGTATACATAGAAAGAAGTCTCACAGAGTTCAATGGAACTTACTCCCTGTGTAGTAATCAGGACTGCAGACTAAATTCTGAAACCTCATTCATTAAACTGAAAATTCATTGTTCCTTCTCCCCAGTGTACAAGGACAAGGAAAATAACCAATCTTCATATAACAACGTTCAGGTGTGGCTAAATATAGCTATTCTTTACCCAGAGCATTTATTTTTATGAGCTTTCCGCACATATTCCACAACTATTCCTCACGGGAATTAATTTCGCAGTCCTTTGTTATTCTATTGTGAACTGTCTCCAATTTATATACATCTCTCTCTCTTTTTTAATCTACATCTAAATGCGAAAACAATACTCCAGCTGTGGCCTAACCAGTGCCAACTGGAGTGGAACTATTACATCTCATGTCAGTGAATCAATTTGCAGCATAAGAAATTAGTACATCAATCTTGGAAATATGTGTTGAGCTGGCACTGAAAGCCTAGCTATTCATCATGGTAAACCAGATCCTGAAATGAAGGAAGTAGAAGCACTTGCTGATCACAGTAAGAAGAGAGTCCATGTTCCTCAACAACCTCTTCTTTCATCTCTTAGCTTGGTAGTTTGTACTAAAGATTATGGATAGCAACTAAGACAGGAAAGCACATTTTTCTGTGCATCACATTCTATGAGCATTCTAGTTGCTCATCATAGCAGGGAATGATCTCTGATCAAGAACAGCCCAATGGGTGCATACATTTTAGTTAAAGCAATAGTACGTGCATCAATATGCTCTGGACCAAGGAAACACCAAAGACCTGTAAAGCTGGCTAGCTGTTTTAGAGAGAAACCTCAGTTGGTGACTATTGTATTTGCAAACATAACCATGCAAGATCATGTTAGGAAAATACTGAGGGAATAGAAAGAGCGCAGGTGCTAAAATATAAGGAGAACTTTGATGGATCAAACCAAAAGGCTATCTAGTCTAGCTTCTCCTTTCCTTCTGCATCAGAAACCTGTCCAACCAACCAACAAGACATGAAAGAAATACTTATGTCTGTCCTGCATGTATTTGTAGTCTTTTTCATTGGATGACTACATGCTCTAGTAGGACCTGAGAGGAAGAACATTCTCTATCCACTTTTGCCATAGGATGTGCAATTCAATAAATGTCTTCCACAGATTGCTTAGTAACCTTTCAAAGCAACTAAGCAAATACTAAACATTTTAGCCTTTCTTCATAAGGAAGGAACTCAAATTCCTGATCATTTGGATGTGTCTTTTTTCTGTAGCTTTTCAAAATAGTATATGATGTTCACAATGTAGTTACAAGATGGGTTTCTATAATGTTTTTATGGTACTAGTACTTCAATTTTTAGTTTGAGTTCTAATAATCTGTAGCATGGACTCTCTCTCTCACACACACAAAGGACTGCATGTGAGGAAATAAAAATATAAGATTAAATTATGTAATAGAATGTACTTGCTAGAACAAAAAGTAATTATTAGAAATGTAGAATTTCAATGAGGTATTCTAAGTAGGGAGGCCTAATATTTCACAGACCCTGTAATGTTTCCACAGAGTATACCCATGATTAAAGAATCAGTGCACACCTATGAATATGAAATAATAAAGATTTTTGAGAGTCAGAATCTGATTTTTTTTTAGAATAGGCATTTCCTTTCAGTGCACATTCTTGTGTTTATATTAGTAATACTCAAACAATATGTTTACTTCAGACATCGATTCACTATATGCAAACAGTAAAACTGTAAAGATATGGCAGTTTCCTAGATTCTGTCAACATCTGATAGATAGTAAAAAGCAGATCTTTTTCAAATATAGCTACTTGGTCTTCTTAAGGTTTTCTTATAAATTAGTTTAGTGGAATCTAAAATACCCAGGCAGGTCTAGTAAAGGGTGACAGAACGAAGCAAGTCATAAGAGCAAAAGAAGTCAGTGGAGCAAGTGAAGAACTTGGGTGAAAGAGATGTGCTGGACAGAGAAATAAGTTCTTCAGGATTGTGAGAGAGAAATAAAGAAGAAATTCACAGATAGTAGATAGACAAAGAAATAACAGTGAGAACAAGACATTTGAATGTTGGAAGAAGTGACTGTGTGTCAAACACAACTAAAATTGAAACAGACTTAAGTATGTGTATTTAAGGGACACCGTTGGGAGGGAGCAGAAAGGGAAAGAAGCCATAATAAATGATAATTCTTGTTACTGCTGGTATAGTACTGCTTTATTATATATATTGAACTCCCATTATTCTGTCACTACCTTTTGGTTTATTACAATTTTTGTTGTTGATCTTTCCTTCTTATTCAATCCTAAATACATTTATAAGAATCTAAGGTCTACTATAACAGATTAAGTGATAATCTGGTGCAATAGGCAATTTAACTATCTAATGAACCAAATAACCCACAGGATACCAAACAAATCTCCATAACCTCTGCTGTAAATATCATTTAGAAACACATCTATTTAGGTTAAATTGAGAATTCACAGTCTATTAGCCGTACCCAGATTATTCTGTGATAGCTACATATCTTAATACAGAGGTCCCATTGAATTCCATAAATCAGAAAACAATTGCAAATGAGATTTCTTGATTTCACAGATTCACTTCTGATTATATTTCAGAAGAGCCAAAATGTATCCAAATTAGAACATTTAGCTAGTGGTTTCCACATCCTGGGTAAGGTTATTGCCATGTTATAGGGCCTGAAGGTCCTAATAACACCTCTTGATAAGTCAGGTCACAAAACTCTACCAAAGCTATGGCCACCCTGCAGAAAAAGTATCAAGGGAATATGAAGATTATACGAATAAGAGCTGCCATAACTCAGCTTCCCTCTGTTTGTGCAAGGTAGTGGAAAGCTGCAGGAAAGCTTGAGAACCGCCCTGAAACTGTATTTCAGTCTATTCCTCCACTCACAAATACATTGCATTGCATTTTTATTCCACTCCATGAACTCCTTACTCATGTTCACCAATTTTTACAGATAATTTTCTTAACTGCCATGTTCTTGTTTCTGGTAGAATAACTCATTAATACTGGTAGCCTTGTTCAGACTGATAATTAATTTTCTACAAGGTCACATTCTAACTATTTAATGTAACTCATACACTTATAGTAGATTCAATAATCCACTCCTCCACTTTTCAAAAAGGCACAAAAATGATAGACTACAGGAACATTGAAATTCTAGCTTGCATGGTACTAATGTGACCTAGGAAGCAAAGCAGGGAATGCAAATTAATGAGATATATGACTTTTTTTAAACAAAAAATTGAGCACTTAAGATGTTTCACTAATTATTTTTTGCCTAAAACTTTTAATTTCCAGTTACATGACTCTCATCTTTCGCTAACCTTTGCATTTGTTTTATAATCTCCCTCTCCCCACATATGTGTTTTTGAATACTTTTTGGCCAAACAATTGAACTGCCTGCACATTGCCACATTGCAAAACCACTTCTTCTTGTGCATTAATAATGCTTCCATTTGCTCATACTTTGGACAATGCTGCAGAATTATCTGGACATTTTAATAGTGTCAAGGCTCCCCCACACTCTGTGCTTTCATCAGCTCAGTTCAGCAAACATTGCAAAACTGCCAGTGCCTGAAAAATAAATAAATAAACCTAAAATACCACAATTCACAAGCAGCCAAGCAGAAAAGCTGAAATGCAATGGCTTTTACTATTTTGTCAGATTTAAGATCTATTACCAAGGGTAAAAAAGACACAAACTAACGGTGATAATATATATTTTTAAAAGCTTTTCTTCAATTGTGCTTGCATCAGTTCTCCAGCCTACTCAGCTGAGGGCAAAGTGATAAATTTGGATAGATAGAATGACTGAACTGAAATAAAAGGTCTTTGGGGGAAAATCAGATGTGAGAGTCAGATGGGGTTGTCCACTCCACCCCCATGGATATAAAATTGTGGGGACTGGTGCTGAGTTTCAGAAATTAAGATACTTCTGGAGAAATGGATAAGGTATCCAATTACTTTCCAGCATACAGTGGTTGCTAATTTAACAGCTCATAGCTCGCAAGGTATTATGTAGGGACAGAGACACTCCAGTGTAACTTTAGTTCATTCTCTTGCACACTCCCATCCATGTTAGAAGGAAGAATACTATATTTCTGCTTTAAAAGGGGCAAATCAGAAAGGGAAACACTAGGATTGAATCTTGTTTCAGACATTGTAGGCATAGGGCTATCCGAATCATTTTGCTCCATGAAAGATATTTGGTGAGAACATGGACATGACTGGTGAGGACTTTCTTGGTGTTTGCTCTCGGGCTGTAAGACCCTCCCACACAAGATGAGGCTGGCCTCAAAGAACAGGGAGAGGCATTGTCTTCCATTATGGTAATGACTTTTTTTCTAAAAAAAAAAATTAGACAACCTGTCAGTTATTATCTAGTTGCTGTTGAAGGGTCTTTTAAGGGAAGAACATACTTTTATCTCATTAGTTTTTAATAAATGCTTTTACATTGTTTTAAATCAGTGCAGTGCTTAATAGGATGATTTCCTTAATTGTATTTTCACGATGTTTTACTGATATGATTAAATTTTACCTTTTTTAAAAAATCTGTTATGTGTTGACTTGTGTTCTGTAGTGGGAGGAAGTTAAGCAGTGCACCTGAAACAGCACATTAATTTATAATTCTGAGGATAGCTTGTGTGGCAAACACCATTCTGTCTTACAACAGAAGAAAAGAGATATGAAACTTAGGAGGAAAAGCTATTATATGTCTCAGCTCCCTTCCACTTCTAATGACAAGGCCTGCCCAGGCTATGCATATGGGGAAGCAGCACTGTGATGACTATACCTTCCTGTCTCAGGGTTTTAAAGCAATGGGACTAATTTGAGGGCAGCAGCATTTCTGTCTTGTTCTTTCGCTGTGGAGCCATGACTGACTCAAATGCTCTGCAACATTCCATACATTCTCAGAATTACAGTCCCCAAGGGCTAAATGATCAGCCAGTAATTTGGGAGCAGTGTTGACAAATGTAAATGGATTTGCTTACTAGGTTCTACATGTCCTCTCTGTCTCCAAATATGGATCTGTTCCAGTTCAATTGCTACCTGAGTCCAATCAATAGTCAGAAATCCAAATTACCAGTCTTCCCATTGGCTTTCATTGGAAAACCAAAATGGTTGCAGCTTTTTTGTTCCTTCACATATCTGCATGAATTTGGGGACATGATAGACACTAGAGAGAGATAAACTCTGTCCAATTGCAGATGATGTAAAACCTGTTATTCAGAAGAACATAGAAAGCTTCAGTTTGGGTGGGGGAAAGAGAAAGAGTGCAGGATGAGGTTTTAAAGCTAGAATTGTCTGGCCTGGAATAAGCTGCAGGCACTGCAGAGTTCCACACCACTGCTTCTGGACATTTGACATAAGATCAGTGGATGTGCTGCCTGTGGAAGAAGATTATTTACATTCACTGTGTTCTGCTTCTTTATGTTTAAATATGTGTTAAATAATAATACAATGGCCCCTTGACTTTCATGAGAGTTTGGGACACAGAACCTTCACCAACCCCCCCCAAAAAACCAGGAATAACTCCCCCCAAAGTGTGTTCCCCCTCATATTCCTGTCCATAGTGCTCCTCAATTCACTTGAGTTTTTCCTGGGTGCACTGCCTTCCTTCCAGGTGCCCAGGCAATAGACAACTGAATAGGAGGGTGCAGCTGTGCACCTGAAGAAGATGTACACACTCACAACTTCCCCACTTTCACTTGCAATTCATCTGGGTGCGCTGCCTTTCAGGCATCTGGGTGATAGACAAGCAAATGGGAGGGGACAGGAACATGACTGGAGAATGCGTGTATGTGGAGCTGCCCCCTGTTATTTGCTCGCCTTTTGTTCAGGTCTGCGGAAGGAAGACACATGTGCTCAGGTAAAAGAATGGGAGGGGGAGAATGAGGAGGATGCAAGTGGACACCTTGCAAATAATCAAATTTATGAAGTTCTGACCCACAAATGTGGAGGGAGGATTGTATTACAAAAACACTGTACATTTTCCCACCAGTGTTGACTGTAGACTTAATTACTTGGAAAAGTTGGTTACACACAACAGTACCTCAGTAATCAACGTTCTCCGTTCAATCAAATATTTAGCTTTTTAAAGACCACCTTAGAAGAGACACATCATCAGTGTGTTAGGAGCCATTTCCCAGAGATGTATAACGCTATGATTCCACTTTCAACATCCTATGGACCTGGGGTTTGCAGTTTAGGGAGGGGCCAGGTGGCCCCTCCCTAAACTGCAAACCCCAAGATTCCATAGGACACTGAAAGTGGAATCATAGCGCTATAACAGTCTCATGCGAAAATGGCTAGAGTGCAGTAATCATTATTTCTTTGTTATGAAAGCACAAGAAACATTGGCAAGTTTAAAAGTACACTTTTTATTGGTAGTATTCAGGGGAATTGAAGAGCAGTGTGGCATCACATGTAGGGAAATTCTTTTATGAAAACCCTGACTTTATTTCATCTAAATGATCACTAACTGCAAGGTGATGCATTCCATAGGTGCCACATACTTGGTGGAAATGAGGGAGATGGCCTTCTCTGTGTGCTCTCAGGCTCTGGAATTTTCTTTCCAGGAAGGCTAGACTGGCTCCCTCCTTGTTGTCCTTTCACTAGCAGCAGAAATCTTATTTTGACAGTCTTTTCAGAACTGACTGTTTACTAGAAAGGAGCTTTTGACAGTACTCTATATTCTTTAAAAAAACTTGTATTCTTCATGCATATATTTTAAATTGTTTTTGATTTTGTGTGTAGTTTATTTATTTTCTAACAAGTTGATTTTTTTTTACTTATAAGCTTTCTTTCTGCTCTGTTTTAATTTTTAGAAGCAGCTTTGAGTTTTGGTTCCGAGGGAAAAGGCGGGATATAAAATACATGCATATGTGCATACTTACATACATTGTGAGCCTTCAAGTTGTTTCTGACTTATGGCAACCTTAAAGTGAACCCACCACAAGGTTTTCCTGGCAAAATTTGATCAGAGGAGGATTGTCTTCGCATTTCTGTGAAGTTGAAGGAGTGTAACTTGCCCAAGGTCACCCCATGGGTTTCCATGGCCAAGTGGGGATTCAAATCTTGTTCTCCAGAGTTATAATCCAGCACTCAAACCACTGTATCACATTGGCATACATACAAGTTCATGGATATTTAGCTACTATCACTTCATCACGCTAGAAGGATTTTTTTTCCTTTTTTGATAAATGAATACTAGTTCACAGGTTATAGTACAAGAACATTTAAGTATTTGGCCTGTGACATTTATGTATGTTATGTATTTATGTTATGTATTTTTTTTTCCTGTGATCACTCATGATATCTACAAAGTAGCCTAGTTTTCATGCTGTAAAGAAGTTATAAGGAAGCTAACAGCATACATCATTTCTTTTTCTTGGCCAAGAAAAAGAAAATCCTACAACTAAAATGCTTCCCCCGCTGTACTGTAGATTGTGCTCTTCTTCCTCATGCTTGCAAAATACAAAGTTGCCTTCAGTTAGAAAGATGCCAGGATGCAAGAATGATATTGCTTCTTCTGAGTTTTATGAAGCTGATATCAATCTTTTATTTCATAAACTTTGGGTTTGGCATTACCCTAAAAGGGAGCTTTGCATCATTTAATGTGACACAGACATGAGTACAAATAATACAAGGAGGGAGGGAGGGAGGGAAGGAGGGGGGATAAAATCATCCAATGCCAAACCCCTAGTATTTCAACTTCTCCCCACCACCACCACAACCACTGGAGGGAACATTAAAGTTCAGTCAGGTAAATCTAAAGTAGCTTGAAGGGGTCATAAGAAAATATTAGCTGAAAACATTCCTATGATTACAAGTACAAATGCAACTTGAACAATTAGTGTTGATCAAAATTCCTGAGTTTACCAGCATTGAAATATGTTGACT
Source organism: Iguana delicatissima (assembly GCA_948472985.1). NCBI lineage: Eukaryota > Metazoa > Chordata > Lepidosauria > Squamata > Iguanidae > Iguana > Iguana delicatissima. Next base: position 1,129,036 of record CAOKZL010000311.1, read on the forward strand.
TTTGGGATGTTAAAAAAAAAAGAGGCTTAAAAGAATAGAGATTCCAACTGTTCTTATTTCATTAAATAATATTCCATCAACATCCCTTGGCATCTGAATGGAGGGACAGTTTTGAATGATTTCTTATTGAAGTCCCTACATCCACAAAAAATATTCTCCAGCGTATGCACCAACCTTGTGGAAAAAGATTTTGGGGGTAGTGCAGAGGATCTCAGGTAGGCAGAAGCATCCACAAAATCCACTCCCCCCCCCTTTTGCTGTTGGATTCCTTTTACTGGTGGGGCTGGGAGAGACATTGGTGGGATGCTAACCATTCAGTTCATCTGTTACTAGGTAGTCCATGGAGAGATAATATTAATTAGGAACCCAGATTCAACTTTTATGAACTATGTATTGAAACAAATGGACAAGCAAATTTTCAACTCACTGCCTGAGTGGTGCACTTGAATCTGAAAATGCTGTTTGAAATAAGCCTATAGACTGATCTGTCTACTTCTCCAGACTGAAGTTAAATGGTGAAATCCTTTATGACCATTATGTAATATGTACATAGTAGATTCTGGCCACGTTCCCCCAAATAGCACATACCAGTAGCCATTCTCCAGGATCAATGGGGACGCATTCCTCTGTCAATTGAGAGGCAGTTGTCTGACAGTCCTACCCCTCCCATGAACAATCTGTAATGGAACAAGCAGAAAAAAGGCCCTCTGTCACTAATACCCCATGTGCTGGGGATAGCTCATATAAGGTGGTGAGTAGGAACATCAGGCAGCTGCTTCTTGATCAACAGAGAAACTGACTCTCATTGATCCCAGTCGCTGCTAATTGGTAAGTAGGGTTTGGATGACTTTCACAATTCCCATGGATCATGAATATGAAGCAGCTACAAATACTGTAACTGTAGGGTATGCATTTGTAACTGCCCAACATGATTCTGGCTGAAATTTGTAATTTTTTAATGATTGATATATGTAAATTGAGAGCTAGAGAGTGTGTGTGCTACTGTGGTGTAGTGGTCTGAATGTTGGACTAGGGTTCTGAAGACCATGGTTTGAATCCTAACTCAGCCATAGAAACCCAGTGGATGATCTTGGGCAAGTCATAGTCTGTCACTCTTTGTGGTAGGTCAGGGCAAACCTTCTCTGAATAAATTTTCCCCTCCAAAACACCCTATAAAGGGGTCATGACAAACTGGAGTAAACTTGAAGGCACACAGCAAAACAGCAATAAACACGTTCTTTTTTGTGTTGCTAATCTTCTTGTGCTGGATCTTCTCAGTTTTTTTAAAAAATTATTTAAAAACTCATGAGTGCAAAATAGACATGCAGTGCTTCAGTTATGAACAGTTTGTGAGCATATATTTGACCCTTTCCTCCTTTCAGATAGGAGGAGCCAATGGGCCTGTAGGTATTTTTAAATGGAAAAGGTACGGATTTTGTAAGCCAAGTAGAGATTTTACAAGAGAGGTATAAACCAACTATCTTAAGAACCAACCTTCTAAGCATCATATACATGATTCTCAGAGAATTTATCATCAGGTATTGGTGATGCTGGTTTAGCTTCAGTGTGGATCTTGCATCAAGAAGCTTCTGATTATATTCCTGGCTCCTCATCTGGAGGAAAAGCAAACAAAAGAATCTGAAGGTGCTTTCACATTGGCATCTGTTTTCATTGCCAATTAAAAGATGTAGCTTGGCTGAGTTACCATTTTTAATTAATTTTCTTGATAATAAAAAATACAGAAAAAATATGGAAAACATGGAGAAGTAAAACATGAAAGGGAATGACACCTGGAACCTGTATGAATGAGGCAAGGATATTTTATAACAAAAGTCTTGCCTAGAAGCACATTTATTAACAAAAACAAAAAACAACCCCCTCCTGCAAAAAACCCCTCAGTTTCTATAAGCAGGATGGTTTTTAAAAATCCTCATTTTCCTTCCCACCGTAACTTTTCCAACTAATCTGATGCAGAGTTGTGGTGAACTAAAATATTTTTTTTCATGGCTGTAGACTTGAAGTGGGCTCTAATAAAAGTATTGTCTGCTTCTGGATGGGTCAGTGATGTATAGTAGTTTGAGTGTTGGACTAGAACTCTGGGAGACCAGGGTTCTAATCCCTGCTTAGCCATGAAAACTCACTGAGCTGCCTTGGGCAAGTCATACTCACTCAGCTTAAAAGGAAGGCTACAGTTAACCTTCTCTGAATAAATCTTGCCAAGAAAATTCTATGATAGGGACACTATATGCTGGAGGTGACTTGAAGGCACACAACAACATCACCAATTGCCCGTGGATTTTGGATTTTGTTTTGTTGTTCTAGGTCAAGCTGGATCCCTACATTTTTTATAATTTCTACATTTGGTCTCATTTGGTTCCACGGAAATATTTGTGCTTTGGAAAAACCATGTGAGAAAATTGTGGTATGGCTACTTCTATTTAAATATTTAGGGACAGATAAAAGTGGAAACTAGGGTTGTGATGATAATCATCTGTATATGGCAAGACAGAGAGGCCTACCTAGAATAGTTCTCATTTCTGAATCTTTTCACCATAACCTTTCAAGCTTATCCCCATAAACAGTAAGGATCAAAAAGTAGACTACTTCCTCTTCATCACTACCATCTTTCAATATTCATACAAATAAAGACAAGAAAGTGTTTTGCATTCAAGGAAACATTGTACCCAGAAGAAATTGATTGAGGAATGTGTAGGTGGAATATAATTACTCAAATTGGAATTTGCTCAGGGCAAGAGGGCAGCTTTCCCACCTACCCCGTTTTCCTTGAACTGAATGTTTCATTTGGAAAGGTGGCACCTGCATAAGTGGTTGCTTGATAAAGCAATCAAGGTGCTGAGGAGTTAATTGAGCAATCTGCTGCAAAGTCTGTGGAAGCTAACTTTTTATATCCACTGCTGTGAAAGAGAGGATGTGCTGAGATTAGACAAATGGTAGCAAAGTAGTTAAAGAGAAGTAAAAAAAAAAAAAACCCTTTGAGCAGTTTTGCTGTGAAAAAGCTTCATATTTTTAGAAGGGAATCAGGACACACATACACAGTCTGATGTGAATATTTCAGTGAGTAAGAGTCAACTATCCCAACCATTAAGTAACTTTTACTGCTGTCTAGTCAAATGGTTGCTCACGTCCATAGAGAATATGAGTTTGAGTTTCAGAGCTCATTCCTATGCAGTGCCTCCTGATCATGAATTAACAATTCTTCAGCTGACCTTTATCTCCTTTAAGCTTGACCAGAATAGTAAATTCAGGGTAGGAAGTGGTTCATAAAACGTACTCACTTTAAGCATTGGTAATTTAAAGATCAGGATTTTTGCCACACATGAGTCAAGAATATCTAAGCCATATATGCCCACAACACCACCACAATGAGGTTCAAAATACAGGATAACATCACAACTCCATTTTGTAAACAAAAATATATCAAGTATGTGTTATGTTTATTTTATGCCTTCCACCAAGGACGTCAATACGGAATATCCCCTATCCCCATTCCTTGGTTTGCTAGCAACCCTTATAGTAGGATGAGAGACGGTAACTGGTTCAAATTTATCTAGAGAGTTTCAGGGCTGACTAAGGGGTTTGCACCTGCATCTCATTTTTTCTGCTCCAACATTCAAATCACCATGCCAAAGTGTCTTTCATGAAAACAATAAATAAAATACAGGCAGAGTAGAAGATAAAGGCTGAACCACATTGGTAGGCCCAAATACACAGAACCTTTGAATCAACTGAATTTATGTAAATGCTGACTCACTGATTCAATGGGCTTACCTGGATTGGGACTACCAAACCAGGTTAGGCAACATATTCCAGATTTTATTGGGTTACAGTTCTCATCAACCCTAATTTGTTTAAACAATGGAGAGGGTGAGAGGGTTGTAGTCCCACAATATCTGAGAGTGACAAGTTACCTAACCCTGTATTAACCTAGTGGTCATTGAGTACTTCTGCTATCATTTTCAGATGCTCCAGGAATAAAGGATGGTTCCCTCCAAGGCTTTAAACAGTAAAATTCTGGTAGCTTTTCCCTTGTGATCACTTAGTAGTTTGATTCTCTGGTGCATAGATCCAGAGTTCCAATTCTTTGAATATTCACATGAGGTTTAAAATCAATTATAATAGAACAGTGTTACTCAAAATGGTGGACTGCAGACCAGTACCAATCTGTGAGATGTTGGATGGATTTCCAAGAAGTTACCCATCCCTGACACTTTAGGAAGATGGGAATGCTGGTTCACCACAAGAGCTAGCCTGAGAAGCACTGCCATGGAGGACGTGGACATTCTCGAAATGAATTTTCAGTTTCAGTAAGAGCTACTGGCATGTGCATTACCATGAGAAGCCTTTTCTCCCTGGCTTTTTCCAAGCCTCATTTGTTCCACAGCAGTATATATAATTTCAACTAGGTGCTAGGGTAAAGCTTGCAAGAACACATGAGTGAAAACCAGCATGGCTGAGATTCTCAGTAACAGCTTCCTTTCAAGTCTTCCAGTTTGGAAAAGGAGATCTGCAGTATTGCGTACTGTCAATGAGCACTTCCATTTGAAGAGACATGCTTCTACAAAAAAATAAAAAATAAAATAAAATAAAATAAATAATTAACTCAGGAGGTATAATTAGCAGACTATCCTCCATTTACTGTGGTTTTTCAAACATCTTTCTTCCAGAAATTAGAAGCTTCACCATAGAGACATTACAACATATTACATTTTAAAGAATTAAATATGAACCATTCCTTAGCGCCCACTCCTCCCTCTATCAATCTTTTCCTGTTCATGATTCTTACTTTGATATGGGTTTGGCAGGATCACATCCAGTTATTTTTTTCTGCAGTATCACGGCATTAGAGATGACAGTAGGGTAAAAACCAACACTTTGCAACAGAATGATACCCTGCTCTTAAATTGTACCTGGCAGGTGTATATAAATGTATCTAAAGTAATAATAAAAATACATTGTAATGAGAAGATAGGAAAAAAATATAGAAACAAAGCTACGAACATATCGGTAAAAATAAAAACAGCCACTGAAAGCAATCCCCTGCAGTGTTTAAAGCGTTCATTCACATGAACTCAAAATTCTCAAAGGCTTCAAGGCCCTTCTTCACAGGAAGGATGGAGGGCTATGCTTGGAAGGTTTTTTTCAGAGTTTATGGACTGTCATTATAGAGTAAGCTCAGTGATGCAGTTTTGTTCCAGGAGCATTTGGCCCAAAGATTCCAACTGAAGCTAGGCTGTCCATAAACTTTCTTTCATGAAACAATAATGTTGGATGCAATCTTCTAGATTCAATATAGGTCAACATCTTGTTTTAAAAAGTAAAGAAAACATGAGAAGATTAAGGGGAGAACATATAAAACTGACCATCAAAAATTTAACAAGCAAGACATGAATAAAAGCTAGAAGAAATGAATTTACCCATTCAGGAGGGAATTATTTAAAAGGATCATTGGAACAGGACAGAAATGGGTATGTTTTACTTCATTGCCACCAGATAGATTCAGATGATTAGAAAGGCACTATCTCATCAAATGGCAACTGCACAAAAAGATGGGCTCTCAAAACAAGCTGTTTAGAGCTGCTGCAAAGTTCCTGAATACAGGTATGTTTAAGAAGAAGAAATATTTAACAGGCCTGCTGCTCTCAGGTAAGTTTTGAATCTGAACAGCGTGTTTAAACAATGATGGTTATAGAGTTCTGTGCCTCCGTGCCGTCCCTCATGGGTCTCAACTTTTCACCATGTCAGGACAGCAGACGCACCAAAGGCAGAGTAAGGAAAAGATCGATTACTTGATGTGTGCAGTTCTATTCCAATCCAAGAGGAGACACTGTATTGCTCACCATTCCAATCTGTTGAAAACAAACAAATCAGCCAGAAGGTAAAAGAAGCAATTTTATTTGACTACTTAAAACTTTATTTTCCTGAATACCAAAACACCTACCTAATAGCAATTCATTTTTTAAAGTAATGAAATATTTACGACTATGAGCCTTCGGCAGCAGAAAGGCTCAGTATGTTTATTCTGCAACTCAGTAAATTATAGATAGTCGAGGAGTCAAACAAATGCTTTGAGCAGGTCCTGTTGATCCAAACAAGCTTTCTTTATGCTTTTTAATCTGAAAAAAATATATATGTGTTTTTGTTCTGATATTCTTAATTATTAAAAGGACCTATAAGAAGCTGTGAATAATCTGACACCCATACCCCATATGCCAAATTGACTCTGTGTGCATTTTGTTAGAAAAATTTCTGTGGAAAGTGAGGCACATTTTCCTTCATTGTCTCCAGGCTAATGGTAGCTCTCCAAAGGAAATGTACCAAGATAATGTTGCAAATACTAAATTATAATATATGTATTAAAATGAATACAAAATGTAGCAAAATATCTGGCCATTTTTGACACTTGTGCAGTAACATTTTCCAGTGTCATACATTGTAAACAGGCTGCCAAGCTATCATTTTCAATTCAAGCGTCCCACTGATGTACCTAACCTCTAAACATTCATGCAAATTACTTTATTTATTAATAAGATGGAATATTAGGAAGAATACTCAATGGGAGTTAGAAAGAGGGCTAAAAATGTTCTGCAAAAGATGAAATTGTGGAGCTAGCAAAAGATGAATAAGTAAACAGCAATATGCAATATAAATCATCATCAGCATTCAGGTAGGAAGACTGACCCAGAGGTGGTCTGTATTCTAGATCTTAGATGAAGATATAGTTGAATGCTGAGTTCCACATGTCAAGTTAAGTCAAAACAAAATATGACGGATCAGCTGGGAAAGGAAAGCAAAAATGGAATGTGCACCTTTATTCAGCTTAACCAAAATGTAGGTCTGAGGATCAGAAGCTGAGGATTAGATTTTGTCTGTGATATTGCTTTGTGATCTTGAGATATCTTTTAGGATATTTTCTCAGACGTGCTTTGGAGATAGCAGCTAGATTTTCACTGTCTATTATAATTAAATTTAACCTTGCAAAAAAAAAAAGCAGTCGTTGGAGTGAACAACTTAGTTGTAGCATCTTTTTCATTCTCACATCAGCTAATTTAATAAATTTTACAAATTCCAGAATTTTGCTGTCAGCATTGCATATGTGTGGTTCTTTCATCATATTATTAAGCAGATGTGGGATAAACGTATCTTTCCAAATATTGCTCTTCTGAAATTCCCAGTTTCCTCAGCATTGCCTCTGCTGGCTAGGGCTGCTGGGGATTGTAGTCCAACAACATTTGAGGGCTGCACAATTTTCACCCTTGCAAGAAAAGCTGGCATTACTTAGAAGAAAGCACCCAAATCCAAATGTTTGAATCTAGGTTTGGTCATAGAATCATAGAATTGGAAGAGACCCCAGAGGCCATCGAATCCAACTCCCTGCTATGCCTGAACACCCATCTAAACATTCCCAACAAATAGCCATCCAGCCTCTGCTTAAAAACCTCCAAAAAAGGAGACTCCACTACACTCCGAGGCAGCATATTCCACTGCCGGACAGCTCTGACAAGTTCTTCTTGAGGTTCAGGAGGAATTTCCTTTCCTACAGCTTTAATCCATTGCTCCTTGTCCTAGTCTCTGGAGCAGCAGAAAACAAACCCGCTCCCTCCTTGACTTGACATCCTTTCAAATATTTAAACATGATTATCATGTCCCCTCTTAATCTTCTCTTCTGCAGACTAAACACACCCAGCTCCCTAAGCCATTCCTCATAGGGCATGGCTTCCAGTCCCTTCACCATTTTGTTCGCCGTCCTCTGGACATGCTCCTCCTTGTCAATATCCTTCTTGAACTGAGGTGCCCAGAACTGGATACAGTATTCCAAATGAGGTTTAACCAGTACAGAATAGAGTGGTACTATTACCTCCCTTGATTTACACACCATACTCCTATTGATACAACCAAGAATCCCATTGGCTTTCTTGGCTGCTGCATCACACTGCTGACCCATGTTCAGCTTGTGATCTACCAAGACTCCTAGATCCCTTTCACATATACTGCTATCCAGCCACATGTTCCTCATCTTTTATTTGTGTATTCCATTTTTCCGCCTAAGTGTTAGGACCTTACATTTCTCTCTGTTGGAAGCTAACATAATGAATTTCAACAGAGAGAAATATAAGATCCTACACTTAGGCTGAAAAATGGAATACACAAATATAGGATGGGGGATGCATGGCTGGATAGCCATGACTGACTTAAGTTATGACTGACTTAAGTCCCATTTATTTAATGTTTCTGGTTGAAGCATGACTAAGTTTCGATCCAACCTAGAAAAGATCCAAATATTGTTTTCTGGAGAAAAGGTGTGATCTTAATTAGCTGTATTTTGTGATTTAGGCCAGTTATACACCTTACCTGTCTCTGGCGTTGACCCAGCATCGTCCTGGCAGTGGCTTTGCCGGGCTGAGAGTGTGGACATGAATGCTCTCCTCTGCACCGGCTGCCTCCCTGCTTAAGGAAGCACGATGGACACACCTCTTCCTTCTGCAGTATAGCTGGGCATTTTCCCAGGCTGCACTGGGGCAGGAAGTGCCTCCATCACGCTTCCAGTGATCCTTCAGGCCAAGTAAGTGTGGGATGATCACACAATCAGGGGTCATTGATGGGGAAAACCCATCAATGATTTAATCTGGAATCACACTGCCTAGTGACTGGAGAAGTCATGGTCTTGCTTCTCTCCTGTTCCCGTGCCGGGATTGGAGGCTCTTGCTGAAAGGACTTTTACTAAGGTGCAGCTTGTTTTGAAGAAATTAGACTAAAACCAATGGATAATCCGAGTCCAAATAGATCTAGTCTAGTTGGAATGAATAATTGAATTTATATTGCAGCTGGGATTCATATGGCTCATCAGATCTTGCTAGACTGCAGCACCCAGCGTTCCTCATCACTGGCTGTACTGGACAGTCGCCTCTTTTATTTATTTTCAGAGTACACCTATTAAAATCCAGAACAGGGTTCTTAGCACTTGTAACTTTCTGCCTCTTGAGCAGCTTATTTGTCTGAGTAGAATATGAACCTTAACACTGCTTTTTAAGATTGTTATACTTAAGTTCTGCCCAAGGATGCTAGCTAATGTTGTAGAAGTGTTGAGTTTGACAGATTCTGATAAACAAATATGACCCATAACTTAAAAAAAATTAAATCAGACAAAAGTTAGAAGAGAAATCATATTCTGAAATACAATGATTTACTTAAAATATTATATGACCTGTAGGTTAGTCTGTCTTCTGCAGCACAGGATTTTTTTAAAAAATCATATCTAATTTTGGGAATCTGTCAAATGCTGTGAAGCTGTCTGCTCAAAGTTCATATCTGTCAGTAGTCATCAGGGTTCAACCTAACATTCAGCTGGGGCTTTTCTATTTCAATTAATCTACAAAATGAAAGAAACAAAATATGGACTTGCTGCCCATTAAGACATTTTAAATTAAGTTGAACAGGGTTTATTCTGAAAACTGGAGAGTTACACAGGTGATGAAATTTTTTGCCATGGACAGCAAGTATGCCTGACCATATCTTACCATTGGCTATCCTGGTTTGGGCTAATGGGACTTGTAGTCCAATAACATCTGAAGAGCTGGAAGTAATCCACTTTTGGGCTAGAACATGCTTAAAATTACTGAATATTACCAAACATCAGAGAAAACTTTACATCAACAAAAAATTCATGTCAGTTAGAAACCAATTAGGAAGCAAGTATAAGCAGTTTTAATGTAACATATTTTAATGAGATAGTTCACTTTACTGGTGAACGCTGACAGCTGTTGGCTTCTGAGTCAGTGGGGTGGTGAATCCATTCCATGTTTTAGTTTCAATTTTAAAGGAATTATTTTAGCTGCTGAACCTATCCCCCAATATAGATCCAAAACATTGGATAGTTTAGATTAAAGCCCTTTCAAGATACCAGGTATATGGTTTCTGTTAAAAAAAAATAACAACATTCGAGTCATTGTGACATTGTGAGTCCACCTCTCACAAGGTCTTGCATCTAGTACATTCAATATAACTGCTTTCACTGTCAGGTCTGATCAGGTGCTGGTCATAACACCTGGACAAGCTTACTCTTCTATAAGCAGCCCTTCAGATAACATGGTCCCTAAGCAGGCACTTAAACCAAGGACCAAACCCACCATGTTAAGGTGGGCCCAGAAACAAATAGGCAGCCAGTATAACTGGTACAGAATTGATGTAATATGCTGGAGACACACTTAGTTTCTACAACAAGCATTAGACATCATTTGCAATACCAAACTGTTGTCAAAGGCAGCTCTCACAAAGAGTTCAGTACAGCAACCCAGCTTGAATTGAACTACACCATGTGTTAGTAAGATAAGGGCCTCAGTCCTACTGACAGTCTGAACCAAAGTAGCCCATTGAACTGCGTGGCATACAATTGAATCTCATGGATTCAAAGAGTTTACTGTAGCTGAGATTAAGGTCTGAATGCAGATTTTTATAAACTCATATTGGAAAATGAACTGAATGAAATTTTCAACCACCTTCACTGGAGAAATTCATTGGGTACAACTGTTATATGAACAGAAAAGATCATGTTGTACTTGCCTGCCATGTAGCTGTAAAAGATAGTGAGCTAATGAGGAACCAGTGAATGCTTAGATCACAACGGGGGAAAAAAGGCAGTAGTCCAGTAGCAGATATCTGAGTTATAATGGAATATTAATCAATGTGTATTTAAGACTTGGAAGACACTTAATTTAAGTTAGGAGTACCTACGTGGCCTATATTAAATACATATAAAACTAGAAACTTAAAAAAAAAAAAACCCTCATGGCAACTGGTAATTAACAACTGCAGAAACTACATGGTATATGATCACATAGGACTTCTGCCTGATTTGCACATTGCTTTTAATTAAAATTGCACCTAAAAAAAGATGAGGAGTGCTTAGCAATAGTTCTATAATAAGAACATAAAAAACCCAAGAAGTTTGAAACTTTCCGTCAGAATGAAGTTATCATAACACCAACCAAAATATTTCATAATGTAAAAATAAATCTGAAACTGTCAGAACTAAAATGACAAGCGTTTTAGAAATGCATTCAGTTCAAAGCACACATTTTGAATATAAATCAACATTATACTCCAATTCAAACAGCATAGTTTATCTTGAGTCTTCATGGTTGCTTACATTTATTGAAAGTTTCCATTACTGCTCGTATTCTTCATATCAGGAGTGGACAATCTATAGCCCTCCAGATGTTGTTGGGCTCCAGTCCCTCCAGTTCAGGTACTGATTTCCATGTCTCTGGATGGTCGTTATCCTCCAAGTTTCACTCTGTATTTCTACAGAGTGAGCCAGGGTACCAATGGTATTTCAGTACCTTGGATAGCTCCTGGACTGCAATCCAAGGTAGATTCCCCACTGACATGGAAGCCATCATTACAACCAATATTTGCCCTAGCCAATATGACCAAAGTTCAGAGATGGTGGAACTTGCAATTTCCTTTTTGGAGAGCAACTCCCATAATCTCAGTGGCCATAGTTTCCCCATCTCTGTCTTATTGTTTACTTAGTGTGCACCAAACACTACTCTGTATATAATACGCATATACCGCAGGCTCTGATAGCTATTAAATCAATACTAATTCAGACTTGGGGAAAAATGAAAGACAATTGACTTATTTGTTCTGAAATGTATCCACATTTTAATTGTACAGGAGGATCTGAAGAAAATTCAAGTGAAAGTGTAAACAGTAATAGATGGGTGGCCTTTATCTTCCTTAAAACTAAAATAATATGCACAGATATCTCCACCCCACCCAAGTGGTGATTGTAGTGGAGAAGTCATTGTGAAGTATGGGAGACTTGGTCATGACCTTTGACATAGGGAAGGTTCAAAAACGATTAGCCATAATATACAGATAAACCTCTACCCCTAAAGTTTCAAGGTTAACTAATAATAATACATCAATGAGAAGGGTTTCTTGTTAAAAACGTTTTTTACAAAAAATGTAAAAGGAAGGAGATTGGTATGTATTTGAAACAAGCAATGCTGAAAAACATCTAGTCAACCTTTCCATTAGTATTATGGTAAAAGCAGCAACAACCAGATAGATATAACAGCAATTATACCACTGATATCACCTCGTTCAAATCCTTTCCAAGTGTAGAACAGCCTGTCTTTGTGAAGCAACTATATGTCAAAGAAGTTAATACTATTCCAGTTTATACCAAATGAGCACCAGGCATCACCCATAGATTACCATTTAAAAAAAAAGTTAGGAAGCATAACAAATCATGCCTTTTAAAAAGTGCCAAAAGTGGAACTAGAGACTGCTTAGCTGTTTCTTTTCACTGGATTTCTCTCTAATGTGGAGCGTTAATTGGAAAATAACAGCATTCCAGACATCTTTTAGAAAATCAATATGCATTCTTTCTCCCTCTCCTCTCTTGTTTTCTTAAGGTTGAATCCATTAGTGAGATATTTTTGGACTTGTGGATAAATGTGGAGCCCGGCAGCACTAACTTTCCTTTTGGCAACAACCACAATAAGCAGATAAAATACCTTGGTGGTAATTGTTCCCTTATCTTTCATTTTATGACAGCACTATGATCTAAACTCACTGCCTTCTAGAGGCAGTGGGACAAATAACATACACTTGTGCTGGTACAGTGATGTGGACCAGTGATTCACCATGGGAGGAACGAGGCATGTTTTCTCACATTTGCAACATTGCTTATGTGAACAGATGTTACTGTGGACAGAGACCAAATGAGCTCAAATAAATGAGAAAAAGAAGGGGGCGGGAGTGAGAAGAACTTGAGAGTGTGAAAACACAAATAAGTTACATTGTTTTTTGGAAAAAAAGACACTGTAGGAAAAAACTTTATAATTCTAGCTGCATTGTATCAGGTAAATCCATTCCCAGTTCCCTTAGGATCTAATTAAAACTTCATTGACCACCAATCAGTCAAGATAAATATTCTAGTTGATCTTACGGTAATGAGGGACATGATTTTTTAAAAAGAAATGTAACCTCCATCGTAAAAATGAAAAGTGATCTGCTAACAGTATTTACTATGGTTTTTTTAAGGTGCGCATGTGTCTTGTGTACTGTTTCTTTTTCAGAATCTACTGAGAAACAAATTGGATGAGAAGCCATAGTGGTTTATAGGCTGAAGGTGTTGCATGAACAGATGTTAAGGGAAAGGAACCATCTCTTATGTGTTAAGGATTCTGCAGAGTAATGGTATGGATTTGCAGTTCTGATAAGGGGAGTATATAGAGCCCTATAAAACATTTAAATGAGCTAACTGGCTGCTCAAGAGGATTTGAATCTGAGAAACCGCTCTTGCTGTGATGAAAAGAGGCACACTTGAGACAAGTTACACACAGTGGTCACCATTAAAAAAAATCCAGCATTTGACAAGAGTTGCACCATCTGGGAGTCAATATTTCTTGCTCATGTAATTAGGATGGGAAATAACTGACAAACTTAAATGTTGTTCACAATATTTTATAGGCCATCTAAGAAATGTAAAAGTTGTTAAGGCATTCCAATAGAATCCCTCAGGTATTTATTAGAAGTATAGATGATCCACCAAGGAGAATGTTTCCTACTACCTTTTCTGCAACTATTTCTATTACATCTATCCTTATCATTGTACTGTGACTGAATGTGGTGTCACTTCTTGCAGAGATATAATAGCTATCCTTCTGTTCCCATTACTTAAATTAATAAAATTTAAGCAATGGCAATATTAGTGGGGGAGGGGATTAACCTCTATTATCTATTTATTTGAGATCAAGCATGGTGGAGTGGATTGAGTATGGAACTATGACTCTGGAGACCAGGGTTCACATCCCTGCTTAGCTATGGAAACCTTCTGGGCCAGTCACACTCTCTCAGCCTCAGAGGAAGGCAAAAGCAAACCCCCCTCTGAACAAATCTAGCCAAGAAAAACCCATAAGTTTGTCATGAGTCAGAAATGACTTGAAAACATACATATATACATTTATTTATTTATTTATTTATTTACTTTATATCCTGCCTTTTTCCCAGCTCTGAAATTCAAGGAAGCTTACAAAAGATAAAATAAGTACATATCCCGCAAAAGTCAAAATATTGTTAAAGTATCAGTAGAAATAAAATTGGTAGAATTAAAAGCATTAAGACAGAAAAAAAATCTCAACAAATATAGATAATACAGAACATTATTAATGGCCCTTTCCTTCTTATCAATCAGCGTTCAAAGTCTTATCCAAAAAAAAAAAAGTTCACCTGTCTGTGGGAGGATGGTCTAGCTTTTTCTAGAAAGGAAGTTCACGAGTTTGGAATAGTCACCAAGAAGACCTTCTCCCATGTTCGTACAAGATATACCTGTGATGGTGCTGGGACAGAAAAAAGGGCAACCATTATGTTCTAACGTGATCAAGTCACACTGGAATATAATATAAGAGGATAGAGAAAAGGAAGAACTACTCAAAACTTTCTTTCCCTTGGTCTTCTCCTCTAAAGAAAATAGTGGTCAACCTGGGGAAAATGGAGCAGATGATGCAGTAGGGGAAATGCAGCACAGAATAGGTAAGGAGGTAGAACAGGAATATCAGGCTGTTCTAAATGAATTCAGGCCTCCAGGTCTACATCAAAGAGTATTAAAAGAACTAGTAGAAGTAGTCTCAGAACCACTGACAATAATCTTTGAGAATTCCGGGAGAACAGGAGAAATCCTGTCCCCATCTTCAAAAAGGAGAACAAAGAGAACAATTACTGCTCAGTTAGCCTCACATCAGTATCTGGAAAACTTCAAGAGTAGATCATCAAACAGACAGTCTGTAAACACTTAGAATGTTGTGATCACTAAGAGTCAACATGAATTTCTCAAAAACAAGCCATGCCAGATTAATTTTATGTCCTTTTTCCATAGAGTCACAAGCTTGGTAGAGGAAGGGAATGCTGTGGATATAGCATATCTTGACTTCTGTAAGGCCTTTGACAAGGTCACCCATGATATTCTTGCAAACAAGCCAGTAAAATGTGGACTAGACAATGCTACTGTTGGATGGGTTTGTAATTGGTTGACCAACTGAACCCACAGGGTGTCCACCAACGGCTTTTCTTAATCTTGGAGAGAAGTGACTAGTGGGGTTCCACAGGATTCTGTCCTGGGCCCAGTGCTATTCAACATCTTTATCAATGACTTGGATAAGGGATTAGAGGACATTCTTATCAAATTTGCAGATGGCAGCAAATTAAGAAGGGTAATTAACACCTCAGAAGACAGGATCAGAACTGAAAATGATTTTAACAGATTGGAGGACTGAGATAAAACTAACAAAATGAATTTCAATAGGGAGAGATGTAAGGTATTATACTTAGGCAGAAAAAAATGAAATGCTCAGATATAAGATGGGTGTCCCCTCACTTGACCACAGTAAAGATGAAAGGGATGAAGGAGTCTTAGTAGACCACAAGCTCAACATGAGTCAGCAGTGTGATGCAGCAGCTAAAAAGCCAATGCAATTTGAGGCTGCATCAATAGGAGTATAGTACCTAGGTCAAGGGAAGTGATAGTAACACTCTTTTCTACTTGGTCAGACTCCATCTGGAACGATATTGACAAGGTGGAATATGTCCAGAGGAAGGCAACCAAAATGGCAAAAGGCCTGTAAACCATGCCCTATAAGGAGCAGTTTGGACAGCTGGTCATGTTTAGCCTGGAGAAAATAAGAGGTAATATGATAGCTATGTTTAAATATTTGAACGGATTTTGTATGAAAGATAGAGCAAATTTGTTTTCTGCTGCTCCAGAGACTAGGAAACAGAGCAATGGCTTCAAACTTTAGGAAAAGAGATTCCATCTAAACATTAGGAAGAACTTCCTGATGATAAGAACAGTTTGACGGTGGAATGCACTGCCTTGTAGTGTAGTGGAGTCTCCTTCTTTGGACATTTTTAAACTGATTCTGGATGGACATCTGTCATAAATATTTTGATTGTCTATTCCTGCATGGCAGGGGGTTGGATTTGATGGCCCTTGTAGTTTCTTCCAGCTGATTCTATAATTCTATAAGCCTTTGAGAACACTGGAGATCAGGCCTATATTGGCTGAAAATAAACGTTGAATTCCATACTATTATTTTTCTTTTGCAAGAATGAACTGGCTTGGTGACATTCTTGATCTGAAAAGTAGTTCTGTCAAGCTTGAGTATTAGATAATGATTGTTATTAATCTCCTTTGAGCAGTAACTACCAGTTTTGTTACGTCTGGTTTTTACTTTTTGCAGTATATTTCTTATAGTGCTGGTTTATTTCTATGACTGTAACAGTGTTTTTCTTGTTGTAAGTAGTAACAGAATTACTTCTGTAATTATGTCATAGGGCAATTACTTCTCAAAGTTAGTTCTCAAAGAAAGCAATAAGTAATTTTAGCAGTTTTCTTACTGCTGTGAGAAAGTCTTCGAAACCGGCACAGTTGGGGAATTATTTTGCACAAAATTCACAAATCTGTTTTTTTTGTGTCTTTTTTTGGCAGGAACACAGAAAGTAATCTTTGAATACAGAAATATTATTTTCTGCACAGATATGTTCATGTGAATTTTATGTAGAGACATGTGATATGTGAATTTTATGTAGAATGAGTTCTGAATTGCACAGATCCTCTTGGGTCCAGGATTCATCTTGTCAGGGTTTTGACCATTTTTCAAATATTTTCAAATATTCTTTTCATTCGTAGAAGTTGGTTTTATTGCCCTGAAAATATTAAATGCAAGACTCTAATTATTGTAATTTTTTTAAAAAGGGAATCACAAGAACATGACAACCATAATTTATCTTCCTTTCTTTCATTTTCCCCCTAATGTCATGGAATTGCACAAAGAATAACATGATACCATTTGCTGTCATCAGTTTCATTACCTCAGAACCTAGGGCATTTCTGATCAGATAAAAGCAAGACTCATTGTCATTTGCTCACACACACACAAAAAAAGTGTGTTGTCTGTGTGAACCAAAGGTTCTCCATACCTCCACAATCCAAACAAGTCAATTGTTGAGCAGCCTGATATTTATCTAAGTCTTTCAGACAAAACTTAGATCTACAGAATGGTTGTGTTTTATTCCATGCAGTTTTTTTTCAGTATTTTACTAATGCTGCTCACTCTCTCTGTTTCCCAAGCATGCAGATCAGTGGCCAGACTTTTATTTTATTATTACAGGGCTGTATACGATGAACTCAGTTTCACAAATCTAAAACAATTTAAGGAGATAAGGATAATTTTAAAAGAATGGTGGCATATAAGACTATTTGACACTTTTAAAAAAAACTGGTTAAGATCCTTTTTTTTTTTAAAAAAAAATACCATTCATATGTGCAGATTTTGATGAAATCAGTTATTCAAGTGTGCCACAGCTCCCTCCACCTAAACCATCCTTCTGGTCCCTGGATCCATAGACAACAAGTCATTCAGGTGGGCAAAACTAACTCAGCTTTAGCAGCAACAAGCCCATCACTGCTGAGCACCCAGTAAGTCTTTCCTGGCTTGCCCACTTCAAGCTCTGTCGCATAATCCCATCTAGAAATGCTCAACTCTGCTGGGGACTCTGTCTAGTACCCTGAGCTAGCCTTGGCAGGATCACCTTCTTAGGCGAGGGCACATCTCCCTGGCATAGCTAGCACCTAGGAATCATGCTGTCTTCCCCACTCCTTCCTCTAATGCTGACAGCCCCCTCCCACCCACTTGTGTCCCTTTAAATTACTTGCTACCTTGGCCTTCCATCGTGTCTGTTCCCTCCTGCTTCTCCTGCTCCTCCCCTTCCTACATCTCTTGTCCCAGCAGCTTGTCGTTTCTTTCAGGTAGCTTGTTCACTATTGCCCCTCCTCTACCTTTGCTCTGGAGACTTCTTGCTGCTGTTCATCTGTTGGTAAGGCTGGTGGATCCCCACAGATTCCTTGCTATCACCACCCGAGATCTACTAAAGAACTATGGCCCTTTTTGCATGGCATTTCCGATGCGATAGGGTGCCTTGAGCGTTGCGTAAATGTGAGGAGTGGTCCACATGACGCACTCACATTTGCGTGACACTCAAGGGTCTGATGCGGACCGCACATGCATTTTTTCATTTTCGGTTTGAAGCCGAAAATGGTGCATGGTTGTGCATTGCTTCAGGGCCCCGTGCGCACTTACCTTGCATGCGGAGCCTCAGGAGCTGGGCCGGTTGTCCTTCCTGTCCAGTGCAGGCTGGGAAAGGTCCCAGGCTGCACTGCGAAAGGAAGAGGCGGGGCGCTCGCGCGACCAGGAAGCAGTTGCAGAGCCGATGGGACCAGGATGCGAGTGCCTCTCACTGGAGGCTGCTCGTGCCAGCCCCGCACCCCAGCTCTGTGAAAGGGTGAGGTGCGAAAAGGGTCTATATTTCTGCTTGTAGAATGTCACCAGTGTCACAACTGGGATGCTACAAGAGACAGCCCGCTCCCATGTCTTCCTATAAGGTATTGCTCCTACTGGTGGGAGAACTGTGGCCCTGATGAGAAGCCTGCAGCCCAAATTATCATACAGCTGGGTATGCAGGGTGGAGGGGTAACAGGGTGCACCATATTCCCTCTCCAAATACTACTTTCCTTCCCAGAAGCCTGTATGCTTTTCATGGATTACTAGAAAACCAGGCAATCAGGCAGTTTGCCAGTGTGTAGGGGAGATGGTTCTTCCTTCCACTGAGGAATGCAGCCATAAACTTCATGCAGGCCTACCTGGGGAGGATATAAAGTGTTCCCCTTGCTGCTTCTCCAGCATTCTGGTTCTTACTGCTTTGCGAAAAGAAGTTCAAAGAAAGAAGAAGAGGAGATCAGAAAAGAGGAAGACAGTCAGTGGGAAGAAGGTGAAAGAGGAGGACAGAAGAAAGAGAAAGAAAGATGGAAAAGGGCATCCAAGCAAAAAAGAACTGAACTGCACTGCTTTCAGTACAGAGAAACTATTTTTTTTCTCCCTTGCAAGAATGAAGTAAGTCAAGACTTACTTCCTGTCCCTGTCTAACTGTTTCACTCAAATGGGTTATTAGTGAACATTCTTTTGGGATGGAGGGGACCAGAATTGCACAAACCTGTAGAAGGTCCTCTTGATCACTGGTTTTTTTGAAAAGAAAAGAAAAGAAAAGAGAAGAAAAGAGGAAAGAAAAGAGAGTTCGATGAAATTGAATATGTATCTTATCCACCCTCAGGATATTCCACATATTCTTAGGTTTTCACTAGTTTTAACCAAAGCAATATAAGACACTAAGTTAAAGCTTCTTCCAAGATAAAATGAGGGCAGGAATCCTGTGGCTACCAAATATTGTTGGACTACAACTCCCAGCATTCCTCACTACTGGCTATGCTGATTAGGGCTGCATGGAATTACATTTCAACAAAATTTAGATTTCTGCATGATCCACAACCCTGATATAAAAGATATGAAGAATTTAAAGGGAAGCCAGATGAAGCTAGTTTCCTCTAGTTGTGTTGGGCTACAATTCCCATTCTCTCCCACCAGTGTGGCCAGTGGCTGGAAATAATGGTAATGGTGGTCTAAAAAAAATGGAGAACTATGTTTTTGGGGAACGTGGGGCCAGGAGAAGAGCAAACATGTGTCTGTATAGCTAAAACAGTGCTCCCTCTCCACAAAATAAGCCTTTTGTAAAGAATTCCTAAAACAGTGAAAGGGAAATGAAGGGTAATGAACTCAGTCATGCATAAGAGTCCTTGGAACCTTGAGTCCTTAGCTGAATTAACTTGGGACAAGTGACACAGAAAAGAGCACACCCAACAACCCTAAGTGATTGCCTCTTACCAGCAGAAATTTGTTTGCCTCTAAAATAATAAATGGCCTCTAGATTTTCAGACATTCTCAAAAGTATCAGAATTCACTGATCCAAATGTAAATGTTGTACATTCACAGAAACGCATACATATTTTAGACAGGTACATTTTCTGAGGTCTCAAGACTTCCTGTAGAATTTCCTCCTGAGAGAGGTGTGTCAGAGCAACCCTCTTCACAATTTTAGATTCATGAAGAGCTTGTGTTTAGAAATACTTTTATCATCTAAACTGGTCCTTGCTAATGGTATTTTGTATACCTGTGCAACCAGTGCAGCTGAATACAGAAAAAGTAAGTAAATTGGTTTGGTTTGGACCCATTTATATGAGTTCTGGATCAGAATGGATTGGCCAGTTCAGTGCTGGGAAAGAATGCTACAACCAGAAGCATATTTGATATTGAATAAGTGTGCATGGGGGAAACAGTCAGTGAACTGCCAACATTGCTATATAGTGAAAATGCCACTGCTGTATGATTCAGAGGACGAAGAGACAAGCTGGGCCTTGCTCACTGTGAAATCTAGGGGAAAGATTCATCAGCACTTCCCATTTGCAGTGTTAACAGGAAAAGTTGTGAGGTTATTGAAAATTAAAATCAATTGTTCCCTCCTTTATTCTGTACTAACAAGAGATTGTGAAAGAGCTGTGGTAAGCAGTGGGTGATTGTTGATTGCCATCAGCAATTGGTCTCCCTGAGTCTCTTAATTTTGTTTTTCTTTGTTTTTAATTGAATATTTTTGCCTAATCTTCTGTTTTCCTTTCTTAGTAAATTTGTTTCTTTAATAAGTATCTTTTAGGTTGTTATTGTTATATGTCTTCAAGAATGACTCTCTTATGGAGACCCTATTATAGAGTTTTATGGGCAAGAAGTATTCAGAGGAGGTTTGTCATTGCTTTCCTCTCAGTCTGAGAGAATGTGACCTCCCTAAGGTCACCCAGTGAGTTTCCATGGCAGAGCAGGGATGTGAAATCTGACTTCTCAGAGTTCTGGTCCAGGGTCCATACCACTACACCACACTGGCTCTTTTAAAAGTATCAAAACTCATTCTTCCTCCAACTCCATTAAGGATGTATGTGTGTGTGTTTTAGATTATTCATGCTTGCATGGGAGAATAACTTTATTCATTTTTTAAAAATTTCTGCTGCAGACATGCCTTCCAGTAGTGGCCATACAATGAAAATGCTACCATTGTATAGGGTGAAGAGTTTGAAGACATCCTCACAAGGGGAACAAAGCTTCCTCCCCATGGCAGTGAGCCTCTCTTGGCTGTCCCCACCCTGCCCCTGCAGGGCCATCATAATGTCTAGCATGAGTGACAAGGGGGGAACTGAGCAAGGAGGATCAAGGTTGCTGCCTCTTTATTTCTGACACAAGCTGCAGAAGTGATCCCCCTCATACTTTTGCCCTCTACCTGCCAGCATGGCTAGTGTAGTGGCTGTTGTGAAGAGCAGGGAGCAGCCATATAAGACAGATCATTGTCACCACTACCAATGTAAGAAGAACATAGGCAGAAGCTATGATGCCTGTTCAGCTACTGTACTTTGCTGGCTGTATCCCATTACTCCACATGGCCATGTAGTGGCCAGTGGCTCTGGGCTCCTCCAGTGGCCAGAGATCCTGTGGAACTCCTTAATAATGATGTTATTATTGCATGCCAGTTACTAGAACAACCAGTGCTGGCCCTTTCAGCTGCCTCTACTCTCCCACCAACCAGTACATGACTCTGTTTGGGGAGGGAAAGAAAAAAGAGTCTGTGCTTGGTGATGATGGTTGTCATCCTTGAGTCTATTTGAAGACCTGAGTCAAAGACTTGAGGAAAAAATGAGAAATGAGTTTGGGAAGAATTCTGCCTATTGTTCTGATGGACTCTAGAAGCCCCTTTGTTGTCTCCTCAACTCTTTGAATATTCTTTCCATTCCTTTCCCACATCACGACTGCCCCCAGTTGTTTTTGTTATTTAAATCTTAGAAGGAAGGCAGGTTGACTCACCACAGAAAAATCAGAACATTGACTGGGACTATTTTCAGGTGGCAGCAGATACCAGAATTGTTATCTGCCTTCACTGTAATCAGTAAATGAGCAGATGTAAAAAAATAATCTTAGACCACTACTTGGCTGCTGCAACACTTATGAGTCAGCACCAAAAACAGTCTTGCTCAGGACAGAAGAAAAGAAAAGTTTGAGAAGAGAGGAAGAATGGAGAAGATTCCTCAGACAGAAACAAAGGGTAATGGCAGCAGCATTCATCACTCCACCAAGGCTGCAGTGGGGAAGAGTATCCATTTCTGAATCCAATTCAGTCCACAAGCATGATAATATAAGATTAGGTTTGGTAAAGTTAAACCACCTCTTTCTTTAGCATCCTTCAGCAGTTTAGCAGCCTCCAGCAATTTCATTTTAACCCTTGGTTTTCTTCCCCCTCATACAAATTTGACAATCTCCTTTTGCCAATTTTGAATGATAGGGATAGTCTGAAATAAAAATAACATCTTTGGGAGTACAGCCATCTTAATTGTTGCGATTCTTCCCAACCAAGATAAATTTAAATTGTTCCAATTCTTTAATCTTTTGAGATAGATTTCCATACGTTCAAATAGTTATTTTTGAAGAGGTCAGAAATCTTATTTGTAAGGGTGATTCCGAGATATTTAACCTTTGATGCTAGTGTAAAGCCAGTACTTTGTACTACTGTGTTTCTTTCTAATTTTTCGTCAAAATTATAGTTTTTTCTTTGTTAATTTTCAAACCCGAATTTTTACCGAAATTATTAAGGATATTTTTCAAAACATTTATATCTCCCCCTGGGTATTCTAATGTTATCGCTAAATCATCTGTGAATGCTTTTATTTTGTGTTCTTTATCTCGTACCTTTGTTCCTTTAATTCTTTCATGACTTTTTATTTTTCTTATCAAGACTTCGATAACTAATAAAAATAGTAGTGGAGACAATGGGCAGCCCTGGCGTGTCCCTCTCTGGATTTCAAATTTTCCGGCTTTTTGACCATTGATTATCACTTGTGCATATTGCATTGAGTAGATAGATTTAATCCAATTTATGAAGTTTGATCCTAAACACATCTTTTGGCACACCTTAAATAGAAATTTCCAATTCACCGTATCAAAGGCTTTTTCGATATCAAGAAATAGGGCCATCAATTTTTTTCTGGGAATGATTTTCACATAGTTCTAGAATATTGATTAAATTACGCATATTATCTTTTATTTTTCTGCCAGGGAGGAAGCCCGCTTGATCTTCAAAGATTATTTCCTTTAATACTTCTTTTAATCTGTTAGCTAATTTAGTTGTAAATATTTTGTAATCAGAGTTCAGAAGTGAAATTGGGCGATAGTTTCTGATATCCAACGGATCTTTCCCTTCTTTGTGTATTAAGGTTATATTGGCCTCTCTCCATGTATCGGGAATCTTTCCTTTTAGTGCCTCATTCATAATTGTTTGGAGGATAGGAGCAAGTTCATTTTGGAAAGTTTTATAAAATTGACTTGTATAACCATCTGGTCCTGGTGACCTTTCTTTTTTTGCTTTCTGAATTGCTTCTGTTAGTGTAATTGGTTTGTTTAATTTCTCCCACTGTTCCTCTGTTAATATTGCTAGGTCTTGTTTCGCTAAGTATGATTCTATCATCTCCTCTTGGAGTTCTTGGCCTTTATATAGTATCCTATAAAAATTTACCACTATTTTCTTTATTTGTTGAGAATCTGTATATATTATGTCTCCACTTTTAAGTTTGGTAATCAATGTCTTTTCCTTCCTTTTTTTTAGTCTATACGATAACCATTTACCTGCTTTGTTTGCCCATTCGAAATAATGCTGCCTAGTATAAATCATTTTCTTATTGATCTCCATTTCTATTTGTGTCTATATTTGTTTCTGTAGTATTTTAATTTCTCTCTGCATTCTTTTATTATCTGGATCGTCATTAAGACTTTCTTCTTTCTTTTTCAAGTCATCACTCAATTTTTGAAAATTCTCTCTTTTCTTATTTAATTTCATGTTATGCTGTATAAGATACCCCCTAAACACCGCTTTGGCCGCATCCCACACCATCATTAAATTTACTCCTTTATTGAGATTTTCGTTGAGATAAATTTTAATCTGATTCTTAATTTTCTGTACTAGTTCTTCTTCTAACAGTGATTTCTCTTTTAATTTCCAATTAAATGATTCCTCCAATCTATGTTTTAGTATCAATAAAATTGGGTTATGATCTGAAAGATTTTGGGGTAGTGTCTCTTGTTTAATAATCATTTGGGCTAAAGAGTTTGATATAAAAAACATATCAATTCTTGATAATGAAGCATGGGGTTCCGAATAGAATGTAAAGTCCTTAATTGCACCATATTTATATCTCCATGTGTCTATTAAATCTAAATTATCCATCATGTTCTCAAATGATCCAGGCAGTTTCCCTTGTTTTTCATTTATTTTCTTCTTTGATTTCATGTCCAATTTTGGGTCAATCACCCCATTCCAATCACCTAGTAATATAAAATGGCTATATTCCAAGTCCGTAATCTTCCTGTTCAGTTCTTTATAAAAATTTTCTTGTTTCCTATGTGGACTGTATATTCCAATTATTAAAATTCTTTGATTTTGCCAATTGATTTCAACTGCCACATAGCGACCCGCTTCATCTTTTAACATCTCTTTAGAATAAAGTCTCGAATTTACGTATAAGACTACCCCTCTTTTCTTTGTATTTGATGTGGATACATATTCACTTCCCAACTTCTTATCGTGAATCAAATGAATTTTCTTGGGTTGCATGTGAATTTCTTGAAGACATATTATATCTAGTTTCTTCCTTTTGATAAAGTGAAATATTTTTCTTCTTTTTTAGGGGGTTGCAATACCTTTTATGTTCCAAGA
The DNA here is from genome assembly GCA_948472985.1 of Iguana delicatissima. Taxonomy (NCBI): domain Eukaryota; kingdom Metazoa; phylum Chordata; class Lepidosauria; order Squamata; family Iguanidae; genus Iguana; species Iguana delicatissima. The sequence goes on from CAOKZL010000311.1 coordinate 1,153,750, forward strand.
GAGAATTTTCAAATTCATACTCTAAGTATTTATCATTCAGTTGCTCTTAGTTATACTCCTCCACTGACTCCAAATTCTCCTCTTCTTCTGGCTTGTTCCCTGTGGCTTCCTCTTCTTCAACCCTTTTTTGCTCCTGGGTATCATTCTGTCTGCTTTCTGGTTGAGGCTCTCCTCTTCCATCTTCATCTTGTAGTTTCTGTTTCCATTGTTCTTTTCCATATCTTTTCATGAATACTTTAGCTTTCTGTACCGTCTCGATCCTAAATTACTTCCCCCAGTATCTGAAACTAAGGTCTTCTAATTTCTCCCATCGGTACGTTATATTTTGGTGTTTCAAGAAAGTTGTTGGAAATCTATATTCATTTCATTTCTTTTTCTTAGAATCCGCGGCGGTACATCTTTATAAATTGATACTCTGACATTATCAATTATCAGGTCTGTTTCCAAGCTTTTCTGAATTATTTCTTCTCTCGTTTTTCTCGTCCCTTGGGAGTTTTCTCTCTTTTGCAATCCTGGACTCTATCCTATATATTTTATCAATCTCCCATTCTATCTTTTCCGCTGAGATATTCAAGTATTCCGATAGAGGGGGGATCAGTCTCTCGTACAGGTTTTCTTCACTCCGCTCCGTCAGTCCTCTTATATTTATAAAGTTTTCTTTTACTTTCAGATCCATTAGCACCTTTTCATCTAGCAGTCGCTCTTGTTGTCTTCCCAGATTCTCTGTTGTTTCTTCTACCGCTTTTGTTTACGCGATTCTGCGTAAACTTTAAGTCTTCCTGGAGACCTCCTATGCCATCTTTATTCCTTTCAATTCATTTTTAAAGTCTTGTTTTATCTTGCCTCTCAAATCTTTCATTTCTTGTCGTATATCTGGTTTTATATTTCTTATCTCCTCCAGTAATGTCAATTGATATTGCTCTGTTTTATTCTGCTCAGGCTTCAGTACTGGTTCCAGTGATAATTTCCGTTGTCCTGTAGAAGTTGTCATCTTAGATGCTTTAGATGTCTTCCTAGTACTCATTAAGCTTTCCAATGTCAGTAGAACCTGTATTGATAATTTAATGGGGTTTAGCAATTCTCTGATCATAAATTAATGACTTCACGCTACCTTAAAGAAAATCAACTATTTTCATATCAGTTTCAATATTCCCCAATTGCAATAATATCAAGAGGCAAGTATTATCAAAACCTCCCCTAAAAGCAGGATATGAACAAAGATATCAATTTATCAATTTCTATTGCAATATTAAATTGATTGAAATATATTAGAGTCTTAAATCTATGTTAGATCATTTATTATTTCATCAATATTAATTTATCTATCCACACCACAAAATCTTATCTATATTAAGAGCTCTATCAGATCTTCTATACCCATCAGATATTGAATGTTAATTCATCAATGTCAAGTTATATAATAATTCATCAAATCACTTAGGTAGACATCATTTCCTGAAATCACTTAGAAAGTCTATGTCGGTCAAATCAGTAAACTAAGATACAAACCTTAAACAATAATCAGTATATAGCCTATATATATTCTGTTATGCCTTATAATATAAAGTCTTAGTTAGTATAGTGTTAGCTTTACTCCTGTCTTAGTGCGTTGTTACTGGCGGTCTTCTCCTCTCTCTCTCGTTACCTGTTCCTCTCTCATCTCTCTCTAGCGGTTCACTATTTTGATGTACTAAGCCATCTTCTCTTTCGCTTCTTCAATCCTCAATTCTCAGTCCACCTTTTTCTTCCACATTCTGTACCGACCTTTCCCTTCTTTCTCTCCCTTGATCTTGCCTTAGTCTTGCCTTCTATTAGTTCTGTATGGAAAAAAAACCTCTCAATTTTAAAGTTTAAAATTGTAATCCACTCCGCTTCAGTTTGTTTAGAGTCCCATTTCTGTGGGCGCCATTAATATTAAGCGCCCGCCATCTCGATCTCTCTCTAGCCGCTATTAGGTTCTTTATATTAAAAAAAAAAATACGGATCGCAAATGTCAGTTCATTAACCACCTGGGAAACTAGTAGTCCAGCACGAAGATCTTTAACTTTTAACTCTTAACTTTAGGTGGGATATTTTGCAAAGTCAAAGATTTTACTCACAGCTGGTTCTCTAATAATGGCTCCCCAAGCACATATTCTCTCTGCCAGTGTTTGTTAAATCTGACCCACCTATCGGTTACCCCTCATCTAGTCTAAAGTTCAACAATTTCTTCCGAATTCCTTACTCATGAAAATATCTGGCGGTCTTAAATCTCACTCAGGATGAAATTGAAAGACCTTAAATCTCTCTCCTCTGCTGAGTCTTAAAAGCAGTTTGCAAGCGCCACTTGTATGCTCGAGCACTGGTAGATGGCTGTGGCTGCTCTGATCTTCTCCATCCCATCCGCTGCTGTCTTGTGCGATCGCGCTAGATGGAAGCTAAGGGACACGTTCTGATCTACGGAGCCCCTTTTCGATCTCCCTATACCTAGGGTGATCTTTTAGCTGGGTTGTTAAAGTCACCAGCCATCTTCTGCCATCTGCCAAAGGGTCCCCTTGCACAGAGCTTTACGGGGAGCCTTTTCATGATGCCATATCCAAACCAGAAGTCCTCAGTCTTTAAGGTTTCAATATCATTAGGAAAAGCAATGGAAAGTCGTGTGACACCATAAAACATCCCGTTTCATCAGTTGCTTTTAACAGCAGTTGTCCATGAACGCTTATACCAGATGATACATGTTAACTTTCAAAATGGCACAAGACTTTTTGTCATGTGCTGCAACACATCATTATAGCTACTTCATCTTAGAGTTTTAAAAATATTCTTATCTGAGCTTGGAATCTTTTGATTTTGGATCACAACTTTTGCAATCAGAGGCATTCTTGGAGCTGCAGTTGAAAACAAAACTGTAAAAAAGTGATCAGATTTGCATTGTGTTGCTTTCCATTCTTAAAAATGGTACCTGGAATAAACTGTGGCTGTTTGAAGAATTTCTGTTCTGGGTTGCATTTCACTAGTTATGCTTGTTTCAAAAATACTCTCTCTGTCTTTCTCTCTCTCCTCTTTTCTATTCCCCTCAACAATCAGCTGGCATTCTATGATTACTAAGTATGCTCATTCCTTTTTAACCTGTTTTGTTCCACAAGACAGTTTGTGCTTCTGAAAATCCACCATTTTATTCAAGCTTGCCAATATCTTGTCAAGCTAATATCTCTGTTTTGTGTGGTTATGGTGCCATTTTGGCTACTGAAAAAGGTAAGAGAATATGTTTGGTCTTAATAACAGGATATTGAAGTGCATATTTACAGTTAGCTGCTTTGGAAGAAAAGTGGGCTTAAAGTCAGAAATAAATAGGCAGAGGTATATATCTTCCTATGCATGCATTCTCAGTAACCATGACAAACTACAGACAGCATTTGTAGGACATTACATTTGTAATGTTTTCCTCTTCATTATTACCTGCTTGCTTCTATTAAACTCTTCTAGAGTCAAGTGACGTGCTAAAGGTGACAGTGATAGACAAGAATTTTTATTGTCTTGTCAATACAAATAAAGCCAGAGCTGATAAAATGTCAGACTACTCCTTCAGCAAAGGCTGAAATTCAGTGATCTCTAAAGAAGAGATGGGAGGAAGGAGGGAACAATCCAAATGACTTTCTCCCCTGTCTCTTGAGATCTGTAGAAGAGTTCTGCTACTCAGGTAGTCTGTCACCAGGGACAATGGCTTAAATGGTATTTATAGTTTGCTTCCATTTAAATTGCATAGCAGCTTTGTAAAATGCTACTTGTGGGAAACAAGACAAGACAGCATGGCTTAAAACAATAATGGACATAGAAGGAAAGTTATTACCCTTTCAGATGGAAAAATGAAAATAATGAAGATGCAGTAGAAAATGTTGCTGGAATATAAAAGCAACTGACAAATATAGGTGTCCTGCTGGAAGCGTCATAGATGAACATACTATATGACCCAAATATAGTGACATGGATAAAGTTTTATGGCACTTTATTCAGTTTCCTACATATTTTGATCTCAATTTCATCTCAGATTTCATTTTTCCTCCCATTTCACTCACTTACTAAGAGAACCACTGTGGTCGAAAGGACTAAGTTACAATGCAATAAATCAATGATGTGCTAGATATAAGGGGTTAGCATTAGGCACACTGCTATTCCTGCTGGCAGAAGGGCCAAATGGGGGCAGAAAAAAGGGGGAGTGAGCCACAATGTTGGCATAAAGTTGTGCCAAGGTAATGGAAGTCCTAAGTAATTTCCAACAAGTTTGAGGCTGGTTTGGGCTCACCACAACCAGCTCAGTTACACCTTGGTCATTTTCATCAGTTAGGGTTGTATTCTCACACTCTTGTTAGTTGACAAAAATATGAGCTCCTTTTTATTTGCTTGCCTTCCCCTTGGAAAGAAAAGTGGGGGGTGGGTGAACAGAAGTTTTGTTAGTCCAAAGAAGTTCATTTTGGGGGGAAAGGCTATAGCTCTGTGGCAGAGCACTTCCTTGATAGGTTCCTTGTTTAAAGCAACTCCTGCTATGAGTGGGAAAGACTCCTGTCTGGAACTCTTATGTAGACAATACTAAGCTAGTTGGATCAAGAGTAAAATTTATTTATTTATGTAGTATTTTTAAATATAATTTTAGTACAATGATACTATACAACAAACTGAATGAAAACAGCAGTAATTACATGGAAAGACAAAACTAAAACAACACTGTTGTTGTTATCGCTGTTGTTTTTAACTTATGGCTCCCCTAAGTCAGACCTATCATGGGGTTTTATGGGGCTGGAGAATGTGTGATGTGCCCAAGGTCACCCAGTGGGTTTCTATGGCTGAGTGGGGAATCGAACTTGGTTCCCAAGGTCATAATCAACTGTTCAAACCACTATATCACTCTGGCTCAAAACAACATTACAAACACTAAAATAATTTAAAATATTTTTTTTTGGTCCAAATTCAATACTATCCAGTGCAACCTTACATATGTCTATTTGGAAATCAGTTCCTTGACTTCATTAGTCCTACTTCTAAGAGTGTATAGGGTTCATAGAAAATATTATTCTCATACTCAATTCCTGCAAAACTTTTTTTTAAAAAAAGCAGTGCTTCAGGCACTTGGTCACAAGATAACAACTAAATGTACAAGAGAACATGTGGGGAGGAAGAAGTGGGGAACCACTGTTACCATAGTTTGAGCATTTTGAATAAAGAGATATCCTTAATAAATTTTAGAAATACTTTCCCATTTCCCTCTTATGAAATTAGAAGAGCTAAGTAAATAAAATCTGGCAGATAGGTGATACTAATGGTTGATGCTAACAACTGGGTTCTTGTTTTTGATAATATATGTGTACTGAATGCCTTACTTCTATTTAAAGTTCTGAATGTTGCTTTCAGGCCCTCATTGTGTAAAAAAGAAATCAATCTTTTGCAAAATAAACATTGTAGGCAAATATATTTATTTTATTTGTGCAGGGAAATGAGTTGTACATATTTTGCTTTCTAATGAGGAAACTTGGTGGATTTCAGAACTCATTCCTAAGGCAGGTATTGTGTGTGATTACTTGCAACACCTTCTACTGCTGTCCAAATGTTCAATTTGTCAGAAATGGAGGGCATCAAAACAGCATAATTCTGTGATGACAATAAGTATGGAACTGCAAAAACTGTGCCAAGATAATTTAATTTATACAGTATTTATAAAAATATTGTTAGTAATATTTCTATGAAAACAAGCAAAGGAAATAATAATATATATTGAGATTTTAACCATTTTTATCTTGACACAATTGTGAGATTATTAAGAAGTGCTAATTGTTTTTCCTTCCATGTGTTTGAACAACTATCCCTTTTTTTGTCAGATTATACAATGACTATGGCATTTACTGATGTACACTTCATTAATCTAATTTTAGCATTTTTTACTTTAGTAAATCAAATACCAACATCTGTTCTAACAAAGGGGTTTATGATAGAGAGTGCATGTGTGCAGTGGATAGGTGTTATCATGAAGGAGCTTTGACACCAACAGCTATAGAAAATAAGCTAAACTTTAATTATAGGAATACTATTACAAATAGGTAAGATCTCTAGGGAATCTAGGCTAAGATAAACTAGAACAGGAAGAGAACAACAAAATTATAGCCTATATTAGAGAGGTTAGGACAGGTAGATAAGACATGAAAAGATTTTAGGTCACTGAAACATTCTTTAATCCTATTACTGCAGCTCTAAGACACATGTAACACTTTAAAAAGTGAGCATTGTTGTACTTCCAACAGTTTATTCACTTGATTAAGATGGCAATGTGGCTAGTTTAGAATATGGTAATGAAAAGAGAGAGATGGCATTGGAATGGGATACAAATGCTTGTCAAACTGGTGCATCACACTCAGGAAAGTTGTATTTGGAGCTTTTTTTGAACAGGAGTTCTCAGCAAACAAATTCAAGCACTGAATCCAGCTTCAAAAGCAGTGTGCTGTTTGACATGAGAATTTGTCATCATTCAAAAAACAACAACAACGTATAGGTCTGAACTCTATTGGTAAGTCTAGCTAGAGTAAATTGATTGAACTGATTGCTAAATGGCGAGCCAGCACCTAGGGGTATCCCATTCAAGGGCGTGGATTAGAATTCTTGGGGAAGAGAATTTGAAATACAGAATAATCTACCAATTCTGGCTTCCAGGCTTGGAACCATGACAGTCAAAAGTGGTATCAAACTGCTATATTTGCATAGTATGTAAACACCCTTACTTTCAGTTAAGTTGGCATAGGAATAGTATCCTAGTTTCCATTAAGAAGTCACTGAAAAGGATGAGACTGATTTCTGAAAATACTAGGATCATGCCATGAGTGTTCTTTTATTTTTATATAATTTATTTTTATAAAAATGTACATATTATTAAAAACATAACATAAGATTACTTTGTAACATCACTGTTCCATACTATGTACGAAATATATATTTTATGCCATGAGTGTTCTAAACACATGCTATGCCTGGCCAGTATTGCCCATTGTTCATTGTTCTGACCTATTGGACATTTTCTTGTGATTGTTCTGATCAATGAGATTTTTCCTTAAGGAAAAAGAAAACAGCCTAAAGATAGAAAATTCTTGCTTGCCCAGTTCTTTAGCAGGAGATACTGACCAGCTGCTAATGTTTTATATATGACATGGGGATCTGTTGTTCAGAGAAGGAAAATGGTCAAAATTCCCACTAGATATGCCTTTTCCAGTTAAAGAAAATATATCACAGATTGATTTTTCTTTTCTCAGAAATTAATGACCCAATCCTGTGAGAAAATATGACAGAAGGGCAGCAAGGGATAGCTAATTTTTGTACATTGCTGCTTCCATACACATTGCTGATGCAATTGGAGACTTTTTAAAATGGCAGTGTGATCATTTTAGCTGTAGTAGCTAAAAGCTGATGAGAGCGAGTGTGGTATAGTGGCTTGAGTGTTGGAGTATGGCCATTTCTGCACTAGACGTTATAGTGCTATTATTCTACTTTGAACATTCTAAGGTATCCTGGGGTTTGCCTCAAAGGCCCCTCCCTAAACTGCAAACCCCATTCCATAGGATATTGAAAGTGGAATAATAGCACTATAACAGTCTAGTGTGGAAATGGCCTATGCCCCTGGAGTTTGATTCCCTGTTCAGGTAGTAAAACCCACTGGGTGACCTTGGGCATGTCACACACTCTCAGCCCTGGAAAACTCCATGATAGGTTCACTTTAAGGTTGGCACAAGTTGGAAAAAACTCGAGAGAACACAACATCAACAAGCTAAAAGCCTCTCTAGGTTACGCATAGAAGCCATACGAGCAGACATGGCTATGGAATGCCAAGCCTTTTTTCCAGTGCTAATCCCACTCCTTCAGCATGAAACTTCCACTGGTGCCCAACATATATGTTGGGCTACAATCCCCACAATCATGAAAGGGAACCACATCAGGGTAGGATGGTCCAAAATATGTATTTTCCAAAGACGACTCTTCAGATAAGAGAATCACTGTTAAGCTGTGATCTTTGCAGGGAGAATTCTTCAGCACAGACCCCTAGGCTACATCTCTTTTCCTTTTCCTCAGCTGTTTTGAGAGGAACCACAACTCGTTCCATAGTGAGTTATTTGTACTCCACACTTGAAGTACAAATTTCTGAGGTGACTTGAGGGAAGAAAAGAAGAAGCCTCTTACACAGTTTGCATATTTTTAAAGAATTAAATATTGGTTAATCATACAATGAGAGCCAGCATGGTGTAGTCGTTTGAATGTTGGACTATGACTCTAGAGACCAGGGTTTGAATCCCCACTCAGCAATGGAAACATGCTGAGTGACCTTGGGCAAGTCACATTCTCTCAGACTAAGAGGAAGTCAAAGGAAAACATACTCTGAACATATCTTGCCAAGAATATCCCATGATAGGTTTGCTCAGGATCACCATAAGTCAGAAACAACTTGAAGGCACACAATAGCAATAACAACAGCAACAACAAAAACAACAACCATACTGTATATGGAAAGCCATAACTCAGCTAGGAAGCAACTGAAAGAATGTAATACGAAAATGTAGTCAGGAGCTATCCAAATGAAAACAAAAGGAACTTGAAAGCTGAAGAAAGCTTTCATGTTATTAACAAAACGGAGGGGTCCTCCTCTTTGTATAAGTTCTACATCTTACATAACCTCTGTACCCTGTTATGATTTTGATGGAGAAGTAATAAATTTTCCACATTTGATAAGTATCCCAGAAGTAAGAAGATGCTTCAGAGGATCCTGATAGCATCATTAAGGGCCAGATGCTTGGTAAAACTCCAAGCACTGCAATTGCAAATATGTATGTGTATACACATGCACATGTGTACATACATGGGCACATATGGATACGTGTGTGCACTTTAACCCATATGTTGTTTTACCCCATGCCTGCTTCAGGTACCATGAAATTACTTTATAGTACATGGAAAAGCCTGAAATGGCATGTATACAACCCTGCACAATAATCATGTGTGAATCTGTTTTGCTGAGTTTACATGTACTGAAAAGCCTTAGTTAACTGAGGTGTTTGAAGAACCTTCAAACAGTCGGTCCTTTGATTTCTACATGTGGTAAAAAACATCAGAAGGAATATCTCTTGAACTGTGTCAAAAGAAACAATTGGCTTTGTACTCTGTCCTCTTTTTTGTCCTTACTTTTTTTTACAGCTTCAATATGTTTCCTATAGGGAGAGAGGGGAGTTCTGGGCAACATATTCCTGCTTTCATTAGTGCTTCATGGATATTAAAATGCATCACAAAGTTTTTGTTTGTTTATTTTTGAACAGGATACCACACTTAGTATGCTGTCCAGAACTTTACACAGAGTTTAGTGCAGAAACATCAATGTTGGCATCTACTTCCCGAATTCAAGGCCTCTCACAACTTCAGCTTACAGAGAATTGTGATTGTGTCGCATCAAAACACCCAGTTTAAATTTTTTATTTGTGTCATACTTTTAGCTCTCAGGTAAGAATACCTTCATGTTGACCCATGGTAGCATCTCAGTAATTTTGGGAAATTCAGTCTGTTCTCAGCTATGAAGGTATCAATAGTCACTATGGCTGACTCATAGTGATCATAAGCTGCAGAAAGTATGCTAAGAAGGAGTCCAAATGCAGAACAGGATAAGAAGCTGAAAAAAACAGAATCTGGCCATAAGGAAAACCTAAGTGAAGGTGAAAGTGGAATAGGAAGCTATAAAAACAGCAGAGGAAATTCATTTGATAGACACTCTGGATTTGGTAGGCAAGGGGTTTGAGAGAGTGACTGTATTTATTTTATTAAATTATTTATGTCATCAGAATTCTGTATGGCTTACAATAAAATTCATTTAAGCAGTTGAAAATGAAAAACAATAAAAATAATTGTAACTTTCTAAAAGCAGAAATTGAATAGTTTTTATAATGAATAATTTAAGAAGAGAAATCAGTCTAAAACTGTATATGTGTATACAGAAATGGATGAAATCATTAGGCCCCAAAGTGTTCAACAAAAGGGCAAAATGAAACCAACATCAGTGCTATTTTGCTCTTCAAGAGGAGAGCAATCCTCATCTGGGTGTCACAGTGAAGAAAGCCCTCTCCCATGTGTTGCTTCCAACAGTGGGACACAGAGAAGGGCTATCTGCCAGATTCCACTCCTTGGGCAGGTATATACAGGGGGAAACACTCTCTCAGATATTGAAGGCAGTGTAGTTCTTGCAATTATTTGCAAGGTTTCCATGAAACACAGCTGGGCCTGAGGGAAGCTCCAAGGCTTGTCATCTTTGAATGGATGAGAATTAGGAGTATCAAACAGTGGGCATGTTTTTGTCCTAAATGCACCAACAATTTAGCACTTAGTTGATATTTAGCATTCTCTAAAGCAGCTGTGTATGAGAAATTGAGAACTGTGTGGTGGGCAGCAAAACATCTTGACCTTATTTTAAATTCATAGGCGGAAGGTGACTTTGGATCAGATTCTGTGGTGAAAACTCTTATTTCTTTCTGTTTTCCCACTGGCAGAACAGGGAGACTACCACATAATAGACTATACATGAGACCTACAAATTGAAGAGGAAAAAAAAAGCCAGAACAGTTTCAGAACATATATTATTAATTGTTCACAGATTATGCAAGTAATAGTGATCATTTATCTGAAGGAAGTTCAAGCCAGGAGGAAGATAATTGGTTTACAGTAGACTATGCTGGGGTCTGATGGTCAGATTACAGATCATTCATAATTATTTTGACTTCTTCAGAAAGTATTGTGAAACCTCAATTAAATTCCAGCACTCAGCTCCTTGTTTCCACTTACTCATATTTTCAAGGCTGCCAGTAAGAGAATATTTGAGGGTGAGTAGAAAAATAATGAGAGGGTAAAACTTGAAATTAATCACTCATTTCAATATACTGTAAGAAGTCATCAGCACAAGAAAATAAATGCTGAAAAATCAGAGTGTGCATGTGCATGCTTCTGTGAGGCAAGAGGCTATGCTAATGGTAGCAGTGCTGCTAGTAGGGTCTCTCATGTCAGACAAGCTTTTGCTGAAAAGCCAGACTAAATGTGCCAAACAGCTACTGGGCAGCAGCCATAGTGGGGGTGATGCTGGCGAAGGATCTCTCAGAGACAACACTTGTCAGTACTGCACAGAGGGAGGCTAGGCACCTCTCCTTTGAATATCTTCTACCACAAAAACCTTATGATGAGACAATCCCAAATAAAACAAGAGATAGTGCCACAAGATGAGATTCTAAGGTGAGATGGCAGTCAATGAACAACTGAGGTAGAGCAAAGGACAATTACAAGTAACACTATTGCTAATGACACTACTGGACTCAAGCTGAAAGGACATACAGCTATTGATGTGTCCATAGATCAAAGGTAGGTCTGAAGCTACTCAACACATATTACCTGGCCTGATCTGACTCACTAGAAAGGACAATAATGCTTAGTAGAAGACAGTAGGAAAAGAGGAGACCACATTACAGATTGACAGACTGAATCAAGGAAGACACGTCTTTGCATCTGCAAGACCTGAGCAGTGTGGTTGATGATAGGGTGACTTGGAGGTTTCTTACCCATAGGTTTGCCATAAGTTGAAGTTGACTTGACAGCAGTTAACAACAACAATTCTGAGGTATGAATGGACCCCATAAAAGGAAGCCCATTTGCCTTCAAATCCCTGGGAAGCATAGAATAAAAGAAATCCCAGGAAAAACGAAAGAACACATGGAAGTAAGAGTTGCGGTTACTCACTTTGCATGAGTGAACACTTCTGTTTTCAAATGCTACCTACCGCAAATTGTGAAATGTTTAGGGTAAGGTTGCAGATAATGGAATTATTAGTAAAAAGTCCAAAATCCAAAATGGAACATGAAATGATACTCCTAGTTGGAAGGCACTCAATGAGCTGCTGGGAAAAAGCAGAGGACAACTATGAGTTGTGCCATGGCTGATAAGGCAACTTGACTTAAACTGAAAGAACATTCAGTTGATGATGCATTCAGAGGTAAAAGGAAAGTATGAAGTTGGCCAACACATATTAGAGGAACATGAAACATGAGAAGCATGAATCAGGGGAAGCTAAGCATAGTAAAACAAGAAATGGAACACATAAATATACTTGGAGTGAGCAACTAAAGTGGGCAGAGAAGGGACATTTTGAGTCAGATAACTACACAGTGTTTTACTCAGGAGATGAAGATCTAAAAGAAATGGAATGATATTAATAATGAGGAAAGATGTAGCAAAAGCAAAGCACAAAATGCGAAGGGTAACTGAATAATATCAGTAAGACTTCAGAGAAAACCTCTCAATATAGCCATAATCTGAGTTCATGCTCCTGCTACAGAGGGAGAAGAAGAAGAAATTAAAAGATTCATGCTGGATTCCAAGAGGAAATTGACTACACACTTTTCTAGGAAAATTGTAGGAAAGTTTGACCTAGATCAATAAATGAAACAGGAGAGTGACTGACTGAATTTTGTGAGGCCAACAGTTTGTTCATCACAAACACATTCTTCAAGCAATCCAAGAGGCAACTATGCACATGGACATCATCTGATGGCCAGTATAGAAATCAAATAGATTACGTAATTCGAAGCAGAAGATGGAGAAGCTCCATTCCCTCTGCAAAAATAAGACAAGGAGCAGATTGTGGCACACACAATAATATGCTAATATATATGCATAATTAGAGGAAAACTAAAGATTAACACTAAGCCAATCATTGTGCCAAAATACAACCTGAAGAACATTTCCTTAGAATTTAAAGATAATATAAAAAAATAGATTTGCACTATTAGTCCTGATTGACTGAGAATCAGAAGAACTCTGAACTGAAGCCAAAGACATTGCCAGGGAGGAATGCAAAAAGGCTCTATCTGCAGCCAAAAAGAAAGAGAAGGTGCAATGGATGACAGGTGAAACTCTTCAATAGGAAATTCTTCAAGGACAGATGGGAAGCAAAAATAAGAGTTATCAGAAATAGAACCCTGAATGCAGCTGTTCAGTGACCTGTGTGCAGGGATAAAGAGAACTAGTGTAATAATCAATGCAGAGAAATAGAGGGTGAAAGAAAGAAAAAGATTTGTCTTCCACAAGAGCCAAGAAATCAAAAAGAAATTTTAAACCAAGAATAGTGATGCTATATGACCAGCATAGGAACACATTATATGACAAGTGGAAATAAAAAGCTGGTGGAAACAACACACTGAGGGATTATATAAATGAACTGAAAAGATGATAGATTAATTCAAGGAAGATTCATTTGAAGATAAACCTACAATTTTAGAAAGATAAACCTACAATTTTAGAAAGCTAAACATGCTGCAGCTAAACATGTTGGTTTAGCTTCCTCTCTGACCTTCCCCCTAAAACCTGCACTGCTGGCTGTAAACCAGCCAAAAATGGTGACCAGAAGTGACATGATGTGATTTCTGATGTGTTATAATGCACAAGTTGAACTAGTTGGGGACATGGTGGTGATGCAAATTGGTCCTCTCCCTTAACAATTGCCTACCCTGGCTTTGGACTTTGGATTTGTGGCTTTATTGTCAATGATACTGTCAAAAGAACTCTGTGCTTGTATACTTATATGTTTTACATATGCCCTTAATTACTCCGAATTGTGTTTTTCCCCCTCAAATTCTATTTGGTTTTGAGAGGATTTTTTTTTAACAGCCTTCCAATTTACTTTTGTTCACACTGAATTTTAATTTGCAAGAATTCTTTTGAGTGTATTTTGTCTGCAGTTCAGTACAGGCTAACTTATTTTACAGTTTTAACTCCTAAAGTAGTGTCTGGAAAAGAAGGGTGTGTTAGCCAGCCTTATACCAGTCTTTACATTTAGTGAATATATTGCTTGATATATTGATTTTATGCTATAACTGGATATTTCATTTACTATTTTGTCATTGCCTTCGCTGTAGTCACATTGTTAAATGCTCTAGTTGATCTCCTCCTCTTTCAATGTATTCTTTTTAAAAATGGTTTGTACAAGCACATCTGCAAGTAGGCAAAATTAATAATGACCTGCCTGTCAGTCTTGAGAATCCATTCCCCATTCTCAAACACCCATTCTTAAAGTTACACAACAGTTTTTATCATAACTTGCAGGAATGGAAACTATTCTTTAAAAAGAATTGCATTGACTTGGGCCTTTTCGCACGGCATTTTTGATGCGAAAGGGCCCCTTCAGCATCGCCCAAATGTGAGGAGTGGTCCACATGACACACTCACATTTGCGCAATGCTCCAGGGCCTGACACGGACCGCGCATGCATTTTTTCATTTTCAGCTTGAAGCCGAAAATGCTGTGTGGTCGTGCATTGCTCTGGGGCCCCGCGTGCACTTACCTTGTGTGCAGAGCCTCGGAAGCCGGGCCGGTCGTGCTTCCTGTCTCAGTGGAGCCTGGGAAGGTCCCAGGCTGCACTGCGAAAGGAAGAGGCAGGGCTCTTGTGCGAGCAGGAAGCTCAAGCGGAGCTGAAGGACCCCGGACGCAAGAGCCTCTCTCCAGAGGCTGCTCACACGAGCACCGCACTGCAGCACCAAAAATGGGTGAGTTGCGGAAAGGTTCCTGGTCTTTTACAGAGCTAAAAAGGTCTCCTTTGCCATTCCACATCCTCCCCCCTGCCCTGACAACCTGATGTTGACTTTACACTGCAATCTACACTAGGAAAAGGTTCAAGTGCAGTTTCTATTAGTCATCTGGAAGTTAAAATCACAGGAAACAGGGCAGCCTTATTCGTGCTGGTACTCACCAAATGTTTTGACTGGCTGACTGATAATTTGTTTATATAGTTATTTATTTACTAACCCACCTTTCTTTGAACATGGAAGTTTAGGTGGCTTATATATTTTGGACTATAACTGTCATTAGCCTATGAAAGGGACAGGAATCACAGTTCAAAACATTTAGAGAGCATCAGCTTGAAACACTTTTTATTTTATTTGATAGGAGTCATTTCCAGATAGGTTTGCCTTACGGCCGCCATAGATTGGAAACAACTCAAGGGCACACAGCAACAACAAGGTCAGGTAATGTAGGCTATGTTTTAGAGGAAGGAACTGGCAAAACCATCTTTGAGTATTTCTTGCCCCAAAAAACTCTATCAAACTCATGGGGTCCCCATGAATCTACAGGCAACTTGAAGCGTGTTCTCTCTCTCTCTCTCTCTCTCACACACACACACGTGTATGCACACACACACATAAAGCTACTTTTGCAGTTATGCCAATGTTTGTTTTATATATTTAATTTATATCCTGCTTTTTTTCCCCACATGGGACTCTACAGTGGTTTGAAGTAAAACATGAAACTTGCTCTTACCAGAGTATATATCTAACTTTTTAAAATAGTCTAATGATTTGTTTATTTATCCACTTCCTCTGTGACAGAGGTGTGAACTGAGCTGTCCTCCAAGTTGTTGTTGGATTGCAGCTCTCAGCATTCTTCACTAGTGACTCTGCTGGGTAGGGCTTCTGGAAGCTGCAATTCAACAACATTTGGAGGGCCACCAAATTCCCTTCCCTGCTTAAAACATTCATCCACAGCACAAACAACACTGGAAGGAGAGGAAAGCCCTCCGAGGTTCTTCTGTGGAAATAACCAGAGCTACTCACACATTTTAGATAAACAATACACACTGTTATGCAACTTCATGTGGTTGATGTCCCCAGTGGCTAAATCTGCCTGTGTAGCACAACCTATTACTTTAGAATACAGGTCAGAGGCCACATTTGAATGTTCATCCATGTAAAAGGAAATATCTTGAAAACTACTACATCAGAAGAAAGATTCTAATCTAGCCCCCGTGCCAACTATTTATATGCTAATAGAGTATTTAACTGGAGGGACCACTAACAAATAGGATTCGCCACTTTTTGCCTGAAGTGATATGTTCCATTCTATCACTGCGTATGCTACCATCTTCTTTTGTAGCATGTATAGATCAGATAATATATGCCTGCCAAGGAGCTTTAAGGAGCTTTAAGTAAGTAAGGCTGAGAATGAAACTTCTTGGCTGCCTGCCTTGAAGGCACCAGATCCTTAGAAGGGAAACCACTAGAACAGTGGTTCTCAACCTGTGGGTCCCCAGATGTTAATGGACTTCAGCTCCCAGAAGCCCTGAGCATTGACTATAGTGGTTGGGGCTTCTGGGAGCTGAAGTCCACAAACATCTGGGGACCCACAGGTTGAGAACCACTGCACTAGAAAATAGTAGGTGCAATAGCCTATACTCAGAAGAGGACAATGACAAGCCATGCCTACCTATTCCCTACGTAAGAAAACCCTATTAAATTCATAGGGTCCCCATAGGTTGACAGGTGACTTGAAGGCACATACTGTATGTTTCAAGACCGTAAGAAGAAACATACTGCATCAGACCAAAGTTCTCTGGAGTTCAGCAGTCAACAGTGGACAACCAGATAGGAAAACTGTGAACAGGACAGTAGCTACACAAGGTAGTAGATATGTATTATGTGTACACACCACAAGATGCATTCATACAGTAACTATGCCATTATGGTAATTTATAACCAGTTGCGTATATACAATGAAAGGCTGGGCAGAAGACAGGCAGAGATCAGGGGCCATATCTTTGAGTGACTGGCAGCAGATCAGCAGGAATTCGGTCAGATAACAAAAAACTGAGCAGATTCAGGAACCAATTCATCGCAGATGGTACCCTCTGGGGAGCCATGAAATCTGCCGAGAAATGAAGAAAAATCTGGAGGTGGACAGAAAGGCACTACTTTTTAAAAAATATTAAGCAGTATGTGTGCAGAGGCTGCAACCTGTTTGAAAGGTCTGTTGTCACTGCTGGAGGCTTTGAGGAGAGGTTAATTTAGTTTGCTTTGGAAGAGAATGGCCTGGGAAATTTGAAAGAATGGCTGGGGAGAGGGGTACATGCACTTGGGCATGAATTATGCTGCTGAAATGGAAGAAGTTTAGCAGCAACTGGGGTGAAATGGAATGTGTCAAATGAGTTCTATTGAGTTTGGGGACTCAAAACAATTTATATAATTATAAGAGCATGGCCAAGTGTGACAAAATCCCTATTCAGGTTGGCTCTGCAGTTCCAACCCTTGGGGTCTTTGCCCTTTATCCTTAAGACCCTGCCCTGGATCTGGTACTTAGACCTCAGGGTGACCTCTGTACTGGACAAGTGACTGTATTGATCAGGTTCAATGTTGTAATGTGTGACCAGTTTACCTCAACAGATATTAGAATAAAATATTTAGACAGATGTAGAAAATAAAACAAGTAAAAATTTATTATATAACAAATAGGTTAAGCAATAACTGCCTGAACTCTTCTACATTCCCCAGCTACCCAAACCCTACTGAGATATTTTCTATTCCCTTTCTGTTACTCAACCCTTCAATCTCTCTCTAACTCCATGCTGCTTCTATCTGACTCAGACCAGCCTCAAGTTTATTTCCATTATCCCATAGGCCACTCCCCTTCACAGCATTCCATGAGCTGTGCTTTGTGGGTCTTTCCAGGCTTCCCTAGTTTCTCATTTCACACTGAGATCTTGGATCAGGAGGCCGACTGTGAAGTTGTGCACAGGTGCAACTATGACAAACTCTCTCCAAAAATTTTTCCTTTTCAGCTCCCTCCCCATGACCACTCACCGATTGACGGTAGGATGATAGCAGCAGATAAGCACCCAGCTGTTTTGCTATAGCACAGTGTACATTATCAAGCATCCTCTGGGACCCCCTCAGGCATCCTGGACATTGATATCACAGGAATATAGCCAGATGCTTCTCTGTCATCCTGCACTTTCCACTAGACTGTAAATGGCCATGATGGGGTAAACTGCAACAGCTTAAAAGATAGTTTTTTTGTTTCTTTGTTTATGGGGGAAGGCTTGGTTTTTCTTCAGTTGTTAAAGACTTTCAACCCCTGCAATGCTCAGAAAAGTGAGTTATGAATGTGGAAGTAGGACTTACACTAACAGGATTCCAGGTTATGACTATTGGACCAGTAAAAATGCAAAATAGATCCCACAAACCTGAAGTCTGTCCATCTCTAACAGAATCTTTAATACAAGAACGGAACCTTATGTTAGATGTGTGAAAATGTTTTAAGATCAGTTTTGAAACTCACAATGATTTCACTGGCATTAGGGCTTTAGCCAATGTTTTTAGGCAAGCGCTTTGTAAACACACATTCATTTACAAGTATCAGTTTCATTAATGATGGTTTGAAACACTAAATTTGAATTCTTAAATCTGAATAGGCTAAAAAAAGAGAAATTCCTCCAAAGACCTGAACATGCTTGATATCCTGACAAATATTCTACAAGATATCAAGCATGTGAAGGTCTTTGAAGGAATAAAGGGAATAAAAAACACAGGGGAAAAATATAAAGTGGTCAAGGAAGACTAATGCCTTGCCCTTTTGCTATAAATTACTAGCCATTTAGAGCTAGAGGGCATACAGCTTAGAAAATAGGAATTTCTCTGAATTCCTTTTGCTGCCTTTATATCCCCCAAATTGTATTTCCATTCTTGACAGTTTTAATCCAAGCAGATCTCAGCGATGTTTGAGTGATTTATTTATCTCAATTCCTCATGACAGCTACTACTTGTCTCAGGGTAATGCAGCAGGCTCTGGCAATTGGCTTCCCAAGCTGAAACAGACCAAAGGTGCTACTAGAAGTCCAGGCCTTTGGTTCTGTAGTCACTTATTCCAGTGAACAAGAGAAGACAGTCTACCGATAGGTGAATATAGAGTTAGATTGCAATTGTTTGTGCTCTGACTGGGCAAATCTAGCTATATTTACCCAAAAGCAAATAGTTTTGTGCGATATGTTTCTAGGAAAAAAATACACAAGATTGTAGCTATTCACTTGACCCTGTACATTTTCTCTCAGTGAGGTTGACTGCTGGATGAATATACATATGGTCATAACTTTAATGCACCTATACACCAGCAGTTGCCCACACTGTGTTTTCTGCTCATTGGCACAATCAGGTGCTGCTGCATGCATTGTGTCATATTTTCATAGACTCATGGATTGTTTTGGTCTTGTTCATATATTTATTAACTGATGATGTGTATGTCCTCTTCAAACAGAACCAAAGTAAAGGAGAATGGAGCCTGCTAAAAAAGTCAGACTGTGTTGTCAACTGCAGTAGTCTGTGGTGCTTCGAAGTATTTTCTCTCTTCCTCTGCTCATTACTCTTGCACATTACTGTTACTCTTGCCTATATGCCATTTATCTGCTATTAAAGAGAGAAAGTGATTTCCTCTGCCTTTTTCTTCAGATCAGAATCACAAAGGGTACCACTTCACCTTCCTGTGATTTTCCTGAGGGTCATTGGAGAGCTAGTATTAAACCAAAGCCTCCAAACAAGAGCTACAGATTTGCACCCGAATGCATGAGTTAAAATGATAAGTTGATGCAAATATTAAGTGATGGTGTGAATGGGAATCCCCCTACAAGGTGTAAGAAAAGGTCAGGTTAAGCCTCATGCAGCATCACTGGCTCTGCGCAAACAGCAACCCAATGCATTCTCTCCTGCCAATCATGGTGGAACAAACTAGTGAATGGGCAGAAACATTGGATTTGAAATTGTACTAAAATCATCTAGGCCTTCACTTGTAAATAACAGTCTGCGTTCCAGGAACCGATACAACGCACCTATGTAGAACTAGAAGGGAATTTCCATTGGGGAGAAAGGGCATTTGGCAGAGAAAATAGAGAGCTTAGCTGGTTTTGTATACTCTGCCCATGTGTGCGTGTGTTCGCTTGTTTAAAAAACACAGCCCACAGCTTGACAGTTTGTGCTTCTTTCCGATTTTAAACTGAAGTAGGGCATCAATTGAGATTTGAACGGTGCGTATAGGAATAAAGTTACTATTAGTCAAAGATATTCCCTTCACCCACCTTTATTTTTTCCTTAGTTTAAGACACAACATCTGCTCATGAAAGTTCAGGTAAAACATGCAATCTACTTTTCTCCCTGCTTAAAACAACCACCACCGTCAATGGCTTCCTCGACCAGCCGGTTGCTGTTGAAGTCCAGATTTTTTTTTTTTTTAACAAATATTGCTCTAAATCTGTCCTGAGAATGGGAAGAAAACGCGGTAAAGAGACGGACGCCCGCTGACCCAGCGGATGGTGGGGAGAATGGAAAAGTTGGGGAGGCGGCGGGTCAGGAGGGAGGCAAGCGCCGCGTCCGCGCTCTGCAGACAGCGGCCAGAAAAGCCCGGCGAGGCGAAGCGATTGGCGAGAGGGAAACCGGTGCGGCGGGGAGGGGGGTGGAGGGGGAGAGAAGGGAGGGGAGGGAAAGGGAGCGGGGAGATTTTTTGACTTCTGCAAAAGCAGCCCCGAGAAGACCGCCAACCGGGGCTGGCTGTGGGTTGCGCGCGCGCTCTTTCTCCTTTTCTCCCTCTCCGTTCCTCGCGCTCTCTTTAATTCGGCTCCTCCCCCGTGTGGTTGTGGCTTTTCCTTCCATCAAAAAGCCCGATCCGCGACGCCAGCTTTCGGTGGGGGTGGGGAGGGGAATCCGAAAGAAGGAGAAGAAAAGCCGCTTTTGCTCTTCCCGCGCTGACTTGCATCCCGTACGGCAGCGTCGCGGAAACTTCTGTGGAGTTATCGCTGCCTCCCTTTGGGTACAAACATTAAAAAAAAAAAAATCTTCAATACATCCTCCAGCTGCGCGCTCTCCCTCTCTTTTCCTCAGCTCCTTTCTCGGTCGCACACGCACACCCACCCACCTCTTTTCCTCAGCATCGGGGGCAATGGGAAAAGTTCCTGGCTGGTCCCCAGGCTGGCACGTTGCTCCGCTCGCCGCCCGGACATGGCTTTTGATCCTCACTTTTGGCTTCATCGGAGCAGACCTCACTTGCCGATCGTGCCATTGGCAGGTTCAGCTGCAGCAGCTGCAGCAGCAGCAGCAACGGCAACAACCCCCGCCAGGATTATCCCTGCACTTGAGGACGGGGCGAGGAGTCGGCGGCGGCGAAGAGGCGACGAGGCGACCCAGGGAAGACCGAGGTCAGAGGCGCGCAAGTCCCGCGGGTGCGGCGGGTCAGCTCCCGACCGCCTCGCCCCCCGCAGGGGATCAAAACGCCACAGCCGGAGCGCCGCCCTCGGATCGGAATCCCCGGCCCGGCCGCCCCAAGTTCGCCCCAGCGCCGCCTTCCCCGCTTCCTCCCCTGGACCCCGGCGCCGGCGAAGAAGGGCGCCCGCTGGCCCGCTCGGAGGCCGCCGCGCCCCTCGGCCGCCGGAGAAAGGACAAGGTGGATCGGAGCCGCCGGCGACGGAGACGGCAGAGCAGGAAGCCCCGAGGAGCTCCGGCCGAGCGAGACCCCCAGCCGCTGGAGGCCAGCCGGGAGCGGGCGGCGGCGGCGGCAGAACCGGAGGCGAAAGCCCCGCGTTTCAGATTGGAGGAGCTGAAACTGACGAGCACGACCTTTGCCCTGACGGGGGATTCGGCGCATAACCAAGCCATGGTGCATTGGTCGGGCCACAACAGCAGTGTGAGTAACCCGAGCCGGACGCGGAGCGATCGTACCGATCAAGCGGAATAGACCCGCCACCGAGCGCTGGATGGTGGGGGGAGCGGGGAGTGGAGCTGGCAAGGGCTTGGTCGTTCCAGCCCTGCTGTTTGTTACGAAAAGACCCGGGGCGTGCGGGGTTCCTGAGACTTTGCCCCTGCCGCCTGGTTCCCTCCTCGGCAGAGCTTCTTCTTTCTTAAATATCATCTGTTTGCTGTGTCTTAGGCCACTTCCGCACTACACTGTTACGGTGCTATTATTCCACTTTCAACATCCTATGGAATCCTGGGGTTTGCTTTTGGCCCCTCCTGTAACTGCAAACCCCAGGATTCCGTAGGATGTTGCAAGTGGAATAATAGCACTGTAACAGTGTGTGCGGAAAGGCCCTAAAAGTGCTTCCGTGTGACATCCTCTCTGGAGCAGAAAGTTTCCTGCTCCACTTGTAATTGCAGCTCAGGCGCGTTTAAACACAAGCATGCCTTGGAAAAAAAAATCCTGATCTCTGTGTGCAGTGAATGAAAAATTCTGAGATGACTGGGGTGAAAGGTGTTCTCTTCTGTGACAGGCAAGGGATGGTCACCAGTTTTTTTTTTCAAAGGGGCAGGAAAAGCGTCAGATATTTCAGTGCTGAGATGCATTATTGTTGTGACAAGTGGCACAAGTGTGGCAAAATGATAAAGATGAATGATGGGATTAGGAAGGCTTTGACAGGAATACTATAAACTCTGACAGTGAGGCAAGGTATTTCTGTGGATCACTTGTGTCTGCTCTCCTGTGTGCCCATTTTCTACCCTTCTCATGATATATGTAGAAACAGCAACCCTGGTTTTGCCCTTTCTTTCTACCTGTGATCAAGTAAATTTTTTCGCCTCTTTCACTGAGAAGCTGTGTAAGTGCCAAATGATTTTTGGAAAATTTATAAAACTGTGTTTCCTGAACTGGGACATTGGAATAGAAAGTGTCTCTCAGTTTCTATTCTGTCAGTAGTCTAAGGTCTCGTAGCTTTAATTTAATAGTTCATGTCACAGGCAATCAAGATTCAGTTTTGATCAAAAAGATGCCAGTTGTACAATCTCCCTCAGGCTTGTGCCTAACGATTTTCACTTTACTCCGAGAACATTGAACGGCTCAGGTTTGCAACCGAAGATTGGTTCACAATGTACCATTTGTTCCCTTGAGGCAGTTCAAGTGTCCCTTTATATAAAAATGAAACTAAACTTGAAGGAAGAGGATGTCTGGTCACCTGTTGTTCTTTGGTTTATCTCCATGGTGTTAAAATGAGAGAGTTTCTCTCATCTGTTTCTACAGTAATTCAGCTTCCTTTTATTCTAAGTGTCTCCTTTTTTCAAAAAAGAGGTAATTCCACCTTTCCAATGTCTCTTATGCTGCTCTGCTGCAGATTTTCTTCAGATAAACAGAGCCACTTTCTTTCACAGCAGTGTTGATATAAAATGGGCTTCAGTTTTTAGAGAATAAGGGCAATAAAGGCTGGGGCTCTGTATAATGCAGATCTATGGGAGCTGGTTCTTAGAGAACAGGTGAAGTGCGCCAAAGGAATATGAGAGACACCAAAATAATAAAAGAAGAAAAGCTGATTCTTATTTATGGAGTAGTCAGTTCTTCACCAATAGTACATTGCAACTTGCATTCTTCCTCTCAAAGTAGTTCTTCATTCTGCTATTTTTAGTTATGCCTCTAGTAGGCTTTTAATTACAGTAAAAAAGAGTTTAGTGATGTGACCATTATCCATTCCTTTTTGAATATATGAATATAAATCTCACTGCATACATTCTATGTTCATGTAGATGTTGTCAGCATTTCTACAGGAGCCAGACTTCATTGACTAGACCATAATTTTATAGACTTTTCAGGAACTTTTAAATCAACCGAAGTAAGCAATCAAAAAACACAATCCACTGTTTGAATGTTGTTAGGAACTTTCCCCTATCTTCTCTTATTGGTTGTTGGATCTCTGATATAGGTCCATTAAAATGAATTGTTCACTTTGAATGGTAGACTTTTAAAACTGATTGAAAAAGTTTGTTACTGCTGTAGCATAATTCATGTCCTTGGCAATGACTTACAGCTTAAAATAGGTTTAAAAGCCTCTGTTGGGCAGTCTGAGGTTGTAGAGCAGAGGAGTTAAGATAAGAATTTTTAAATTAGAACAATATATAATTCTGATCATTACTCTACTGTGAATTGTAAAATGCTACATTTCCCATTTACCTTTATGACAGTCCTTGTTTCAATGTGCATATAGAAAAGTTCTTGAGTTAATCAGCCATGTCCTTTACAACTTGTTTGTGTTTGAACATCCTGCCACACAGTTGATATAAGCCTTTCCTCATGTGTGCTCACAACACATTCATCACAGTGCAGTATGGTGATGGTGAATGGATCTAGTCTTTTGCTCTAGATATGCAAAGTCTAAAGGAATCATCCTTCACTTGCCATTTATTTGTCAATGCAGAAAATGAAATCGGTGTTGAACCATTATGTTTGACAAAAGCGAGGCCTTTTTATAAACCTGGGGTGTTTATAGTTGTATATGACTTTCGTTTTAAACTGCAAGTCAGGGGCATCTTGCCCAGAGTTTTCAGTTGTGTCATGAATTGAAAATGAAATATAGTTTTGGATTCTTTTTCTTCTCTGATGGAGCTCTTAATTCTTTGTGTAGAGACTTTGTCTTTGAGATGTGTCTCCACTCATGTTTCCAGTGGCTTGTGTCAATTGCAGAGCAATAATATCAACCCTACTCCAGTAGGTATAACCATGACAGTATGGGAAAGTCATCCATGGCATGACAACCACCAGTAATTATGGTTGTGCCAGCAGAATTACAGTCTAGAATTTGGTTGCCTTCTAGAACATATATGTTCTCCTTATATTTCACCTTGTTGTTTAGTCTGAGATCTAGACCACTGTTACTCCATGACACTCTGAGGCAACCATATCTAGTCTTGCACCAGTCCATACAACACTTCAAATTATCAGAATTTCTCATTATCTAGACATTTTCTAGCACTTTCAATGCATTCGAATAACAAATGTTATGAGATATGATGTTTAATTTAAAATCAAGATTCAGCTGCAAAAAAGATATCCACACTAAGACAAAAATAACACTTCAATACCATTATAGCTGCTATTGTTCCATCATGTGAAATCTTGGGATTTGTAGTAATTCTCTGTCAGAGAGTTTTAATGCTGTAGGACTGGAGAGTAGATTAGAGTTCTATAGCAGAAAATTCTGAGTACCTCATCAAATTACAAATCTCAGGATTTTGGAGCCATGGCAGAGTGGCACCAAACTGCTATAACTGTGCAGTGTGGGTACATCTATGGAATCCTAATAAAGAAAATCTGCCTTTGTTCATATGTTTTGGGATGATGGTCTAAAGGATCTATCCAAAGTACTGAACCTATATGGAGAATAGGTTTCAATACTATGGACAACTGGTTTAAAGTCTGCACTAAAACTCAAAGCAGATTGACTGTTATGGAAGCTACCAAGCTACCTATCTAGCTCAACATTCTTTTTGCATGGTGGCTCCAGATATTGTGGAAAGTCCATAAGCAGGACATGAGTGCAATAGCACACTCCCACTCAGTCTTCCTAACAAGTGATACTGAGAGGCATGCTGCCTCTGATCCTGGAGGTGAAATGTAGCTACCATGATTATTAGCTTTAGCTTCCACTAATTAGCCCAATCCCTTTTTAAAGTTGGCCAAAGTGGTGGCCTTCACTACATCTTGTAGTAGTAAATTCCAGAATTTAACAAGGTACTCTGTGGTGTGTTGATACACATTGGACTAGAAAGTTGCCCTTGAAGTAGTGGAGTGGAGTATTCAATATCCTTAGTGCCATCCTCTTTGTGTTTGGAAATAGACTCTTGGTTATAAAAATTGAATTGACATATTGTTTTCCAGTTAGTAGAAATCGATTCCATTTTCCAGACAGGTACCCTGCACCTTAAATCTTGGTATGACAAACAGAAATAGTGGAATAATGCTTGCAGGGAGGTGGAGATATAATTGGAAAAGTCAGAGGTTAAAATTTCACATCAACCATGATTTCACACAGTGATCTTAGGCAAGCCACTATTTGTCAGCAGTTTCTCCAAGGAATGGAGATCAAGTGTTGCTTTAACTGTGCTCCTGATAGTATATGTAAACTGTTCTGAGAATTTCAGACAGCTGCTGCATAAATGGTAGCTACTACTACTACTACTATTACTACTTCTACCACTACAGTATAAGTTATCTTAAAGGCATCATATCCTATCTGGTCTTGGAAGCTAAGCAGAGTCAGTCTGTGGCTAACCATAGGGCCCAAATAGATAACAATAAGAAGTAAGCAAGCAGGACATGATCATTGTTATATCTTGTGGTAGCAAAACCCAGGGAACAGAAGACGGAACTCCCAGACTATTTCTCTTGAGCCATTTGATCCTTTCTGCTGTGTTGGAGGACATTGCTGGATTGAGTGGCTGGGCCAGGAGCATCCCAGGACCTGGACAACCATGGACAGTAGAAAGAAATCTTTCCTCTGTCCAGAACATCTTACCATTCAGTGTCATTGGATAACCCTTGGTTTTGCCATATATAACTATATATACCTTGACCTTGTGTCTTCCACCTTTTTTCCAAGGTAAACAGGCCCAAATATCATAGTGTTTTCTTACAGGTGAATT
Source organism: Iguana delicatissima (assembly GCA_948472985.1). NCBI lineage: Eukaryota > Metazoa > Chordata > Lepidosauria > Squamata > Iguanidae > Iguana > Iguana delicatissima. The sequence continues at coordinate 1,179,981 of CAOKZL010000311.1, forward strand.
TTTCCAGACCCTTGATAATCTTGACTTTCTTTCCTAACTTTTAGAAATCTGTGGTTAATATTTTTCAATTATGGTAATCAGACCTATAGACAGTGTTCCAAGCATGGTCACTGCAATGTAGCTGGTGTTGTCCATGTTAGTGAGACAGTAAGACCAGTCTACATTCCAGTCCAAATTTTAAAGGAGTTATCTAAGAAGCTGAATCTCATCTCCAAAATAGGTTCAGCACCTTGGATAGCTGCCTTCACAGGAGGACACTGAAGTCCTCTTTGCAAACTCTTTCTTTAAAACAACATGTAATTTGGTGGCATCAGCAACATGGATACTTTACTGTCCACCCTCAACCCCAAAATGTTTATGAACATTTTTTTTTAAAAAAAAAATCATTGATATCAAGAATGGATTCTTGGAGAACTCCATTGTTTACATCCTTCCATTATGAGAAGTGCTGGTTTAAGCCTACGTTCTACTTTATGGTCTTTTATGAGTTTGTAAGCTGACCTCTCCTCTTATCCCATAATTGCTAAGATGGCAACCCCATTACTGACATATCAAAGTGTCAAAGGAATCCTCAGAGAAAGATGATTGGAAGCTAGGATCATTGCTGTATAAATGCATGTATAAATGGGTGGAAATACAAAATGTTTAAGCTTTTCAAACATCAAGAGGGGAAAAACTGTATCTATAGAATTTTGGCCTGCTGTGAAATAAGTAAAGAGACATATCTCCTATCTGGAAAGAAAGCTGAAACTCTGAAAGCTACTAGGAGGAATCTGTTATTTTGTATGATTATCCCTTCATGCTGGACGTCAGCAAATCATAGAACATTAATCTCTACTGTGGGATGTAATTTATGGCATTTCTCTTCTGTAAGATAGCAGGTTATAACTGTTTAAGGGTATAAAGTAGTAAGATAGCAATTTACAGGTTTTTCATCTGTAGAAAAGCTACACATTTGAAAACTGTCACTCTGTATATTCTACAGATAAAGATGCTAAGCAGTGAAAGATTAATTTACAGAGGTATCAAAATGGTTAGGGTTTTCATAACTATGTAGTTGATGTTAAATAGAATCTAGAATATGAGTTAAAGAAGACTTCAACAGAGACCTTAAAGCTACCTCTAGGCATGTTGTAGGGAGACACTGATTACTTCCTTCACCAGTTCAGCTAGTCCCTTCTGGGTCTTTGAATGATCTAGAAGCAAGATGGGCTAGGGTCTGCCACACAGTGGTGGCCCTCACTTCTCTAAGGATCCTGTCCATATCCCCAGACTATGAAAACTGAAAAAGAAACCATTATTATTGAACAAACAGAGGTCAGAGATACATCCACTAGGATTTCTATGCCTCTGAGGAGAAACTTCTTCAGCAAGGAATTCAAAGTGGGAAGTCTGTGAGGTCACTGTGAGGTGTGTGTGAGAAAACTTTTGTCAGTAAACTTGATATATCTTCATTGCACACTAAGAAAACAGGAAGACTTTTTAGTGTTTGAAGTACCATTGGATCCTTTGAGGATTCCCTTTGGACTATTTGTATTTTTTTTCAGGAACTTCTATACTCATAATTTGGTTGACATGGTAGAGTAGGGGAATGTGTCCTAAAGATTTCATTATGGGGAAGTTTTATTTTACTTATTATCACAGAGGCTATATCCTCTGTGGGAAGAAGTAAATCAGACTCTGCCACTTGCATGACGTTTCAAGCACACCCAAAGCCTCCCAGGTAGGAAGATAGGTCTTTATTTTAAGGTTAAAGAGACCCCAGCCAGGGAAAATGGCCGCAACAAAAGCTTTAGTTAGTGGCTTCAGGTTATAGGCCTTGGTAGGAGTCTGGCAAATGATTACAGGATGAGGAGGCCAGCAGGTATAGGTTGGTTGTGTTAGAGATTCAAAGAGCAAGCAAAACCACAAACAAACCAATAACATGAATATATCTGCTAAGACACAAAGGATGCTTCAGTTCAGCTACCCAAGTCCGCTATTTATGGGGCCACCTTGTCTGGCTTTCTCAGTTGCAGAAGGCTTGTTCCTGACTCTCTCAAAGTCTCCCTGAGCAAACAGCTTTCTTGAATGTCCTGCCCAGTCAGGCAGCCAAGAAAGGCCTCAGTCTAGCTGTTGCTCAGATCTTTTCTCCACCGCTCTTCAATCCCCCAGAGTTCAGATCTAAAGGATATACTTTTGCCTCCTAGCCCCTTCCCTTTAAAGCTATTTAATGTTGTTTTACTGGCCTTCTTGCTATACCCCACTGCAGAAGCTTTGTCTGAGCCAGCAGCTGGTTCTCTTTTCCTCCTCAGACTGGGGATCTGGGAAAAGACAAAGCAGTCCCTGTGGTGAATTCTACTCCTCCACATCTATATTTCAAGCATTGTGTTTCCTTCTGTACTTCTTTGTGCAGAAGCAGAAACAAACTTGTCAGAAAGTCTAATGGTATAATATTTCCATTAATGGATAAGACATTCTGATTTTGATCTCCTAACAGATAGGTTGCAAGAATGTGTTTGAGAAACTACCCTTTTCTTAGTAACAAACTGTGATCATATTCCCAAGTTACAGTCAGAGTTGTGTACTCACTCCAAGCAGATATATGTTTCAACATTTTTGGGCACTCAGAATGCCTAAATGTCGACCAAAATTTGAGTTTGAATTAATCTCAGATTCCTCTGCTTAAAATAGTCGACAGTTAAAGAAGAACTAGGCTAAAGCTGAGTTGATGTATATTGCATAAAGAGAGAAAGAAATAGTATTCAAACTGTTCAGATGCCCTTAGATGAAGTTGAGTGCTGCACAAAAATTCACAGCCTAGAAAAGCCTCTGGCATTAATAAGAGAGGCCTATTGTGCCCTTGAAATGAGAAAGTAACGATGCTGCTATGTGTTTTAAAATTAGTTCTTAAAGGAGTTGGACATCATAATCACATTTTCAATAGAAAAATTCTAAATAGTTGTTCCCCTTTTGCGTAGAAGGGTAGAGAGAATGGAATCTAAATGAAATTTAATCTAGAAAGAGTATCTTCACTGCTAAACAGTTTCTTTATAGTCTGTTTCAAATTCATATTTATTCAGACATAAATCTATTCTGGATGATTTCTGAACTGATTTATAATTTTTAAAAGACACACAGACACACACATTTATACACTGTTTGATTTCCATAACATCCATGTTTAGTATAGAACTTTTCCTGATGTATGGGGTTTTGTATGCAAATTTTAGGCCAAGAACTATATCACAGAATTCAAAGAACTCCACAATCCAAAGTATGATTGTGTTCAAATCTGAATATTAGTCCTGAAGGTGTAAATTGGGGGTGGTACTGTAAAACGCAAGCTAAAAAGGACCCTAACTTATCACTACTTCTAATAAAGATAAGACAGTTGTGCACACGTGAATAAGGTGTGAGGTGTCTTACCTTCTGATATATTCGTATCCACTCACAGCTCATGCAGACTTGCATGTTTACACTAATTTACTGTAACATAGTTAAAGCCCTTATGGATTACACTCACTGGTAGAGGTTTCAAAATTTTGCTTCCCTTCCTACTGCATTCTGCCACGTCACCAAGAAACTGGTTCCTTTGTTTCCTAGCTAACAAGAGATTGTTTTGAGGGTATACAAGGGGCTGCAGCCCTGAGAGGGCAATTCCATCCTTCCTGGGTTATGCTGGATTCTTTTGTTTTGCCAGTAGGAATTAATTGTTTGATTCTGTCCTTTGTGTTCAGTCAGATGTATTCCAAAGAAAATATGCATATGGTTGTAGCTGTGCCAATGAAACTTAAATGGTTTATTGGAGAAGGACTTGTAAAACTGTCCTTCTTTTTACACTTTATATAGACACTTTATATAGAGGGGATGAGAAAGGAGAGAGAGTTGACTGTAGAAACCTGATTGTAGCATGTCTCCTGCATCCAAACATCTTCCTTTATAAGACATAAAGCAAGAGAAAAAAAAAGTTGTACTCTTAAAAGAAACCTGTAGTTATTTCTCTAAATAATCAGGCAAAGAAATTGGTTGCAGGAGAGAAACACTTATGATAAGGCAGTTTGGTAATAAGATGGCATAATGAGATTTTGTTGTTGTTGTTACTATTGAAAAGGCAAAGTGAGCAACACAGAGGCAGAATGATAATGCAACTTCATTCTTTGGCATAAACACACTCTATAGAATAACTGCATTTGCTGTGTTGGGATTGGTGCCTGTAAATGGATAATGTCTGAACATTTTTATGTGTTAGAGTTCATTGCTAGATGTCTAAAAGTGTAGACCTTTAAATCTGAGTTCTGTATTTCTTGAACTGAAACAAAAATCTCCAACAAGGTGTTCTGTAGCAGAGACGTATACAATCTTATGCTATATTATATGGTGATCTGAATATATTCAGGAGTGAGTCTACCAAAAAGTCTTACCTTTGAGGTGATGGAAGGCATCATCCTGTGTGAGAGAGTGTGGCTTGAGGTAAATCATGTTCTGTGCTTTTCTTAGATGTTGATTTTCACATCTGTGCTACAGTAGTGTGTTTTTGTCATTAAAAAGTCCTTATCAAACTGAATGGAATCTTGATAATTTTGGTAATGTTTAAAAACTGTGAGGAGTGTATTAAGCAACAACAGTGCCATCAAGGACAGAAATAATGAACTCCAAAGTTCTCCTTTCACCTTAACCACATTAGGGTCATCACAATCTTCTGGTCTGTATGCTTCACAAATCCCTCATACTCCCTGATGCTATGAAACAAAATCCTTCCGTGAGTGAGCAGTCAGTAGAAACAAGCCAACATAAATTGTCACCAGTCCTTGAAATAGAAAATAGTTTCCCTGACAAACTGAGAAGCATTTCATGTTTCAGAACCCAACCAAATGGCTGCTATAATTCTTTTTATCTTTGTCATGATCCATCTGTAGTTTCCATTGTGCTAGCTTTTTAAAAACATACATTTTGTTTTATAAGATATTCTGAGAAAATATATATATATATATTCACAAGAATAACTTTATTGTGATGGAGAGTAAAAAAAGAAAGATGATTCACAATCTTTGAGAGAACTGGCTTGGTTCATGACAAAGAAGATAGACCTTAAGTTCTGTATATCAATGCTGGATTGGTTGTAGATTCAAAGTTTGAACCCATCAGGTGAGCAGGAATCTTCTGCAGACAAAATATATATTCAATCACTTAATGAAGTTCTTAAGTTCAGCACGTACTCTGTGTCCTTGTGATGACTGAATTGCTATGGGAATCAGTCTGTTTTTCAACCAACTCCAGTAGAGGTAGTAACATCAGTGTCAGTAAAATTCTACTTTAGACATGTGTGTATTATTTATTTATAGCATCTTTATCAATACCAAACATTCTCCAAGAAATTTACGATAAACTCTTTCCCTATCCTAAAAAGAATATACAGGCGTGAAACCTAAATCAATATGACCTAAATTTCAACTACAGTAGATTCATTGACTCAGTTGCTGGATGGCAAGCCAGCATTTATGAAAATCTTATTGATTCAGTAGATCTAATCTATATGGGACTAGGAACTTGATTCAGGTCACTAAAACTGGCAACAACATATGCCAAAGTAAAATCAGCAATGAAAATATCAATAATACAAGAGAGGTAAGAAAGTAAAGATCTGAAGATGCAGAAATCTTTGGCTGACATGGAAAAGGCCACAATATGGCTGCCAAGTATGCCACACTATAGCCACCCACCTCAGCACATTTCTCAGGGACACCCAGAGAAGATGTTTTCAATAAGATTTAAAGGTCCTGGCAAAGTGTGTGTGAGAAGAGACTCTCCTAAAACCCAGGCATAATATCACAGCCTCCAACTGTACTGAATTTGCAAGAATGTTTATGATTAATCCACTGTTGTCCTATTTTTTCAGCTGCCTTTAAAATGTCCCACTTTTTCTTTCCCCCTTTTTCTTCAGCTCACTTCAGTTGCTGCAAGCTGAGCTCAAAGTACACAAGTAGTTTGCGCTCAGCTCAGGAGGGGAGAGAGAAAAAGAGGTGGCGGAATCATGCCCTTTCCAGGAGACTCAGGCAAAAACAAAGTTCTGCAGCCTCTCCTTAGCTTACTGTTGTTTCCTCATTAATAACTTCTGCCATTTTGACCACCCACTAACGTTGCTAGGCTACATGTGCCCTGGTTTTCATCTGTGAAATGCTGGAGCATCTGTAGTATTAGTCAGTTGCACTTGGTAGCCTTGCCATCCTATTGAGGTTGATGAAACTTTCCAGATTGTTTTCAAGGACGGTTTAATTACAAATGTAGAATGCACTTCTTTCTTCCCAAAGGGAAGTACCATGATGTGGATAACTGTAGGATGGCTGTGTCTTTTCTAACAAGGCTACAGTCTAGCCTATTAAAAGTCATTCTAAGTCCATGAGGCTATCTTTGACAGTGGCCATTTCCACCCTACATGGTTATAGTGTTATTATCCCACTTTCAACATCCTGTGGAATTCTAGGGTTTGTAGTTTACGGAGGCCAAAGAGGTCTCTGGCTGAGAATGCTAAAGGCCCCTCCCTAAACTGAAAAGCCCAAGACTCCATAGGACCTTGAAAGTGGAAAAATAGTATTATAACAGTGTAGTGCGGGAATGGCCAGTATTAAATACTCAAGTACATACTAAGTACATACTCAAACTGTGAAAAAGCAACTACCCTGTTGGATAGGCAACCTCATCAGAACTGCCTGCCAAGAGCTAGATTTTTTACAGAAATAGAAAAATGGAAAGATTTTGATCCTTTAAATTAATTTGGATTTAAAAGAGCTTAACTTGGTTTGGGCTTCCTCACTGATTGTAAAAACACCAGCAAAGAGAGAAGCCAAGGCAACCAGTGGGTTTTAGCCATAACTGCTGTATAGAACACACCTGATCAGAGCACTGTGCCTTTGAACACCAGATGCTGGGGCAAACAACAGGAGGAGCAGATCGCTTTCATCTCTTCCCTGTCAATTTCCAGCAGTATCTGGCTTGTGACTTTTGGAAACACATTTCTAAGACCAGATGGACCTTGATTTGATCCAGCATTTCGATTTTTCCCCGTCCTTTCTGTCATTTCACCTAGATGAACTTTTTCCTATGTTGCTACATCTAAATTCAATCTATATCAAAGCATTAATTTTTATATTGTTGTTCCCATTGAATATATTAGGATTTGAATTAGAGCTCTGAAGCAAATTGCTACAAGTAAAGTAAATATGTCACAAGGGAGGGTCATGGGGGCACAGCATTGCTATTTGTGCAATGTAACAGCATTACTGGCAACATTGCTTTTTTGTGTAACAAGTAATGTTTGCAGTTGAGAGGTACTTTGGAGGGATTTTTTTCTATATTTCTATAATAAGAATAGTTTTGTAAAATAAAATAGAACAGTTTTGTAAAATAAAAAAAATACCCTAAAAACATGTTTGTAACACATTGTTTTTCAAGTGAGGAGAAATGGAGAACCAGTCTGGTTTGAGTGTTGGACTAGGACTCTGGGAGACTTGGGTTCAAATCCCCACTTGGTTATGGATACCTACTAGGTGATTTTGGGCAAGTCACACTCTTTCAGACTTAGAGAGTAGTAATCTGTCTCCATCGAGATTTATTCAATCTTGCTGAGAAAACCCTGTGATAGGTTTGTGTTAGAGTCAACATAATTTGGAAGAGATCTGAAATCACACAACATCAACAAGAAAGAGTAAGATTGTCCTTTAAAAAGAAGTTCTGGTTTCAGCCGAGTATTGGATTCCCCTACCTCTTTCCTTTTCAAGCTGTAGTTAAATTTGTTATGCACTACTGGGATTTTCATGTGTTTCCTCTTACAACAGGGGTGGGCACTGTGGACTTTCTGATAACCTGTACCTGTCCATTTTTCATCCTACTGACCCTTCTGGGACATCTCTGTCCCTTTTTATCTAACCAAAAGAGACCATGTATTCATTTACAGGTTTTTTTTTAAAGAGTTCTCCCAAAAAGTACACAGAGCCTTCTGATAACAGTAAAAAGTAGACTTGTACTCCTTGGAGGTTTCTGGGAGATGTTCTTTTGTTGATTTTAGAAGGTAGTTATTATACAGCTGTGTTTTGGAAGATAGGATTGCATAAAAGGACATGTCAGGTGACATGTATCCTGTGGGCTCCACAGTTCTCATCTTTGCCTTACATAGTTGCAGTTATATGAGTAGGGAGAGTGGATCCATGCTTTTTGGCCCCTCTTGTTCCTCCTTGCCTCACCATGGGTACAGCAGTCACTGCAAAAGGAAGGGTTGATTACATATGGAGAGCTGCCCCAATGGGCCATGGCAGTGGAACAAAGAGGGTAGGATCACCAAGTATGTTTTCTGTTCTCATGCAGTAGAATCACATGATGGGAAATAAGTGTAGAGAACTACTTGTTTACCACATATATGCCCCTATGTATATTGGTTTTAATAAACCAAAGCCCTGTTCAGGTGTTGGGAAAGAGGTTGAACAAACATATGGGGAAGAAAACATGCTAGCCCTATCCTTTTGTTTTCTCTTGGATTATATGAAAAGCAGTGTTCAGAGGAGACACTCCTACACATAGAGGGTCTTCACAAGAGCCAGAGCCTTGTGTTTTGGCTTGTAGAGAAACCCTTTATGTATAAAATAGGCTTTTATTTTCAGAACAGTTGTTTTTCACAACAAGAGGGTGTGGGTGTGTTGATTTAATCCTTCTTGGAATATTTCAACAGGTGTAAGCATGTAAACTAGAATCAGGACTAAAACTCAATATTAGGTTTTCAGATGATGTCGCTTATGCATTGCCAACAAAGAAAGAAAGAAAGAGAGAGAGAGAGAGTGAGCAAGGACACAGAGGTGCATAAAACATTCATATTCTATGTATCAATACAGACTTATCAATGGGTACAATCTAAATAGCCTAAAGGTACCAGATCCTGTCTGATCTTGGAATCCAAGCGGGGATTGCCCTGGTTAGATAGATGGGAGACTGCCAGTGAATACCAGATGCTGTAGGCTATATTTCAGAGGAAGGAACTGGCAAAACCACCTCTGAGTATTTCTTTCCCAAGAAAACCATATGAAATTCATGCAATCAACATAAGCTGAAAGGCAACTTGAAGCCGCAAACACACACCATAATTAAAATAGAAATACTTAGTGAGGAACACTTTGACCTGGTGGTAACTGTTAATGGGCCTGCTTTCTCTTAAGATGTGTCTTAATATTTACAGTGTACTTGTACTTGACAGCCCTTCAAAAAAAGAAATACCTTTAAATGAAGGATTGCCCCTTTAAAAATAGGAATACATGGTCACCCAACCTGTGTTTGGAAGAGTGTTGGAAAGGAGTTTACTGCATGCCATAAAAAGTTCATCCCAGTCACTGCCTAAAAGCTTGAGTTGCTGTTTGGTTTTCCCTCACAATATAAATGTAGAATTTCTATAAGTTCAGTAACTTGAAAGAACTTCAAGTTTAACAAAGACTACCCTGATGCAAATGGTAAAATAATGTTAGAAATAATGGTGCATCAAATGAGAACTGCGCGGGATTAGTAGATTATATCACCCAGTTAGATTATTGTAATGTTCTCATCAGATCTCTCTCTCTGTATGTATGTATGTATGTATGTATGTATGTATGTATGTATCTCTCTTCTCTCTCTAATATATGTGTGTGTGTGTGTGTGTGTGATGTTTTAATGTTTTTTATTCTGTACTGTACTGTACTGTTAATAATTTGTAAACTGCATTGAGTCCAATTACTTTACTGAAAAAAGGCAGAGTATAAAAGAGTAAAATAGTAATACTAAATAATGCTTCTACCCTTCCAAATTTATGCCGCTCCAGATAATCTGTCTCTCTGACTAGCTATCTATCTACTTATCTATTTATATGTAAATAGTGCCTCAAATAACCAGAGGATGAAAACGGCTGACTGAGAGCTTCAACTGCTTGGCTTTTGCTGTTTAATCAGGAGGAGGTGAATTAAAATGGCCCCACTTCAGAGTCCCATGAGCCTCAAAGGCAACGAACCTCTCTAAGTATTGAGAAACATTACAGTGCATGAAGGTGAACCAACCTGCTGAGTCTTGGCTCTGAACAGACATAGTATATAAAGCAAGCTGCTTTTGCCATTGTGTTCTCTAATGTCAAAGCAGCAGGAAGACACACGAATAGTTTGGCTTAGATGACATAAATTCAAGGGGTAGCTGTAACACAGAGAGTATTTCCTAGTATGTGAAGACTATAGCCCCAAACCATTCATCAAGTGATTTGCAGCCACCATTAGGAGTGTGAACTTCAATGTTTAGCTGCTAGTATCTGCCAGGCTCCATTTTAATATCCTTTCCTATATGAATTTCAGTTACAACTAATTTCATGTTATGCAAAGACTTGTTAAATCAGGAGAGGAGAGCAAAACTGAAAGCCAAAATCTCATTTGTGTAAGGTGTACACAGTCAAACATGGAAGAAATGTATCCATTTGGCTTGGGGACTCATTTGTTTGGTAGTTATGCCTGGTGAGTATATGATTATTGTAAGTAAATACTTTGTTTTATGATAAGAATAATGTTAATGCAGACCCACTGAAATCAGTGGAACAATTTAGTTGTGACTAACCCCTTTAGTTGTGACTAACCCCTTGATTTTGGTGGATCTACTCTAAATATGAAGGCTGTAGTTCTTCTATGCAACTAGCATTTATTTATGTGAGAAGACTGCTCATACTGGAGATAACCAGTTCTAGGTTGAATGTATTAATAAGCCTGGAAGTAATTGTTAAAGCTAAATGCACTAGAAATGATAAATTTAAAGATATGCTTTTTATTACTACATTGGTCACTGAACATAACTGATATGATAAAAAAGGCATTTTGTTTTTTGAATGACTTCATATAAAGAGCTTGGCTTTGATTTTTTTCTTCTGAGGCAGGAGATCTAGCTGTGAGATATGTCCTGTCTCAGCACATAGCTGGTACTAAACAAATGTTTAATAGAAACACTAATATCAGAATGAATGCATTGGTTCAAATAAGCTCTTTATTAGATTGACCATTATTGCTGACTTGCTCAAATTCTAATTAATCATGGTACTGGGAATTGTTAAGGAACTGACCAGAGACTGAGATAGTTGAATTTGTTGGAATAAAGTTGACTCACTGAGAAAAATCCTTTTGATATTTGTTGTTGTGTGCCCTCAAGTTGTTTTCAACTTTGGGAGACCCTATGGCAAACCTACCACAGGGTTTTCTTGGTAAGATTTGCTCATAGACAGCTCACCTTTGCATTCCTTTGTGGCTGAGAGAATGTGACCTTCTCAAGGTCATCCAGTGGATTTCCATGTTTGGGCAGGGATTTGAATCCCGCTCTCCAGTTGTAGTTCTATGTTCAAACCACTACACTATGCTGGCTCTCTCCTTTTGATATACCTACTGTAAATCAAGATATAGTTGGCTCTCCACATACACTAAAGTTAGGGGTGTAGGACCCTTGCAAAAGTGGGGAATCACAAATACCAAAATATGTGGGGGGAGGGGCTGAGGCATGATGGGGAGATTGGGCACCCTGGTGTGGGAAAGGAGAGGGAAAGGATGTCGGTAGGCATAATGACTATATTTCATCTCTCTCACCTATCTCCTTCCTTGTGTGAGGGTTTATGGTGCTGAGAAATCAGGCTGCAAGCCTTCCTTAGCTCGCCATGCAGTGGCTGATGGAGGAAGAGAAGGAGAACCAGAGGCAGATTATTAAAGGGCTGCGCAGCCTGATCGAAGCCAAAAGGGAAGGTTCCCCAGAAAAAGGAGTGTGTGAGGTGGGGAAGGCAGATGTTGAAGAAACTTGCAAATAATCAAATCCATTAAAGTGAAACCCACAAATGTGGAGGGTTGACTGTATGTTTGGTTGGGCATCCCTTCCCCAATACATGATCTTTCAAAATGATGGCTTTAGTAGAGAAAGACCTGTTTTCATGACATTTGACTCCCAAATCAAGCCTGTTCTTTTAGCCCACTCTCATCTCTCTCCCCGTTCTTCCGTATGTTCCTTTGACTTCTCATCTTGATTCATATCTTCATGACGAGTTATTCCCGTCGTCAAAGTAAATGAATAACCAGTTGTGTAGGGATGAGGGGGATGGAGGCAGTTCGTCTCCGGTGGTAATTTGGGGGGGCACACCCCCAAGCAGTGCAGCCACACCCCACACACTGTGGCCATGTCCCATGCCCCATGGACACGTCCCACACACTGCAGCCCCCCGCCATAGCCCTGCCCCCCGCCCCCTCCACACACTCCAAGCTCCACCAGCGTGAACGACATGACATCTCTTATCTTGAATGCTGATGCACACAGTCCAGAAGCACCTGTAAATTTATTGTAAATATTATGATAAAATCGTGTGTGTGTGGTGTATGGGAAATGTTGGATTTGTACTAATTGTGAATTATATCACAGGCAATGGTGTGTGTGGTGTAAGAATTGCTGATTTGTGCTATTTGTGAATTCTACCACAAACAAAAAGGTAGAATTCATCCTTCACTTGTCTGTGCGATAGCTGTGCAATCTTGACATGGCCACTGTAGAGTATTATTGGAGTCATAGTGGCAGCCGCCTGAATAATAATTTCAGTTTCCTTCTCAGCCAGAATAATCTGTGCCAATTTATTTCCCCAGAGGCTGAAGAAGTTATTTTTTGGATTACATCTCACTATTGCCACTGACTATACTCTTGAGGGGATTCTAGATGTTGCAGGGGAAAAAAAAACTGCTCCAAATTTTGCCCTCTTCTCTCAGATTTGTTGACTTGGTGACTTTGATGTAAGCTCTAATATAAGATGTAAGACAGCTGTTTTAGAAGCAACCCACTATTTCACTGACCTTATTCTCCACCTTTCTCCCCAATAGCTTTCCCTGGTACCCTAAAATGAGCACTGGAAAAATTCTTAGCTTTCCAGGGCTGGTTTGGGGGCATATATCAATCAGAATAGTGGTGGGGTTCTCTGTATTTTGCCTTTCCATTTGTGGAAGTCAACTTGTCCTAAGCATGCTTATGTTTGCAAATGAGAGAGCACGAATTACTAATTTTGGGAGATCAACTTTGGCTGCCTGAGGTTAAGATCTCCTCTCCTCAATTTCTTCACTCATTTTGCTGGTAAGTACAATTGCCAGCATATCCTTTATTTTTCTGTAACCACCAAGAAGGACATCAAGACATCAAGATGGGTGACTCTAATTCAATTTTATGCTCAAGTGAACATTGAAAAAGCACATCTGAAAGGAAAGACCCAGCTTGGGTTAATTTATACATAGGTATCTTTTACTAGTGATAATGATAACATTTATTGTCAAGATCATACTGTTATTGCAGAAGGGTTTGACCGCAGGGTTTTGACCTGGAAATGCAATTTAATATCAGCAGACTTTTAACTCAGGCTTGAAAAAGTAAAGGTGGTTTAAATATATTGTTACACGAAAACTAGTCAAGATAGTGTGAGCAGTGATGCAGGTTTGTAATTTTAAACATGGGCTTATAGAATATATATTTCCCCCACTGGCCAATTTAAGTGTCCATGTGAAATACATAGCTAATATTTCTCCTTCCCTGTTTAATATTTTATAAGTGCCTTTAAATTCCTTACATGTTAGAGCAAACTCAGCCTCTTGGCAGATACTATTTGCCACTGCTTTCTTCTCTCGGGGTAGTGATGGGTGGCTTGAGTGTTGGGACAGGATGTGTGGTGTTAGGCTTGCTTATTCCACTGAGTGTGACTTATTATTTTCAAATCAAAGATATATGGCCCTGTGATAACTTGAAAGTTGAAGATATTTTTTTAACAAAAGCAATTCCCCGCCCCCGAAATAAAGATATGGTAATCCCCTGTGTGGGTGTATGAGCACACACACACACCCCTCCATGGAATTTTATCTGACTTGTAGAGTGCTGAGGCTTGGTTATTCCTGAATTCCTGTGAAACCCTTCTCAGAAGTAGCGTGCTAGCAGAATCACACATTAAATTAGAAAAATAGAGGCTTCTTTCCCAGAATATGTGAGGTCGATAGGTGGTTGTATGGAAACTATACGAAGGTGTGTATGTACATGCATAGGGATGTGTGAAGGATGAAGAGTAGATTTCTTTTTGGTAAGGAAATAGGAGGCGTTAATAGCAATGCTTCCACAAACATATCTCAATAAGTATTTTTCAAGGTCTTGCATAGAAAAGAATTGAGCATGGAGTGGTATGAACTGTGGAGGAGCTGATGCCTACAAGATGACATGAGTTTGCCGGTTACTTATTTGTTATAATTATTTTTATGCAGTCTTTCAATCCTATTCTGGTGCAGTTTATATTTTTTTTTAATGATTAAGATGTAAATCCAGATACTAAAACAATCAAAAAAGCAAAGAAGCAGAAGCAGAAACAGCTTTAGCATTAAAACATCAAGAATTAAAGTACATCTATCAAGCTTGATTTTTTTTTTTTAACAATCATTGCCAGGCACTAAAAGGACAATATATTAAGCATAGAGAAACCTTTCTGCCAAGAAAGATCACCACTGCTGAGAAGCCCCTCTCCCTGGTGATTTCGTTCCATGTCAGATGGTAAAGGCATTCACGGGAGGCCCTCTGTTCAAGATCTTAGTGTTCATATCAGGTGCTTCTTCCAAGGCCCCTATTCCTATATCATGAAGAAATTTAAAATCCAGAACATTCGACTGGATAGTCTAGGAGCTCTTCAGGAATAATTAACTGAAGTACAATCTACAAAAAAAAAAATTATATGATTACCAGCAAGTGCCTGGGTAATTTAAGCCTTTTTGCTTTGACATGGCATACTGTTGCCTTGGACATACTCAGGCTAGAGCAGCAGGACAGATATTGTTTGAGTGAAGATGTTCATATGATTATTTATTAGCACAGAATTCAAGTTAATGGACTGCATAAAGCGTAGATGTGAAATAAACATGAAATTGGTCCTGTGGGAATAGCTAGGCCACTAGCCTGCACTGTTGTGCAATTTTATCACTCACTTGTGGAGCTGTGTAGCAATTCCCCTAGGAAATGTACATCTTTTTTTTTTAATCCACGTGAACATGCTTGTCTCTTGGGTTGCACAGCAGCAGAAGATGCAGCAACAAATTGCTCTGCTTATTCCCACTGTGAGAAAGCAGGTATACTTGTACGTAACTAGGTAATTGCAGGCTTGAAAATTGGATTCCTGAAATCCCAGACCTAAATACATTTACATGGATATGAATCCAAATTTTTAAAACTTGTGGGATTCTTTTTAGAATGTAATATTTACATTCTCTCAGCCTTCACAAATATATTAGCAAACAAATTTAAGGAAAGGAATCCTTTGAAACAGATACCTGGCTTTCAGCAAGGTAAAAGGTAAGATGTTCCAATTCATTCTGTATTGAAAGACAAGTAAAATGGCATTAACACAAGAGCCCACTTTTCTAATAAGTATGCTTAGGACTGTGGTCTGTGTCTGGAAACTAAACTCTGAGGGGTTAGGTCATTATCGGAAGTTAGACCCTGAGCATTTTAAGCTGAATTATAAATTTAAATCGTGCATTTGAAATTCAGGTTGTGTCTGCACTGGCACAAATATAATGGAATCCTCATCATATGCAGCCTAAATACAGTCTGTCCACAAAGTATGTCATATCTTCAAAAAAATCTCTGTAAATTAAGCCCTTCTTGCTTATCAGTTTGTCACTCCAGTACAGCTCATACAGAACTATGGCATGCAGTTCATGTCTCTTCAGATACTCAGTATGTGAACTGGAAGTAAGAACATAGACTCATAGAAATGTAGAGTTGGAAGAGACCACAGGGGCCATCCAGTCCAACTCCTTGCCATGCAGGAACACCCTCAAAGCACTCCCGACAGATGGCCATCCAGCTTCTGCTTAAAAACCTCCAACGAAGGAGATTCCACTACACTCCGAGGCAGCATGTTCCACTGCCAGACAGCCCTGACTGTCAGGAAGTTCTTCCTGAGGTTCAGGTGGAATCTCCTTTCCTGCAACTTGAATCCATTGCTCCTTGTCCTGGTTTCTCGAGCAGCAGAAAACAAGCCCTCTCCCTCCTCTACATGGCATCCTTTCACATATTTAAACATGGCTATCATGTTCCCCCTTAACCTTCTCTTCTGCAGACTAAACATACTCAGCTCTCAAAGTCTGTCCTCATAGGGCATGGCTTCCAGGCCCCTCACCATTTTGATTGCCCTCCTCTGGACTTGCTCCAGCTTGACCATGTCCTTCTTGAATTGGGGTGCCCAGAACTGGACACAGTATTCAAGATGAGGTCTAACCAAAGCAGAGTAGAGTGGTACCAGTACCTCCCTTGATCTAGACACCATACTCCTACTGATGCAACTGAGAATTGCATTGGCTTTCTTGGCTGCCTCATCACACTGCTGACTTATGTTCAGCTTGTGGTCTATTAAGACTCCTAGATCCCTGTCATACATACTGCTATCTAGCCACGTGTCCCCCATCCTATATTTCTGTATTCCATTTTTTCTACCGAAGTGTAGGACGTTACATTTCTCTGTTGAATTTCATTTTGTTAGCCTTGGCCCAGCTCTCTAACCTGCCCAGGTCATTTTGAATTTTGATCCTGTCCTCTGGCATATTAGCAACTCCTCCCAATTTGCTGTCATCTGCAAATTTGATGAGCATGTCCTCTATTCCTTCATCCAAGTCGTTGATGAAGATATTGAACAGCACTGGGCCCAGGACAGAACCCTGTGGCACCCCGCTAGTCACTTCTCTCCAGGATGAAAAGTAGCCATTGGTGAGCACTCTTTGGGAACAGTCAGTCAACCACCCTCTCCAGCCCACATTTTACTAGCTTCTTTGCAAGAATGTCATGGGGAACTTTGTCAAAGGCCTTACTGAAATCGAGATATGCTACATCCACAGCATTCCCGTCATCTATCAAGCTAGTAACTCTATCATAAAAAGAGATAAGATTAGTCTGGCATGACTTATTTTTGAGAAATCCGTGTTGACTTCTTGTGATTACTGCATTGCTTTCTAACATGACACCAGGCATACTCATACCAATTCATATGCATGCATTATCTTCCAGCATGAGGTAAGTTCAAGATATTTTGCTGCCTGAGGCAAATGATAAGATGGTTCCCCCTCCTTCTCATTTCACATCCAGAAACCAGCTGCACTCACATGAAACCTACCTTAGGACTTGTGCTCTTGAATCAAAGCAGAGGCAGCAGGCTACACCGCTTTGTCTGTTGACGAAAAGAAATGGCTCAGAGGTTCAGGAGAAACATTTAGGAAGCTGCTGCTGTTGCCATCACCACCTGTTGTTTGAAGTGATGGCCTCACTTTGCCTAATTGTAGGGCTCAGTATAGCTAGATGCGTGTATTTCAGGACAGTTCATAGGATGCAGTGAATGCACATAGGTTGTGACTGTGATCTGCCACCATGTTATGGCTCCCCTGTTTATGCCACCTCTTGTGAATTTGTCCTTCCACCTACCAAACAACACATTTTTATGTAGATTGACAGGAAGATTACTCAAGAAATACACTGACTTAGAATCATAGGGCTGGAAGAGACCACAAGGGCCATCTAGTCCACTCCCCTGCCATACAAGAATACACAATCAAAGCATTTCCAACAGATGGCCAACCAGCTTCTGTTTAAAAACCCTGAAAGAAGGAGACTCCACCACACTCCAAGGCAGTGTATTCCACTGTCAAACTGCTCTTATCACCAGGAAGTTCTTCCTAATATTTAGACAGAATAAGTAAGCTTGGTCCATCTTTCATATAACATCCCTTCAAATGTTCAAACATAACTATCATGTCACCACTTAACCTTCTTTTCTTCAGGCTAAACATACCCAACTCCCTAAGGTGCTCCTCACAGGGCATTTTCATAGTGTTTGGTGAGGTAGTCATATTAGTCTATTTTAGCATAAAATAGACATAAAGGAATCTGGTAACACTTTGACACTAACTATGAAGAAGAAATTTCTGGCATGAGCTTTCACATAGGGGTGTAAAGATTATTTGAAAATATTTGAAAAATGGTAGAAAATTCTGTTTCTTAATAGTTAGGGAATCCTGAATCCTGAAAAGGAGAAACTTGAACTGACAAGAATCTTTGCAGTTCTGAACCTACTCTGTGCAAAATTTGCACATCCTTGTTTTGAGCAGAAAACAACTTTTGCATACAATACAGCATGTTTTGCACACACACAAAAAAATGCATCTGTGCAGAAATACCATTTTCTATGCAGAATATACTGCTTCCTGTGAAGAAAATGCTTCTTTCTGTGGGGAAAAAAGAAGAGTGAATTTTATGTTCAGTAAGCTCCCAACTACAGCATCATCTGTGGAAGATGCAGCAATTTCTGTACAGAGATATTGCTTTTTTTTGTGCAGAAAATACAATTTGCCATGCAGAGGATGTTATTTTCTGTGCAAAAAAGGTAAAAATTTTGTGCAAAATAAATCCTGAACTGTGAATAGTCTTCACAAATTAGCCAGTTTTTGAAAACTTTCTCATATTGAGAAGTGGACAGTGTACTCTTTGCTTCTTTCTAGAACAAAATTAGTAAAAAACAACAACAACCAACCAACCAACCAAACAACCCCTTCCCCACATCCCTGCTTTTGCAAACTTGTTTCACTTCATCAGTTGCATCTGATGAAGTAGGCTGAGTCTATCAAATCTGATGCCAGAAATTTCTTCTTCCCATGAGTCTCACTGGTGCAACTGGATTCTTTTATGTCTTTTCAAGTAATATATTAAGGCTTAAATGCTTCATCTGGGCATCTTTGCTGGTCACGGGCACTTGACCCTCAGCATCTGGATTTGGCCCTAAAAAAGTTCAAGACAAAGCTTCAGTGCTTGGACTGTTAAGTTGTAACCAAAGAAAATTTGTGACATTGCACAATGCTATTTCAGATCATGGGGCTTATCTGTTAAGGCATCAGCCTCACTGTCCTGTTTCTGTGATTTGTGAACCATAAACCATCATGATATATCCTTAACTCTAGTCTTAAACTGGCAAGATTTTTTTTTAAAGTACTGTGAATTACGCTTATCTTGCTGATTTGGTAGGTGTGTGTAACAAACCGTATAGATGCATGACAACTTTCATGGAATATTCTTTGTGATACTACACATAGTAAAGAATCTTAGCTACAAAAGTGAGGAAGTACTGTAAATTGATATTTTAACAAGGTAGCATTAAACTTTAGTTCTTTTTCTTCTTTCTTGGTCCATTAACTTACACTGATGTCAGTTTTTTTTTTAAAGATAGATGCATACAATCACCAACTATCTGTTTTGAGTGTCCCAGTCCAAACCATTAGGTAGAGCTTCTTTTCTTTTCCTTTTCCATTTGTCCCAGTCTACCTGCAAGAACACAGAACATTATTCTGTATCTCCTTCACAGCAAAGGGAACAATTTCTTCCATTAGATTTGGCAACTGGGATTTGTTTCTTTCCCGCGCTGGAATACTGTTTGCTCCTTTTCTTTCCCCCATTATTATTATTATTATTTCAAAAAGAAACCCAACTTTATTCTGTTTACCCCATCTTTTTATCCTCCTTCTATGCAGCCCACCACTGAATAATATTGACACTGTTACTGGGATGCCTCTTTGTGATGGACATGTTGCAACCGAAACAATGATTTAAGCAACCTGAATTGCTGTCAGAAAGCCAAGATCATTACTATAACCTGACAGGCGGCAACAGCTTGAGACAGCATGATGTTCTGTTAGTTGCTTCAGATACACACACACACACATGAACATAAAGAGAGAGAGAAAAAAAAGAAATAGAGATTCAGTGTATATGGGAAAGTTTTTCATTTTTTACCCAGTGCCATTTACAGACTCATAGGGGGAAGCTTTAGGTGACTGGTAGTCTGTAATTTCGACAGGTTGCACTAGAATGAAAGCCTGTAAGATGGTGATCATTTCAAGGAAACAGACACAGTAATTAAGCTGACTACAAAATTAAACAAGTGAATAAAAATGCAGAGATTAGGAATACTTTTTCT